>JAAWXA010000002.1:41414238-41618056 GCA_038090715.1 Florisuga fusca | reverse complement strand
TGTTTGTTTTTCTTTATGTGTAAAGTCAGACTTGCCTGCCCACAGCCTCAAATTCATATTTGGAGAGAGCCCCCTCTCTTTCTCTCCAATCACGTGAATCGTAGATTACCAATTTCCCATAAGCTAATATAGAAACAACAGAGATTTGTGTGTGACATAGTTTCCCTTTTTCTTTACCCCCATGCCCCTGTGTCAGCTTTGGCTGAAATAGGCAAGTTCAGAAATCATAACTAATGAAAAAATACATAAATGATATAGAAAAGACAAAAGAGTGGGTAAAATGAATGTGAAAAAGTGTAAGAGACATACAGGAGAAAAAGTTCAAAATGTGATCTTTCTCGGCTGCATTTCCACAATGATGTTCTATCTTTAGTTTAAACAAGATATTTCTCCAATGCATTTCCACAGTATTATTATTCTATCTTCAGTTTAAAGAAAATCTCCACAGATCTGCTGCTAATTGTTTCTTGCTTAGCAATAAAAATTGTAGATCGCTTGTTGGGATTTCAATGGCATCTAACAATGGGATTCTCTTCTGTACAGTCTTTGCTTGGTCTTTATTCACTGCATGTCTCAAATGTGTTCTTCTTTTCCTTTTTCCATAAAGTATGAGTGTATTTTAATTCCATTTAGCCAAGTGGTTCAAATAACCACAATCAGGCCAGAATGCTCCTAGTATGAAGACTCTCAAAGTTGGCTTAAGCAGTCATTGCAATGCAGTGCTCATGAAATTTCATGTGAATTAGTTTTATGAGGCCATAATAGTACTTAGAGACTTTGATGCCTTCATCAAGAACTATATGAACAAACCATAAATGCACTACATAGCTGCAAATCCACAGGAGGAGAGCATCTCCCTCATAAAAATTTGCTCACTACCTATATTAAGTTCCATGGATGTACATTTGTTAAAATTTTTTTTCCTTTCTTCTTCTGATGTGGTACCAAGCTGGCTTGCTTTGAAAAATTATGTGCAAAAGAAAATATTCTCACATCAGCTGTGACTTGGATAGAGTAAGAGCTCACAAAAAAAAAAAAAAAAAAGGCTATACAGTATGTGTATACTGTATAGTAACTGTATAGTAATGTGTGCTACTGAATGTGGTTGGCTAAACTCTCTCAGTATTTAAAACTGACCTGGCAATACTTAATATGAAAGACACACAAAATCAAAGAAAGGAAGAAATTCTCCATAGAGAACCTCATGCCTTGGTCCTACACAAGATAGTCCAGAAAGCTGATTTGAAGTACCAGCTGGGAATTCTTATTGGCTAGCATGCCAGTAATTTCTACATCTCTAACTATAAGAACTTTTCCTGATGCATATGAAAAACCGTGCTAGAAAGCTGAATTACGTGGATTGCTATGGCTAAGTCAAATTCTGCTTTGCCATTTTAAATTATACTTATGTATGTTGCATTTACAGGGATGTCATCTTCATCTTGCAAGAAGATGACAGGAGGGGAGAAACTTTTACTCATCTCATTACTGTCTAGGTTTTCATTAAATTTTATCAGAATCAGTACGTGTTCTGGGGAATAAAATTACACTATAGCCCCCCAACTCTTCTTGTCCTCCAAAGAGAGAAACATTACATTTAGGTTTTTTTCACTCTTTGGATGTGTCCTCTGTCATTCATGAATCTTCAAGATAACTCAAAGAGCTTTTGCCTGCTGTTCAACAGAAACAGAAGTTGTCATCAATCTTAAAATATCAGATACTTTTAAGTACTCTGTGGCCCTAAGGGTCCATAAGGGTTAAGATTGTTTTCATTTGTCTTTAGTATTAGTTGTGAAGGATTGCTATTGTGCCTCTCATGAAGACGGATACTAAAGAATCACCTTTTAACGTGTTTATTCTCAAAGCCAGTAGTGGACAAGATTTTCTTCTCTTTACCTTAACACTAATGTAGTTTTCGAGTGATTTCCAGTTACTTTTCATGTCCCTCACCGATTGTATCTCATTTTTATCACTGACCCTCTTCTTTTTTTTTTCTTTGTCTACCCATGTCACACTTTGAGACTTGCCCAAGCCACCTGATCTGCACTCCAACTTCTGTGTTCTTCTTCCTTGTGTTAAAGGTCAATGAAGAAGCAAGGCTTAGGAAAGTTGGTTTCATTCTGCACTTGTCTTTCCACTGTACCCTTAACATTATTTCATCAAAGAGTTGTGAGCTATCTTCATCTCTTTTTCCCTTCAGATACAACTCTCACAAAATACCCTATGAATGCTCAAAAATGAGTGAAACCTTCCTTCTCAAACAACATTGTTTCAACTTTCCTGTTTCTCCTTTGACCCTTTCTAGAGGATGAAGAATACTGTAATTTCAAGATCAAATCCACACATTTGATACATGAGTTAATTTCCAGTTTCTCAAAAAGTAACTGCTGAAAATACTTTTACCCATTTTGGTTTTGAAACATATCTAGCACTAAATAACCCCTTATCTCTCACTCTCAGGCTACACCTGCACTGACAAATTCCTTGAACATTACTTGGCAGCTAGCATTCATATTTAGCCTCTGAGAGCTCTTTAGAACTTGTGATACAACTGTTAAAGCCAATTCCTATGTCTATAATGTATAAGGAAAGCAGACTTCCAAAAAGAAATACAAGACTGATTTAACTTGCTTCCCCCCACTTCCACTGTTACAGTCTTGGAAACAAAAGGGTGAAGTTTCAGTCTGCTCCTTGATTTTCCATGCAGATGTAAACACAGTGAACTTTTGAAAAATGGTGTGATCTTAAGCAACCATGGACTTGTGCCATCAGTACGAGAGGGATGGAACAAAAGCAAACAATTAAGCTCTGTAAGATACTTTAGAGGTTTCTCAGACATGGGATAAATTCACAGTTCTAAGAATATAAAATATTCATGTAGATACAATTATAAGAGATTCTATTATTTATCATGCATGAAATATCATTCATATCTTGTTACGGAAAAATATATATATATATATATATATAAGAGTTTTGGGGTTTTTTTTTTCTATCTAAACCAGGCACTATCACAAATTAAACAAAACAAAATGCCTGTGTCGATGGGAGAGCAAGAAATCTTGTATATGCCAAACTCCAAACTTGTCTGTTGATCTGCTGATCTCAGCCTATCACAATCATCTTGACCCAGTAACAACTGACTTGAATAATTAAAAGTTATGCTTTGGAATATGGTTAGACTGAAAGGTTACTGGTTCCTGGAGCAGAACCTAAAATGCTCAGTGAGAGAATTATTTTCCATCTAAAGCCTTCAAAGGAAGGAGTCTCCAGCAAGCAGGAAGTTGAGAAAGCCATCTGATGTCAGTATTGTGTTGCTTTGAGCTTATGAACAATGCAGTGGAAAAGGATTATTAAACACCAACCAGGCAGGCTGGCAGCAAAGCCTTGTGGGGCTTGTTTTTTGTTTTTGGTTTTGGTTTGGTTTTGGCTTTGGATTTTAATTGGCTGGAAACAGAAGTGCTGAGGGACTAACAAGCTGACTCCTGTTCTTAGCTCTGCTTTCAGAGTGGTTCCACAGAACGTTTATCTATATAGCGATAGGCACTTTATATATATAAATATATATGTACAAAAAACAACATATGATGCCTTTTTGATTTTCTGCTTCTCAGAGGAGGCAGACGTGTATTCTGTAGCTTGACATCCAACGTCCTTCCCCTACTCCCATGTATGTATTAATCTCAAAGCCATGAAGCAATGTTCATATATTGAAGCACAATAAGAGGGGGAAATGCCAATGGCAGAAGTTGCACAAACTTGTTTGTACCTGTTATTCTTAAACTTTCACTTACAGCTAATTCCTGAAACATTAAGCTAAGGATGGAGAGCACAGTCAAGTGTTATGTTTTGCAACCTGTCCCAGGGACAAAGCAAAATTCTATTCATTGACAGAAAATAACTATGCAAGACTAAAACAAGATAATTTACTGGTTTTCTATGACAAAAAGATGTGCCCTAGCTGGCTTCGTCATGTTTGGGCTAGGAAGAAAAAAATCAAACTAATCTGTGCAGATCTTCCTCCTATTTCTTTCCCATATAGTACTTTTTTTCACTGAGTCAGGTAATGATATCCAACTATTTGTCATTTGTCCTCAAATTAGTCTGCTTTTTAAAAAGTGAACTAGCAAGTCAAAGGACCAAGAAAACATCAAAGGACCATTGCACTCGACTTCAGAAAAGGTTCAGGGGTAACACCAGAGCTGTTACAAAAGCATGAGGAAAATGAGATCTCTGCAACAAAGAGCTGTGGGGGAATGCACTAAAGCCGTTGGGAGTTCAGATAACTTAGACAGAGATTTTTATCCTGTGGCTCATTACCCCCCATTCAGGGTTACTCCAATCCTTTCAAGGATGTCTGCAACACCTACAGCTTTTAACGACCTTTAGGAATGCTTAAGTGTATATTCCTTGCAGTGTAAGGTGTTACCTGACTGGAAGATATGCTTAAGTTTGTTCCTAACATGGCACAATGAAACACACTATTGACTTCCTACCTCCTTATTGAACAGTCTATTAGACACAATGCATAATGCATGACACTATTTACACTTTATCTATCTTCCCAAGGAATTATTACTGTTAGAGGAATGTTTTTCACTTTCTTGTGTCTATAAGTCTGTCCTTTTGAACACTGAATGTTTGTTTTTCTTGTACGCTTTTGTAGTTGGAAAAAAAAACATCTTAAATCCATCTTAACAGTTATTGTCCTCAGGGGTATGGAAGAAAAGATACAGCCAAAAGTCCAGCAAAACTTTTGCAATACCAAAGTGATCAGCTGCAGTATTGTCTCTAACACCAGTATGCAAAAAGGTTTTTAACATCCTATGCTGCTTCTGGTATTGTAGTTTTCTGGCTAAGGCACAAAGCAGACCCAACACCTCTTTTTCACTGTTTTCAGCACTAAAACTATTATTCCACTGTGTAAACTACTTTGGAGACAATGTAGTCACACTGCAAAAATCTTATTCCCTTTTGGAATATCTGCTATTTATACTCCAGGTTTGGGTTAAGCTTTTCATAATGCATGTTGGAACCTTGTCAGCATTTAAAATACCTCCAAGTTGAGGCAGAGTTTTAGATTAGACCTATTTGTAATTTTAACAGTCTGATAAACCAAATCAGGTAGAAATGTTCAAGAACCTGAAGATTCAGAAGCCATCCTGATGGCTTCAGAATTTCCACCTTCACTGAACCATACACAAAAAAGTTCTAACGTGTCTACACTGCTGAAGTAAATGGCCTGCCAGCCCCCAGCTGACTGAGGCATTCTGTTTATATATTGATACATAAACATATATATCAATGTTATCAAAAGGATAAGCAGACAATAAGCCCCATGATCACTTACAGACTGGAAAGGCAACATGGTACCAAGGAAACCTTAGTGCCCACCTTCCTGCACAGGAGTGTACACCATTGCTTAGCCTTAATGAAAATTTCTGTTTTCCAATAATCTGAAGGAGGAGAATTTAGCTTGTTAAGCAAAGCATGGTCAAATCTTATATGCAAATCGCATTAGAAATTTTTTAAAAATTAAAAAATTTTAAAAGCTAGAATAAAATAGTACGTAGTATGGTTACTTAACAAAGCAGTTTAGTAAGATCTGTAATACTGTGGCTGTTGCTATCCCAACAAGACAGTACAGGGGGCATCAGCAACCCTTGCTTAAGCATTAACTCTGCTGAGGATCATCTTACAGACTGTTGCCAGTCTCTTCTCTCTGGGTAGAAAGCTGCTCCTTGAGCTTCTGGAATCAGACAAATGCAATCTGCTTCTGTTTTCAGGTGCAAATCCTGGCTCTCTGCAGTCAGTCACCATTTCCTTTATCAAAGAGGCTCTTGAATATTACCCACAACAGCTCACTACACCTGCAGTGAAACAGTCCCTACATCACAGAGACTAAAAATTTACTGAACTGCTAAAATAGGTAAGTCTGGCCAAACACACAAATGTCTCCAAAACAATCTAGTTCAGACAAAAGTGAAGGTATTTCAGTTCAGAAATACTTGTATTTACAGAGCTTATAATGAGGAAAGGCTGCTTCCAAAATCCGTAGGTCAGTTGTTTCATACTTAGAGAGATTCAGAGTCCTCACCCATGACAAATCACAGCTGGCATAAATATGATGAACCCCTTTTTCTCTCCAAGGAGAAAAGCCATCAAGAGAGTTTAAAAAGTGACACATTCCACAGAGGAGAGCAGAAGTGTGCTGTTCTTCACCCAAACTATAGCATTGCTTAAATATCATGGTACATTTGATCCATGCTTGGAGTATTTCTAAACACTGTTGAGAAAGAGTAATGAATCAAGCATCTCATAATCAAGAAAAAAAAAATAGAAAAATTAAAGAAAATTATAGGAAAAAATAATTAACTTGTACCCAAAATAAATCTTAATTTTGTATTTCTAGCAAAGTAACATGATTCTAATGAAACATGATGAATGGAATTTCAGTTGTTCACATGAAAGGTTCCTTCCTTCTTGGTTTGGTTGGCAATGAAAATTTAAAAAAACAAATATTCAGAAGATAAATTATCACTCAGGATTTATTCCCTCTCACAAATGCCAAAAATTAATACATGAAAAGCTACATTTAAATTTAATTGTGCACTTCTAGTAATTATCCTAATAATATTACTTTAAAAATGAAAGGATTTGCTTTGAATAAGTTCAAGATAGTGACTCAGACTCACAAGAGGGAAAAGCTTCTAAGACAAAACCAACAAACTACCCTGAATTCATCTCTCTGTTATGTAAACATATTCCTGGAGTACTAGATACTGATTAATCTGAAGTTCTTCATGATACTATTAACCAACCTGAAATTTTTGCTCCTCACCAAACTGAAGAGATTTAACACAATTTTACTGGATGCAAAGAAGGATTTGCGAGTATGTTGTTCATGACCTGAACTTTGAGGAGAAGGTCACAGAATGCCAACCCACTTATTGCAATCAGTAACATGTTCAATCAGAGCATCACCAGGAGCAACGCTACATGGGCACCAAATGAACGTTTCAGGTATGGATTACCCTGATCAAGAAGCCAACAACCACTTAGCAGAGCCTACACACACCCCAGTAGTGGATGCTCTATTATATTGTCAGAACAAGAGGACAATGTGTATAGCTCTTATAAAGTTGACAATTACAATGTGTCTGCTTTGCTGTCCTCCCACTGGCATTATCTCCCAAAGAACATGCTTGTATAACTCTTCCCACACACGGGTCACACTGGGAACCCCAGGATCCTTGTGAACAACTATGCATGTCACCCGCAGGCACCCACTACCACTAGTTAGATGGGGATGGAAGGGGTAGGGATAGGCCTTGGGACACCCAGTCTGCTTCTCTTAAACACAAAACATCAAGTTCCTAACACTCTTGGCTCAGTCCACTTCCAGCAGCCTGCTCCTCACAGCATTTGTCTTCTCCCTGGAGCTCTCTCTCCACTCTTTCACCCTCATGCTCTGCTTAAACTTTGAGCTGGAACTTGTCACCCGGCCCTACCAGCCCACACTTCCCATGGCCTCCTCCCTGAACCAGGTTAAACCAAAAACTTCATCCACTGACTCAACAATGGAGCTATTTTATTGACTGCACACAAGTGGCAGACATCCTCTTTCAGCCTGGATGGCTTTCAGACCATGGTGAAGTAAAGGGAGAAGAGACATCATAAGAAAAGAAAAGGAAAGGAAAAAAAAAAAAGAAAGAAAAAAGAAAAAAAGAAAAAGAAAAAAAGAAAAAGAGAAAAAAGAAAAAGAAAATTAAAAGGAAAAAAGAAAAAGAAAAAAGAAAAAAAGAAAAAGAAAAAGAAAAAGAAAAAAGAAAAAAAGAAAAAGAAAAAGAAAAAGAAAAAGAAAAAGAAAAAGAAAAAGAAAAGAAAAAGAAAAAAGAAAAAAGAAAATAAGAAAAAAGAAAAAAAAGAAAAAAGAAAAAGAAAAAAGAAAAAGAAAAAAGAAAAGAAAAAAAAGAAAAAAAGAAAAAAAGAAAAAGAAAAAAAGAAAAAGAAAAAAAAGAAAAAGAAGAAAAAGAAAAAGAAAAAGAAAAAGAAAAAGAAAAAGAAAAAGAAAAAGAAAAAGAAAAAGAAAAAGAAAAAGAAAAAGAAAAAGAGAAAAGAAAAGAAAAGAAAAGAAAAGAAAAGAAAAGAAAAGAAAAGAAAAGAAAAGAAAAGAAAAGAAAAGTGTGCATTTCCATAATAATTTCTACTTGGAGTAGAAATACACAAAGGAAAAGGAAATACAGTCACTGCAGTTCCCCTCCTTTTTACATGCTTGCACATTTCACAGTACCCTTTCACTACTGCACCTCAGTAGACTGTAAGTAAACAACCCCATCATGTTACACCATTGAAGATATGAGTAATTCTGCTCTTTCATTTCAAGAGAAAATTTGAGACAGAGAACTCAGAGGCTTCCCATTCACACAGTTCTATTCCTGTTTCCACAACTAAATGCTAATTAAGTGATCCCTGATGATCCTTATGGGTCCCTTCCAACTTGAGATGTTCTATGATTCTAGGGAAGCAGAGACAGGACTTTAGACTAGCTCTGACCTAGAGGAATACGTGGCTAGAGCTCATTTATTTGGCCCAAGACCATGATAAATAAAATGTGACATTGGTAAATTGTTAAATTACACATACCTAACCTAAGACATTGTCACCATACAAAACAATCTCACTAATTAGTCTTGGTTAATTTTAGGAAGTCAACTTGAAACCATATCTATTTAAATGCCTCATAATATTATGTCTTTCATGCCACACAGCACGGTGTAAGCAGGAAATTTTAAAGTCATTCCAGACTCAACTTCGAATACAGTAAATCTTTTTTATTTAGAAAATCATAATTTAGAGACAGACAGCTAGAAACAATAAAAGTGAGCAGCACATATCAATGTGTGTCTGCTTCCAAAGAATTATTCCCTTAGATCTAACTATTCTGTCTGGGTGGAAATTCATCTCTATCATACATGTTCTCAGCTCCCAGTGCTTTCCAAAAGCATTTCTACCTAATAATTCAGCAAAATATCTTAATTTAACAGTCTTCCTTCTGCTTTTTTAAGGGAAAGCTTACCCACTGAGGGACAGCTGAGAGGTATTTAAAGTCTTTTTCCTCAGCCTTTCAATAAGTTGAACAGGTTGACTAAATTTGACCTCCTGGAGGCTATAATTCAATTATGGTAGTCCCAGAGGTAGGTGTTTATGAGCGTGGAAATAACCAGGCCCACAAGATGTTAAATGTTACACTACAGATGCTTTTTTTTCCTGCAGAGCCAAGAGGTATTGATGAGCAGAAATACTGACCTCATCCAGTGGGCAATCTCTGGGAACTCCAAATATCTTCTTGACAAAAATCTTGTGCCAAAGTCCTTCCATCATCTCACTGCATCACAATGGGAGCTGTTGTCCAGAGATCATCATTGTTTTTCCATTCCATTCTTGACATTCAAAACAGATATGTAGCATCTACAACTTCATTGGACATTTCTGGCATTTCCATTTAAATAAGGATTGTCAGAATAACAATTCATATTTTGAGCTCAGGTTAATTCAATTTCTTTCCACATTACAAAGTGTAATTTAACAGGAGAAGTGAAACAACTGTCCTGTCCACTTATGTCTCACACAGAAAGCCTCTCTCTCTTCTGAAGGACAATAAAAAAACTCTTATTGGCTGTCCAGTCTGTCTAGTGTCAAATTTCTTTGCTATTTTTAAATTCTGATTCTCATTTTAGCATAGATGAAAACATGCAGATGTTTGGGGCACAACAAGGCTAATATATCATGTTTGTCATTTATGGAACTTCATGTTGGGTATTTCAAATTGTTTGACAAATGCTGACTTGGCAGACATTCTCCTCTCACAGGAGAGGGTTGTGGAGGAAACAGTATCTCCTACAGGATCCTGTTCTTGCCACACTCTGGAAAAGACACTTCTAATCTGGGTCCAAGTAGCAGGGTGAAGTGCACATCTGTTTTGAAAGGTACAGTCTATTTCCTTTCTGTGCAAGGCTATTTTAACATTAAAATAATTATTATATACATTCAAGTGTGTTGGACTGGTTTCTCCAACTTAAATATAACTATGGAATGAGGTACAATTATTTCAAACAATTAATAATCTCATCAATATGAAGCAGATTCCAGTACTTGTGAATAGGTATTTTGGTTTCATAGACAAGAGTGCTATTATAGCTGATTTCTCACAAAAAGTATCAGCAGGTACTTCATGTTTCAATGGCAGACAAGATAAGTTCTGTTCAAAACCTCTCTTCTGAAGAAGGACAAGGACTCTCCTAAGGCTCATGGCATATATCTAAGGTGCCAATAAGTAAGAGAAGCTGAGTGAAATTTTGCATTTTAAACACTAAATTATGAAAAAATCTGGAAAAACATAGTCCTGAGGTCTCAAAACAGCAAAGAACAAGTGATCTTTATGAGTGTCACAAAAGGACTTTTGGGGACTTATTTAAAGCTGTGTCATCCCTCTCTGACTACCAAATCACACGTGTAGGGGATTAAGACTTCTTAAATACCTCACAGGAGCAGGGACAAGAAGCACACTGCTGTGAAGAAATTCACATGTTTTAGGCACAGCCAGCACAAATTGCCATTTTCTCCTTCCTTCTACACTGATACCTAACACTTCTTCTTTATTTCCTATTTGTTTTCATTCATTTTTAGCTGAAACATCCATGGCAAAGTAACATAGGTATGTCACAGACAATAAAGGAAAGGGAAGATGAGTACTAAATGACAAACCATTCCACAAGGCAGGCATTAAAAAAACATCCCGTTCTTCGTGAGGGACCAGTTCCTGTACTTTTATTTTGTGCTTGTCAAGACAGGCCTTCATCTTCCTGCCTTTTGAAACTCTAACATACCTTTCAAATGACATCTGAAATCACAGAGAATTTGCTAGGAACAAACACTTTACATGTCTTTGTCGCTTTTTCTTGTACTTTTGTTTCCTTTTCCAGTTTTCAACTTGTACAAAAGCCTCTATCCTGTGGTCAATTTGGTAAATATAGAGCAAATTTCCACAGAAAATCAATTTGGTCTTTCAGAGAGAAAAAAATACAAATAAAAAACCAAACACTACATACCAAAAAGAAAGCAATTTGGGACTGTGGTCTCCTAGAAAGTGACTAGTGACTCACTATTTGACTCTGTTCCATTTTGCTATATTGTCTTAAACTCATAGGGAACAAAAATTGAAACTTTCGAAACAGACTTCCTGATCATTCCCACTTGTTGCTCTTTGTTTTCCATTACAGAGCCAGTCCATGCATATCCTATCATCCTGAGCAATCTGCTGATTTCCTTCTACTGGATCCTTTTTTAGGTCTGATGTATAAGTCTGGTATCTATTAATTACTATACTACTTTGAGGCACGGCTCTGGGAAAGCAGGTTAGTAGTCTTCAGGCAGAGGACCCAAATTCCTTATTTTCCCAGACAACATTACTATTCACTTCCCCAGGACCAAAATTTGTCCCTTAGTTTCTGGGCTGACTCTGAGCAGGGTTTATCTTCCTGTCAAGTGGGATGTAAAACAGTAGAAAGAGACTAAAGTGAAAGCATTTTGATACTTTGATGATTTGATAGAAATTACTAAATTATAGCTCATAATATTTGAAAAAAAAACAAAACAACAAACCAAAATACCAAAATTTAAAGTCTGAATCAACAGCCACAGATACAGCCACAGAACAATACACTGTCTTGAAATAAGTTCAAGACTCTGGTTTACATGCAGTTTGTCCAAATAATATACTCACAAATTTGTCAGCTCCAGAAATTTATGCAATTCCCTTCCATGTTATCCTCTGCCGTTTACTCCTATTTCATTGTAATCCTCCACACTGTCAATCTATCAGTTTCACAGAAGAAAAATCCCAAAACATTAATTTGCCCCAGCATAGCAAAGAACCTTGAGCTTAAGTGTCAGGGTCCAGAAGGAAGTAAGAAAACACAACGTAGTGATAATCAGAAAAGTATATAATACTAAGAAAGAGAAGAATATATTTCTTACTACTTTCCTGGATAAGAAGCCCCCTACTCCCACAACATAGCTACCTGTCTTTATCCTTCACAGTCTAAAATCCTAATACACTTATATTTGGCAGTATACTGCTCCATATTGAATATTCAGCTTAAATGTCTTGCAATTTGAAGACATACAATAAGGCTGAGTAATATCTGTATGTTTTATTGTTGGCTAAAAAGGCATCAAACATAGGCATTATAAGTTGCTATGTTGTCCAAGACAACCAAGCCATTGCAAAACATGTGATATTGCCAAGAACAATGCATACAGTAGAGAAAAAAGTTACATGAACAGACATGAAATAGCGTACAGCACTTGTAGGAAAGCACTTGCTTACCACTGTAGGAAAGAGCAGAGCCTTTCCCCACTTGTTGCCACTCTGACACTCACAGACAAGCTCTACTCCATCTCACAGCTGAGAGAGACTGAGACTTTAGCACATTGCCTTGTTGTACCATTAACACCATCCACCTCCATTGCAGAACACAAATATCTCCATCTCCCCATCCTCACACCTCCTCGCTCCAAGCCCAAGCTGTGTGCTGGAACAGCACAGAATGCATGCACAGCCACACATTCTGGTTTTCCACCCCAGCTATACAGAAGAAAACTTGTGGCAGTTAAATTGAGAAGGCAATTCAGATGGAAATACCCTGATGGTCATGGGGAAAAGCTTAGAGACACTCAAATCTTTTAATGTTGCAGCCTCTAAACTATGGTATCATCCAGTTTCTAGCTCAGGATTGCATCTATGTAAGCATTTACTGCATTGTGAGGTTCATTTTAGGATGAAATTTTTTTGTGGTGTCTGAAAATATCACTTAAGCTCTTGTGCAAAGCCCTTTCATTCCTTGTGAAACAAGATTGGAGTCAAGCATTAGAGCACCATCTGTCTCACCCCACCTGAGATTGGTGGCACAAGGTGGTTAGCACTCTACAGATCCATGGTGCTCACCTAGATTCAGCAACTGATGAGGACACTGGTCCTGGAACCTAACAAATCACTGCAAATCAAGCCCTGATTCTTTCCTCTTTGGGCCACACCAGTCAGTAATATGCAGCCAACGTTTCCACAGGCAACTCGCCTCAAAGTCCTGATATTATATTCCTCAGGCTGAACATGTTTTCTGGTCTTTTATCTCCACCCAAAACAATTCTAAAATGCCAGTAATTAACATATGCTTATTGAGGACTGAAACTTGCACACAACTTCAAACTTTCACCAAAGAAAATGTCAGCAAGTCAGGAAAAGATCTCCAAGGACTGAAGATTAAGGAATTCGCTGAGGAAAATATGGTGCTTAAAAATCTATATTAAAAGTTACAGATAGTACAGATATAGGAGCTATCCTGATATTTATAGCATATATATAGATAGTGTATATACAGAAGGTGTAGTACCGATTAATTTAACAATTTGATATCATGCTGTAGCCTTACTAATTTTTTTCATACTCTACAATGGCTAAGTAAGAAAAACAAATAGGCATTTGCAGTCAGTGTAGAGATGAGGCAGGATGAGGCAGAAAACTTCATGCTCTCTTTGCACTCTCCAGTTCCTAACCCTCTCACTGCAACATCCTGATCTGACCAATTTTCAGACATAACACTGATAAAACTAGTATATGATCTTACAAAAGCACAGAGACCCCATAGAAATATATGCACATAGCTGTCCAGAAAACATCTCCCTCATCTCTCTCTTCTCTCTTTGGATTTGCATGTTGTTGCCTCCCTGCATGTTCATGAACACAAATAATAAGTTTGGCTGCCACACATATCCACACGTGTATGCACACTCAATGTAAACAAGCTCCTATAGTGTCTATGTGTTCAGCCAGGCAAACATACCAGCCTTAAATGCCTGCATTTATGTTTATACCTCTGTGACAGGAATTATGCATACACATGGATAGTAAACTGTCTTTCTCTTCTATTGAGCTTTGGGCTGGTCCCTTGGGAACTCATTATCTATGGTGAGCTTCACCAGGGCTTGATGTGACTCTACCAGAACTGTTATTGCATCGTACCTTCCCAGAAAGATTGTGATACTTTTTCCCAGACACCTACAGTTCAATTCAGTATTGACTATTTAATTGTCTAATAGCAGTGAGCATTTTTCCCACCAAGCCAAAAGATTGAAAATGAATTTTCAGGAATATTACTGGGTTGTGGGTTTTTTTTTCCAGACAGATCCATTAAACTATCACTTGGATGGGTACTCCTGGAACAATTTCAGTGTTCTTTTTTCCCTGGGCAATTATGCTACCTAGTGTCTTCAAATCAGATGGGCTTCATTTGTCTAGCAGGGGCAAAAGGACTCTAGCCCATAAGTTGGCAGGGCTGATCAGGAGGGCTTTAAACAAGGTTTGAAGGGGGAATATTGAAACCGGGCTCTCCAAAAATGAGCCCAAGGATGGGAAGCCTGAGTTAAGAGTAAAATCAACAGCCCAGCTAAAGTGGATGTACAGCAATGCATGCAGTATGGGAAGCAAAAAGAGGAGATGGAAACCATTGTGCAGCAAGAAATCTGTGATGTAGTCACCATCACAGAAACATGATGGGATGACTCACGTGACTGGAGTGCTGCCATGGATGGCTGCAAGCTCTTCAGAAGGGACAGGCAGGGTAGGAGAGGTGGAGAGGTGGCTCTGTATGTTAGAGAGTGTCTTGACTCTGTAGAACTTGATGTCAGTAACAATAAGGTTGAGTGCCTGTGGGTCAAGGCCACTAAGGCTGAAATCCTGGTGGGACTCTTTTATAGACCACCCAACCAGGATGATGAGAGTGATGAATTATTCTACAAGCATCTGACAGGTGTCTCAAAATCACCAGCCCTTGTTCTCGTGGGTGACTTTAACCTGCTGGATGTCTGCTGGGAACCCCACAGAGCAGAGAAGAGGCAGTCTAGGAGAGTCCTGAAGCATATAGAGGATAATTTCCTACTCCAGCTAATAAATGACCCCACAAGGGATGGGTCCCTGCTAGACATTCTATTTACAAAGAGAGAAGGGCTGATGGGAGATGTAGTGGCTGGAGACTGTCTGGGGCACAGTGACCATGAAATAATAGAGTTTTCGATACTCAGGGATGCAAGGAGGGCCATCAATAAAACCTCTTCTCTGGACTTCCAGAGGGCAGATTTTGGCCTTTTCAGAAGACTGATTCAGAGTGTGCCCTGGGAAACAGCCCTTGAAAAAAAAGGGGTCCAGGAGGGATGGACGTACTTTAAGGAGCAAGTCCTGAATATACAGGAGTAGACTGTCCCTGTGTGCCAAAAGGGAAGCCGGAGGGGAAGACAACTGAACAGGGAGATATGGAAGGAAATTTGGGGTAAAAAGAGACTATGGAAAAAAGGGCTGTCTACTCAGGAAGAGTTTAGGAATATAGTTAGGTCACGTAGACAGAAAATTAGAGCGACGAAGGCATGATTTGAACTCAATCTTACCACTTCCATTAAGGATAACAAAAAGTTAAGGGTTGGACTTGATGAGCTCGGGGGTCCTTTCCAACCCGGATGATACTGTGATTCTGTGAATTTGCTTCAACTTACTTTTCTGTTTTCACAGTAGCTTTTGATTTTGCTTTTTTTCTTAACTGCCTCGGATAGCAACTTTGTCCAATTCCAGGATCGATGTGGGTGATGAAAAGCAGCCCACACTTCCACCAGCTTATCCCATTAAGAGACAAATACCCTGATTAGCAGCTGAAAGGTGGTGAAAAACCTTCTGTGTCGCCATCCTGCCCACCTCCCATCTTCACCCCACCAAGGTGGCAGCGGGGTGCAGTAGACAACAATACCAACAATACCCCCCTCATGCTAGTAACACTCCAGTGTGTGTCCACAGTGCTTGCAGGGTGGATTTGCTCACACCCAGGTCTCCTGCTCAGGCACCCTTGGCCAAGAGACACCACCGGCCATGAGGCGCCATTAGCCAAGAGGCACCATTTTATCACCTCCCAAGGCCACAGCTCCCCCATGCTGGGGAGGCGGTGGTAGGCTGGCTTTGTCGCACTTCCACGACGCGTGGCAGCCTCCTGCCAGCCATGGGGGGGGGACTGCACAATTTTTTGGTGAATTCATCTCCCTCCTTGTAGCCGCCCGGCCCCGGGGGGTTGGAGGGAAATGGGTGAGGGGTGTCTGAGGGCGCTGTGGCGGCGGCTACGCGGGGCCTCGGCGCCCTCTGCCGGCAGCTTCGGGAAGAGCAGCGTCAACCGCGGGCAAGCGGGTCCGGACCGAACCGGGGCGGGGGCAAACGGGGCTGCACGCAAGCAGCCCCACCGGCGGGGAGATGATGAGATGGGGAAAAAGCGCAGCTTCTTGCCCGGGAGCCCTTCTGTGCATTCAGAACCGTCACAGCCCCTCGAGCCCTGTCTCGGAGGGATGGAACAACCTTCAGTTGTCAACCTGCGGCACTGGTACCGGTACCGGCTGGCACTTCAACATCCTCCGCACGTCCCGCACAGCGCAGGAGTCCCCCACAGACCCCTCGGTGTCTGATAAGAAAGCCGTCTCCCTTCCCGGGGAAGGAAAAGCAGCCTTCGGGGCTTGCTTGCTTCCGAGTTATAAACTCAATGCCCCTGAGATAGAAACTCGGCACGGTCACGCCGGAGCCTAGCGCTGGCTCCCGAGAAACCGGGGCTCCCGGAGGTGGTTCGGGGCTCTCATAGGAGCTGGCATCCCCGTGTTTCTTGTTTGTTTAGTTTTTGTTTTTTTGTTTTGAGGGGATCATCTTCGCCCTTCCGTTTGTTTTAAATAAAATGACCGCCCCGTCTTCCCACTCAGAGGGGAATGGAAGGGAGGGGAGAGCCTGGAGGCTCTTGTGCTCTCCGAGTTGAGGTCGTAGGAGGCAGCTGCTAGAGGAACCCAAACCCCAAGACCCCCAAAACTCCCACAGCCAACAACCGCGGCCAGAGAGCGCCCGCCCCGCCTGCAGCATCCCGGGGCGGGGTGAGGTGCGGACGGTGCCGCTGCTCCTGCGGGCGGAAACCTCACCAGAAGCCGCTTGTCCTCCTATTTGGGAGGATTGGGGGGTGGAGGGAGCAGTGGGTACCCAATCTGTCCAGATGCAATTTTTAAATAATACGCAAGCCAGCCTGGGTTTTCCTGCTTGCCCCTGCTCAGGGCGAGAGCTTCCCTCTGGAGGGAGCCGAGAGCTCCCGGTGGGGCCGGTTGTGGGGGGGGGCAGGGCGAGCCCCCCGCAGCTCCCCCATTCCCCTAAGCGGGGCGGAGTGGGAGGCTGGAAGGAGACACAAACACCCAGACAGACACACGGACACACACCCCGACACCGGGGGATGGGGTTAGGGGGGGCTGGGGGGCGGTCGCCCCGGTCTGCGTCAGAGCTGTGCAAACACCGCCGCGGCACCCGCTGCTATTTAAAGGGCAGAGTCTGGGTCGCCCCCAAGTTCCCTTTCCTGGGCACACGCGGGCCTCACTCCTTCCTCAGGTACCACCTCGGGAAAGAGCAGCGGAAAGGTAGGAAGCGCCTCTCACCCTTCCTCTGACCACATCTCTGCTTGGGTTTGGGGGGGCAAGATGACACGAAATGGAGGGAGGGGGTCGTCCTGGCTTTTACCTGTGCGGCGGCTCTGAGGGCATCCCGCCTTTGCTGGAGGAGATGCACCCGGGTCCCGCGGGAATGAGGATTTCGGGGTGACCCCCCGCACCGGCGCGGGGTCCCGGAGTAGGACGCGGTGTGCGGGGATCGCCGGGGGGGTGCCAGGGGGTTGGAACTCTCGGGGCTCCCAGACGAGCACGCTGTGAAAGCAACAACTATCCAGGATGAGGTTCCGTGTTTGGCGTCGTGAGTATGTACGCGAATATATATATGCCTAAAAAAATACAGGAATCTGGTCGGTTAAAAAGTTCTCTCTCTGGAAAGGCTGTGGCACACCTATGTTTGTACCTAAGTGCCAAAACCTTCACAGATTCATTGCTAATAACTGTGCTGGGGTGACACTTTGACATTTTTCATACACCTCGTACCAATACAAAGAGAACATATTCTATTCCCTGCAGCTGTTTTCATTCTAGTGTATGTGTTGGGAAAATAAACTTAACTTTCTCCTATTTTAAAGTGGAAATATTATGTCCAGTATACTGTTCAAAAACTTAAATCAATTCAAAACGTCTCATACAGACAAGAAAATTTATGTGTATTTATGACTGGAAATTTTCCCTGCAGTATTAAGTATGAGACATCTCAGTAATAACTGAGAGTAATTTCTGTGTTTCCAAAAAAAAGACTATTTCAGCTTACATGATCAAACAAACTAGTAAAATTACAACTTTTTCCCTAATATTTGCTTAAGAAAGCAGTAAAAAATAGTTACACTTAAATTCTCTATTTTAATATGAAGAGCAATATTGTTATGTTGCACAATATTTCTTACAGCTTTTAACTAACCAGCTTTTACCACCTCAGGTTGTAGATCAAGTTCTTGGAGTGGTTATTAGATTTTTGTTTTTTCTTTCATTGGTACAAGCTTTTTCTTGCCATGTATGACATGGTGAAACCTCTTGGACACTAATGTTCAAACCAGTAAAGGGCTAATAGGATGAGAGCTTGTCATAGAACTTGTCAAAACTGAGTATTTTGTAATAACAGCAGATTGTAGTACAATAGCAAAATACTGTAATGTTTAAATCCTGAGATTTTTCAAAGCACTGGATTCATCTCCATTAAGATTTAATTAAGTACAGCTTCCAAAAAAACAAAAGCAAATGAGAACTGAGTAGATCAAGGAGGCACAACGCATGCTTCAGTGAATTAAATGTAAATTAAATTTATTCCTTAGAGTTTATCTTCCTCTTATCAAGGAATATTTAACTATTCACATACATGTTTTCCAGCTTACGACAGATTCCACAGTTACCTGTATTTAAAAACCAAAACAAAAGCAGAAAAACAACTAACACATATAGTTTGCTCAGAAATCAGCACCTCAATGGAAGATGGGGGTAGGGACAGCATAAAACATATATCAAATCTGGGAGTTTTAACAACCTGTGGTTCCTTATCCCTCCAGCAATGTACAGCAGTGTTTGCATCTGCATGTTCCTTGCTGTGCTCTCGGCGAGCTCTTTGGGGCAGCACACTGTGGGCTCACAGAGTGGGAATCCACTGCCTGCTGAGCTGGAGCAGAGCTGGGCAGAACATCACCGGCACCTCCGCGCCCCTTCCTCTGCGGGCACCCTCAAATCCATGTCACGGATGGATGGAAGCATTGACCAGAGAGCCAACATGGGAGCCCTGTTGGCCAAGTACCTCCAGCAAGCCAGAAAAGGTATTGGTTATAGATTGCTTACTTTACTACTTCTCTGCCAGTGGAATCTTCCTGCAGGGGTACCAAGATGTTAAGGTAATCCTCTTGTCACCTAGCGTCAATTCCTAGAGAAGACAGGATGTAGATTTTGCCTGGTTATTCCTGAAATAGAGAGCATTCTCTTTTGCATTTACTGCGTGACTCTTCCCAAAGAAGATTTGTACATAGCAGGCCCTGACTGAGAGCTGTTCACAGCTGTGCACATAACCTCCCTGTCAGGTCATAGCTCAGCTTTTGTTTTTAACTTGCCATTTCATAGCCTTTTAATTATTTTGGTATTCTTTTCATCATGTTGCATCTCAGATAAAATACAGGAATTGTATTTTCCTCAAACTTTTTCATTTAGTGCACCTCCTCCCTCCTTTTTTTAAGTTCAGAAAAACTTCTCTGAGGCTAAACACAGACCAAAAGGCTAACCTCACCTCAGCCGGAAATAACCTGTACCAGGGAAATCTTCTGAATATTGGATTCTTCATGTATTCGTTCCTAGAGGAAGTTAGAAACCCGTGAAAGCTTTTAAAGGTTTAGAACTCAGATTTATGAACACAGTCACTGAAAGAATTTATAAGTAAAACCACATTTTCTTTAAAACACGTCAGGTCTCGGGCAGCCGGGGAACAGAACCTTGCAGTTACTTAACTCCATGGCACTGCATTTGTAACAAGGGTGTGAATCACTGGTGTAGTAGTGGAATTAAAGGGCTTCATGCTTACTGTGTGATTTATCAGTCTCTTGAGGGAACAACTATACCCCAAATGTGAGCTAGCAGTGTGAATAAAGCTGTCCCTGTTGCCATTGTACAGCATTTATTTTTAATAGACACAAACTCATGCTACCTGTGCTCACCAGTAAAAATGAAGGATCAAATCCATTTCCTACTGACACAACAAAACATTTTTTCTTTTGAACTGTCTCATCTATTTATTGCTTTATATCACAACAGAGTAACACAGCGGGCAACCTAACTGCTGTGACCTTCTGACTGCCAACCTCAACTAAAGCCACTACACAAACCTTGCTTATTTGTAATAACTTCACTCCAATCTAACCACTGTACTGCAGGGAGAGAGAATGTCTGAGAAGCAAAGAAGGCCTGAGGGAAGTCAGTAATTAGGATTATCTGAATATACAGATATTGAGAAATTAATCCTGATATACTTAGGATAAAATTCACTTTATATGAGTAAGAGCCTTCTCCTCTCCTGTCTCCACAGATCATTTAACACTTCTCTCCTGATAGCCTCACTGCTGGCCACTGTGCTAGGCACAGTACTATTCTTGTTTTTGATGGTGATCTGCAATTCAGAGATGCCACATGTCTTTTATGCATTACACATGCAGCTGTACCCATTCATCTGTGTACAAACAATAGTGCCAAATCAGAAACAACAGGAAAAGAACCATTTTTAATATAACCAGAGAGACATCATGTCATGTTGCCAGTTATCACAATAGCCAGTAAGGAACATATTTTAGCAGAGAAAAAGAAAAGAGAAAAACAGAAAACCAGAATAGAAGAAGAAATAAGATGTAGAATTCCACAACTCAGCCCTCCAGTTAAAGTTGTTACTGAATAAGAATCTTGTTACAGGAGCCTACAGAGCAGAACCTTTGTTACCTGTCCCCTGTGTAGTCATTGTCACCCACCCACCCACATGGAAACAGAACTCCTCATTCCAATTTACGTGTCTGTTATATTCTCTTAAATACCTGACTGACATTTTCAAATAGCTTAACCAGAGGAAGTGAAAAATATTAAGACATCTTTTTGTTAGGTATTAATATGAGAGAGAATTAACACATGTTAATTGGCATATGTAATTAACTCCACAAAGTGACTGTTACCAGCTGATGGGGTTCTTGTGACATGACTAGGTTAGTTGAGCTCTGGTTTGTAGATGTACTTGCTAATTATAAAAGAGATGTGATTTACAGGGACAAAACTATTTACTTAATTTATAACGGTAGACACAGTGTTCCCATCAAAATATTACATTCTCATTTGATGGAAAGGTTCTGGGCAGCACTTCAGAAATCTCTGCAGAACACTCACATCTAATATATTAGTCACTTTTCACCTGTCTAAACCATAAGACTCAGTAGAAGATTCCATCTTGGAAGGAGGAAAGAGAGTCTGAGCATTTGCTAGTGTTAGCAGTGACTGCTGATGGCATTTGCCCATGTGATTAATAGCAAGGCTGATTTTGGACAGTATTTCAAAACAGTGAGAGAGTTACATCCTCTTAAGAGTTCAGGACTAGATGGTGGCCTCATAGCCCAGCTGCTACAGTTTTGGGTAAGTTTGCTCTACACTGATTCTGCAGTAGCCACAGGATACCTCCAGTGGTTTGAGGGTGCTGTTAAGAAATTAATTTTACTCTTAGTGACCCCAGGCTTCCAGTTAACTTCATGTGCAGGCTTTCAGCATGGATCTGGCACTGTGCAGAAGAGAAGTTGTGGGTCTTGAGTGAGTGACATGCACATTTACTATCCTCTTGGGACCTCTTGGCAGGCCACATTATAATGGCACCAGGGGAACCATTACAACCCACAGGTCACCACAGACTCAGGAGTCTCTTAAATACCACCATCTGAGTGATGGTTCTGCAGTGTCTTAGCCCTGCCTGATTATAGTGGCAAGAAGCCATTCTCACCAACTTAATTACATATTTTCAATTATGAATGTGAATTTCGAGCATTAATGGTAGATATTATTTTCTAGAGATAATTAAATTTCTTGTGGTTATGTTTTAGGTAAATATCTAAGCCAGGGCTGGTTTCTTTTTTTGATACCCTTAATTCTCTTACTTCTCTGCAGCCACTAATGAAACAAAACAGTTGGTTTTTGGTTTTAATGTTTTGTTCCTTATATATTATTATATGAGAACACCTTGAAATATAGAAACACAGATTTTCACAACATAAGAAGCTGTAAGCAAGGCAATTGTGTAGATTTGGATCTGAGAGGTTTTGGGGGGCTTCTTTTCCTTTTCGATCAGTTCAAGTATTTCTCAAGCCTCATGCAATAAGCAATTAAGTATTAATAATAAGTAATATACTGAATCTGTTCCTTCCTCACTCAAAGCTTAAACTCAGTCTAATTACTGGTATATGTCAGTTTTGCCTGTTTTCTGGGAGTACAGAGAGAAGTAATTTACATTTTTAGTTACATTTGTATTTTTAGTTACATGGTGTGATGATGTCAAAACACAGGATTACAGCCCTTTTTTTTTTTTCTTTTTTTTTTTTTTTTTTTTTTTTTTTTTTTTTTCAGAAAGGCTAAAGCAGGATCAGAGAGGAGCATCCAGCCTTGCTGTAAAGGGAATTATGAAAGCTTTGGATAAGCTGTGAAAATATCACTGACAGAGAAGTAAGCCCTGTGTAATTCCAGCAATAGACATCACTAGCTCTAAATTTCAGATGCCACTTCCTCAGTTTCAGGACTATTCCCACTTCCCTGCAAAACCTGTGATTCACAGTTCTACCCTGCTTGTTAATGAATTTGCACTGTAATTTAATTACTTACATTTATGGCTCTTCAGGCAACACGGGGCTGTGGTGCAGTCCTATCTTAGGCCTGAGTCTGCTCTCAAGCAGAGTTATTTTGCCTCCAGAATGACATTCCCAATACCAGCAAGCAAGGGTGTGGGCTTGTAGGAAGAGTGAGAGATGGTCTGGACTTTGTTTTGCTTGCTGTCTCTGTACTGAAATAGGAAGAGAAAAGGAGAAATGCACCCAGGTTCCTTCCCAGCAGCCAGGAGGGAGCAAACAATCTGTTGATTTTACAATAAGAACCCAAGCCACTTTCAGGCCATTACCCATGATGTTTCTATGGCATTTCCCTCCATAACATGACGTGGTGTTACATGGTCTGTATTGATTCAGTTTCAACTGTTGTGTTTCCCTAGGTCCCACTGGAAGGCTCTCAGTGATGGGAAACAGGGTACAGAGCATTGATCCTACACACAGGATAAATGACAGAGACTACATGGGCTGGATGGATTTTGGACGCCGCAGTGCTGAAGAATATGAATACTCCTCCTAAAGAACAGCAAACTGTAGTAACAGGAAAAAAAAAAAAAAATCACACTCCATGTCTGTACAGAAAGAGAAAAATTAATTTGTTGTTCTCTTCAAATCAGTGTTTTAAAAGATATCATGTATTTGATGTAAATTTGTCTGTAAGATTATACAATGCAATATATACATATGCAGAATTTTCCAGAAAATGTTTTCTCTCTTTTGTGGTTTCTCATACACTGATATTATATTAAACTTATTTCACTTATCCCTCCTTGTCCTGCCACTGCATGTTGCTGGGTGTCTTACTATAAAGAGAGGGAGGAAATTGCCTTCATTCTGCAGTGTAGATGTGTTCCATGTGCTGAGTAGCCAGGCAAATGAGGCACTTTTTAGAGAAATCTTATGACAGTCCCAATAGCTGTGAACTATAAGGAGAACTTACCCAGATGTGAACACAACAGCATAATACTGCCAGAAAAGTGCAGCTATCTTCACGATGGCCCCATTTGTAGAGGACTGAGTTATACACTAGGCCCGTATGTCTGTAGGGAATAGTAAAAACTGAAAGAGTCAAAACTAGTGCTTAAAACTAAGAGGAATGACACCAATATGTTTCACCTTCCTGGCTTATTTATTTTATATTGTAAACTGAACGTGAAAGTTCTGCTGCTGGCTGAGAATCAAGAACTAAGCAAAGCATTCCCTGGAGGAATGGAGGGGGCAAGGAAAGTTCCCTGAGCAGAGCAGAGGATGGTGTTGAGGGGGAAGGAGGCACTTGAGCCACGTAGTCACAGTGTCCTAAAAGCCAGTGGGTGACTCCAGGCTATCACTGGGGCAGCCTGAGTTAGTTGCCCCCCAGCAGCTAACCCAGCAGCCTGGGGAGAAGCAGGGAGATGGTGCCCTTACCTGGCACACAGCACAGCAGTGAGCCCCATGCTCAGAGCCAGGGCAAGGATCCCTGATTGTGCAAAACCAAGACCCTGGGGACTCCATCCAGCCAGTCCCTTCGCTGTCACCCCTGCCAGCAACAGGGTTTCTATGTGTGCTCTCCTCCTTCACCCCAGGTAACCCTTCCCGCAGCTCCTGGGTCTGCCTCAGCAGCTGGTTCTCACACCTAAGGAATTCCTTAAACTGTAAAAGGAGGTGATACTGCACTGTGTGATTCACATTTCTCAGGAAGCTCTGCATTAAATAAGAAAAACGAATGCATTTTTCACATGCTGAAAAGACAGTGCTTCCAAAAGCAAATAGGCAAAAGCAACCTGTAGAGATAATACACACAAAATGTTTGTACTAAACCAAAATTCTACCAAAACCAAGAAGACTGGGAAACAGAACAAAATGGTTATGCCAAGGGCTGAACACACAAATCTTTTTAGGCATTGTTCTCAACAGCAGCTTGGAGAGCAGACAGCACCCCAGAGATCTGTGAGCATGGGGAAAACTTCAGCAAATGGCAATAGAGAATTTTCTTCTCTAGAAACACCAAACCTCTTTTTTTGTGTATCTCATCTTGAAAACCTGAGATTGCTTTTCTGCATCACCTTTTCTTCTTAAGCACCTTTCAGTCATTCAGGTTCCAAGCCACACAGTCTGGCTTTTCTCAATTCCTTTCCAAACGTCTTTGGAATGTTTGGAAACACCACAGCCCCGTGTTGCCTGAAGACCCATAAATGTAAGTAATTAAAGGTCTCTAAACACCTTCGTTTTGACTGTTGCCCACAGGAAAACACTCCTAAGTGCCCACTTAAAAAACAAAAAACCAACAAAACTTTCAAACAATTCGTTATTTATTTTTTAAACTGAGAAAAATAGCAATTTATCTAAAAATGCACACATTTCCCTCCAAAGTCATGGTTTTTTTTTTAAAGTAAGCTGGGAGAAAACGAAGTTTAGACTTCACTGTCTTCCAAAGACAGGAAACTTCCAAACCACATTTAAAACTGTTTTTATCCCTGGCCTATTTATTAAAGGATGTAATACTGTAGTATTGTGGGGGAAAGGGGGATTGGGAAGGGGTAATGTTACAACTCTAGCCTTATGGCAGGGGGATGTTGTCATTAGAAAGACAAAAAACTAACCTTTTTTCCTTTTTTCTTTTTCTTTTCCCCTTCTTTTTCATGTCCTCCAGGCAGAAGAATGGAGTGACAAAAATGTTTCATCCCATTCCCCTTCCTGCTGAAGGTCTCTGAAGATACCTATGCAAGTGCACGTCCTGAAGTGCAGCTTGTTGATGTTTTCAGGGGCTTTTGCAAGTTGTTCCCCTGCTCCCTCAGAACAGAGGCATCTTTTCATTGCCTGCCATGCATGAGA
Source organism: Florisuga fusca (assembly GCA_038090715.1). NCBI lineage: Eukaryota > Metazoa > Chordata > Aves > Apodiformes > Trochilidae > Florisuga > Florisuga fusca. The sequence goes on along the minus strand of JAAWXA010000002.1, from coordinate 41,592,338 downwards.
ATGGCTTCACCATGTGGCTGCTCACAAGGGTCCCAGCAAGAGGAGCCCCTCGGCCCCAACTTCTGTGCTGCAAAACTCCTGCCCTGTGAGCAAGACCATAGTCCCTGGGTGGTTCTGGAGGTCTCACTGCCCTTCTAGTTATCAGAGTTGGGACTTTTTGTGTCCCGAACAGGTGAATAACTTCAAAGGCACTATTGCCAGGCACAAAATAATACTTCCACCACTACCCATTGCTTTTGACCGAGCCTTTGCTTGTTTTAAATCACAAAACTGCCAGTTACATAAAAATCACTTTCACCTGTGAAATCTGCTTTCCCACTGTGAAACGACTGCAAGCAAGGTTTATCTGGTTTTACAAGTGGTTAAGAGAAAGCACTGATTTTATTTGCCAGCCCTTTGCCAACGTGGCATTTGTAAGTAGTCACATCTGCCACCTTTCCTGGTTGGTAGAGAGCTTTAGACAAAACATGGGTCTATTTTTTTTCACCATTACTGCACATGCCAATTTTTAGTATTTAAGCTGTACCAGTGCTGTAAAATAAACCAGGGGAATAAAGGGATTGTGGTGGTGACTTACCTGGAAGTCAAATGAGGAATGAAATTATGCATCTTTCCATCTCCTTTGTTTTCTCTGTCTCCAGACCAAAGTCCTTAGCCAATCAGAATGGATAAATGGGGGCCATCTTCTGACTGGATGCTGAAATTAATTCTCAAATGACAGTGCTTTGCAAGACAACCTGATTCTGCCACTGTTTGTTCTGTTTGCAGATGCTTCTTGGGTCCACCTGTCCCTCAGCCTTCTAGCAGAAAACAGCTTCTTGCCGAGCTTCACCTGGATTTTGGGAGTTGTTGAGTTTCCCAGCCTTGGCAAATGCTGCACAGCCACAGCCCTGCTGTGGTGAGGCATCCTCCTGGAGCAGGAGCATGGGGCAGGGAGCCCTTCCAACTCCAAGTCAGGACCTACAGGCCTAAACTTTGCCTGAAGAGCTCTTTGCCACCTAAAACCCAGCTCAGGACTAACTTGTTTTTTCAGGTGCTGCTAAGATACCAGCCTGTAACTGCAGAGGACATCTCTTCTTCATTCTTAATGTGAATTGGTTTACAGACAATGGTGGTAATCATTCAGATAAGAGGAACAGTTGCTCTAGGAGGGACACAACAGTGTTCCCATAGGGAATGGTGATCTGTCTGTAAGCTGTGCAGCAATCTCCTCCTCCTCCTCTTCCCCAAAACATCAGCCACCTTTTCTTCTAGGAGCAGAAGGTATTTCCCAGATGGGAAAAGGTGGTAAAGGCTGCTGAGTCATTGTTCAGCTCCCACCCAGCCTGGTGGGAGCTAAGCAGAGCAGACAGCAACTTCAGGAGAGCCAAGCAACCCTGGCAGCTGCAACGCTCATCCCAGGGCATTAGTGAAACCACTCTGCAGGCTGCTTCCCTTATTTTCCCAAGGGAAATAAGCAGCCTTGGGGGTGGAGCCCCTGCAGAGAGCATGAGCCCCTTGGGTCCAGCAAAAGTTTTGGTCTGAGAAGTTTTCTGCAGATTTCAGCACACACAGCAGCTCATTGGCACAACCTCCCGGCACTCGTCTGGGAGGTGAGTTTCTGGGCACTGCCAACTCTCTGACATTTAATTTAGCTTTACTCAAATGAATCTTTATGGAAGCACATGCATAGGGGATAAATTAGCACTGGCAAAACAGAAAATCAATATCTTTTTGCATTTAAAGACAGTTTGTTTTCTCCATATTCTTGATTCAATTAGTTCTGTTTCAGATTTATTAACTTGCTTTCAAAACAGGAGCTGGGCAAATCTCCATAAACAGAGCAGCTTACTTGCAAATTCCTTGTAAAAGAGGGAAAAGCCTGTGGCTCTGCCCTCACAGAGGGCATATTCCCTCACATGGATATTGTGGCCATGAAAAGAGGATGAAAGTGGCAAGTGTTCCTCCCAGAGTGAGGGGAAACCCAGAGCGAGGGGAAAAAAGTTATTAATTTTTAAAGGAGAAAAGATTTTTAGAAGGCATACCCTGAAAACTGCTTCCTCTGTCATACAAAACTCACCCAGGACCCTGAATGTCACCACAGAACCTTAGCACCAGCAGCTGAGGGATGGATGTGCACATGACAGCCACTGCTCTGATGTGTTGAGGAGCAGGTGGGGAAGCAACCCCAGGCCTGGGGCTGCATGCAGATAGTGCTGCTGCTGTGGGGACAAAACAGCAAGAAATGAGCAGGGCATTGCAGAACTACATTGCTAGCAGTGTCACAGGGGGATTTTTTTAAGCCTCCTGGTCAGAGCCGTGGAACAGCACAGAAACCCAGGCTATATACTGCATCAAAGGTTAGGGCTGATCCTTGGATAACCACGGTGGGGGCTGAGGGAGTATTTCACTTGAACACGTACCTTCCTTTCCCAGGGAAGAACACAGCTCTTGGGTCCATGGGAAGCCCTGGGGAGCTCTGGGCTATCCTGCTCTGCAGGTACAGCAGGAACTTGCCAGCACAGAAGAAATCCCACCAGACAGCTTATAAAATCAAGGACAGCAGGCTACCTGGTATAAGGCAATGATTTATGCAGAACCAGCAAACATTTGTCTTTCAGTTTGTTGAGGGCTTATAATTATTTTATATAAGTTGTGAAAGATCATTTGAAATCATCTGTTCATACAACAGCTCTCTAAGAGCAGGTTGGATGCCAGGAGGTGGGTTTCTGCAGGACTACCCAGCACAGCAGCAGCCAGGCTGGTGTAAAACCATGCAGGGAACCATGTTAACACTTTTCATCACTCATACATCCTCTTTACAAATATTTCTCGATGCAATCAAATAATTTTACCTTTCCACTTTCTGCTGCACAACAACTTTTTACCTTTCCTGGCTTATACATCACTGTTGCTTGTCCCCAGATTGCACCATCAGTGAGTTCAGGAGTTGAAGCTTCTCACCAAGGCCCAGGAAGGTAATGCATGAAGGCACCAGCACCTGACTTTGTCCATTGCAATATGCAGATAAAACACATAAGCCTGCTAAAAAAAGGACTTTCCTAGTCAGAATTACTATGCAAAATCCTTTTTGTGTTAAGCTGTAATAGGGAAAAATGCCTTCCTCAGAATATTTTAATACTGCAGTCTCGAGATAAAAACATGCAGATAGAGCCTATGAAGGCAAAATTTTCCAATTTAAGTGGGAGTCCATCTAAGCTCATATCTTTGTGAATATTTGCATTTTAACAGGAAGGCAGGACAGATGTGGTCTGCATTTACTGAACAATATCTTGATTTGTCATCTATCACAAACAGTTTTCAACAAGTAGACCATTTTTCAAACCTTAAGTACCAACTTTCTCTAACAGGTCCTACTACAAGTATTTCAGAGGGCTTCCCTCCTTGCTCATTCTTCTGCACACATCTGTGATGCTTTCCAGATTTCCTTTCCAATTCACATGTGCTCACCCTCTCACGAGTCAACTGAATTCCAGATCCTGCTCATCCTAAAGCCACAGGCACCCTATGGACCACCCTCAACTCCCTCCTTCTCTGGTGTGGCACTTGTTCATCTCAGCCTGTCCTCAGGCTGAGGCAGGCTGGATGCAGTGTTCTTGTCTTCCTTGGATGCCTCCTGGTAACCACTTACCTTTGGTGCTGGGCAGGAGAGAAGGATGAGTCTCTGTGCTCACTGCCACAGCACAGGATGGCGTTAGCCCTTCCCACAGCTGGCACATGGCACTGTGTCATACAAGTGCAAGCCCTCCTCGAGTTTATTTTGATATTAAGACTCTCCAGCTTTCTCTCCATTAGAAGCACGCGATATAAATGGTATTATTTCCCTCCCAGCCACACACATGTTCCTCTCTTCAGTCTATGAAACTGTCCAATCTTTCTATGATTTCTTGACTGATTACCCCCTCCCCTCCAGGACCTCTCCTTAGCTCTCACCATGTGTGCAAGATTTTTGGAGTTTCTCATTAGCTGCTGTTTAATCAGCGGGCTGTCTCCTCTTTCAGTAATGAAGATACTGGCTAAGAGGTCTCTCTTCCATCTCTTGGAAAAAACAGGAGCTTTCACCCTTACTCTGTACTTTCACATTTTGTCACTATAGTTTTTGCATCATGTTCAGCATGAGAGGCCACACTCCTCTCCTGTTCAAAACACACAAAACACAGAACATCCAGTTCTTCTTTTCTGAAGCTAAATAAAAATAAAAAGCATTCACCTATATGGTTTTCATTTTGACCAGTTCCAGCAACCTTAAAATCTCAAAAGTTTTCAACCACTTCTGTGTCTAAAACCCAAACCTGGTCACGGTTCTTTTGCTTTAACTGAGAGATGAGAGCAAGGGAGGAAGCTGAAAGATTTAGCACCTCAGATGAACAAGAAAAAAGCTGAGTAGTACACAACAATGCCACTTTTCTGTTATTTTATTTATATTAGTGAAGAAAAATTTATATTTCATCTTCCTGATGTGTTACAATTGCTTTCTCTGGTGGGTGGACAGTTCATACTCCTTATTTGAAGGCTAAATAATACTTCCCAACCTCATGATTAACTTCTACACTTCAAGTTCTCATATGGTATTGCTTTCTTTCCTCTGGGTATATAAAATGGTCCGTTAAGTCCATGATTTCTTTTTTTCCAGAATCAACTGTTATTCTACTGTTTTAAGATACATTCAAATAAAAGGATACTTAAATTTACTTGCAATAAGTGCACACATACAACAGCAAAGAGAGCTGATGGCATTTTACTAAAACATTGTAAGTTCATAGAATAAATAGAAGTCTTTAAACACATGCAGTAACTGACCGATGTGTTTTTCCTTTCTCAAAAAATAACCTTAGTGTCCATAGCACTACCGTAATAACTACTTCATTCAGAAAAAAAAGCCAAACCCACCCACCTATCTCTCATCACAAAGACTAAAAGACAGTTTCATTTATACAAGAAATTATCAGTGCTAATGATTTAGTAACAGTCTGGTACAAACAGCAATTCATGGCAATTACGTGTAGTGTGATTATGGCAACAAACAGGGAGCTTGATTTAGATGCCCCAAGAAGTGCAAGGTAAAGAAAGCTGACGTTCAACCTTCCCCCATTCACTCCTCTCCATCCCCCCTTCCAAAAAATAAAGGTTCCTAGCTCAGTTCTAAAAACAAGCTCCCTCCAGTCTGCTCCAGTCCCAGGATTTTTCAGTTCTTTCTACAAGCACTCAGCAGAATTTTGGGAGAAACACTGGAAGAAAATGGCAATATAAATTAGGATCACCTGGCTGTAACTAAAGGTTGTGTGAGGTTCTGTCTTTTCTGAAAAAGTGGGGGTTACACCTTTGGTATTAGGAGGTGTTTTTCAGTTTAAAATCACCATGGGATAAAGCATTTCCCATATTTTTACCCCTGCTAAGGTTCAGCTCCGGATGAAAAAGGTTTCTCTGAAAAAGGAAAATAGAAACCGGGTGGGGAATATCCTCACCCTGTTCGCAAGGCCACGGTCCTCGACGTGCATGAAAACTAAAGAGCAGCATGATGATTGCAAGTTGCACTTTCCAGCTTGTACCATTCCCTTACTAAATGTTTTTGTGGTTCTCTGCTGAGGTTTCAAGGATGCACCTTTTCCTAACACTGTTTTTGCTACATGCTCTTTTACAATGTTATCTGTCAATCTGTTCCGCAACTTTGACTTCTAGGAAGTCACTGCCACGTTTATTTTATCTCAGGAGCTGTGAAAACTGTTCTCTTTGGGGGCACTAACAAAGCGTGTTTCAGTGACAGCAACACGTAGTAAAGCATTTTCCCTTCCACAATCCAGTGCAGCACTGAAAAACAAAACAGGACAAAAAACAAACAAAGAAGAAGAAAAAAAATTCCCACAGAGTGTAAATGTGCCAAAAGAAACAGTGGTGGCAGGAATATATAGGAACATTCCAGGTACCCAGTGGGCCTGCTGACCTCAACACAGTATTACTTCAAGTTTATCATCTCCAGGAGGAGAATAAAGAACAGAAAAAAAGAAATAAAAAGTAAAAAAAATTAATCCATTCAGGCATAGTAGCCAGGCACTCCATTAGCTCAGCTCTACTCATCTACAAAAGCAAAATTTAAACTGCCACATATTAAACTGAGTGGGTATTTTTCATCATTTAACGAAGCACAAATGCTCCCATGCTTCAAGTGATGTAATGCAAGGGCTCACAAAACACATTCAATAGTTTTCCATGCACCTTTGACTCAAGTTAGGATAGCTACAGAATTTATGTTTCCTAGTCAAGTTATTTTTTGTTGGTTTTGCTCTGGTTTGTTTTTTTTTTTCAGTGCATCTTAAAAAAAAACAACAAAAAAACCCTTTTCAAAGGTTAGCAAGTTAACCTTAATACAGCAATCATAACATAGAGCCTTTTGCACTCAACTGAACAGTAAAATAACCCGATTAGTTACAATAGATCTGGTACATATTTACACATTTTATACAAAGTTTACACATTTCTCCCATTAGGCACGAAGTTGATTTGTCGAACTCAAGAGGCAATGAAGGGGTGGTGGGGAAAGGAAAAGAGGATCGGAGAAAGAATCTGAGTATTTTTATTTAAAAAGACAAGCTGTAAAAATCAAGTCCTTCATCGTAAGCTAGTTTGCTTCGGGAGCTTGGTTCCCATGAGAATCCCCGAAGTGAGAGAAGTTGGGCCTTTCATCTGCATGCTGGACCCCACCATGGTGGGGAAGCTCCGATTCCTTCGGATGCCAGTGTTCAGCTGGATGCTCCCGATGGCACTGGTCACTGCAGGGCAGGCCAAAGGGAGACCATCTGGTGCCAGGCCTCCAGGCACAAGGGCTCTCACTGGTCCTTGTGCCCCACAGAGGAGAGGTCCGTGGTCATCAGTTAAAGGAGGAGCTGACATTTGCCCTGAACTCACAACTTTGGCGATACCAAACCTCTTGACTTTGTCCACAAGATTAAGGTTGGAAACAGACACGTCAGTCTGGCTCTCGCTGTTCCTGATGTTCTTTTTATTCCTCACCTCCTTCAGGATAGAACTAGCAGGCTTCGAAGCCAGGAAGTTGTCATAAGGTGGGCTGGTGCACTTGAACTCAAAAGATGGAGGGGAGGAAGAAGGTGTCTGCATAGGTGAGTTTGGTGGGGTGGATGGAATGATCGCCATTTTAGGGGAGTATGTGTTCAGGAGGGTGCTTCTGCTGGCTCTGTCCCAGCTCTGTGGATTGTACACTGCTGCTGAGATGCCCCTTTCCTTCAGCAGCCATACCAGCCCCAGAGAGGTGCTCATCGTTGTCGTAGATTCCCGGAGATTAGTGAAGGATTCGGCCAAACTCAGACGCCGAGGTGTACAGGGAGTAGCCACCGGGGTGCCTTTCAAATTGCCAGTGCTGCCACAAGCTGGAGTAGGTGCTGCGTTAAGGCTGAAAGCAAAGGAGCAGGAAAATCATTCTCTCCACCAAGGGATTAAGACCTATTGCAACCAAGATTTTTAATCCCGAAAAGGGCCTTTTATCTATTTTGAAAGTGCACGGGAAACTGACAGTTCCCAGCTCCTTGCAAAGATGATGGCAAGTGCAAAAATCTTCTCTGTGACAAAATACACCTCTCCATTTGCATACTTCACCACCCAGGCTCATGATACCAATTCACTCCTCAACAGTTCAATGTTTCTTCTGACAAACTATTAAATTGACATGTTTGTGATCAACACCTTCAGTTTTATTTCCTGATCTACTGGCTGTCACAGCTCTCAGTTACTTCCATAAGACAAGGAAACAGAGGGACTTGACCACTGGTTTAAGCAAGACATGTACATTTTAATTTCAGTTCTAGGCATACAGAACTGCTCATCCTTCCAGTACTGCTGGTTCATAGCAGAGACAGCAACAAGGAAGGAGGTGAACATATTTACTATAGAGGCATTTGTAGCAAAGCTGCTGGCAAGCTGGAATTACCACCAACATGCACTTCTGTAAGGTCAAGCCCTTCTTCCCTTCTTATACGGAATTTGCTTTCATTTAAAGGGAAAAGAATGTGGGATCTGGCTTTCAATGGGGTGAAAAATCATCAAAAACTTTAAGAAAAATATAGTCAGCATCTTTGTTGTAATTTGGCCAACGGGCAACTGCTATCTCAGCAGCCAACCAAGCGTGACAAAGAGCCATTCTACTGTTAATTTGATAAAACATTCATTTCTATAGGTTGAAACATGGCTGAATTGTTCCCCAATTCCAGCTTTTTCTTCTCCAAACAAACATTGTACAGGCAGAGGAAAAGAAGTATTAAATAGGGAATAATCTGCACATTTAGAACAAGTGACAGACACTGCATACTTAAGTTTTGTGCTTAGTGTGTTTGGGTTTCTTAAGCACACTACACTTCTAGTTATTAAGGGATGGGATTTCTTGAGGCTTCACTCCTCTTCCCATAAACTGACCATCTGAATGAACACAGGCTGAAGGCAGCATCTATTTCCAAAGACTTGCTAACACAAATCCTCTGTGCCACAGTATGAGATGCCATCGACACTGAGGTTTGAGTGCTTCTGGTACTATACAGTGCCATCCTTAAAAACCTTGTTCCTTATAGATCAGGTTAGCCACAGTCTATTCACCTATAAATAATACCCAATCAAAGTTTATGGCAGTTCAAGATTCACCAATCAATGAATAAGTCATGTTTCTGTTATTCCAGAAACAACACATGTGGGACATCCACAACACAAGAGATTCACGTCTATTTGGGAGAAGCCCCAGGATTCCATACTCCTTTAAATAAAAGGTTTTCAGCTATTTCTAACTAAACTTAAATGATGTTTTTTTCCACAAGTGCAAAAAAATAAATTCCATGGTGATATATACTAGGCAAGGATTCATTCCCTCTAATGGCACTTAAAGGGTGTTGAAGAATGCAGCACTTGATATTAACAGAGGATTCTTGAGACCTGAGAGTTCTTGAGACCTGAGACCTGAGAGCTCACCACTGTTGAAAGAAGAAAAGCTTCTCCTTCATCTTGCCATGTAACCAAGTAGAAGACAGTCAGCAAAGAGTCAGACAAAATCCAAAGCCAATGCAAGAGAATGGTGAAAAAGAAGCAGCTGGGAGGGGAAGGAACAGAGGAAAGAACAGGATCTTCCCTTTGAAGCAGAGCCACACTGTTGGGTCAGCTCAGATGGTCAACATACAACTTTAACTTAGCTTGGGTTCTCAGTACCAAGAAATGCATCAAATAGCCACACTGAGACAATCTGATTGGATTCCAGGTGTAGAGAAACCTCAACACAACAAATGTGTTGCATCCTTTTTTGCCCCAAAAAGACAAAAAAAGAAAAAAACCCGTCTATATGACATCCTGACTGGCAAGCCTCTTTTCACCTTACATTAATGAACTCTGGGTAGCCAACACTACTGGCAATGACAGGTTAGACATCCTGGAGTGTTTTGTTCTGAGACAGTTTCTGATGAGCTTAGAACTTCATATAATTATATATAGCAATCAGCTGACATAATGTGATACTGCAAACTTGAGTCCACTCATCTTGAAAAAGTCACGAATACTTTAAGGCACTCCTTAATTAGGGGAATATTAGCCTGATATCATATGAAGTCTCAAGTCATGTCTCCACAATTAAATAGGATCAGATCAACATGATCTCTACAGTGATCTGGAACTGTACCAACTTCTACCATAATAAACTGAAACTGCCAAAGGATGTTTCACCCTGCAGTTGCAATTCAACAAGAGGAATCCCAGACATCCCTACTTAATTGTGAAGCACATGTTTGAGAAAAGTAGTATTAAGAATGGCGTAATTCTAAAAGCAGCCTTGCTAAATGTCTCTGGAATTGATACTCTTGCACCCCCCTGTGTGCTGTGGCTGACAGTGCATGTGGGAGGGGAGAATGAGTCCTCACAGCAGAGCCAAGGAAAAAACCCAGACTCATTGCAGCAGCACACATACGTTCTCTGAAGGCAAGGCTGAGTGGAAAGGAGAAGTCAGTTCACAATTCTTCTCTGAAGTATCAATTAAAGCTGGGCCTTCATAGCTCTGATTCCAGTTCATGGTGGAACTAAAGAGCAGTGACAGCCAGTGATTTATCTCCCACACTGGCTAAGCACAGAAGTACAGAAGCTTGTCTTGACAAGCAAAAAGAAAAGAAAGAGAACTTACTGCATGAACTGACTTTTTACAGGGTACAACCAAGTACATTTTGGAAACCCAGAGATAAGGTGTTAATTATCAGGCTTCTAAGATGCCCTGGTCACCAGATGAAAACTACAGCACTGCAATGACTTATTAATTCACACAGCTTCATTCTTTCCAGCCTGAGATTTCAGTTGCACAGATATTTAGATGAGTATTTCTACTAATTTCTCACCACAGGTCGACACTACAAGTGCAATAAAAGAAGCACATTCCTGCAAGAAAGCGGTTGTTATGGAGGTGTTGCTTTTTAAATTTGTTTGATCATTTAGGTACTGCTTTAACTGGGAAACCTTTTCTCCATCAAACTGACCAGTGCTGCAGAGCAGCCTTGACCCCACTACAGAAACAGACTCAAACTGCTCTCAGCAACTCAGCCCAGTGACAGTTTCCGGGTTAGATTGAGAAAAGAAACAAATAAATGAGCATCTTGTTTAGCTAGATGAAATTTAGTCAGGTTAGAGCATCACCTGGGTTAGAGGCTAGGTTAAAACACAACCAGGTAGATAATTACCAAAACTCCTTGGTTAGCTGGTGCCACACACACTAGCATTCCTTGCACATGACCCTGCCAACACAGACACTGCTGGCAGCGTTGCTCACCCCCTGACACGCTGGGTCATAGTGTCTGCCCTACACCTCCTCTCACCATAACGTGACATAATGCGGTTTCCTCGTCCGCCTCACATGACCTGTGAAGAATCATTTACAGTTGGTGAGGAGAAGCTCCTTAAGTATGTCTGCCGAAAATATCATACTGTTATTTTTGCTCTTTTTTCCCCCTAAATGAATGACGAAAATCAGTGTAACTAAGGCACCTGTACCGAATTTAGCTGTCAGTTATGGCTGACTTGTTGGATTTAGTAATCAATGTAATCAAGGAGTTTATTAGGACCACGATTGACAGCAATTCATCAATAGTGAGAAACCTAAAATAGAAGTGCAGCCATATAAAAGGATCTCTTCAGTAAAAGTGTGGAGGGGAGAGAAAGACAGAAAAGAGAAAAGAAAAAACATCCAGGCCACAATTAACTAACTTTGAAAGGGAAGCAGAAAAGTTCCGTTCAATCATTATCCACTTCCTTTCCACCTCACTGGTTTTCATATTTAATACCCTTACTTTTCATGTGTTCCTTACATAATCAGTGCCCATCTCACATCAAAACAAGTCTAGACACATCATTTCTGAATGTCCTGTGTGGACATTGCCACACAGGAGCTGGAAGGGGCAGAGAAAGTGATGAGGCATTCTCCCTCTAAACAGAAAAAGGCATTCTTCAAATACCAGTTTGCCAAGGAAGGTTTGCTAAATTCCCTCTTTAGATATGCAACTCACTCAGCCTCTCTGGTTCTCAGATCTTCACCTTCTATAAGGCTACAGAATTGTCTTTTACCTATACATACCAATTGCTATAATAAGCCAGTTCATTAGTTTCAGTCTGGCAACTACAAACCCATTTCCAACAATTACACCAAGGAACAAAGCAGAAAGCTACCTGGTTTTGATTAAGGTGTATTTCCTCCTGCAATTCTCATGTACCTCCTGGATTTCATTACCTGCACATCCTTTTGTCTTGTGCGCCCAAAATTTAGATTTTTCCTCACCAGCAAAATCTCTCCTTTATTTTGAGAGCCCATATTGTGTGCATTCACACCTGACAACTACAACTAGTTTGGGATCAAAGGTAGTCAGGCTTGGATGTTGTGAGTCAGCTTATTTATGCCTGATCCTGCAATATTTTAACTAGAGACAACAAACTTTAGGTTATTTTGGTTGGCTTTCTTAAACATGACACGTGCCTCTCAAATAAAATCAGGCTGAGGAAACTCAGAATGGGAAGAATAATTTGAGAGTGTGTTGTACTTCACCAATGTGGCTAATGCTTTTGCTTATGCCATTGTACTGCATTTCCTCACAGAGAAAACTCTGACAGAGCTGAAGGCTGTGCCACCATGGGAAACCCTTACCTTGGTGTGACTCGTGTGAGTTCATCGGAAGGGTGCAGAATGCGGCAGGTGGTGAAGGTGAAGGTGGAGTTGGTTTGTGACATGCACTTCCCAGGATGAGGTACTAAATTAAAAAAAAGCAAATTCTTTGCATTTTACACAGAAAAGGGGAAAACCAAACTTCTGTGTGCTGATTAAGACAGATGCAAAAAGTGATGAGGTACCTCGGATGGGATCAATGCAAGAGAAGTGAAATACACAAGTGCTACAGTGTTCTAACAGATGCTTGTTCTCCAAAACAACCATATCTAAGACTCCAAGGCCAGTGCTAAAAGGGTCTGCTGAAACCTCCCCATGACCACTGCAGGTACATTTTACTCAAACCAAATTTAGGCAAGGCAATGCTTGAAATCCTAGTCCTCACCTAAACTAGCAACTTGCATCAGTGGAAACTACAAGCAGAATTTTCTAGAACCAGCTCAGGAGCACTATACTTTTGTGTATTTCAGCTTTCAGATTGATCCACAAAGAGGTAGCCTCATTACTTCTCAGTAATGGATCCAGCTTGCTAATGCTACAGGAATATAGATTGTTGAGTCAGGGAGGGGATGAACATACATTACAGTTTCTTTGTCTCTGACTTTTCACATTCACAGTAAGGAAAGTGGCAGTTTTTTGGATCCACTACTGTACATCTGTGATATTTCTTTTGTGCAGGTGTTTAGGTTCTTTAAGAATGTATGTCCTCAGCTGCACGATATAGCAGTTTTTTAATACCTGTAAAAAGCAGAGTAAATAATTTTCCCCACAAATGCGGTTATAAAGATACTGCTCTGTGAGAGTACCAGTAATCTGGGAAAGAAGCATTACAGTTCAATTTTTAAAAATGCAGGACTTGGGCCAATTTCCTTCTTTGTAGAGCTACTTCTCTGGATACGCTAACCTGCTATATAATGCAGCTGTGGCCAGTGCAAAATAAGTACAAAATTTAAGAGCCATGCATCTGGAAAGCTCGTTGAAAAACACCCAGAGTTCAACATTACATCAAAGATATCATGATTGCATAGGTTCCCTTAATTAGTAACCAAACTTAGAGGTGGCAGAAAGACATGCACAATAAGAACTGTGTAAAACCAGCTCCCTCCCTCTCAGTCCTAACCCACCCTCCCAGCCATTGCCTGATTAAGCCACATTTTAATACCACCACAGTACACAACTATTCAACACATTGCCAAGGACAGACAGACCAACGGGACCAGACACCATTCTGAACTTCCAGAGATGCTTAGCAGAAGCAAAGCAGGTCTTAATTGTGGCTGTGTTCCCTTTTTCATAGATAGAGTATCACAGCTCCAAAACAGTGTGTGCAGTTAGGTAGATCTAAGTTAAAAGATAAGCAGTGTGTGAAGGGTAGAGCATGGGGAGTGTGAAGAGTGGAAGCAGAACTGGCTAAGCAAACGATGTGAGGTCACTTCTACTTAGCACTGGGATGTAGTGCTGTACATCAGAGAAGAATATTTCTCAGAACCCACTGAAGTGGGTTAATACACTCAAATGTTAGCACAGCATAACATAACAACAAGCTCTACTTCACCTCCAGAGATGGTAACTATGACGCTTCAGGAATCCAGTTGCTTTAGAGATTAGTGAGAGCACTAGAAAAGCTATTACAAGGGAGCACAGCCTAGCAATCATGATTTTCTCCATAGTGTAGAGAGTTAAAAGAAAATCTGGAGAAAGAGCTCAAATAACTGGACATTAAAAGATTGGTTACTTAGAGAAAACAAAGGACTCCAACATAAATCAAGTAGAAACGAAGCAATTATCCCTGGATGATGAATAGAGAACAGAATAAAGCAATGCTGGTTTAAGACTGCAAGCTCAACCCAAAGCACACAGCTGTAACACAATAAGTGCATTTTTCCCATTTGTAATATTCATTGGGCATCCCCTCAGATTGGAAACAGGCACACTGAAGATATATAGCTGCATTAGTAAAAGCAAGACTCATTGTTATCAATGAGTCAGAGATAGGAGAAGGCTGCTAAAAGTAGAGAAATCATTGACTCTAACAAGAGGAAACAAATTAATTATATGTAAAAAAATTAACCAATTTCCAAGGATGTATTTCACCCACAAATACCACTAAGAAAGTCCTGTACCAGCTTCATCATCCATGAGTCAACAATGGGGTGTATCATATTGCTGTAGCATTTTCCATCCTTTGGACACAATACAAAGAGAGTCAGAACCTGTTGCTGTAAATGAACAAAGTTTATAAAATAGAAACAAAGTTATTAATTCCTAACTTGGTAATTTTACATAAGAATGGCCACCTCCTGACTTGGTATAAATTTGTGAGGAGGTAATATATAAGTATATGATAGGAGAGACTTAGGTTCATGTCTACATGCAGTGAAGTGTTATTTTAAACTGAAACATCTCTTCCATGTGACTGTCTGAAACCAAGTGTTTTATTTATACCCTCATTTTCAAAGAAATAGATGGCTAACAATGAGGTTTCTTCTCTGTATGAAAACCCCTGTTCATAATTCAGTGTTTAACAAAATTTACAGAAACATCATGTAATTTTATACATCAGAAAACCAGAGTTCAAACTGTATGTGCATTTTCACACTAAATTAAAACTCAAGCTAAATGTTAGATTGCTGCTGGCTCACGTTTTGTCTCTCAATAATTAATGAATCTTTACCTCATTAAGCTTTCTCAAACAATTCTTCAGCATTTCAGAAAAAAGCAAAATATCATAGCTAAGGCCCCTCCTATGTAAAAGCACAAACACTGATAAAGGAATCTTTTAAACTGCTGCAAAAAAAGGCAAGTACCAGTCAAACTGACTGCAGAGAGCTCCATCTTCTGGTAAAACAGAGCCTTCCCCACTCAAAACACAAAGCTGATTTTTGTCAGATCCATCTGGAGTATTCAGAGCTTATGGGCCATTCAGTAGGCATGTCAGCAAAAGGCAGGCATTTAGGAAACAACTTTTCGCTCAGGGAAGCCTCAAAAGTTTGTATAACCTGGATTTTCAACCAGGTCATGCAGAGAGAGGCACAAGGTTACAGAAGGTAACTGGTCTACCCCATCCAAAAAAAGGCATCAAGACAAATGGAGTGAGGACCAACTGCAAGAGGTAGCTGTGCTAAAACACCATTAACTTCTGTAACATTGGTTCCAAACTCAAATTCACATTCACCTTTGCATGTTATGAAAATACATATTTTGGCAAATACAGATTTACGGAAAAATGGAAAAAAAAAAAAATCCAAAATCTTCAGAACATGACCTATATCCCTAATGGCACAAAGGTAAGGTTTTAGTCCAGCTCTGAAGCAAGCCACTCTGCTCATAATTTCTTTCCCACGATTTTAAAAAAGGAGGAAACCTAGTTCAATGCTTTTTTGGCAGAGAGCAGTGGAATTTGGACATCTCAAATTATACCCAGTGCTAGCTGTACTGAAAACTACTACCTGACAGAAAAGGGAGAATACAGGGTATGCTGGAGCTGATGTGTGGGTTAACCACCAAAATAAAATGGAGAGGGGTGATAAACACTACAGCTGTAAAAATGTGAGCACAGTGTTCTCCTGAAACTCTTCACAGGTTCTTCAGAACGTCCTTCAGAAAATACTAGTTTCAGAGGTAACCATGAATGCTCAAGGTCTCCAAAAATCCATACAACTATGCCATTTACATTGCCTTTGTAGAAAGCAGGTGATGAAAAACTGAACCAAGGCACGTATTCTTTGGACAGTATTTTCTTAGCATTCTTCTGGCTGAGGTCTTCTACTCACATGTTTATTACCATGGAGCACAGATGTAAAAAGACTTCAACGTATTTAATGTGGCTTCAACATGATTTTATGCAAGGTAGGATCCCAACTTAAAATTCTAGCATTTTAACAGCACAGACAGCACACACTGAGAGATATTCTTGAAGAAATAATTACTATGAAATATTAATGTCATTTGAAAATAAAATATATTTAAATATGCATCAATATCTTAAGAGTTCTAAGAAGACTTACAGAATGTATTGCTTTTCTGTACAATGGTAACCTCTTAAAAGCATGAATAATAATGCTGCTAAAAACAACTCCAACATAAGACATTCATTATGTTTTGATGATTTCATTATGTTTTCATGATTCTAGGCAACTCTTTGGAAAGACCTCCATGGCCTGAACACCAAATACATAAGGGCTGATCTCATAATGCTGTGTTCATGTCTGTTCAAAGCCATCAGTCAGTGGGATTAACCAACACAAGTACTGGAAAAACAGTTTGTGCACCCAAAGCATGCAATTGAGCACATACTGAATCAACATTCACAACATTATTAAGTGCTTTGAATGGCTTGTGTTTTGTTTTTTTAATGGAAAACCTGAAAAGCAATGAATTAAAAAAAAACCAAAACAAAATAAACCAACAACACCTCACCCCAAAACAGACTGTACTGTTTTAAAGTATACTACAGTTTCATTCAAAGAATAAAAATAAATATATTTGAGGTTACTAAAAATTTGCACTGCAAAAAAATAATAAAAAATTACTTTTCCTAGATGCTCTTAACAACTGTGTCCTGTATCTTCTCAACCATTCCAATTATGCTGAGAGTCTTCTACAAATTTCAAACTAGTATTACGATTCTAGAATTTACAACTCTCCATAAAATGACTGAGCCTACATGCAGCATGTAACTCTGACAGACCAACATCTACATGAGTATTAATTTCTTCTGAAATGTTTAGCACCGTAATTGGGATATAATCCACATGTACAGTGTGGAAGTTACCTTACGTATCAATGGATACTAAAGGTCTCAACATAGGCACGAGAGCATTCAAGGATCATAACTTTTGTTCTATTTATTGAGTCAGATTTCAGACTCTATCCATCACTCTAAAAGAAAAAAACCTGATACTCTCTTCTGAATACATTTCTTTTGGCTAAAAGACATCTTCGGCATTACCAGCAACCTTTCTTCTGCCTGGATGTTAAAATGACTTCTCTTATGGCTACAAAAGACCTGTAGCTCTACACTGGTGCCACGAGTACCTGCAGAGAAATACTTCCAGGCTTTTATAAACCTCTTGAGCTAGATTCCTACACAACAGAGATATGCTGGATTACAAGTAAAAGCACTATTACTAAAGACTGCATCCAAGATATTTCTGTTTCCCTTTTTATTTTATTTCCACATCTCAAGCAAGAGCTTATTCTGTATCATGCAAGGAATGAAGTCATAACCTGTACTTGTGAGAGCTCTCTAGGGAAATGCACATCCATACACACCTCTACCTGCACTGTATTTCTTACTGAGAAATCCAGGAGAGACAGAATGAATGCTGAGGAGGGTTTTCCAAGGGGAGCAATGGCTGCACAACATTTAAATACAAAATAAATTCATAAGCTAAGCACACATCTCTGCTCCCAAAAGGTGTTCTTCAGTGGGGAGATTGTGGATCCTAAGAAGCACCATCACATTACTAAGTACCTGCTCTGAAAACAAGCACAATTACCTTCTACCTGGAAAACTGATTGGAAAAAAAGCATATACAACAGTTATCTTTAAGTCTTTTCAGAAATGCAAGCAATAATGATGTAGTGGCTCATGGATATTCATAAATCCTAAGCAGCTGGGCAATCTGGAGGAAGGATAAAAATGGGAAATTGAAATTTACAGTGCATTTGTTTATTCTACACAAAGTTATTCTTACTGAGCAATTGCCCTATTTTTCTTATTTTATAATTTATAATTAACTCAGTAGGTGGATGATACAAGATTACTACGATAATGTCACAGATTTTCTCTACTTGCCAATTTATAAAGGTAGGGAATAAGCTGAGAAACCTTCTCCAAGACAACTGGAGTTCTCCCAGGAAAAATCAGCAGTAACTAGGAAGGACCTGTTAGTAATACTGACCTGTATCCAATTTGAAAAAAGGAAACAGAGGGAAATACTAGTCTTTCTTGCCACTTTGTAATCATAACATTGGTCTACATCTATTTTTCTACTCCATACAAAGAACTCTCCAAAATCATTACCCACAGATATTTTACTAATCCATACTGTAAAAAAAAAAAAAAAAAACCAACCCAAAACCCTAAACTATATCCTAGATATATCCTAGAAATAGATATCCTAGACTATACATGTATACATATACTTCATGACAATAAGGTTTCCAAGTTTTCAATGCATTCCTGTGCTGAATAGTCTTACAATTAGAAAACTCTTCAGATGAAGTGTAACCTGAATAGCTTTTTTTGTACAATCATTGTATCCTGAGTACATTAAAATCTGCTTGTTCCCTTTCCCTCCATAGCAACACATATTAAAATCAATTGTATCTTCTCCTAAATCTTTTATTCCAGAGACACTAGGAAATGCCAGTTGTTTGTCCTGGTTTGGGCCAGGATAAAGGTGATTTTCTGGTTTGTACTTTTGCTTTCAGCTAAGTTTCTTGTAAGTAGCTGCACTTGCTGAAAACCGTGACATTGTTTCAGTCTTTGATTGCTTCAGTCCAGGTTTCTTAGATCTCCAGCTTTTCTTGCTGTTGTTATTTAAGACTCTTCAAATTATAAACACCTGGATAATATCCAAAACTGTACACACGTCCTGCAAAGGCATTACTTTTTTTCATATCAATACCAAGAGTAAATATAATCATTATTCCCGAGCAATAGATCTCATATAATAAAGACAACATTTGCCAATGGAAAGGGAAGTTGATGGGTTTGAATGTTCAGGCACTGGAACTGGCTGCCCAGAGAAGAGGCCAATTTCATCTTTGGGGATATTTACAAGACACGTAAATGTGGTGCTTAGGGACATGGTTTAGTGGTGGACTTGGTAGTGTTAGGTTAACAGTTGGACTCCGTGATCTTAAGTGTCCTTTCCAAATGAAATTACTCTATGTTTCTAAGTTTAATCTCAATACAGATGGCTGCAGAAAGTAGCTTATATTCAACAGGTAAAATCATTTCACTGCCACTTCAGTGAGAGCTGAGTATACTCTGCATTTCACTAAAATAACAGAAATACTATTGTCTAGCCCTGAGACAATCTAATCTTACAAAGACATGTAAAACAATAAATTACGATCTTTTCCAGAAAAAGAAGGGGAAGGAAGTGTCCTTATCTAAAGTAGCTATGTAAAAAACAGGCTGTCTGAACAAAAATGAGTTCTGGTAGATTTCCGATTCTGGACTAGAAGTAATTCTTTACCAGTGGCAAATCTTAATGAAGACTAACACTCCTATACAGTTTATGAAACCAAAACTAACAACCCCTTCCCAAAAATAAAAAACTGAACAAAAGAAGAAACCACACAAACTTAAAACACATCTATAGTCTGAGACCCTCTTGTCTTGTGCAATAATAAACTGCAAATGTCAGTCTGGAGTATCTAATAATTCATGCAGTACTGTGTCACTTGAAAATGTGTGTCTTAATATGTTATAGGAAGACTAGAACTTACGGTAAAAATAGGAAGGAGAGAGCTTGATAGTGGAGATTAAGAGGAAATGAGGGAAATGTCATTATTCTCTGAATAAAATCATTCTCTTAATTCTTTACCTAAAATGGAGTTTAGAAGCAGGCAACTGTATCTGAAGTAATTGCATAAAACTTGCAAAGTTTCTTTGCTTGATTTTCAAGGCACTTTCATTTGTTTCAGCAAAGGCAACTTAGATGAACCTCTTATCATCATTTACTCTTTTTGTTGCTAAAATATAAAAATCTAAAGCATGGCATCACCTCTTACAAACAGAAGAATATTTGCACTATAGGAACACAAAATATGTATCGTCTGTACATTATATACACTGAAAAGCATGCACTAAATACAAATTGAAGTTGCATGTGTCTCACACAAGTTTTGTGAACAAACCACTTCCTTTTAGCAGCCTTCTCCTATCAAAATAGAGTAAAATATTGATCACAGATGCTTTTACGGTTCAAAGTCAAATTAAAAGATTATTAAAGAAAGGATTTTTGTGCCAATGTTAGAATGGTTATGTTCTAACTACTGCACGCACTAACGTGCGGATGCTACACACAAAGCAATGCTATGGATGCTGTTCTGGAGAGATGCGAGAATGGCCCAGTAATCAAAATCCTGTAAAGATGTCAGTTTTACTGGACTTAACGAGTTTCCCTCACCAGACCCCTCATCATCGTCAGTCGTGGACTCCTGCACCTCCTCTGTGAAAGCCTGAGATTGGCGGGGGTTATTCTTGTTGTCTGAAACAGTCACTTGTGCTTGTGACCTCTCACCTGAGGTCTCTGTGTGCTGAACTGGCGTCGAGGTAGTTAGGCCCTTGTAAGAAATGTCACCTGTCTCATCTTCCTCATAGTCATTAAGGCAGTACACTTCATCCAGGTCCAGGTCCAGTGTCCTGAAGCCCTTAGTGACAACCCCAGGCCTTGGGTCCAGGATCCCGCCCAGGTGAGGCTGAGCCAGCTGCTGCCAGTGGTGCAAAGTGGCAGAACCTTAAAAGGGAACACAAAGACAAGCAAAATAAATCTACAGGGCAGATCACCTCTTTGCTTAACCAGAAGACCAAAGCTTTGGAAGCTCCAAACCTTTAACATTTCTCAGAATGGTTTGGGCTGGAAGGGACCTTAAAGATCACCTGGTTCCAGCCCCCTTGCATGGTCAGTGACACCTTTCATTATACCAGTTTGCTCAAAGCTCCATCCAGCCTTGAACATTTCCAGGTAGAGGGCATCCACAGCTTCCCTGGGTTTCTTATTTCTAGGATTTAGTATTTCTTGGCAGACAAGCTACAAAGCCAAACTGCTTCTTCTACTCTCTTCATCATTTCCAGATAAGCATGAAATAAACTGATCACATAAGTAAGCACTTAGATAGGTACAGTCTGGTGGTAAGATGTGGCATATGTGTGCACACACATATCCCCTCCCCATTTACAATCTTATCCCCCTAAATTCACAGGATTAAGCAGGAGCAGAGGGAATTAACATTTTGCAGTTTATCAGAGCACCATGACAGATTGCTCCAAAAGGACCATACACCACATACTACCACATTAAGCTTGCACTAAGAAAGGTGCCAGAAACATGTGAGCGCTCACTACTGGTTAACAGGAGGACAGCAGTCACACAGATTACACAGCAATTTCAGCCTTCTACCAGATGTTAGAAAGCCACATCAACTCCAGGCATGTGTAAGCAGACAATACATCTGACCTACACACCAAGTCTAATAACTTTTATGGCCTACCTGAGCCCCTATGCTACAGGAAGCAAACTACTACATAACTAAGTGCTACTGTACCTGTAGCTTCATCCTCGGCAGAAAAATATTTTGAGTGAGGGAAGAGGTGCATTTTACAGAGAAAAGCATTCAATATTCAGTGTTCAACAGAAAACAATGAATCAGTAACAGCAAGGTATCATATTAAATTGATATACACCCTGAGATGGTCCACTGCAGTCAGGGCAGGATTTATCTGGTTCCTCAAGTAGTGACTAAACACTGCTTGCAAGGGCCTACGTTCTTTGCATCTACCAGTCATTACTGTGCTGTAATGTGTGACTTAAAGCTATTCATTCCAAGCCCTAGGACACAAACAAAACATTTGTTTTCATCTCTGCTAGCTTAAATCAGAACAGCTTTTGTTGTCTTGTTCCTGTCCCCCCACCCCAAAGCAGAATACTGACTCACTCAACAGACTGACACACAAACCTCTCTCCGGAGTTCAAAGACACAGAACATTCAATACATTGCATGGTACATGTAAAAACCTAAACCACTCTAATAACTAGGGAAGAGATAGCTCCACATTACTTTGCATCTGAGAAAATTCCTATGGAATGAGAAAATTGTCATCCCACAATAAGGACAATGCATTACAGGAGGCTTATGGCAAAAAGGAATTGAACACAGAAATCATCCTTCTGTAGAAGGACTGGGATCAGTGAGTAGCATTTTAATTAAGTCCATCTCACTCTTTAAAATGTGCAATTTTAAGCTCAGAATAATTGTATCTGCTAGAGTACTTTGGATAAGGGTGCTATTTAAGTCAATTTTGGGAGACTAAAGAGGATTTACACTGATTGGCATTCTTGAGGCTCAAGTAGTAGGAACAATTGCAACCCCAAAATAAATGACTAATGAAGGAAATATCCCTATAACTTAAAACCTGTATTTATTCCTGAATTGTCACAAAGGTCAAGTCTTCTTGTTTCTACACAAAAGAAATACTCCCAAATGTGGAGAAGTGCCAGGTATCATCAAGTCTTAAGAAAAAAGTAGAGCTCTGTGGCATGAAAATACCCACAAGAGTTACAGAAAATCACCAGAAATCAAAATTTCTTACTGCACAGTATGCAAGCATAAAATCCTGTTGCCAACTTCTATATACAAGCCTCTGAAGATGCAACGTTTTTCACCTTGAAGCTCACCAAAATTTACACCAGAAAAACTCTGCAGTGTAAAGCATTAAGTTGATAAAATTTTATATATTTGCTGTGGAAAAAATGTTCAGAAGAATACCTGTATTTTGAGCTTCAACATTTCTATTGGCATTCCATGCTACTAGTTTCTTTTGGAAACTTGAAATCAAAGCAGCCTAGACTTCATTGCAAAAAGGAGGGTATTATCCCTACCTCTCTTACTTCAATGTGGATCTCATAAAATGTGTTAAAGGGAGATTTAACTTTTCTATACAGAAAATTTACACTAACACAGAAAGCAACACAACAGTTGTCTACTACTTTATGAGTTTAAAACAAAACATAAGACTAAACTGAAGGGGGGATTACAACACCTTGGCCTACAGTCAGTCTCGGGCTCCTACAAAGCATTTTTGTAAACTATGCTATCAAAAAAAACAGCTTGAAGGAATGTGTGAAACAGTGGGACTGCCAGGCTGAAGTGAAGAGCAATTTAAAAGCAATACAGAGTATATGAATAGAGTTTGTTTTTCTATTCCTAGTCTCTGCATCATCACATGTATAGTACAGAGATCAGACAAAGCAATTCCTGACGTGTTGCTGCTACAACTGCACCAAAGGGAGTGAAGACATAATCAGTCCAAGGTTCTAGTTCTGCAGGACATAAGGAATGTTATGTGGTTACGGTACAAAAAGATGAAGATGCACATTTTAAAAACAAAACCCAAAACAAGTTATAAAACCCACTAGAGTGATTAAAGCAAGTCAAACCAAGCACTCATTTTATTTGGCTAAAATAAGGTGGCTTTTGCTTTTTGAAGGTGCAAAAGAAGAAGATTCATTTCTTAGTGCTTCTGTCTCTATTTACTATGGGTTTTGAAAGGTTGCTTTAAAGGCACAGAACTTGCTAAAACAAAGGCACAGAAATGCTAAACTATAGAAATTATTTTTCTTCTTTCCCCATGTTATGGCATGAGCACCCTTAAGAAAACAGAAATAAACACCAAAAGCACAATTACTCATAACAGGCTGTAGGTAGGGCAGCCTATTTTGCCCCAGTAGTTTAAAAGTATCCATGCAGTTGGAAAAAAAACCCCAACCACAAACAAAACTTAAATCTCATGAAAAATACTTGGGAAAGAAACTAAGCTGAAATGAGAAACAGAATCATAAACATGTTTTAATAAAATATAACAAATGCTAAAGTTATGAAACAGGCAGACAATAACATACTACAAATGAGATGTAAAACCAGACATGAGAAGTACTTTAGAAGGTGTAATAATTTTAAAGAAAAAAAATGACCCAGTGATAACAATGAACAAAAACCGGGAAAAAAAAATCCAGACAGATAGAAAGATGATAAAGACTTTAAGAGTTTATTGGAAGAAAAAAGCAGATATAATGGGATGCTGACACAACTTGATTACAGTGGTACCCAATCAGTAGCCGAAACAAAGCTGGATCATCCCTTCCCTCATGTGGTACAAGAATTTTAGCAACCATTTAAAACCACCATGAAAAACTACTAAAATCTGCTAAACAGTACGGACTCGTGCACAGTGGCTTTAGCTTCATTTGAATAGGTAGATATAGCACATCACTTTCTTCAGGACACAAGAAGGGTTATTTCTGCTTCTGAATGTATTGTGCTAACTGCTCCTTAGAGATGAAATAATAGATTTGTTCTAAAAAGATGAAAAAGGGAACCTTTGCAATCAAAGCACACACAGACAACGTAGTGTAACACCAGTGTTCTGTTAAAGGAAAAGAAAGAAACCAAAGCTAAATTATGTAACTAGCATTTTGTGAAGTACTATAGGAAAACAGCTTCATTTTATTTAAAACCTGGAGGAATTTACTTGACTTTATCTTGCAGCAACAACCTGAAAGGATAGAAGAAAGCCAGACGGACTATACTGTATGTCAGCTTCATTAGACAGATTACAGAAAGGAACTGATTCCTGTAATACAGCTCTAGCTCTGACTACCATCTATCTATATCTTGCCTTCTTCTGAGACAAATATGAAGGAAATTTGACTTCAGAAGCCCTCACCTCATTTTACAAGTGAAACCAAAGCCACAGAGACTCATAAGTGGCCACTGAAACAGCCAATTAAAGTGCAGAGGTTGTTTTTCATCACAAAAATAGTCCTATTAGACCAACTGGACTATCTGAAGGAGGTAAAGGTCTTTCCAGACACAAATTTGCAGAAATGATATTTGATTAACTCTTTGATAATACTCTTGTTGCTTAGATCTCAGATACTCAGACACCTTCCTTTTCTAAGTACGAAATGACAACACTGGGACTTAGGTTAGATGTAAGTCTGCACTGCTAAGGTACATCTGGCCTATAACATTTACTTTACTGCCCTGGCTGAACTTGTTTCTTAACACTCTTAAGGCTTGAGGAAAAAGTAGTAGTTAGAATATTTCAAACCAACAGCGTGGGTTACTGTCTCTAAAATAGAAAGAATATGTATTGCAAAGATTTCCTGCTTTCTGGTAATGAATGAGAGACCACAAAGAGTCACTAATAACAACAGATAAAGGCCGAGGCCCCTTGTTATCACCTTCTAGTGGTTTCACAATCTGAAGCTTTTCTGGCAGGTAGGAGCGAGTGCTGATCGACATTCCTGAATATCCAGTGAATTCTGAAAATCTGGAGTGAGTTCCCAGCGACATGATGCTCTCTGTGGGGGTAACAGAACCACTATGGAGTTCTCCCTTTTCTGCCAGTTCCCGCAGCTTCCTTTCCTGCTCTTCTTCGAAGAACTTCCGCTCGGAAAGGTAATTCTCCCGCCTGAGGGACAGCCTGCGAAGGGCAGTCTCTAGGTCACTGGAGCCTGGAGTCCCTGGAGTTCCGGGCTTTTTCAGTCTGTCTTCATTACTAAAACATAACAGGGACACACACACGTAAAAAAGAGTGAGGGGGGAAAAAAATTCTTAGAGATGCTCAAAAGTTCCACAGGACAGTTTTGAGACATCCACCAACACTTGTAAATTATTGTGTCTGGGAACAACTTGCTAGTTATCTGGAGACTTCAATGGCAAACACCAGTATTTTCTTTCTCTTTCATACCAAAATTGCTTCAAATCCTAGTTCCAGACTGGAAAATCCTGGTAGTAAAAGCTGTGCTTTACCTAAGAGTTTTCTCCTATAAGGAGATGTTACCTACTTGTTATGGGTCTACTACTGCTACAAAAACTCAAGCAGACCACAACTTACAAGGCCAATACATAACCATACATAAGACCATACATAAACACAGTCTCTTTATTCATTTTTAGGATCAAGAGAGAGAGCTGTAGCTGCAACTCAGATCAGAACTCCCTGGCATTACTGCAAAATGATGAAAAATGTATGAATAATGTATTAAGTTTTAACTGTTGACCACAGTTAAAAAGATGAGGGGTGGTTCTGCATCATCTGCTGCTGCTGTATCTCAGAACAGGTGTGAGTTGTGAACACTCACATAGATGCACAGAACTTTCAAGAAGCTTTCCTTCTCAAATAAACTTTAGTGCTCAAGAACTATAAGCACAAAATAAAGTAATTTTTGAAGACATACATCACTGTGTTAAGACAAAGTGTACAATGTAAGACAAAAAGAGGAAAGTAGTAACACTTGTCTTTACATTAGAAATGAAAAAAATGCAAAGTCCAGTGCTACAGTACTGACCCATTGTCAGAGGATTCTGTCTCTAGGATGATGCTATTGGTCTTGTTGTCTATCATAATATTAGAGATGTCTCCCCCATAGAAACTGGAACGTGGAGTGCTGACACAGCTAGAAATGACTGAGTTCATAGCAGAGGACTGGTTAGATCCTGGGATATTCATTGGTGACGGAGTCATGGATCTCTGCTTGACAACTTGGTTAACATTTCTCACCGTCTCAAAGACCCGCTTCTGATGACTGGTAAGACATACAGAGAGGTAACAATCACACAGTGCCTTCTTACTTTAAGAAGAAAGAGACAAACAGGTAACAGCATCTTAATGATCCTTTCTATTAACAGCTCCACCAACCACCTTCTCTCTATAGTTTCTGTAAGGTGGTATGCATAGGGTCCTGCACTCGCTACAGGAGTAGCCTGGCCATTACCTTCAATCTGTCAACATATTTCCATTATCATGTAACATTTTAGGCAGAACATTCGAGAATTATGTGCAGACCCATTCAAACATTAACAAATACTCACAAAAATTAAAAGCTTTTCAGTACATCAGCTAAAAAATACCTTAAAGCCATTTTGTGGGGATGACCTTTTAAAAAACAAAACTGATCTCCATTCAGTTCTTAAATATGGACTGGATAATACATTTTAAAAAACAATTTTTATTTAATTTACTGAGTATCTCTATGGAAGCAAGATAGTATCTTGTCATTTTCAAATCAACTTCAAATCTCTTTAAATAGCATTAAAAAAAAAAAAAAAAAAAAAAAAAAAAAAAAAAAAAATTGATCACCATTGTCCTGATATTATAAAAAACATTTTTCATCTGCTTTAAGATTAAAGATCAGATGACACTTCAGCAAAAATTTTGACAAAATAAAAACTTTCTCCACATCATGCTACAGAACTGTAGCTGCTGCTTTGTTTTACAGTTCAACAATGACTGACCACAAGAACAATGTATCCCTTTCAGTTTAAAGGTAACACTGCCTGGGTATAACAATGACAGGATGCCTTATGCTATTTAATTTTATTCCAGTCTCTTTCCTTCTGTCCACAAGTGATGAACAGTTGCAATCTTTGTGTGTAGAGTTCAAGTCTGCAGTTGTATATCTTTAAGAGGCTGAATCTAAGAGCATCTATCAATAAATGGTCTCCCAGAGGTTATAGTGCTGAGCAAATAAACAAAACCAAAGGAAGCTATGAAACAAACAATCAAAAAAAGGTACGTTTATAGCAAAATGAAAGATATTCTAAAGAGGTTTAACTATGCTTAAGTGAAGACTATTCTGGAAGGACAAAAGGATCCTATGGGATTACAGCATGATCACATCTTTCTGATTTTCCGTATTTCTAATCAAAATTTTACTCCGTGAAAGCCTCACAATTCGTAACTTATGCTCAGAGAAGGTTTAAGTATGTGTCATGCTTTCTGTAAATATACATAGAATGTTTCTGGAAAGTGGTTTCTGTGCCTTCTCTGACTATCCTTTCTTTGTAAACTCCATTTCTCTAACACATCCTCTAGACAGGATTAACTTGTTTCTAATTAACCAGGCCATGCTCTGTACAAATAAGTACCACAAATAAACCCACTGGACCACACGTGTAACTGGTGTCAGCAAGGCCATTTCTGTGTGGCTGTGTCTACCTATGGCTTTCAGACTGTCACAAGCACTTGTTTCAAACCACTCTCTTGTTTTATTCAAGAGAACTTTAGCACAAGTCTAATGGGCATCACATTCTAAGTACCCAACCACTCTGAATCCCTTGCTGCACTGATGTTTTCCCTGTAAAAATTGGATTAGAACAGTAATTACTTCATAACTGCAGTTTTAACACCTGAAGAGCCTGAGGTACTGAACTCATACCCTAAGCATTAACTGAAGAAACCTTTCATGTGTGTTACCATATTAACACAACTTTTGTCATTCTCAGCCTTCAAGAATGAGGATAAAAAGTTGAAAATGCAAGGGAAAATCTAGATATAGTCATCTCCTTTTGGTAGCATTAGCAGAGAATATAACCTTCCCAATAACCAGAAATTTTCTTTTCATTTCTCTCAATCATTCACACTCTGCCAGAAATACTTTTCTAAATCCCTAGTTCAACTACTTCCCGTCTTTTCCTTTCTCATCAAATACTAATTAACTTCAGATATAATCAATCAGTCAACGAAGAAACAATTATTTTCAGCCATACGCCAAGTCAGGAGAATCAGGTTCATCTAAATGCAGTTCTTTCCTCATTGACCCTTCTATTTCTGCTGCCAAAGAATCCTGTTAAAAATAAGCACAAAAGAAAAACAAGTATTGTAGTATCAACAGATTGCCATTGCAGAAAATAATTCATTACTTATATAAATAAATAAGGTATCATTCCAGGAAAAAAAAAAAGTTTAAAAATGAAAAATAACTGGAAAGCTGGAAGATTAATGGATATATATAAATCATTGACAGATTATATCTTAGCTTCATACAGCTACAGTACTTATCATCTGGACACACAGCATCTGTCAAAGATCCTAAAAAACCATCACAGGCAACAACAGAATTCAGGTGCTCCGACTTCCTAAACTGAACTCCCTGTTCAGGGAATTCCCTACTCACCCACTTTTCATGTGTAAAGTTTTGATTTGTTTTCCTTTAAAATAAGCAGAAAACACTCTTCCCTTTCACAAAATTATCCACCCACCCACAAAGAAGACATGCTTTTTGGTATAAAGCATTATATACTTCCCCCACAGGGTTGAATGTGACAGGCTAACAATTTTCCACTACCTAAATGTATTTAAGGTCTAAATGTCAAGAATTCACAAAACAAATAATCTCTGGTTCCATGATTCAACATTTGAAAATAATTTTTATACAAATCACATTAACCTGTAATAGCACAACCATGCTTTTTGAAGCTTCCAGCTGCATTTGGGCAACAAGTACCACTAGCAGTTTTGTCTGCACTTGAAATTTGCCCGTGTTCAGACTCAGAAGGGAACACAAAAAGGCAAGCTAAGCCTTTCCTGACAATTTGCTTCTTGTGAGCACAAATATAATCTCTGTTCTTCCTCAGCAGCTAAGATGAGATACTGCTAAAGACAAGGAGCTGCGTGATGATGTTAATGTAAAATTCAAAAAAAACTTCACTGACATAATTACCCTCAGAAGTAATGAAATTACTGTAGAGATACAGGGGCAAGCGGAGTCAGGCACTGAACTCACACAGACATTCTTTTCCACTTTTTTTTTTTTTTTTTTTTTGCTTTAAAACTACAAGGTCATAATCAAATGAAAGTAGGTAAACAAAGCTGACAACACCACTGACGCTGCAGTAATTAATATTGTCAAAATATATATTAGCAACAAATGTTTTTTTAATAAACCACTGAATTTTCAGTGATCCTAAAACTAGGACACTGTGTAATCAATTCAAGAACTAAGAACTGGAATGTATATCACAGATGACTAGAAAGATGCCATGTCCAGCAACCATTAGTTATATTATCAGAAAGTTATGTCTCCAAGGATATTGAAGAAAAACAGGAAGCTCCTACTGAAAATCAGCCACAACAGTACAGGAGATGCATAACAAAGATTTATAGAACTGTGAAACAACCTATTAATGTTACC
The DNA here is from genome assembly GCA_038090715.1 of Florisuga fusca. Taxonomy (NCBI): domain Eukaryota; kingdom Metazoa; phylum Chordata; class Aves; order Apodiformes; family Trochilidae; genus Florisuga; species Florisuga fusca. Next base: position 41,562,446 of record JAAWXA010000002.1, on the reverse strand, counting down.
CATGATTCACAGTACAGGCTCTGCTAGCTGCAGGTTGTATATAATACTACAGTAAAAACAAACAACTCCACAGCACTACTCTTTCAGAACTAGGTATTCAAAATTGATCACTCAGGTATCCTTTAACATTATATAAACACACATTTCCCTCATGCTCCTATGCAGTCTAGCATCCCTGCAGCTGTGCACTCACATTTCCTTTGGTTGGTTGTTTTCTCATGTGTGCAGGTGGCATTTTTTTTATTTTTAAATCTGCTTACCATAGGGAAGAGACCAAGAGAGTGGTACCGACGTGATATAGCATTTGGCATTGTCTTGTTCCTAAGGTTTTTCAGCTCTTCTTGAGCCTCATGAAGCATTTCCATGCACTCTGCATACTTGTCTTCCAGCTCCCGCAGCTGTAACATATGGCAAACCATCCAAGACCTTACAGGGTGCACTAACACCACAAAAAGCCTGCAAATTCTTTTCATACTGGTAAAAAATACTGGTGTAGGGAAGAATACCTCACTTCAAAGAAAAAGAATGCATATCATTGAAAAGAATAAACAACCTGGATTACTAACAGGAAAAGATGGGGGGAAGGAACTGCTTGCCCCATTTCCTATCCTGTGTAGCTACATGAAGCCACTGTCAAGGAGAAGAAATAGAATGAAAAAGTACCTTTAGTCTGAGGAGGTACAGTGCCCTACTACTGCCATGATGACTCCCATGGTAAACAGGGCGGGAAAAGGATAATACATTTCAGTGTTCCAAAGCACTTAGAAATTTTAAAATCAAGACTTACATCCATCCATATGTATAGATATAAGCTCCATGCCTTATTTGACCTTCTCAGCAAACACACTTTATATAATCACTGCAGATGTCTGCATACCCTTCTAGTTTTTTAGTTCATCAGCCATTTCAGTCAAGTATGGAAAAGCTGTGGTAGTCTGAAATACCATACTCCTACAAGTTTCATAAAAATAAACTACTTGGCTTAGACACAGAGATCCTGTTAGTCTGTTTTCCAGGAAAGGGACAGAGAAGCATGAACTCTGTCTTTGGAGCTCCACAGATACAAAAGGCCCATGAGCAGGAAAAGTTTCTATGGGCATTCCCACCTTCAACACCAAGTATTCCAAATGCTTATGGGGATCAAGCTTTATTGATTGATTTTGTTGTCTATTTTGTTCACGTGAACAGAGCACCCAGAAAATAGCCAGCAATCCTGGACTGTCTTCAGTTTATTTGCTGAATAAATACAGGATGAATCAGCTCTTCCATGTTATTTCACTGTTCAGAACAGGCTTAAAACACCAGCCTGGAGAAAACAATCTCTAAAGAGGTTTCTACATCATCCATAAGCCTCTGTTTTTCAAAATGTGTGCCAGATGAAGGACAAGAGAACAGAAAGGAAAAAGTTTTGAACTCTACCAGGAACATAAAATTCCTTCATTCCATACATAGGGAAAATTATTTAATACTTCTGATGCAGTTTAGACTAAAACTCTGACAAGTAAAGTGAACAGCCACTGCCTTGTTACTAAACTATTGTAATACTGGGTAATCTACTCACCTCTGCTGTGAGCTGTCTCTGGGCATCTTTAGCTGCTCCCAAATGCTGGACAAGTTCTTCATTTTCAACTGCACACTAAAATATGCCCAAAATGTTAGAAACACCATGATGATGTCTGTATCCTAAACTACATATAAGCAGGAAAATTCAAACTTTTCTCAAGACCCTCTCTGCAGCAATATTAGTCCATGTTAGTTTAAACACATTTAAACAACACTTTCAAATGTTAATACAGGAACACCCAGCATCAGTCTGTGCTCTGCTAAGTGAAGCTCCAATACCCTAAAACTAGTAAGTATGTGTCCACTGAAATACTTCCATGACATTGTCTTAGCAAAATCATTTAGGGTAGAGTTTCACACCTAATATTTAAAATAAATTTAACTATTGTATTCAATATGTCATTTATGCATTTTTTAATACACTGATGCTTTCTAGTCAAGTATGCTAGATATTAAGCATCAAACAAGGTCACCCAGATAAGGAGGATGGAAAATTTCCTTTAGTATACAGAGGATTTTAATGTCTTCCCAACACAATAGTAGTAAATCACAACAACAGTCTTGCAACTGGGTTCCTTACAGCTTTTGCCTTTTTCTGCAGATCAACTATCTGAGAGAGAAGATGGGTGATTTCTTCTTGCTGTCGGGCAGCATCTTCAGTTTTCTTTGCTAATTCTTCGGAGATGTTTGCAATCTGGATGTTTGCATCCCCTTTAAGAGAAGTGATTGCAATTAACATTACAAGCCCAAAAGCAGACAGGTAAGTAGAAAGATGGTTTTTTGAAGCATCACTTGATTCAGCAGAATCCTTTCCCAGTAACACAGCAAGGTATTTTTGAAGAACAGCAATAGAACACAAAAACAGAAACATCAAGTGGTCATGCAGCAAAGGAGACAGCACTTTCTCTTAATTATTTTTCTTCGTAAAACTTTCTTGCAAATGAGAAAGATTAAGCTTACAGCCAGAATTTTCTGCTCAGAAGTTTCAGCCAGAAATTTTCTCCTCACAACCATTTATACAGGGGAAAAAAGTACTACCAATTCCTACTACGACTGAGAGACATGACTCAATTGTCTTTTTTTATTTTTTACAGAACAATCTCAAATGAGAACAGAAAACAAATGAGGACATACTTAGCTCTTTAACACAGTCATTGACAAGCTGTTGTTCTTTCTCTTCATAAGTAATTGTTTCAGTCTTCAGTTGACAGGCCTGTTCAAGAAATCCACATCAAATATGCCACATTAGCACATTTGCTCTTTGCCAGTCTGTTGCTGTATTTCCATCTGCTTCAGAAAGACAAACTTTTCTAATCACTCATTCAGGAAGACAGTGACAAACTACAGTTTTTGCCTGCCCTCCCCTTCATGTTTTCAAACAGGGAGACAGGTGGACATTCAGCAGAGACATTACTGCATGGAGAAACACGCATCATTATCATCATATCTCCACTAGATGTCACCTGTATATTTTGCACTTAAAAAAACCAAAACCAAACAACCTTTACCATACAAAAGACTACTATGCAGAGCTTGATCTGGTCATCTGAACAAAGCTAGGCATCATCACAAATTAGATGCTTGCTTTAAAACACAAAACATTCAGTTAATTAAATATCATCCAGATAGTATTTGAAAAGTTCTGACACTGTAACAGTGTATCTCACATAAAACCTAAGTGCTACCTCCTTCTCTGCTTTGTCTTTTCCACTACAATTCTAGGAACACCAAGAGGAAGGTGGCTACACCCAGCTGGTTCTGTCTCACACCATCTTGGTGGGTCTGTAATCTATTCCCAGTGCTGGCAGCATGCACAGACACCCACAGACTAGATCAGTAGAGAGATGCATAGCTCAAAAGTGTCAGATTTGGCTCTGTCCTGTGTGTCCCCTGGCACAGACTGCATCTCCCTGGAAGGGGAGACAGTTGTGTGTGAGGGTCTCCTATCAGCTCCTGAGGCAGTGGCCTTCTCAGTTCTAACCCCTACCTTCATTACTCTCACATTACTTATTGCTCATCTTCCTTGCACCATTTCCCAGTGAAGAGTACAGCATTAGAGCTATTACATGTTTTCTTGTCCAAAGATGTGACACTATCTACTTGCAATGGGCCCTGCATTTGCAGTAGAAAATTATGATGATACTCTTTTCCCAGAATCTTTCTTAATGCAGAAGTATTTCTTCTGCTATGTTTGCAAAATGGTAATATGCTCCCAAAGTTTAGAACATGTATTGAAATTCAATGTATTGTTATAATTGTTGTTATTATTAGGCTATTCAAATATTGTTATCTCTGGCATACAGGGAACAGTAAATAACATTTCCAAACCAGTATCGTCTGTGAAACAAATGGCATATTGTCAGAAATGAAAGGCAAGAGGAACACACTCATCTTAAAATATTAACAGCCTGACTTGAAACAAACATTTATTTAATGCAAATTTAGGCTAATTTTTATTTTGACAAATTCTGAATTTGTAACAGAGTGGTCATGCCCACCTGCAAACTTCATATCTGCGCTAACAACCCTGATTTCTACCAGGTCAGCTCTTTAAGACCTGTTTCAAAGCACAGTTCTGGACCAAATCCTGTCTGTGCTTCTGAACATCCTTTTGGTAAGAAAGCTGCTTTGTATGTACCTTTCTGTCTCTTCCATGTTTCAACTTTCCCTTCAGTTAGAAGGATAAAGGATGGTGATTAAACAACCACAAAGAGATCAGTGTCATGTATCGAATTACTCACTCTTAGTTAGACCCTGTCAGCATTTTATAAGTACTTCTCAGTACCTGTGTTCTGGCATTTAAATGAACAACTGTACTAAGCACAACACAAAGCAAGAAATTTCACCTCAGATCTAAGCACAACATTCTCTTCTTCAAGGTCCTTGAGTTTCTTTTGAAGAGAATCCAAATGAAAGTAGTTCTGGACAGAGGAGGAAGATTCATTCCTTTTCAGCCTTGTAAGGAAAACAACAGTTTTAACTCAACAAGAGGAAAATTTTTCCCAGTGAGAGTCAGACATTGGAATGGTCTCCCAGGGGAATTAGTGGATTCCCCCACTTCGGAAAGTTTTAAGTCTCAACTTTGTGGCGTGCTGAGACACATCATATGAACATCCCTTCCAACCCAACATTCTATGATTCTATAAATTCATTTTAACCAGTATTCCAGCCAATCTTACAGGAGAGCAAACTGAAAAGAGGTCTCAAAACTAGTCAGAGACACATCAAATACAGATTTGTTCATGTCAGTATTCTTAACCAGTAATATATTTGCAGTGATCTTTAAAAAAGAGCATTTTATTTATTTATTATCCCCCCACTTCCCGTGGAAAAAGTTATTCAGCCAAGTCTATAAGAAAGGAAACCACCTTGCTACAGGGAGCAACCCAATAGCTTCCTGATGAATGCTGCACATGCTTCACCAGAATGCAGCAACTACTTTGCAAGCAAGGGCAGAAAGCCCCTTGGAGCCTGTGATGCTGTTCAGCCAACTGATTGCCTGGAAGTATGCTATAAGCCATGCTTTAAGTCCTTTCCTCTGCTTAGAATATTTCACAGAGCCATCAGACCACAAAGGTTGCACACTTAGCACATTCTAGCACATCATGCAAAGGTTTGTGGTGCAATGGGGTACCTCAGGTGGGATCTACGTCTGCCTCACCACCACAGTGACCTAATTCCTGTGAAAGTTACAGTGCTGCCTCAGCAGCTTCCCTGTGTACCTTCCTCTCCTGGCTCCTCTTTGCATCACTATAACCAGATGGTTCAAGGCAAACCCTTCCAGCTGGTCCCATGCACCAAATTCAACATCCTATTTATAGTTCCAGCCAACACAAGGATCATTTTACTACTTTTCAGAGCTATCAAATTGTCCAAACTGCTCCTGCTTAGTACCGGATGAAGGTTCAGTGTTGTTGATCAATAACTTACGGGGTGGAACAGACGGACTCCGGCTCACTTTCTTCAGCAGCACTGGTATAGAACTGGAGCAGCTCATCTTTCATGGAGAGCTCATGCCGCAACTGAGATACCTGCACAAAGAAAGGGTTTGCAGATCAGTAAGCTGCCTTCCTATGGAGATTTTTAAGTAAGCCCACTATAAATTACTTAGTTATATATCCTCCAAGCATCTCTCTCAGATCACAGAACTGGAGCAGAACAGAAACAGTTCCTTTATTTCTTAGCAAGGAGAAAAAAGTCACTAAATGGTATTTTTTTAGAAGTTAAAAAAATGTAATTGTCCACCACTTTATAAACAAGGCAAAGAGAAATGCTTAAGATGAGCAATCCTGAATTCACTATTGCATTTCTCTAGATTCTCATCCACAGAAATGGTTATACTGCAATTATACTGCAAGAAATCAATGTGGCACAATCAAGAAAAACATCACATTCTTATCCATTTTATGCAATGACTGTCACCATCTAGCTCGGATACAGACCCTGCAGACCACAGATACAGATATTTCTTCCCCTCCAAGAGACTTCTGATAGAATTACTGCAGTTTTTGTGTAGTGAGGTTGCCTGTTGAGCTGCAGAACACCACTGCACAGCGGCTTCCATTCTGAGGGGTGGTGGGTGTAGTCAGCTTCTGGGTGTAGTTTGGGCTTCTGATGAAACCGAAACATGAATCGTAGTAAACCATGCTCAGTACATACATGTATCAAAAAGAAACCAAATATCAAAACTAGGTGGTTAAGATACCCTGTAATTGTCAGCTCCACAAACTTAACCTTGGTTAATTCATATTGTGATTCTCCAAGAAAAGTGTTAAAAGCCTAATTCTGCCATAGAATGAACACCACTTCACAGATGCAATTAAAGACCTCAGTGGCAAGAGATTAATTTTTATTTTGCTTGAATAGCTATAAATAGCATAACTGATCATAGAGATCTTTTCCCGTCCACTTGCACTTGCTCTGCATCCTTCAGTTTTCACTTTCCAATGCACAAACTGCAGAACACTTTTCATTAGACTTCTGCTTTTTATATTGTAGGCATATTTATATTTGTAGTTATTACTGGCAAAAAAATCCAAAGAATATCAATAAAATAGATTTAAGCTGCATTTTCATGAAACAAAAAGCAGACTCAGTGCAATAAAGCACTTAAACTGCGCAGAATTTTAAAGTAAACAAGGTCATTTACTTTACTAAGAGTCCTGGTTTGAGCCAGTACAGAACTGGTTTTCTTTTTCACAATTTTACTTTTCAGTTAAGACTCTTCTAACTGACTGCATTTTCTGAACTCAACTGCATGTTTTTTTCAGTCAGTATCTCCTTCTAGGATTGACAACACGTGATGCATGTAGTTATTGTTGGAGAATGGAATGCAGAAAGGTCTTTTTTACACTTATTCCTATAGAAAACAAGGTCACTGCTTGATTCTGCTGAACTTCTAATGCTCTGGAAACAAAGGAGAGGAAAGGAGTCACAAATGTGACCTTCTCCAGAGCAGACCAGACAGGTAATCCAAACAAAGTATTCCATTCCAAACAATGACATTTCAGAAAACCATGAAATAAAAATCCGTGCGTTAATTCTGGGAAGTTCAGCTTCTCCATTTACAGAAGACCAAAAAAACTGAGGAAAAAGTGACTACTTCCCTTCAATGCATTATGGCTCAGCCTATTTAAGTAGCAAAGATTCAGATATCTCCAGATTCTGCTATGGTTTTTTATCTATGAAATAAAAAAGACTGAGGATATTATTTTACCTCACATTTCCAAATACTCCAATTCTCCAAAGGAGGGTGGAAAAGCCAGAAAAGATGACATCTTATGAAAACAGGGCCAGAAGCAATGGGCAGAGACTGAAACATGGAAGGTTTCCCCCTGAACATCAGGAACAACTTTTTTTTTGTGAGGGTGACTGAGCATTGGTATGGGTTGGTCAGAGAGGCTGTGGAGATATTCAAATACTGCCTGTATGTGGTCCTGGGCAATGGACTGGAGCTGACCCTGACTGAACAGGGGGGCTCAGACAAGATGACTTCCAGAGGTCACTTCCAACCTCTGCTACACTGTGAAATGGGGGAAAAAACCCTCACTGCAGTAGCTTCCAGCAACACTTCCCTTTGACATAGCATTTTGTGGTGTGTTAACCTTGGCCAGCAGCTAAGCACCCATGAATCTCACAGGGTGGATTAGAGAACCAGAAGCATAAAAGCCAGAAAAAATCAGGGGCTGAGATAAAGGCAATAAGTAAAGTAAAGCAAAGTTGCTTGTGCAAGCAAAGCAAATTAAGGAATTTATTCACCGTTTTCTATCAATAGGCAGATTTGCAGCCATTTTGTGGAAAAATGGGCCTGAGCACACGTAACAGTACTTGTGAAGACAAAACACTGTAACTATGAATGTCCCAGTTTCTTCCTCCTTTCTCTGAGCTTTTATTGTTGAGCATAATGTGAAGTATAGAATATCTGAAGATATTGGTCAGTTCAGGTCAGCTACCCTGGCTGTGCCTCCTCCCAACATCTTACACAGATGGGGGGGCAGAAATGCTGTGGAAGCACTGCTCAGCGATAGCACTCAACACTGCTTTAGTCACAGATCCAAAACCTACCACCATACAGGCTGTCACAAAGTTTGTAGCTCCATCCTAACCAGGTGCAGCATACATTTTTACATTGCAAAATACAAGATTGTTTTATGAAAATAAAGGGACATCTTTGACCCTCACAAGCCACTGCAATGTGAGCTTCAGAGCAAACACTACCACTCTGCTCCTGCACAACCTGTTGTTATCAAGCAATAGGCACTGTTGCCCACAAAGGACAATGTCCATGAGCTGTCACCATGCTCGATCCCCAAGACTTCATCTGTTCAGGCTTTCAATTCAATCCATTGTCTTGAAATCCTCACTTAAGAGACAGTTGTCTTAGTTACCCTTCTATTTAATATTCAAAACTCAGCATTAATGAAAGATCTGAAACCTACTAAAGAAGGATTTTCAGCATTAAAAAAAGTGTCATGACTTTAAAGCCTGCCTCAAAAGCATCTATTTCTGAAAGTCAAAATGACAGTGTGAAAGATGGGTGTTGATTGAACATATGGCCCAACATATCAAGCCACCTGGTAAGAAGTTTATTTCTGGTGGCCCTTTTGCTAATGCTGCTCCTCAGTCCCTCTAAATAAAAAGAGACCTGGCAGAAGTGGCCCATGCCTGTCCTGCACCTTCCTGATTCAGACTGTCTATTTTGGAAGTATGGCACTGCCCTGTCCAGGCCAGTATGCACATGCCTAGTAAATACCATATTGACCATGGCCTGACACATGCTGGGACTTGAAAAGAAACCAACACTCCTTCTGGGATATAAGACAATTAGTTTCCCTTGTCAAAAAGGGTAAGGCACACCAAATGATTCTATTTCTCTATGTGTGCTCCACCACCATTTACTGCACCACTGGGATTCCTCCACCCATGCTTTATTCATCAACCCATCTCAGATATAATTTAATACCTCACATGCCTGAGCAGTTTTATTAACTGCATTTCTAAAAGTTGTTAATCCACTCTGGTTCACTGATCTCCCATTCACCCTGTAACTGTGAGGTTTCTCTCCCTCTAGCTCAAAGCTGTGTATGGATGAGATTCACAAACCAAGGTCACTGTCCCAGAATAGAAGAAACATTTGCCTCCAGCTCAGTTAGTAAGTCAGAAGAGTTTAGAGACATTTGCAGTGCAGATAAAGAACTCTGAGGCATCCTGTACAGTTCCATCCAAGATATATCCATCATGAATCTGCTGGTATCTACAGCATCTAACTTCCCATTCAGAGAAAAACAGCAACAGTGTAAATATTCAATTAAAAATTCAATAGTACGTGGAAGAAACAGGGTACTACCTAAAGCAAGTTTTAAGTTATGTTTTATAGATTGCACCAATTCAGAAACACATGCACCACCATATTATATTCCAAACATGTTGAACAAATGTCTACAATATTATGACTGCAGTCAGACTCAGACAAATATAAGTACTGCAGCAGTCTCCTGACCCATGCTTCAATGGATTCTGTCACAGTTCACTGGAAAGAGACACAGCCAAATCACAAGAAGCTGTAAGGTCTTAGCCATCTGGATAGAAGGTGGCAGATCATAGCTTATTTGCTTCCTACCATAACCCAGTGCTTCCTAACACTGACAAGTTCAAATATACAGAGCTTGTTGAATAAAAATTGCCAATCAAAATATATCCTGACCCACCTGAACAGTGGAAGCTTAACACAAGTCTATGGAGTTGGCCCAGCTTGGGAAGGGCAGAATACATATGATATCAGTGACCATGCACTTCTTAGATCTCAATAAATACACAAAGTGATCTACCTTATATAAATACCTATATCATATTCTGTTTGAGAAACAATGGGAAGCACTCCCAGTACTCAAAGGCTACAATTCTAGGAGCCAAAATTCAACTTGAGTTGCATTTGGAAAAAATACAAAAAGCAGTTGGTAAAGAACAAACACTGAGGACTGAGAAAGATTCAGGGGAAAAATAGTAAGAAGAGCAAGCTGCACATACAGAAAGCAGAAGAAGCAAAAGTGATTAGCAAAATAATCAAACCAGAGGGAATTATGCATAGAACAGGGCAACAAGGACAAAACAGGAAAAAGTAAACTGTGGGTACAGTGATTCAAAATGAAAGGTGCAGCTGGTTTCAGAGGAAAACGAAATCTGAAGCAGAGCAAAACTCAGTGGCTTGAGGTGGTTTTTTTCCCCCTCAAATCACATGATTGGAGGCAACAGGTCAAATTATTTTTTTTATGACATTCCTAACAGTGTACATGCCACAAAACTGCTGCAACACAGATTGACCTGCTAAAGACAGGATACCTAAGAAAATTAAATATGGACAAGTTGAAGCTGAAAGGAAAATTCACACCATCATTGCAGATGTACTCAGGCATAAAAATCTTACCTCTTCCCTGATGTGTTCTACTTGCTCCTCCAGAAACTCATTTCTTTCTGTTAGTGACTTATTCTTCTTTAACAGCGACTGGCCAATCCGAGCAGCTAATTCTAAGTCCCGTTCTTTCTGTGAAGCATTCAGAAAAGAAAGCTAATTTCAGACTTTTTATTCAACAAAGGATCAGAAGGAAGGTTAAACTGTCATAACAGGGCAGGAACAAGTATTTAATTAAAAGACTCCTTCCTTCTGTGAGGTTTTGTTTGTTTTGGTTTTTGCTAATTCTCTGTTTGTATTCCTTATTGTGTTCAACCCACATTATTCAGAAAAGACTGACCCATACAGAGTTATTGAACTATACACATGAAAGCACAGCTTCAAAGTCTACAGTAAAACAATGTAAGTGAGACCGTATCTGGTTCTCTACTACAATTTTGTCTAAAAAACTGAGGGAAATTATACCATCACCTTGTCACATCAGTTGCAGAATATAATCACATGCACATTTCAAAGTATTCTCCTATTCCACTTGCTTCACCTTAAAACAAAAGGCAGTAAGCTGTGCAGGAAAAAAAGTGGATTCCACCACAAAAAAATGTTCAGCTTCTATCTTCTTTGTGTACATACATAGGTGCTTTCACATAAAGCCAAATGCTATTCCTTTCATTTTTGCAGACATCTAAATCTACATTAAATGTTTACTTTCACACTGTGTGTGCCCCCTTCCTCCTTCTCTTCTGTGTCCACAGAATTTCAAATAACTGGTCTAGATAGCTCACCACATATACCAAGAAGAAAGTTATTGATAACAAGCACCTATATATATATATACACAAACACATTTCAGCTTCTGCAAATCTGAGAAGTGGTGATGTAACAATTGGAGATGTAAGCATTTGTCATGTATGCATTAATGACAAAGCCTACCTCCAGCTACTGATCACATGGATTGGAGGTCAATTAATTTGAATGAAGAGGTTTTTGTAGTGGAAAAAAAGGAGGTTACATATTAATCAGTAAATAAAAAGACAGGTTATTGAGCACTGCTGTATCTACAAATGGCATTTTCCAAATGGTTTCTGAAGGTCAGGCTTATATTTGCATTTAAAGCTACTGGCATTATCTAGCTGTAAAATCTTTCTGTAATCTTATGTACAGTCTTTCAGAACAATAGATCCCACAGAATTATCAAAAACAAACCATTTGGTTTATGTATGGAGCCAACTTATTGTTTAGTATTTCAGTTCCTTTCATAAATACAAAGTTGAAAAAAATACATTGCTTTAACTCTAGAGTAGAAAAGCTATCAAGCAGCAAGGATCCTAACCTCAAAAATGGAGGAATCTAAGTGTATTTTCAGGCTTTTTAATTAAGGTACCTAGACTTTCTACACAATTTTTAGCAATTCAGCTCTAAATCTCCATTTGGGGTCAGGTCACTTTTTCACAGTGAGAAGGAATTAATTTATTAAAGCAATATTTAAGAAAATACAGAACCCAGACACATTGCCACCATTATTAGAAAAGGAGGAGAAAACTGGTCCAGAGAGGAATCTACTCCTATTCTTTCTACATCCCCAGGCAAACCTGGTGTCACTCACTTTGCTCAGTTTGAGGGCAGCAGGCACTTATTTTCAAAATATCTGCACACTTGGTGTTTTGAGATCTCTTTCCTGCCACTCCCCCAAAACACTACACCTTTCACCCTGCCAACTTTGTAATACAGACATTTGAAGCTTGCCAACAGGAAGGACAGAGAAGGATTAGCTTTGGGTTTGTTTTTTTTTTTTTTTGCTTCTGTGTGAAGGAAGCAGAAGGAGTTACACCTTGATTTCTATAAACAGATGTAATATCTTGTGATAACCATAATACGGGGAGAACAGAGCAAGGAGCTGTAGGTACATGTCTGCCTAGGAACAGAGTGATTCAATCAGAAATGATGGCCAGCTAAATGAAAAAACCTTACTGAGAGTATTTGTTTTACTAAAGGTTCCCCCCATTTTTCCTTTGTTATGTCCTTCTACCATTGCTCCTGTGAATGTGATTCCTGGATCTACAGTCATTTGGCTACATGGACTCAGGGGAGGAAACAGTTTGGCAGAACACTGCATCATTACTTAAAGAAGCCATGGAAACACATGCAAGTACAGCTCAGCCAAACAAGATGAAGGGAACAGGACACAAACAGGTAACAGACTGTTAGTTCATATTCATTTGTTATTCCAGGACAAGTCTTTTAGGCAAAGTATCAGTTTTAACTAGTACTTTATAGAAAGTTATTTAAGAGTTCAGTTCGAAGCACAAAATGCAGGACTTTGTAGTGAGATCACCACAGAACCCACTTCTTAAGTAAATATGATATAAATCTGATCTCAGTACAAAGTCCTGCATTTTGTGCTCTGAGCATTCCCTCGCTTGTTTCCTTGCAGAATTAGAGGAAGAACAGACAATCCAATGTATCTTGGTTAGACAGACCCAACCTTTGACATTATTTCAATAAGCAAGCGATTAAACATGAAATGTTAAAAATTATACTCAGCTATGAGTGTAATTTCAGTTCAGTTGTAATAGTTTTCACCTAAAGAATTCTTCATAAACATTTAGAAAATCATTGGCTCAAGATTACAACAGAAAAGAAACTCAAACAATTGATTACAGTATTTATTGAACAAAAGCACTGTAGCCTGATAATTGCTTTTTCTATTTCTTGAGTGCCAAGAATTACAGTAGTAACAATTTACATAATAGTATTAAAAAAATAATCCCAAAGCAATCAAATAAAAGGCAAAGAAGAAAAGGCTCAAAGACAAATGGAGTATTAGATATTTTTAAATTTTGTGTCTATGCATTTCTCTGGAAAGACATTACCTGAGTTAATAAATATTGTTTTAGTACTTAAAGATAGTAAATCCATCACTAGTGATACTATTAGCTTTACATGTAATGTAAAAGTGTCATTTTAAGACGATTTTTCCCCACATCCCATCCATAATGGAAAATATTTGGCCAGGGGCAAGTTAAGTTAAATGGCCTCAACTGAAAAATAAGCACAAGTAATGTATCTGTATGACCAAGGTAAATAAATTGCCTTTACTTACAAAGAGTATTTACCTTACCAATGAGATAAAGTGTACATACACTTAGCACTTTTTCCTCCTATTTTAAGGGCAGTCTACCAACAATCTTGAATAGTAATTTTTGTACTACTTTCTCATATGGTGTATGGGATATAATACTTGCCTCTTCGAGAAGACGTGTAACAGCATCTATGTCATTGTATGTTTTAGTCATCTGGCCCACTCTTTCTGCACATAAAACTGTAAGGAAATAAAATAATACATTAATCATATTGGCAATACTATTGGGTGGAAAGTATCCTTAAAAGATTTTAGATTTGCATATGTTTTTATCTTAAAATTACTTATATAAACTTTTGGGTATGTCTATAAAAAGCTTTAGAAAATCTCATAAAAAAACCCCAAAACCAACAAACAACAAAGCTTCAAGTTAAACTGGGAATACAAGTGTTTCTCTTTTGTAATGAGCATTTGCTTTTGTCCATGGCAGAGAAAACCATCTTTAGTTAGAACTTTCTTCTCTGAAGAGGAATGCACCGAGTTTTTTAAAATAAAACAAAAAATAAGTGAAAACAGATTTTCTTAGATTCATAATTAGGATTCTATCATGTCACCTAGTCATTGCACTGCACATAGCAAAATTACCCCATGAATACACAACATATGTTCAAAGATACTTCGATGCCCTGTTTAGTTAAGAACTGGGTTTTATGGTATGAGACAGTAAAGTAAATACAAAATGCATGCAAAATAATAATCAATTTTAAAAATACTCAGACCACACCATGGTATCCACACTATCACTCATAAAAATATTTACTTAGATTGGATAAGATGATTAATCACTAAGGTGGAACCAGGAGTTTTGTTAGACTGAAGAAAGCACGCGGAAGTTTTATCTACTACCACAAGTCATCTTCTAAGAAGCTAGATACACAGACTTCTCGAGAAGTCTGCAAGTTTTCTAAAAATGCACCAATAACCAGAGGAAACAACAGCACTTTCTGCTTTACCCTTAAATTCTTTTTATTTTCAGCTACACCTACTCCTCAAACCGTCTAATTCTGGGAAAAAAAGGATGGATAATGAAGCTGAGTTGAACATACAGACCACTGGTTATCAGGCTGTTGTAGCAGAAATTGTTCATCGGGGGATTTACCCTTGAGAATGTCACAGCTAAAGCTCAGTCTGACAGATTGGCTCATGTTGCTCTAGTGCGCATTAAGGGAGGGGGGAGAGAAGAGAGAGATAAGGCCTAAGAAGATTTAAATAGTAGTACAGTAACATTGCCAGGAGACAGTCTGTCACCCTGAGGAAACAACACTACTCAATTTATAAATTTAATATTTGTTGGATGGGGCCTTGAGCTACCTGACCTAGCAGGAGGTATTCCTGTTCATGCTCGGGGGTTGGAACTAGATCATCTTTATGGTGCCTTCCAATCCAAACCATTCTATTATTCTATGATATACATAAATAAGACAGTTGATCACCACTAAAGCACATTAGTCTCTAGCAGTAACTATAAACATCCAGTGTTATCTGTCCTAGAAGCAGACACTGTCTGAGAAACTTCTGTTAATTTCAGCAAGTGCAGCTACTTACAAGAAACTTAGCTGAAAGCAAAAGTACAAACCAGAAAATCACCTTTATCCTGGCCCAAACCAGGACAATTGTTTATCAAGAGAAATAGTACATAGGTATTTACTGAAATGTTGGACGATCCTACACTTGGACATCAGAAAGTTGCTTTAAACTTCAGCAAGAAGTACAATTTGTTACTGTTTGTTTCCCTATTTCTCAAATCCTATTTTTGAGGGCCAAATCCTAAAAACATTTGCAATATTTAGTGACATCGGTAGTGCCAGTGAATTCCAAAGGATGCCATTCAAAAGATAACTACATTTATCAAAATAATTAAATCTGAAAGTGGTAAGAGTAAAAAGTTCATGCTTCAGGGTAGTGATTTGACAAAAATTACACTGAAGTATAAATAAAAACTGTACTACTGCACAAGCAAAAATATGGTGTATCAGTAAAATACAAGCTATATTAGTCAAAAGTAGACTAATAAGGATTCCACAGGAAAAAAAATTAAGTAACTTGCAGAGAAAAACAGCTATAGTAAACAAAGGGACTAAACATTAAAACCAATAAAATCTTCAAAAGGCAGATGGTTCAGAAGACTATTCACAATAATAAAAGCTAACATCACCATAAGAACAAAGCAAGTTCATAAGTCATGCAATAAAATGCCTATCAGAAACCCTGACACCAGCAGTTTTTTTTCCAAAACAACTGTACATTAAATAGTTCCCTTGGTTACGACATTCCCTTGCTACTATAGAATAATGCTTGAGATTGTTATTAGGAAGGTAATCTTAACTCTGTACCTAGCACTAATAATCACCGCTGATTACAGCTATGGCAACCTCACACTGTCCCAGTTAAGCTGAATATATAACCTTTCTTACATCCACACTGATAAAAGGACAATGATGCCACAGACATAATAGTCACTCAGCTGGGAGAGAGAGAGATAAAGGTTGATTCATATGGCTGCTCACTCAGCTGTTCCTTCAGAACTTGCCATTTAATCTTTAACATGACAGGTTAATGCCACAGCATTATCACAACAGACAGGCCACTAGCAAAGAAGTAGTGACCTGGTCACCGATACCTTTTATTTCTCAAAATTTCCACCAAACTTGGTCCCTGTTAAAACAGAGGTCTCCATATACTACTCTGCCAGTGTGGAAGGGTTTCAAAGCAGAAATGATAACTTAGGCATCCTCTTCAACATGCAAATGGAAAAGAACTTCAAGATATTGCTTATAAAAAATATGCCTTCCCCAGCCAAACACCTCCTATCAACACTCAACATGGAAGACAGCAGAAGCACAGAGCTATGCACTAAAAGGAAGGTTTTCCTTTTGGAAGAAGGGCAAACTTGCAAAGTAATGTCACTCTTGATCCCCCAGAAACCAAAACTTGTGAGGAAGAGAAGGTGGAAAGTGAGAGGAAAGAAAGCAATTCAGAAGAAGCATTTTAAAAACTCAAAACAGCATCCAAATATATAGAGATAGACACTCTCCACAGGTAACAAGATAACATTTGCCAGTTGCTAGTGCAGTGATTTCGAATTCCTTGATGACCAAAAAGACTGCCAAGCAAAAAAAATGCAGTATTTTGAATAATAATTTTGGGTGCTGATCAGCGAAAACAGATGGGGTGGGAGAAACCACAAAAAACCCCAACCCAAACAAAAAGAAGCCAACAGACTGACCAAAGCCCACAGACTCCACAGTGCTCATGGATTCTGCATAGCATGTTTCTAACCTGCTGGAGTTTCTGACCAACCAAGAGAGCTTCATAACACTACCATGAAGATAAAACAAGAGCAAATGAAGGACAATGCTCTGTAATACAAAACTAATTTACTGACCTCTTTTTGGCCTCTTGAAACTCAGTAGTATTTTTGCTGGAGGATGACAGAAGTCTAAATGCAGGCATGCATGCATGCAAACATCTAAATCAAAATACAACTTGTGCCTCTCACTCTATGGAGTAGGCTGTTAGACAATAAAGAAATAATAATAATAAAATGTCTAAAAGCAAACTGAGGAATCCTAAAATTCCAGAGACAGTTAGAAAATGCTTTTTGGTAACTGCTTTGAAATGGATTGCCTCAGATCCAAAATAGAAACACAGAAAGCTTCTATCACATTCCCATGACAGAACTAAACACATTCTACCAGGGACATATTTGCAGTTCAAAGTATTTGGTTTTTTAAAAGTTAAACACACAACTGGGCAAATGCTACACAGATCTAGTATTTCCTCTCTTTCCATACCCACTCTTCATTTTTGAGACCTATCAATGAGGGACTAATTGAAAAACTAAAAGAGAGCTGCCATTGCTGAAGAGGAAATCCCAGGTCTCTCCACTCCTCTTTCCATCTACTTCCAACTACTGGGAAACAGCTAGGGGATAAGATATTATGGTAAAGTTTTGGTTTTGGGGCAGATAATACTGACCTGTAGAATTACAGAGTCTGAACTAGGGATCTCCCTGCTACCAAAATTTATATCCTCATAAATATCGGGATAAACAAAAACTGTTCAGGAAGCACAGATCTCTGGCAATTTTAATTCTGATGTTTCTTCCGGCAAGGTGGCAGCAGGGTACAAACTTACTGTTTTGTTTATCATAACAGCTCCCTACCCAAAACCTTGAACTATGGCAAGGTCTATTGTTTCTATGATCAACCATGTAACACCCTGTCACATTCACAGCTTCTGTATCCCTCCTCTCTGCCCAGAGCTCTCTGCAAAGACTGAAAATAAAATGGTTCATTCTCCTCATCCTGAACATTGAGGATGGAGACACTCAGTACAGACACAGTACCACTGACTGACCAACAGTGCTCCTTACTGCTGGATACCACTTGGCAAATATTGGCAACCAGAGACACAGGCAGACTTGGATCCCTCATCTCACCTTGGTTTAATTTCTCAAAGTCTATTTTTGCACTCCAGGGATAAAGCACTTGTTAAAAATCACAGCTTCAGTTCTAGGGCCATCAACAGTCATACTCTGGCACTGGTCACTGCAAGCACTCCATTGGCTTGAGCCAAGTGCATGAGGAATTATGGAGCTGTGCCACATTACCTATATTCCTTTTCAAATCAACTCAGGAAACTTACACCTAAAACGTGCAGTCAGCTCTGTTATTGACCCAGACTAGTAAAAATTTCACATGTTTAAAGGTAAACATGGTAGCTTCTCCTCCACTAAAGAGAAGTTTTTGGCAGCCCTGGCTAAACTGGGGCAGATGCTTCAGGTTGTCACATTCAGGACAGCCCTGAGAGAACATGTTCATCTAAAGAGCTTAAAAATGTGAAGAGACTACTGTCAAAGGAGCCTGGAAAATGTGCTTCTGAAGCATGATTTGCCAGAAGTCCAAATGTTAACATCACATGCCAAAAGCTCCTCCAGCCTCCCCCACAGTCCCCAAGCACAGCAGCAAGCCAGTCCCTCCAGAAGGCAGATGGGGAGTTCAGCAGGTGGCTGCGACCCTGGTCAGGGGACAAAGAGTGGTCACAGCCCACCAACTGCTCCACAACTGTCACATCACACTGCGGGTGACGTTCATGAAGGAGTCTGGAAGAACACAGTGTTGTGAATGGTACACACTCAGTCAGCAAGTACATATTAGAGCAGTGAAAAATAGCTACCATAAGTTCAACAGACACTACCAGTAGATTTTGGGGGTTTTTTCTTTTAAATTGTTAAAGCCTGGTTTACTGTTATTTGAGTAGTGCAGTTACTAATTCTTCTGAGAAATATTTTCTCTTGCCATGTAAGCTATGGTTTGAAGGGTGTTTACTGCCATTCCCCTCATATGATATTTAAATAGCTTAGTAACTCCAACATTAAAGCCTCATATAAAAATCCACGTCATTACGACATGTCAGGCATGGGAAAAAACCCTCTGCTGCTATATTTTCTCTAAAGCTTAAAGCTCAGATACTCGGGTTGGTAGCCACCTTAAATTGCCTTTAAGCAGGTCACGAACTGCCATGAATTTTCTCATGGAGAAGGAAGAAATATTTCAACAAGACTGTCACACACTTACTCTGTCTGTTAGCACTAACACACATCAAAACAGCAACTTGGAAAACACAGCCACAAACAAACTAAGGAGATAAGAAAAAACACCTGGAGAGAAGCAAAGGCATTATCATATTGTCTCCATGTTTGGACCCTGCAGCCTGCCAACACCATAGCACAGAAATGATTTATAGCTCACCATACCTCTTCTGTCAAAAATACAACTCTTGTGGGATTTTCAACTGCTAGCCATTGAATTACTATCTTGCCTTTCTCCTCAATCCATTTCTTGTCAAGAACTGTCTGAACTTCAATCCTTGCAACTAATAACTGGGCAAAGAGCTTAAAACAGGATCTGGATTGTAAATCTTTCAAACATCTTAAAATGAAGTTACAAGCCTGTATTAAAAGCCATGTTTTGTTAGCTGTCTTCTAAAGTGCAGGATCTTTTCCTATTCCACCTCTGGTAGAGATTAGTTGTGCCAAATCTTACAAGAATTACTAGTCTACATTTTCTTTGCTAGCATTTAAAGATTCCAGACTATGTATGGCCTCCATTCTAGTCAATGCCTTTGTAAGATAAAATAGATATATTTCATTTTCTGTAAGTCAGCCCCTGGCAGTGTCTGAACATTTATTTTTTATTTTTTTTTAATCAAGCTTGGACTAGATTCTTAGCCTGCATTTACCCAGTAGTTCAGATAAGGAGGATTTTTAATCTGTTACATCAATAAACTGAAATAATAATGAATGTATGACATCATGGGTCCTAAGCAGGTAATAATCTTTTCCTGGCCTACCTGCAAAAGCAGGAATCAAAATCCAACCTGGTTTCAGAATTAGATGAACCAAAAAAATCATTAATCCAAGCAAACTGACAGGCTGTCCTTTCACAGCTCAAGTTTTTTATCAACAAGAACTAAGTAGACACTGTCAACATATATCCCTGCAAAAAGTTTCACTGCAGTCACTCGGTGACCAGCTCATCAAATAAGGAGTAAATATGTTGCTATCAGGCATATTCCCAAACAATGCACTGACTTCAAGATCGTTGTGCTTAAATATTTATGAAGGTGCTTTCCATACTCATCAAGGGAACCAATTCTGTGGTGCTCCTAAGTGTAATGCTAGTTCTGTGACATTGGCTCTAGATATAGGACTGAGGGCAGTCATAGGATCTAAGTGAAGAGACAGGGAAAAACCTCACTACATCAAAATCACCATGGCAATAAGAGACAATTTAAGGTGCACACATTCTGCTAATGGAATAGGCCAAACAGTTAAGAAGTTTATTTACACAACTTTTGTACCCTTCTTTCCCATAACTGTAGATGGCTAAGGTAAAGCATATTCTCAAGGCTTTCCATTTCTGATACTGTATTTGTAACCAGATATGGATAAAAGGTTTACTATGCTCAGCACAAAAATGCTGATGTTTCTATCTGCTTTACTTATAGAATGTACTGACTCACTCCCAAGAAAAAATACTATAATTTTTAAGTGCATACATGTGCAGGGATACATTGAAATACGATATATACTTTTTGTGCATCTGTATCACTACTACACTGTGTAAGTGACCTGAATGAATAGGTGGAGGAGAGAAAGCATCTTTAAAAGGCATTTCAAACACATATGGAGCTTCTGAGAAAAATATGCTGTAGAAAAAAGAGGGCTAAATTTATCCCACATGGCACTTGGTAAGAACAGCTTCACACTGTACTGAGATCTGCATGAAAGGTAGGGTCAGCAGGAAGAATAAGAATGGCATTATATCTATTTCAGCAACCATTTAATCACTTTAAAAAAAAAAGGGGGAATCAAGTAGAAGACAATGTCAGTGGGCAGTAAGTTTTCTCCTGACCCCAACCCTTAGTTTTAAAGTTTCCTTTTACCAGTATTCTCTCAATCACCTTTCTATTACATATAGACACACAAGTTAGCTTCCTCATCCCCCACAACAGGATAAATGAATAGTTTATTGCTGAATATGAATGAAATCCAGGTGCAATATTTGATTCTGAGGAAGATTTAACAGGCAAGTCCTTTGCAACAGGATTCAAAGAATGTGCTACATCCCCTAGGTCTTTGCACTCAGGGACTATTTATCAAGAAGAGAATAAAGGTGTAAATTCATAGCTGGTCACATTCTTTGAGCTAGCTGTCTTTTAAAGCATCCTTACAAGAGCTTTATTGTGGTGTATTTGCAAATACCCATCCTTTACCACAAAACCACTATTTTGCAGTGAAATTTACAGCACTTGAAACAAAATAACTAGTGCGTTTGGCTTTTGTTACCTCAAGCCCTGAAAAAAAACCTGCCCCTTGGACACAGCCCCTTAAGTGAGTACACTCTCCATACATCAGGTACATAAGAGGATTTTCAATATAGATAGATTCACATTGCCACTATAACAGGCCAGTTGCCTGCAGTACTGCAGATGCCACTATTTCTACAAAGTATGACAAGATTTTTGGGTCATTTTTTTTGTTGAAAAGTTAAATCATAAAAGCCACAACTGAGATGATTTCTATTGGTGTGCTTTCAAGATCATGGATAAGCATAAAATTGTTGTTTTGTTTATTTTTAGAACTACCTGCAGGGAATGACAACATAAAAGACAGTTTCAGACTATTAATTTAAGAATATTTTCTTTATATTTCATCTGAATGTACTGGCTACACCTTAAAAACACTGTAAAATTTAGTAATCTAAATCTACACATATCATTCAAATCCCTTACATGTTGCTATGTGCTATGACACAGAAGTTTAAAACCAAAAGGTGAAAAGTACCTTCTTCCAAGATATCAAGGCTGTGCCTGTTAAATTGGCATTGTCTCTTATTTTCCTTTTCGTAGTCATATTCAAAGCTTTCTTCTTCATTTACTGACATTTCCAAAGTTATCCCAGACGGACACAGTAAGATGTCTTGGTCTCACAGGAGAAGGGAGGTCATTCCCTCGGAGTCTGCATTTTGGGGGAGAGCAAACGGAGGTCTCCACAATGCAGGATACCATCTTTCCTCACTCACATGCTCAGCCCAGGAGCTCCTGAATGACTGAGTATTTGTCCTTAGCACAACAGCTTTGTGTTGTACAGCTGGGGTGGAGGAGGGAAGAGACCATCTGTCTAATAATTACTGGAAGATTTACGTTGTTCCTCATACCTGCTCTGAGGGTACCCGGTTTTTGCTCAGCGGCTCCCCTCTCATATTTCAGACAAAGTAAAAGGGCTGAGAGCCCCCTCCCTGGCACTCCTCAGGTCAACAAGGTTCTCTCTCCTCTGCCCCTGCTCCTCCAGCTGAAGTGGTAGATTCCCACAAGTGTCTCAGCCACACGGAAGTCTGACACGGCCTCCGACTGTCACACCTAGTGAGGGGTGTGCACCTTCAGAGAGTTAAATCACCTCTGGAGTTGCTGAGCGAGAGATTTCAGAGGAGGAGTGAGCAGCCAAAGGCTGTACACACACACGCTCCAGTCTCACACAGAGGAGAGATGGGGAAAGCTGCATGTGCTGTGTGGTATGGTCTGAGTGCAGCATCCTCCACACACTGAAACCACAGTGGGGAGAACCGGGCAGAGGGGAAGGAAGCAGCTGTTTGGGTTTTGGGGGTTTTTTTGCTCGCTTTTTGTTTTTCCAAAGATTACTCTTATATACAGCACTTAACTAACATACCACAACAACCGTCAAGTGCCACGTTTTCTACAGTCACCTTTTCTCTTCTGTCTGCTGTGGGAAACAAAAAAAAACCCTCTACACCCCAAACTGCACCCTAAGTGCATTTTCATGGGCTTGCATATCCCTTCTCTAGTCCATAACAAACCAAACTCCTTGTGCTCAGACCTCTTAGTTTCCAACAGGTTGTGTTTGCAAAAACTACACACATAGGGCAGGTTAGCTTTCTTATTTAACTTTTTGCAGCTATATATTTAATGTTTGCCAGGTTGCGTCCCTTACTTTCCATGGCAAATAAGGGCTCTTTGCTGGTTGCAGAAAGCATTCCTATCTGCAACACAAAGCAAAGCAGCTGCAGGGAAAGTGGGGGCAATGCAAGGGAAAGGCAGCTCATCACCCTCGGAAAGGACACAACTGCTGGGGAGGGAGACCAACAAACCTTCCCAGCCAGCAGAACATATGAGTTAGGGTCACAAAGGAACAATTTCTCTAGTGGTGTGGCAGTATGAGGTAGTATGAGATGGGAAGAAACCCATTTTACACAACCACGAGGAATTATTCTGGTTTAAGTTTTATACACTTAATATATATATATATATATATATTTAAATAAACAAAGTAACAATGCTTATATATACAATAACCAAAGGATATAAAATCTGCATAAGTGCTTGCTGAGGAAAGGAACACTCATTTCTAAATAAAGGGATCTTACTACTCAAACTTACCCTCCTTGCCTTTAAGCATCAAAATTTACTGCAGTATTCAGCAGCATCAAAAGCCTCAGTAACTTAGGTGAGGGAAAACTATGATTTTCTTCCCATAGCTCGGCATTAAAAAATACAATTTAAATAATAATGTCATGGGGATTACTTTTAGTTTCTGATTTCTTAGAGCTTTTCTGTGTCTTGATTTCTCCCCTGTAACAGTGAATCGCTTTAAAAACCTGATAAAATAAAAAGTCAGATAAGAAGAGTTTTAAGTACCTGTCTGCCATCCAGACATTTCAGTAATAGCTAGAGAAGGTAAATTCAGAGAGTAACCATAAAAAATAAGTCATTTTACATGACTGCAAGGCACAACTTTTAAAACTTAGGGACAGAAAAGTCCACCCACGTGCATACTGATTTAGTATGGTTTTAATATTGCTGACGTGTTCAACTATAGCTCACCAACTAGCTTATAAAGGAGAGCAGTGGTAACATATGAAAAAATGCATGTTGCTGCCGAATATACACAACAACATAAGGAGGGTAAATGCAAGTTTCTAGAGGCTGACTCCTGATCCGTGACTCATGCCAACTCATGCTGCACAGAAGGACTCTGACATTCAAAAGCTGAGAGAAAGGTAAGTGTTGCAATGCCTACTTTGATATCAGCATATGATAAATGATGAAGCAAATTTATAATGGGTGGAGAAGGAATGCATACCACACCCTCACACTATTAACTCATTTTTAATGCTATTCTGCATTAAGCCCTTTACTAGTGCAGGAGTATTCATTTACTTGCTGAAGATTAGGAGGCAGGTTTCCACTAACAACAACAATAAAAAGCTAAATAGTATGTGGTTCTGAAAATACACATTCTAATCAGGAAAGATTCAGAAGAGATTGTTCGTATTTCCTGTAAACACGTACTCGGGGACTTCAAGAGCAAACCAGATAGAGCATTTCTTTTCATGGGTTGCCAATGCACAGTAAAATTGGCATATTTGCTACAATCACCACTCTGAATTAGCAGCTAAAGACACTGAACTCCTTTCAGGAAGCTTGCTAAGTGAGTTGCAATGATTAAAGCACACGGACACACATTCCTGGTGCAATGCTGGAACTAAAAATGCTTTCAGCAACTTTGCAATCAAGCAGGAAACAAACAAACGGGTGCAGAAAGGTGAGGCTGGACACAATACAAACCAACCCTCATATCCTGACTCACTGTTTCCAAGGAACTCCAGTGCATTCAAATTATTTTAACTTGCCCTTATCAATAAAAATATCTTGACTTTTGCACAATTAACCATATTAACTGACCACAACTAACTAACAATGCTGCAATTAGAACAAAGAGATAGTCTAAAAGCAACTAAGTCCTAAAAAATAGCAGCTGAAACAGCAACATCCAAATTCAAAATATGTTGCTGAAGATATGTGGGTGTTTTGAGATGCATCTTTCAGACACGAAGGAGAAATTCGTCATTGAACAATGTGCTTTCTATTAAGATGTACATTGAAACAAAATGTCCAAGTGTGTTGCCCATTTCACACTCTTTGAAAATTGCACCAAAATTATCTTCTGCCACTCAGCTAAAAGAAGGGCACATGACTTTTGCAGAAGGGGAATGAACTAGAATGAAATGGGAAAATGCTTATCTGAAAAATTAGCAGCTGAGCAGAATATAGAGAAAAAAACACCTCTATACTGAAAAATAAGCCATTTAAAGACAGCATACAAGTAGAAATAGCTTAGGTCTGAGTGGATAAAGAATAGAGAGCCAACAGAGTAATATAGAAAAAGAATGGCATGGTAAAAAGCAGAAAACTAGGAAAACAGTATTAATGATTACATGAATATAACAATAGTTCTATAGTTATCAAGTATACAAAGGACATAAAAGTAAAACCAGAACCATCTGCATGAAAATTTTAGCTGCTTTTCTATAGAGCAAGGGCTGTTTCAGAGATTGCATGCCAAAGGCATTTGCAAGATATCTTAGATTTAAGATGGCATACCCACAGCCAGTACCTACTTAACATCCAGAATAACATCAGGGTTACTCTGTCCACGAAGATGGAGACAAAATGGGCTAAATGTATGTGGGAGACAATGACTCGTCATAAATGCCCAACCATCAGCCAAGCTCCTACTGTAAGGGTGAAGGTGTCAAGGGAAGCATATTTTAAGTATAAAGGTTGACTGTGCCACCCAAAGAGCTGGCATATGTGTGTTTGTGATGTTACTTGGTAACCAAGGTGCACAAAGAACCATGGAGAACCAAGAACTTTAAGAGCTGCAGACTGTGAAATAAGGAAGAAACCCAGTTCTTACATCTGCAAGGGCAACACTAACACAGGCAAGGCAAGGCGAAGTAATCACGCTTGAAGTGGCTAAGAGGTCAAGGAGGACAGGCATTAGCATTGTTAATTATTGCTCGACTAAAAATAAAGTCAAGGAGTTTGCTGATAATTGTTTAATTGGAGTGGAAAACAGTACAGAAGGGGAGCTTCAAACTGCAAACAGAACAAGAGATGAAAACATTTCAATGTGAGCATGAGGAAAATACAGGTAGGAGTTGAAACTTATAGAGAAGCACAAAAGCAGGATAAGGTGTTCTGGAACAACCAAGAGAGTGAGATAAAGTTGCTCAAGCAAACTACAAGGGATTAGAAGCTTTAGCATGTGTGACAAACAGGGCACACAGTCTGATTGGGAGGGGAAAAAAGGATAAGACTCTTTTCTCCACAAGAAATTGTCGAAAACTCAGGGCTAACAAAGGGAGGAAAGGGCCAATTGCACATACACAGCATCTTCTGGACTTCCAGGCAATGAACTCCTAGGGTTCAGTTGTTCAGTTATTTGTTCAGTTAGAAAGCAAAAAGTAATGGAAGAAACTGTAAGAAAAGTAATTTGATCCAAGGTCAACTTGGATTTCTCTAGAAAGCTTTGTTCATTGAGAGGATGAAAAATACTGGTCTAAGAAAGAGACAGAGGGTGAAGACTATTCATACAGATTTCTGTGGGTATCTCCTTCAGCAACCAGGTCTAGCTGAAGACATCCCTGACCGGGGCAGGGGTTTTGGAACTAGATGAACTTCAAGGTCCCTTCCAACCCAAAGCACTCAATGACATTTAACTGTTTATTTAGCTGCTTAGGAGTTGGGGGTGGGGGGGTTGTATTCTTTTTTCCCAGCCAAGTTGTGTTGTGTGCATTTTTTTAAAGAATCTCCTTGTTTGTCTTTAAAAAAAACATCCACACTGACACTTTTATGCTGCTATCTTTCACAATAAAAGTCAACAAAAGTCTTATCTTTTCCTCTTTTATTATTGGTTCTGCCAATCTCTAAGTCTGCTATCAAAATAACAACTTTCACACTCACACAATATATTTCACTAATACCAAATAAGGTGACAACTCAGACTCATATTATAATACTTGAAAATGTACTTAACCAAGCAGTGTCATAGTTCTTCCAGATATCTTCAGATAAATAGTGTATGATTTTAATCTCATTTCATCTACTCCTACCAAAAATAAACTCTGTAAAGGATTTTTGTAAAGTGATTAATTCATTATTCCAACCCTAAAAAGTCTTTGCAAAGATTTGTATATTCAAACTTTTGGGCATTTGGTCATTTGCTTTTGCAAGGTGTTAAAAAAAATATTTACCAAATATTACCAAATGCAAGTTGAAGACATCATTACAATGTGGGTCCATAGAGAAGTTCATTAAATCTGATGTAAGGGTGGGAGTGACTTCTTTACCTATTACGCAGGGTAAATAAGAGCATCAAAACCTTATATCCTGGATATAATTTTGAAGTGTTTTTTTCCATTGAGGAACAGTAATACATATGCTGATAAAGTAATTATTAAAAAAGCAAAACAAATACAGCCACACCTTTTAAATTGAAATTGTGAGTCCCAGCAACTGTGACAAAGAGTTTACAGTAAACAATTTAATCAGAAAAATAAATCTGCAGGATACCTTGTGAGGTTTTCTATTAGTTTCAATGTACCACCAACTCTCCTCTGATGTTACATTTACCAAAAAAAGTGAGCTAGGTAGGATTCACAACTGAAGGCACACATACACCTGAGCTCCAGAATCCGTGTAGAGCAGAGTAAAGAGCGCTCTATGTTTTATCTTGTCTTAAAATAGATATTCAAAACAGGCCAGCTGAGCTGTAACTGCCTATCAAACTCGACGGAACATGAAAAACATTGCAGATAAATGACTCTGGTAGAAAATGACAGAGTAGAAAAACCAAACGTCAATCAAGAGACAGGCTTCTCTTATAATATGCCATCTGCTCTAGGTTTGTGAAAAAGCTAAATTTTCTACTGTATTTTAAAGATGCCTTTTGTGTCCCACTACTGTTAGAATATCTACATCAACAGGAAGTGTCAGTACTATTTCAAACCCAACTGATACGCCAGTGTCAAAGGCCAAAGACCACCACAACTCTCAAATCCTTCCACTTGTACACTTGAACTGGAAGAAGCAAAAGAAAGCTAACCCCTGTAGAATTCCATTAAACCTTAGGAGATTACCAGCTACCTCAGAGGCCAAGACTGGCAGTGCTAGCCTTCCATCATGTAAGATGTAACATTTTAATTTCAAATCAATCAGTAAATACATATTTAAAGCATCGTGCCTTACCTATAAGAGAGATCTTCCTTATCAGACCCTTGTGCCTTAGGGGAGAACCCCCCCAAATACTTCCAGCACCCAGCCAGAACTTACTTTTAACCAATTCCACATGTGTAGAACTCAGCTCATGGAAGAAGAACGCTGGGTGAGGGCTCAGCACCCATGAAAACACTTGTAAGCCCAAAATCAGACCAACCACTACAGTGCTCTGGAGGCAATGATCCCACAAGGTATTTAAATGCTTGCCCAGCACCTGTTGTTTATTCCAATACCATGGAACTCCCATAGCCTCTCCATTGCAGTATACACCTTAAGACAGAACCAAAGAGCAGATGAAGATGAGCTCTTAGCTCAGACCATACCACACTTTCAAATAACAATGCTTTGACAAGACAGACAAAGGACCATAAAGAACAACAAAGAGAAGAGTATCTGTATTTAACCTCAGGAAAAAATAAACGCTCCAGCTTTTTATGACAGTACCAATGTCCTTTTTTTAAGCTTCTAAAAGGAGGCCAACTCTGCCTGTTACATCATGCAGATTAATCAGATGCTAGAGTATTTACTAGGGTTAAACCTACAGGATAAAGGTTATGTAATGGGTTCAGTCCAACTTAAGTGGCCCGATCTTCCAAATAAATATGCACCTTTCCTCTTTGAAAACCTGGACCAGAATAATCAATTAAATCAATTAAACATAAGAGAAGTTCAAGTTTAACAGGCTTCTAAAATTGCATTCCGTTCTGAAATCTAGTACAGAGAACCGATGGAAGCACATGACAATCAAAAGAGCACAAAACCCCATTAAATTATTTTAACATGTATCTTCACTCTTCATGCCCCCTCTGATATTGTTATCAAAGGACTATGAAATATCTTTGTGTGCTACACATATTCAGCATCCCCTGGGCCTAGACTCCTTACACCTTTCTATTCTTTGCTTCATTGTCATCTTGGACTTGCCTCATCCAAGCCAAGCTTTCCAACCAGAATAAAACCTATATACAACTACAGCTTTCCCAAAGGCTACATTTTGTTTTAGAGGTTACCACTGAATATCACCAATGAAGCATCTTTATTTTTCCACTCTTTATCCATTCCTTATCCTTCCTCAAGCGCCTTACATCAGCGGTCTGATGAAAAGGTTCAGTGCTTCCATAAAGAAATCAGCACTCGAGCAAATACTAGAAAAATTGCAAGAGGCTCAGGAGTTAGTGTTTGCCACAGTTTGCAGTTTTTCCAGTTCAAAAAGTTAACCTGCTCACTTTTAAGAAGCTACAGTTTTAAAAGCCTTTCACAGACAAATAATCAGAGAGAAAACACGCACTGCCTATTAGCATATTAAATACTTATTACAGCATATTGGTAATGCAGAAAAACCACGAAGACATACAACTCAAAGCTAATATAGAATCTTACAGTAAATGCATTTAAATTCATCTGAATTATATAATTATACTCATTAGCATTTGAAATATTCCCCCTCATGCCCCAAAATTGCTCAAATAGTGCCTATGCTCCTCTGCCACTCCCTTGGAAAAAAGAGAGCTATACAGCAGTCTCTCGTAGCATGCTCACAAGAGATGTTGAGATGCAACAGACATGCAAGCATGTCTGCTACACCAGGGTGCTGCCTTTTGCCTTTTTCAAGGTACTTCATTTTTAAAACCATTGAATAACGATGCTCCAATCTTACAAGCTCAGAATTCTGCAACAAGAGACTAAAAAGCAATATTTACCATCTGTGCATTCTTCATAATACCAGTCCAGTTCATAATAATCTGCTTCAATAAATTTCTGCATAGTCAGTATCCTTCAGCAACATAGACGAGATTTCACTTTGCTGCTAAGGTCAAGTGAAATGCAGCCATGCCTTCCTGCCTTTACAAAATACCATATTGCAAGGAAGCTCACAGGAAGCTGAAGAGAATCTGCACATCTTCAGTGAGGTTGCAGCTAAAATAAAAAGGGGGTGTGGCAGGTGTATCTGGGGGGAAAAAAAAAAAAAAAAAAAAAAAGGAAAAGGATGCAGAACGGAGAAGCAGATGCCCTGGTGGCTGCTCTAATAAAGAAGCTCTGCACAAGAGCCCAGGATGGGTGTTAACAAAACCATCCTATCAAAAGGCTGATGCGCTGACGTGGGGGACACACACCACCTCCTGGCTGTTTCTAAATCATTCCTTTCCTCCTTAGTCTCCACATCTCTTTCAGTCTAACATGTTGCCATGGAGACGAGCTGGCTCCAAAACCGATGCAGAGATGAAGAAAATGCATTTTGCTGTTTCTAGCTTTACAGGCTAGAAGTATCCCTCCATACTGGAAACAGAAATCCTTGGTCAGAAAGATGATACAACTCTGCTGACTGCTCCCAGAACAACAGCATCATGCTACTGCAATTCATTGGGTACATGCTGTACATGAATAATTAAAATCTAGTCCATTACTACTCCTCCTCCACACAGTTTGAGATAAAAGCTTACCTTCCCCATGGAAAAATGAAACTACATTACTGCTTTTTTACACTATTCTGGGATGATATAATAGAATCCTTTATGCATCCTGTTACTGCAAAAGTAGCAAAAAAAAAAAGAAAAAATTTGAAAAATCAGGACAGCAATACATTTCCCCCTGCAATAAAGCTAAAATATATCTACTTTTTGTCCCCTCCATGAACCATTGGCCCTTTCTTTTTCCAAGCACCAAAGCTTCACAGTGAAAAACAAGGGGTTGGAATAATCTTTAACTACTCTATTCCTAAAAATGCTGAAAGCCATCACACAAAATTGTTTAACTTTGTGTTCAGTGTTTCAGAAATGAGAAAAAAATACTTCTATTTTTGCAGCACTCATTAAGATTGTTCCTAAGCTATTAGAAGAGAATCTGTTTGAAGAACAGACAGTATTAAATCATCATGATCACCAAACACAGCAACTCAGAAACCACGTCTGAATCTGTGCAGGTGAAGTTAACAAAGGGATTGACATACATATCTTGTGTTAACCACAACGTATTCCTCACCCCTTCATCCTCCTTTTTTAGGGAAATGCATTTCTTTGTGAACACCAGTAGAAGCAATGGGATAGATTAAGTTGTGATATATGTTAACAACAGAAGCTAAGAAGCTATACTGGGTCTGATGTAGAAGGTGTCTGCCCAGCCCAAGAAAAGCCAGGAGAGGATAAGGGAGAACTGGCCAGTATTTCCCTCAACTGCCCTCCCAACTTCTGATATTTTCCAGCGTTGGATACAGCCTGAGACAGCTACAGTTTCTACTCTTAGCAATTCTTCAAGGACTTACTCATCTGTTCTAGAGCCCATTGTCTATCTTTAGAACCTCCAACATCCTCTTGCAAGGAGTTCCATTCAACTAATGGCTATTTGTGATATAAGAAAACCTCACCTTTTGCTTTGCATCTTACTCCTATTAATTTAACCTGATGCTTCCAGTTCTGGAAATTTGAACACTCAGTTCAAGTCTCCTTTCCAACTGCTCATGATTTTGCAGATTTTTAATAAGCTCCCTCTCATGTATGACTTTTCTAGGCTGTTATCACTTACTCCAGCCCTTGACTGGCACCACTTCACTTTGCTGTAACAGAAATAGGTAAGGAATAGTCCAGCTAAACAGATGAAAATACATCAGTTTTACAACCATATTAGTATTTCAACTTTATTGATATAAAACAATTATCACTGCAGTGTCTTTGGGCTTGGGAATTGCCACAGCCTTTTTACATACTGATAGCTGAAGCACAGATTAACAGATCTGTTTGCTCATCTGCCACCGCCACAACTGTCAGTGTCAATTGGTTATGAAAGTTCCCATTCAGGGCCACATTTTAAGACACCTATGCTTGCAAGTGCATTGTTTCACGGGAAAATAACGTTTCCCAGTCAGCAGATGAAAATAAAATAAATCAGTGTTTATCCTACAAAATCTATTTAGCAATATGCACAGGATTCCCTTCTACTTAGCACTGATGAGGCCACACCTGGGCAATGTGTCCAGTTCTAGGCTTCGGAGCATAATACAGAGACAGACATACTGGGGTCCAGCAAAAGGCCATGAAGTGGAAGGGGCCAGAGCACCCTGCCTATGAGAGGCAGAGAGAGCTGGGACTATTCACAGCCTGGAGAAGAAAAGGCTCAGGGTGATCTCATCAATGGATATAAATATCTGAAGAGAGGCTGCAAAGAGGACAGAGCGGGGCTCTTTTTAGTTGTATCTAGTGACAGGGCCAGAGAGAATGGGCATAAAGTTAAATATGGGAGGTTTACCCTGAACATAAGATTACTGGGTTTTTTTAATGTGAGGGTGACTGAGTACTGACATAATTTGCCCTAGGGAACTATGCTTGAGCACGGGTATTGTACTGGATGACTTGCAGAGTTCCCTTCCAATCTCAAGCATTCTTTTATTATATGATTTTGTAGTTAAGCGCTTCCATCCATTTACTTCTTTAGTTTAACTACCATAGAATAAGATTCTTTGAACTTCTTTCATTACACAAAATAATTATGTTTAACTTCCTACACACTAGGAACAAAGGCAGACGGTTTCAGATCACTGTGAACTTTAAAGATGCAGAGAGAGAAAAGTGCTAGAGCTCTTCCTCAAATACAGCTCCCTCTTGGCCCTATGAGATGTTCCTGGCTCAGCAGCAAACTACAGTCCGTGAATCTAAACTATTCCTATTGTTTAACTTTAATCATGTCCCTGTCCCTTCTCCTCAAGCCAGTCTTACAGCTGAGGCCAACGCCTGCAGCTCTCCTGCAGGAGTAGCAATCAGTCTCCAGATGAAGAGATCCAATGATTGTACTTCAGTTATTGCAGATGGACAATCAGAGCTGTCCAAATAAAAATAGTCAACCTCCTCAAGCACAACCTCTTTTGGTAGGCTAAGAACAAACACATTTACTGGCACTTCCCTACATTTACTGAATATTAAAATGCAAAGCCAACAAGAACTGAACAAACCAGCCTACACCTGAGCTTTGGCTGCCAAAATTAAGGCTGTTGTCTTCAGCTTCTGCCCCTCCATACCCATTACAGGCCAGAAAATGTTGTGCCCTATTAACTTATAGCCTCATGTATAAAAAGCACAAAAACCATACCACACAGAAGAGGCAAAGACTATCCCAGCCATTGCCTTTGCATCAAGCTAACCTTGGTCCACCTGAAATCAAGACACATAATGAGATAAGAGAGGTCTAAAAACAGAAATTACTTTCCTTTTGACAAGAATCATATTATTTTTTAATTCACTCTGCTCATCAGATTTTTAGTACACTTAATATATATGTCAAGGAAATGTACTATAATATACTTCATGTTAGTAAATCACAAAATATTTACATATATATATATTGACACTTTTGCCAACTGTGATCATTCTGCCTTCACACTGTGCTATCTTAAATCAGAGGAATGTAACAAGGCACTCCAACTCCATATTGTGGAATTTCAGTTATTGATACCCACAAGGCAAAAACTGCATATGCTATTAAATGCCATTAAGGCTACACT
Organism: Florisuga fusca; assembly: GCA_038090715.1. Lineage (NCBI taxonomy): Eukaryota > Metazoa > Chordata > Aves > Apodiformes > Trochilidae > Florisuga > Florisuga fusca. Next base: position 41,528,705 of record JAAWXA010000002.1, on the reverse strand, counting down.
GTTAAAATACTGTCAGAGACACATAAAGGTTCCTATGGCAACATTAACTCAGTTGCTCTGCATATAAGTTATTTGTTCCACTTGTATTATTTTTGTCCGAGAGATCATTTATGTCTGGTAATGCTATTAAACAAGCACTTCAAATATAAAGAATGAAAACTGGCTACCAGCTTAAATTGCTGCAGGTACTCCCTCCTGTTTATTTCTTGACATTTAAAACAAAGAAAAGCTTCAACATGCTAGAATTTTCTTCTCATCGTTTTCCCCCCTGCACATCCCTGCTCTCTCACCTCCTACAATCAGCCAGGATAAAAAAAGTTCAAGGTAGGGTTTTGGGTTTTCTGTTGTTGTTGTTGGGTATTTTTAATTGATCTTTTTCTATAGAGCTGATTGGAAACATTTTGGTGTGATCCAGAAAGGCATTAACTTTCTTTGGAGAAAATCAGTGTGGTCAAGTAATTTCACAACTCCTCAGAAAACTTGGAGAGACAGGATAAGAGTAGGAACTTCCCAGCATGAAGACGGAAACCCTGAACACACAGAATACTGCATTATCCAAGTATCCACACTCAAGCATCTTTTTAATTTTATGAGAAATTGTAGCCCTATATCATGAGAGCTGGGAGGGTTGTAAAGTTGGACAGGAAAGTCTGACCAGGCCAACAAAGAAGCTGAATACTTGCAGAACCCTCTTTCAACCTCTGCAGCTCTATTTTTCCTTCCTACAGCTGTATACTGGAAAACTTTTATGTAAAACTTACCAGAATGGTGCATTTTTTTTTGGTGGACTGCTTCCACAAACATTAAACCTCTGTGTATTAAAAGCTCCATATTAGAACACTACATTCCACTGGGCAATTAGTGCGTTACTTGCCTAAAAGTTTAATATGAACTTGAGTTTAAAAAAGATTTTAGGTTATTGATCACCACACTGGAGGGAAGGGATGTCATCCAGAGTGACCTCAACAGGCTTGAGAAGTGGGCTCATGTCAAGCTTAAGATGTTTAATAAAGTCAAGTGCAAGGTCCTGCACATAGGTCAGGGCAATCCAAAGCAATTACAGGCTGGGAGGTGAATGGATTGAGAGCAGCCCTAAGGAAAAGGACTTGAGGGTGGTGGTTGACCAGAAGACTCAACATGAGCTGGCCATATGCACTTACAGCCCAGAAAGCCAACCATACCCTGGGCTGCACCAAAAGAAGCATGGCCAGCAGGTCGAAGGAGGTGATTCTCTCCCTCTTCTCCACTCCCCTGAGACCCCACCTGGAGCACCGTGTCCAGTTCTGAAGCCGCCAGCACAAGAAGGAGATGGAGCTGTTGAAGAGAGTTCAGAGGGCCATGAAGATGATCAGGGGTCTGGAGCACCTCTAATATGAAGACAGAGTGAGGGAACTAGGATGTTTTGGCCTGGACACTGGAACAGGTTGCCCTGGGAAGCTGTGGATGCCCCACCCCTGGAAGCGTTCAGTGCCAGGTTGGATGGGACTTTGAGCAAACCAACCTGGTGTCCCTGCCCATGCAAGAGGACTGAAGAATATGAGACAGCCCAAACCATTCTATGATTCTATTACTATAAGGAACTTATTTTTTCCTATTCCAAAGCTAAATACAATTGTACACATCCATGTGACATTCCCTTCCAGCTGCTGATTTTGTTCTAATTTTCTATGGGGTTTTTTTGCTTGTTTCTTTGGGGTTTTTGCTGGTTTTTTTCAAAAAACAAACAAAATACTGTTATTTGTTCTCCATACAGCAAAATACACAGACTGCCAAAGAATTCTGGTAGCCAACTCTGATCAGATAGACTGAGCATTCCTTAAGATTTCAGTTACAAAGAGGTTTTGTTAGGCAGAGACGTTGGTCTGAAAAGCTCATGAACTCTCTCTCCTCCTTCCTTTTTGACACAATAGATCTGTGCCATAGGTCAACACTAAAATGGTCTGCCAAAATTAACCAGGTTATAAGAACCACACAAACACCTTTCCTTGTTTGAAGAGATTTTTTTAGAAAGATAATTTCAACCAACTCACATAAACATGCTCTCTCAAGAAAGTTGCACCACCACACTCAAGAATTCAGCAAACCAGGCTGCTAAGGTGAAAAGCAGCAGCAAGTCCTCTGCTGGTAAGTAAAGTATTCAAAGAATAGCACTGCACAGTGTATCACCAGAAATGAAATGTTCCAGTTCTCAGGTTTATTCTCCAAACCTATTCCAGTTCTGGGAGGATTCTCTGAAACTGAACAGCAGAGCTGGATGAAGTATTTCCATGCCAGCTGCAACAGCATCTTACCACCCATCTGATTGACTCTGCACCACATTTCTCATCTTGGCTACAGCATCACATCAGGATGTTCAGATGATTAAACATCATATCCTTTCATTATTTTCTACAGTTGCCACTACTCAGGATAAAGCTGACCATCCCATTAACATTGTCTGGAGTCCTTTTTAGCAGAGGAGCAGCTGTACAGCCTACAACTATGCAATGTATGTTGTTAAGTCAGATGCTGCCACAATTCTTTGCAACCTGACATTTTTTAACTGACTTTGAAAAAGTTAAAGAGCATTGAAAAGGAAAGCAAGAATATTAAAAAGCTCAAGTCATTTTCAAGGACAATCTGGCATTCTGTTATTTCTAAATTGGGGTCACGTTTACTGCAGTGAAGGGTTACTGCTGTTTGATCTTCTAAAAGAATACTGAGCAGGAGTTGCATCCTATGACTGCCAATGTGGTAAGGGCAAACAATTCTGCAACTCAGGACAAAGATCTCTTCCTGTGTAGCCTTTTGCTTAGCAAGAAGTCACTGTGGCTTGCTTAACCAGAAAGTAGAGGAACCAGAGCTGTGAAAGCACTGTATCAGCAACTTTCAGAATTGGCATTTAGAAAAATGGGAGCTTCAGATTTGATTAATTCTCCATCATAATGGAATTAGTGCCCAGGGCTTCAAAATGTACAGATGCTTCCTATAGATGGGACAGAGCTGGTCCCTTTTGAAAACCATAAGGGAACACTGACCTCACCTGGTACAGGCCAAAGACTCTTCTGATGCAGAGAAGACCCTAAATGTTCTCCCACTGAAACAAAATTATTTAACATCAGATAGGGGCAGACAGATTAAATTAAATGACTAAAGGTCAAAAACCTACTTTGCACACAAAAGGATCATTTCTCCCTCAAAATTATTACTGAAAAGTACTATGCTTGCATTTGAATAAAATAAAAATCGATGTGGTCTTCAGCACCTTACCTGCAAAATCAGCCTCACAGTTTAAGGCATCACTGGCATATTTAAATACTGTAAATGAGACCATGATAGCAAAAGCTGGACATTTAAGAGAACTCATGCCCACCCAGCATAGTGAAATGAAGAATAGCAAAGCTTTAAAGAGTCAGATTTTTTTAAACTGTTAACCACCTGGAAAAAATGTAAACTACATTCTCTGGGTTTTTGTGGTTATGTTTTCCCAGGAGACAGTAAAAACATTTGTAAAATGAAGTTGAGCTTAACATCGTGCTTGATTGGATAGCCAAAAATATTACAGTAGCATGGCTATGACCCATTTTTATAACAAGGAAGAAAAAAAACCCATTCACAGTCATGACTGCAGCTTCCTGGGAGATGAAATGAATGCAAGCTGCATTACACTGAAGAAATATTAAATCAGGGAGCCCAGCACTGGACCCAGCTCTCCAGGTATGGCCTCACTAGTGCTGAGCAGAGAGGAAGGATCACCTCCCTCCACCTGCTGGCAACACTCCTGCTAATAAAGCACAGGGTATCATTGACCTTCTTTGCAGCAAGGGCACAGTGATGGCTCATGATTAACTTGGTGTCCAGCAGGAACCCCCAGGTCCTTTTCTGCAAGGCTGCCTCCAGCCAGTCAGACCCCAGCATGTTCTAGCACATGGGGTTGTCCCTTTCCAGATGCAGAACTTGGCATTCCCCTCTGTTGGATGGCACAAGGCTCTTCTTGACACATCCCTCCAGCCTGTCAAGGCTGGGAGAGCTCTGGATGGAAGCACAATCCTCTGGTGTCTCAGCCACTCCTTCTGCATCCTGTCTATGTCTCTCATCTTCTCCTCAGGCAGAGGTCCAAGCAACCCCTGCAGCCTGGGAGTTGCAGGGGTCTGACCACCATCTGAACCTCCCTCTGAGTTCAAGTCTTTGCCCTGGTAGAGACATGCTCCAAAACCTAGCGAATGCACCCTGTGGCACATCACCACCGTATCTGAAGCTTTAGTATGTTCTGAACTCAGTTGAGGATCCTTTATTTGCCCCCTTCTGTACAAACTGCTGCATCTGTTAGCTGACTCTGGGAGCCATGTTCCAGAGCCGGCTGTTATGTCGGGCTCTCTCCCAATAATCAGCTAAAAAGGTGCCTGACCATCCCTAATCAGTAGCATCTGCAGTGAAGGCTCCAAGCACCCTTGGATCAAGGGCAGCTGACAGCTTCTCAGAAGCCACTTGAGCTGCCTCAGCCCCACAACCCTGTGGCTTCTCTTACCTTGCCTTTCCCAGGCAGCAGCAGACAGCCTCAAGTTTCTCAGGGGGTTCCCAAGAGTCCCCAGATGAGCCTGGGCCCTGTCCCCAGAAGCTCCCAAGGAGGAACCCAGAGTCTCAGGCAAAGAGCTGGGTCTGTTGGCTGCCTCTGGTAGCTGAGCTCAGAGAGCTGTGCTCTAGGTCTGGCTCTTAAATAGGACTCTTCTTACTCACCAGCCAAAAGGGTGCTTGATGAGCCCTAATCTGGAGGCAGGGAGATGGAATGCCATTTTGGTGTATCATACACTCGCACAGCATATTTTAAACTGTCTCAAAAGGCACTTTACCTCAAGAGTCTAATGACACTGGTGAGATGACATGACAATTTATTTGATTATGCTTTAGCGTCAGATCAATTATTTTGCTAATGTGGCAGTTTTCAGTCTGAAGCATATGAAACAAATAATGACAAAAATATGCTTTGGAATTTCAGAATGTAAAAAAAAAAATCAAACAGCTGAAGCCCTAACATGCTATTAAGCTCCTCACAAAAAGTTTTGTTATCCAAACATGAAGATTCCAGATCCCAATTGTCAAGTAAATTTTAAGAACTAATTCTCTGCACCACATATCCCAAGTTATAGCTTAAGTGCCCACCTCAAAATTACTAATAAATTAAAATGCTTGGACATTTAAATATTCATTTTTCTACCAATATCTTTTAAAAATAATAAAAAAGAACATTAAGAAGGCTTTTGTTCATTCTCAGGTGATGCTGCCGAGCAGATTCTGTGACTGCCAGCCTTCGTGGTTGGAGATTGGATGGAGGATCTCAAAAAAAAAAGCCACAGAAAGGGAAAAAAATCTGCTCTACCAAGCCACAGCAGTATAGCTAAGGGTCATTATTGAGTCTTACCCTGTATGGATCAATACAGAGGGAAACTTATCATGTTTCCACTCACGAGCTATAAACAAGCACCATTCTCAGCATGTAATCCAAAAACTGCAAGGATGTTTTTTCATAACTCATTCAGAAATCAAATGCCCTTCTTGCTTAATTGCTGAGATTTCAAATCTTGCACGCTCATACAGACTAGTTATAATGACAATATTCAGTGTGCAAGCCTTATGAAGGCTTAACAGCATACTATTAAAAGTCAAAAGCTAGATTTTAAAATTCCAAAGATAACTCTGAATTGAACTCAAAACCAGTGACTTGTATGAAACATATTCACTTGCACACCCACACCCCTCAAAAACGATCTCATTGCTTTTTTATTTTAACAGGTCTCATCTTGACTCAGCTCTAACAACTACACAGAGCTAGAAGTTTATGTGGAACAAGTTCAGTAGACTTGAGAACCAGGAAAGACACAGTATTAAAGTGTAGATCACTAGCATACAGCACTCAGGCATCCAAGAAATGAGTGTAGCATAAATACTTGCCCTGTATAGACTTTTATATAACAAGTCTTGTTAGTCTGAAACTCAGTAAACTAACTGGTATAATTTATAGTTTCTCTTTATACGCATGCTGCAGAACATAATTTTCTCAAAACCTTCCCAGCTCACAGTGTTTTCCCTATTCTATCTTTGCACTGAAGCTCTTCCTTCCTCCATGCACATTTCTGCTTAAATTACTAGTACATCTGTTCAGTGCTTGTTTTCTTATTTTGATGAGAAATAATAGAAGAACAGATGGCATTTTGGGATTATCAAGTTACGTTTGAGAACAGTAGTACTCCATGCATCTTTTACAGTAGGGTCTAATATGCCATTATGCTCTATTAAAGATGCATATACAAACCAGAGGAGACCTAAAGAAACCACAAAAACAAACAAACAAAAAACAAAAAACCCACCCAAAAACAAACAAACCAACCCAGGAACCAAAATGGAGATGTCCATTAAGACAGCGGCCCTATCAAAAGCACTTATACTCTCTTCATTTTGCTATCCACAGAAGACAACTTTTCTTTTCACTCAAAAATGATAGACTACTTTCTTAATTTTAGAGTGTTTCCTTGTTATATGTTTCCTATGGTAAAAGGGAAACCTAGTTCTCTCTGTCCCCTGAAATAGTACCTGTTCAATCACAGTAAAACAAGTATATGTGAGCATTAATATCTTCTTATCTACTTTTTAACTGGATGAAAAACGTAGAAGCTTGGTAACACACCAAGAGCTGCTGGGCATTCAGGAAACTCCATCATTTCAGTGCTTCTGCTTTAAAGGAGAGCAATGCAGATGCTGGTTACCTTTCACGCTGAATCACTGCTGGTAGTAATATTTCTCATAGCTCCTGGGAGCAAATGCAAACACAAAGGAACTCAACCTAGAGAATACTGTCACTACAGGTGACTTAGATTCTTTTACAGATAATGGTCTTTGGAGACATCTGACTATCCAAACAATCACAGAGCCTCTCTTATTAAATATAAATATATTACTCAGAAATTAAAAATCACACAGACACGCAGCATGCACTACTACAAGTTCCCTATTAAAAAGACTGTTTTATAGACAATGAGAATACCAGATGGATAATGAGAATGTATTACAAAAAGCACAATAGGTACATGTGAACATGTAAGTGCATGTGCTCAATACAGAAACTGTGTAATAAAATTCATATACAAATATTTTAAAGAGAAAAAAAATTCTTTTTAAATACAGTTCTCAAAGATAGTCCATGGTGAACTCAAGCACTGTTTTCTGGGTGTTTAAAAATTCTGGTTTGGGCTTGAAAATCAGTTTTTTACATAATCTTATTGACAAGTGAGCTTTCTCCCAGTCATGTTGCGATTCTAAAGTGGGAACAAATAAAGATGATAGTACAGTTTAGAAGGCATTTATCTTCAGAGTCATCTTGCTTACAAGGCTTAAGTTATCCATATTTTTTAATCAGCTTCAGGGCACTATATAAGATGTAACCAAAAACACATTTGAGGAACTATTTTGAGTAGAGAATTAAAATTTGGTCACTATATTTTTAAAGTTCTTTCAAAAGGATAATTAATAACATAGTTGTCCACTGATACACATACACGATATGTGTTGATATACATGCATATATATACACACTTAAAAAAAAAAATTTAGAAAACTCCACTTTTGTACTTCTGTGGTCCTTGACATATTTTTAAGTAATCTAGTACAGAGGTTCAAAGGTTCAGACATCTGTTTTGTTCTAAAGTTACAAAAGGAGTTGGGACAGAGACAGAGACAGATCACAACAAGACAGAGGTTAAAGAATCAGTGAGTATGGCAACTGCCCACAAATGTCTTCAAAACCTACAGCAGAAGGATAAAAAGCTGCTCTCAATTACCACCACCACCCCCCCCAAAATCAACCTCTACTGCTCTTGGATGGGGGATGGGGAATGCAATTATAACCAGCAGAGTACCAGATGCATACAGCATACCCCTTCCCTAATTCCAGTTGTTCACAGCCCTGACCTAACACCATTAAAACAATGGGTTACAGTACAAGGCTCTTACCATTGTGTAACCCTTCAGACTACATCCAACCCAAGTAGTAACACTTTACTGGGTGCTGAGGAGTTATAAAATGTTGCTCTTCCCAATAAACTCTCTCCCTAAATATCAGGAAGCCTTAGAAATGACATATTTATATGTATTGATGATGCAGAATATTTACATACATTAAAACACACACAAATATCCCCCTTACTGTGCAGTATTTCTCAGTCTGTAAACATTTCCTGAATAAAGCCAAAACATATCTCTCCCTCCCTTTTACACCCTGGTTTCAATGCTGATGGATGCAACACACCAGGGAACACAAGTAACTAAAAGACTTAATTTCAGACCTAAAAATATTCTGCTCTAGCTCAAGCTTTAATATTAATTTTATTTCATTATCTTTGCATGCCCATAGGAAGCTTGGAGAAGGCAGAGCAACAACCTTCATTTGTAACACATTTTCATTCTGATTTATTTTGCAGCAAATACTTTTCTGCAAACGAGAGGATGAATTTTTCTTTCAGTTAAGGAAAACATTGACAGATTATAAAATTTCTTTTTTGTTATTTATTTCAACATTTGACTACACCTAGGGAATTCTTAGACCACAAGGTTCCTGTTCTGAAAATAGTGAAAATCTTATAGGAATATACCAAAACTTTCCAGTAGACAAGTCAGACTATTTGCTTTGTCAAGGTTTTAAAACCAAATGAAACAGGTACAGAAGGAGTGCCTTCATTGCAACACCAACAATGAATCACTGTGCAAGTAGCCACACCCTGGAAAACAGTCTCCAAAGTGAGGACGGTAATATTCACAGGACTTCTCTGCCAACTTAAGTATAAAAATAAAAATACTATTTCAATTAATTTTTCCATAAACTGATGTTTACAATCAATGTCGTAGCTTCCCAAAATCCCAAATTTTGCTGATTTTGGATTCTTGTATATAGGGTAAAGTCAGTTTCCAGGTTATCAGGCTAGGACTCAGTCCAAGTTTGCTTAAACTTCTTAGACTACTATCTATACATGTGTTCACATATAAGTAGTAAGGAATAAACTCTTTATGTAAGTTCTCCTTACTCTGTTCCTCTTCTTTAAGCAGTTATTATGAAAGCAATGAAAAAAAACCAAAAAACACTTTCAGCAGAAAACATTGATTGTAGCAGGAATTATACTCTAACATTTTTCATTCAAGCCAGTTAACTGGGTGAAAACTTATTTACAGCACATGGTAAAGCTGCAGACATCTTGCTTGTAAAGTAAGAACTGGATAAAATTAAGTACTCACAGTTAAAGGAAGCTACTACAATCTGATTCCTCTCTTGTAATCCATTTTGTATCCATTCCTACAGTCATGCACAATTGCAAGTGACATGCCCCACCAGCATCCCAGTTGGGAGAGTTAGGATGGATGGTGGATCAGGCGGATTTTTGCCTTCCCTCCACCAGCAATTTCCCATAATTATTGCAACAGTCAACCCACACAATCTTATTCATGAGACAGGACTAAACTAATTAGTAAAGACTTTGGAAATCTGACATTTCAAAACACTTCATTAAGTCAACTTCTGCCAACAGTATAGCACTAATAATGGACTGATAGAAAACTAGGAGTTGTACTACAACTAATTCCAGGAGTTGTACTACAACTAATTCCAGAGATCAGTTTCAGCTCACCTCTCCCCTTTCCCCCTTTTTCTGTCTGACTGGCAGGAGGTTAAGAGCATATGTAAGCTATCTATTAAAATATTTAATGCCTTCTATTGAAGCACTGGAGTCAGACATTCAGTTCTTGATATTCTTAATGCTTTTACCAACATTCCTTTTTCTAAAATTTATTCTCCAAGTGCTGCAAAATGCAAGGGTTGTGCTGAACCCTGTAACTCACCCCTTCTAAGCTCCAAAGTGCCTCAGTACTTCTACCTATATCCATCTACTACTACAGCCTATACAAATCCACTCCTATGTAAGTCTAACTACTATAGATTTAGCATATACCCTATTGGCTTGATATTTTGTAGACTATTTTAACAGCCAATACATGCAGAAATGCAAGAAAATTGCACCTTCACACCAAACCATGGGGGGAGGGAGGAAAAGTCATTTAATTATACTTTACTCAGTAATCAGTAACTAACTCGAGGATGAATCACAGAAGTCTTCCCTAGCTGCACAGCTAAGTCAATACACACAGTGGAAGAACTCAGAGAGATATGAATGCTTTCACCATGATAAAAGCATCTACAGGCTCAAACAAAAGAATGAAAACCCAAGGAAGTCACAACACTACACACTTTCTCTCTAGGCACAAAAATACCTTTTTTTTCCCAACAGGAAGAACAAAAGAAAGAATGGACAAACCATATCAAACAAATGCTTGAAGTTTGTTTTTCTGTAGCCAGAGCTTATGCTTTCCTAGAAGCATAAGCTGCAAAAAAATTATTTGGATGTCATGTTGTGATGCCAACACACAGTGCCACCAGACAACTGTGCAATGTGTCTGAGAACCTGTTCAAAATAAGCAAATATGGAAACAGGTCTAACCTGTCTGTATTTTGCCTGTACAAATTTCTGTATTTTGTATGTACAAAAGTTTCAGTATCTTGCCAGAGAGATCACAAGCAAAAAGAAGTATTTCAATTTCACCAATATTTTATAGTGTGGAGAGGTGCATACAGATTAGAAATGCAGCTGCTGAATTTGACTAAATGTTTCTTTTGTTTTCTACCACAAACTTGAAGACCAAAGCAACAAATCACATACAGTTCTCTTGCTTCCCACAGTTGTAACTCAACTGCACAGATACTTCAGAGATTACAAAAACAGCCACATTTGATTCATTCCTCGGCACAATTTCTGAATTTTTGACTTACGAAAGTATTTCAAGGTCTCTTCTATTTGCTCAGTTGTTAAGTCAATATTTGCATCAGGAGAAATGAGAGGTGTGTGAAGCCAGTCGTCGTGGTCATAACCATAGATTGTATCTGCTCTTAGCTTATAATGAGGCAGCTGCTCTTCCAGTAGACTGATGATTTCAACTTCAGGAAGATTGGTACTATTGCACACATCTGGTAAGAGAAAGAGGACAATCTCTGTTAGTCACCTTAAATTGAGTACTATACATACAAACTACCAATGATGTCACTTTGTTTTGGCACTAGCAAGATTCTTCTGTACACGTAAAGCACCTGGGGATACTAACCATACTGGAAGATATTACTCACATAAATGATCCCAAAATGGCATATTTACTAGCAGAAAATACAAGAGCATGCTCTTCAGGACAAGAAGCCCAACCTTCAGAAGCAGGGGCCTTATTGATGAATAAGGTGATGGAAGAATGGGGAGGAAGTGAGCATTGCCCAGGACAGGATCATTACAACCCGGGTATGGAGAAAGGATCAGTGCATACAGGAGTTGACATTCTTTATGTTCTACTTGACAGATTATTTTAGCTTGCAGGTTTTATGTTCTTAACTAGGTCTTTGACCACAGTTGAGTACCACTGTTTCTTTTGCTCTGCTGCTGGCAGATTTTTCTCAAGAAAAAGAAGTTCAGGATTGCAATAGCAAAGAGTGTCACAGTTCACACCTAAGATGCACTGGTAAAATTGGCTGCAAGGACTTTTAGTGAACCTTTCGACACTATCTTGACCTGCATTCTGGAATATCAGTCCTTCATGTTCACAAATACATCACATTTGCACACAGTTTTAAAAATGGATACTAACAACTATCAACAACTGCAAAAATATTATCATTAAAAGTTGAGCGGAGTTTTAAATTTAGGACAAAAGAGAGCGGAAAAGTTTTAACCCAGGAAATTCCAATTCAACATAAAAACTTCACCATATTGATAGCCAAACATGGCAACAGGGTCACAGAGAGGCTGAAATCTCTCATTTTTGGAACAACTGAGAACGTGACTACACAAGGCACTCCATTCAAAAGACCTGCCTTAAGTAGAAGTCATAAGAGGTACCTTCCAATCTATACTGTTCTATAATGATGAATTTTATGTGTGCATGCACATATGAGTACCCAAAACAAGCATAAGTTTAAATACATACATTCTAATTACTACATAAAATTAACTACAATTTCTTGTCAAATAATTATTAAGAAACAGAGTAAACCCTGGTAGGTTTTCCGTAAATACTTAATGCATCAACCTGCATCTCCACACCAGAACAAAAAGAAAAGAATACCACAGCCCTCACCAGCAAAAAAAACCCAAACAAAACAGACAACAAAAAAAAAAGGAGAAACCAAAAAAAGAGACCTGAGTACACACACCCATAGGCTTTCACTGCCCTGACCAGGCTTACTGGGGACTCCAGCCAGCATCCAGTGGCCCAGAAGCCTCATTTAGACCCAAGCACCCTGTCCACCCCTGTGCTGTGCTATAGGGTAGGATTGTGCCCGGCTCTGTCCCCTGCTGGTGTAGGTGATTAATTGCCTGGGCTTCTTGGATTGATTACAGATTGGCTCAGTACCTGGAATTTGTGTAATGATTACTGGAGAGTCAATTTTAATCATAATTGCCATCACCTTTGCCCTCCCTGCTCAGGAACAAGGGGACTGGGCTTTGTCAGCAAGGATCCTGCCCTTCCCATCCTGTGGTCACACTCAGCTCCTGGCAGGGCTGTGAGGCAGCTCTGCTCTTGGTGCTCCCTGACAGTGAGAGAAAACTCATTATAACTCATTACTGTGGGGCTGACAAAGACTGCAAGCTAGTGGAATTAACCTGTCAGATGAGAGGGGGAGCAAGGGAGTCATACATACTTTCTCTATCGATTATCAATTCCCTCTTTTTTTAACCTTTCAAATCCAGAAATTGCGTTGCTGCAAATCTCATTTCGAGCACTAAAGACATCAAGAACATTCCTGCTCTATCAGACAACAGGGCAGATGAACTCACACTGTTGATCTCCTGCCTGCATCCTTTATAGGGTCCTAGTGATTAAAACTAAAATTCACTGGGTAAGTTGCATTATACCCTATGGTTCAAGGAGTCTGCTGTTTTCTATCAGGAGGTATTCTTCTATGCTTTTTTTCCAGGCTGTTATGTATATGTAAGTGTTCACCAAACCTCACCACAGAAGTGGAAGTGCACAAGTCAGTAGGATTAGATACCCACGTATGAAGCAATGTTATTTTCATGGAGCTTTGTGCAATTTGACTATCAGTCTGCATGCATCATTTAAGAGGACCTTGCAGCCTTCTTGGAGGACTAATATCTTAGAAAGATGAACAAGACCTGTTTTTCATGTTCCCAAAGCTGAGAGCTACCTTGTAACTACAAACTGTTCTTCCCAGGCTACCTTTAAAACTATTGATAACATCCATCTTCGTGTCTGCAACCATGACTTCAGAAAAGCCAGCTCATCATAAAAGACACCTGTTGTTGTCAACTAAACATTCAGAGATATCTGTGTGTCTACATGAATACACAAGGATTTTTAAATACATCTATATCTACATATCTAGAGATATGCAGATCTAGATATCTGTCTTCAGATTACCTAGTTGCTCTCCATGTCAGGAATACAGGGGTTGTTATTTTGTTTGGATTGTTTTATTGGGGGTTTTTTTTTTGGCTGAAATTGTAGTTTGCCTTTTGTGAAGAATCTAACAGCCTGACTACAGTGGTCTTCCTGGGAACAAGGAAATAAAAATGTCTGGAAAACTTAGACTTTTGTGTGTTTCTGATTTTAATTAGTATCTCAAAAGAAATGAACTGACTTCATAGCCAAAAAGAGACAGTTTCAGGCATATAATTTTATGCAGAGAAGTAAAATAGTGCTATGTCATTAAAAAGTAGCAGAAAATAGAATGCAAAATAGGTTAACAATAAAATTCAGTAGGAAAAGAAGCAACACAAAAACCCCACATGTGGACACACACAAAAGAAACTCATAGTTTCATTGTGAAAAGAAATCCACTAGAACATGAAGAACAGACAGTAATAAGAATTATAGTGGAATACAAGTCAACTAAGGCAATTGTTCTACCCTATCATACAAAAAAATCTTGAGTCTTTCTGGGCAAGTCAAAAGATCTGACCACTGGGAAAGATATTAATGAGTAACTGGAAAGGCAACCTAGTATGATATTATTGTCATTAACTTCTACTGCAATTTTATAATCTGTCCAGCAGCAGGAAATAGGGGCAGACTCTGATGTAATTGTCTATTCAGAAAAACAGGACACTGTAATTACATTTGTGTATGACTAAACACCGGTTTACCATTAAAATCAGAGCAACATTGTCAGTGGTACAATCACAGTCTTCCCCTTCACTTTTCCTCCCTTCCCTTTTCTGAGGAGCAGGCACTTGTCACAAGAAGGTCCCCAACTAACACCATCCCCCATCCCGAAACACCAGAAACTTTTTTAGAAGACCCTGATCATGCTTCCAGGTAGTTTTAATTAATATTTCTGGTTAAACTGCAAAGGTAACATAAGTTAAATAAGTTCTCTACTCATAATACCTGAGACACCATTTAAGTTTTACAAATAAATACATCAGGAATAAAACTGCTGCACTTTCTCTTCTGCTAAGTGTTACCTTCCTTTTATTGAATTAAATATAATGTCACAAGCCTAAGGCAATTGGTTAATCATTAATAGAAATGAGACACCAAATACACTTGAACTTTATCTTTGTAAGCTGCTCTTTTACAGATTTTGGGGTTTGTCAAAGTATTTTAAACTTTTAGTTTTCTGGACATCTTTGGCAAATAAACTACAAAACTTGGCAAGCAAATTACAAAAACTTAAGTAGCGACATGAATTAAAAACTCACGATTCTTAATAAAGTATAGGTCATTCCAGGTTTTGGGAAAAAAAAAAAAGCTAAGACAGGTAAGGACAAGGCTGGACTCTATGATCTTGAAGGTCTTTTCCAGCGTGAGCAATTCTATGATTTTCTAAGGCTTTTATATACTGTAGAGGTCGGTAGGTTTCAGCACTTTCCCCACTGTTTTTGCAAGAAATGCATTCCAATGTTTTGCCATTTTCATAGCTTATACGTAGCACATACACAAACACCCTGACCTGTTTTTGATGCAAAATATATTCCTTCATGCCCTATTCCTCAGGAGATAAAATTCTTCAGTCTGATTTACAGTTCTTGTTGTTACTCCTTCATATGTTTGCTAGTGAGATTCTTTTGCATTTCGGATTTTTTTTTTTTATGATTTTGTTGCTTTATTTTCTAATCCACTGTTTCAATAAATAAGATGTAAATCTGGACAGATCACCCACACTGAGCTTTCTTGGACATTTTATTCTTCCTGCTCCAGGACCTCTTGGGTAATTATTAATGGATTACTTACTAACTTGTTCCATATCTTTTAATAGATTGGCATTTGACTGACTTGTCTATTTCCCCTTCTTTGAACATCTTAAAACTCTCCACCACATCCCTTATAACTTACGATAGCTACTAAGGATACCTTGTTCACATTTCCTTAGAAGATTTTTTATTAGACTTGCTGATTTTTTACCATCTTTTTTGTCATTTTTTTCCATTTGTTCCCTCTCTTAGCCAACACTTCTGTCCATCTGAAAAGCACAGTAAGTTATGCTGAATAATGAATTATTAAGTTGAATTGAGGGCATTTTTTTTTTTTTTTTTAATTATCTGGGGAAGAAAGAAACATAATTTTTAAGGGCAATCAAATGAGGATAGAAGTACACTTGGTTATTTTGGGAGGTACTCTTACACCCCTTCTCTGCTGACTAGTGAGCAATGAGTTGATTCAACAGAAATTTGTGAGAGGTTTGTAGCAAGAGGAGCTGACTGTCTTGAAGGGGCACTGGGACTAAAGGACTCTGCCACTGACTCTCTGCACATAACATCACACAGATCACAAGACACTGTGCAGGGTGCTGTCACCCACACTGCCATTTTCATCCTGCACTCATGCAGTATATCAGGTCACTTCCCACACAGTGTTAAACATGTATTTATCTGGCACAATTATTTGGATAGAAGGAATTATGCCAGCACCTCATAACCAAACAATTTGACCTCAATTGAACTCAGTCCAACACAAACTAAGTTCAACATGAACCACTCAGGCAGATTTGAAGATCTCATTCCAAACAACACAGTCACCTAAAAGAACTCGTCTGTGGAACTCCATTCCCTACTAGGCTTTTGGATTTCATCTGTTTACAGCTAGAACTCAAAAGTAATATCTTACTGTAGAAATGAAACCTAGCTTGACTGACGAGCACTTAATTTAAGTATCAATTGCACCTAAAACCAGTAGTAACTTTAGAGACATGAATCTAAAACAAAGAGAAAGGACAAGGTGGTGGGGGAGGGTGGGATGGAGGAAATCACAGAGAAAAAACAAAACACAAAGAGAAAAACTCCACAAATCTCAAATCTTGGTATCTGCAGTTTTTAGAAACACAGTACAAAAAAGATGTGTATANCAATATTTAAGAAAATACAGAACCCAGACACATTGCCACCATTATTAGAAAAGGAGGAGAAAACTGGTCCAGAGAGGAATCTACTCCTATTCTTACCACATCCCCAGGCAAACCTGGTGTCACTCACTTTGCTCAGTTTGAGGGCAGCAGGCATTTATTTTCAAAATATCTGCACACTTGGTGTTTTGAGATCTCTTTCCTGCCACTCCCCCAAAACACTGCACCTTTCACCCTGCCAACTTTGTAATACAGAGATTTGAAGCTTGCCAACAGGAAGGACAGAGAAGGATTAGCTTTGGGTTTGGTTTTTTTTTTGCTTGTGTGTGAAGAAAGCAGGAGTTACACCTCCATTTCTATAAACAGATGTAATATCTTGTGATAACCATAATATGGGGAGAACAGAGCAAGGAGCTGTAGGTACATGTCTGCCTAGGAACAGAGTGATTCAACCAAAAATGATGGACAGTTAAATGAAAAAACCTTACTGAGAGTATTTGTTTTACTAAAGGTTCCCCCCATTTTTCCTTTGTTATAATCCAGATAGGGAAGCACACCAGAAGCTCTAAAATATTGGCTCAGCATGTCCTTCTACCATTGCTCCTGTGAATGTGATTCCTGGATCTACAGTCATTTGGCTACATGGACTCAGGGGAGGAAACAGTTTGGCAGAACACTGCATCATTACTTAAAGAAGCCATGGAAACAAATGCAAGGACAGCTCAGCCAAACAAGATGAAGGGAACAGGACAAACAGGTAACAGACTGTTAGTACATATTCATTTGTTATTCCAGGACAAGTTTTTTAGGCAAAGTATCAGTTTTAACTAGTACTTTATAGAAAGTTATTTAAGAGTTCAGTTCGAAGCACAAAATGCAGGACTTTGTAGTGAGATCACCACAGAACCCACTCCTTAAGTAAATATGATATAAATCTGATCTCAGTACAAAGTCCTGCATTTTGTGCTCTGAGGATTCCCTCGTTTGTTTCCTTGCAGAATTAGAGGAAGAACAGACAATCCAATGTATCTTGGTTAGACAGACCCAACCTTTGACATTATTTCAATAAGCAAGCGATTAAACATGAAATGTTAAAAATTATACTCAGCTATGAGTGTAATTTCAGTTCAGTTGTAATAGTTTTCACCTAAAGAATTCTTCATAAACATTTAGAAAATCATTGGCTCAAGATTATAACAGAAAAGAAACTCAAACAATTGATTACAGTATTTATTGAACAAAAGCACTGTAGCCTGATAATTGCTTTTTCTATTTCTTGAGTGCCAAGAATTACAGTAGTAACAATTTACATAATAGTATTAAAAAAATTATCCCAAAGCAATCAAATAAAAGGTATCGGTGACCAGGTCGCTACTTCTTTGCTAGTGGCCTGTCTGTTGTGATAATGCTGTGGCATTAACCTGCCATGTTAAAGATTAAATGGCAAGTTCTGAAGGAACAGCTGAGTGAGCAGCCATATGAATCAACCTTTATCTCTCTCTCTCTCTCTCCCAGCTGAGTGACTATTATGTCTGTGGCATCATTGTCCTTTTATCAGTGTGGATGTAAGAAAGGTTATATATTCAGCTTAACTGGGACAGTGTGANCATAAATACAAAGTTGAAAAAAATACATTGCTTTAACTCTAGAGTAGAAAAGCTATCAAGCAGCAAGGATCCTAACCTCAAAAATGGAGGAATCTAAGTGTATTTTCAGGCTTTTTAATTAAGGTACCTAGACTTTCTACACAATTTTTAGCAATTCAGCTCTAAATCTCCATTTGGGGTCAGGTCACTTTTTCACAGTGAGAAGGAATTAATTTATTAAAGCAATATTTAAGAAAATACAGAACCCAGACACATTGCCACCATTATTAGAAAAGGAGGAGAAAACTGGTCCAGAGAGGAATCTACTCCTATTCTTTCTACATCCCCAGGCAAACCTGGTGTCACTCACTTTGCTCAGTTTGAGGGCAGCAGGCACTTATTTTCAAAATATCTGCACACTTGGTGTTTTGAGATCTCTTTCCTGCCACTCCCCCAAAACACTACACCTTTCACCCTGCCAACTTTGTAATACAGACATTTGAAGCTTGCCAACAGGAAGGACAGAGAAGGATTAGCTTTGGGTTTGTTTTTTTTTTTTTTTGCTTCTGTGTGAAGGAAGCAGAAGGAGTTACACCTTGATTTCTATAAACAGATGTAATATCTTGTGATAACCATAATACGGGGAGAACAGAGCAAGGAGCTGTAGGTACATGTCTGCCTAGGAACAGAGTGATTCAATCAGAAATGATGGCCAGCTAAATGAAAAAACCTTACTGAGAGTATTTGTTTTACTAAAGGTTCCCCCCATTTTTCCTTTGTTATGTCCTTCTACCATTGCTCCTGTGAATGTGATTCCTGGATCTACAGTCATTTGGCTACATGGACTCAGGGGAGGAAACAGTTTGGCAGAACACTG
The DNA here is from genome assembly GCA_038090715.1 of Florisuga fusca. Lineage (NCBI taxonomy): Eukaryota > Metazoa > Chordata > Aves > Apodiformes > Trochilidae > Florisuga > Florisuga fusca. The sequence continues at coordinate 41,509,825 of JAAWXA010000002.1, read as the reverse complement.
CATCATTACTTAAAGAAGCCATGGAAACACATGCAAGTACAGCTCAGCCAAACAAGATGAAGGGAACAGGACACAAACAGGTAACAGACTGTTAGTTCATATTCATTTGTTATTCCAGGACAAGTCTTTTAGGCAAAGTATCAGTTTTAACTAGTACTTTATAGAAAGTTATTTAAGAGTTCAGTTCGAAGCACAAAATGCAGGACTTTGTAGTGAGATCACCACAGAACCCACTTCTTAAGTAAATATGATATAAATCTGATCTCAGTACAAAGTCCTGCATTTTGTGCTCTGAGGATTCCCTCGTTTGTTTCCTTGCAGAATTAGAGGAAGAACAGACAATCCAATGTATCTTGGTTAGACAGACCCAACCTTTGACATTATTTCAATAAGCAAGCGATTAAACATGAAATGTTAAAAATTATACTCAGCTATGAGTGTAATTTCAGTTCAGTTGTAATAGTTTTCACCTAAAGAATTCTTCATAAACATTTAGAAAATCATTGGCTCAAGATTACAACAGAAAAGAAACTCAAACAATTGATTACAGTATTTATTGAACAAAAGCACTGTAGCCTGATAATTGCTTTTTCTATTTCTTGAGTGCCAAGAATTACAGTAGTAACAATTTACATAATAGTATTAAAAAAATTATCCCAAAGCAATCAAATAAAAGGCAAAGAAGAAAAGGCTCGAAGACAAATGGAGTATTAGATATTTTTAAATTTTGTGTCTATGCATTTCTCTGGAAAGACATTATCTGAGTTAATAAATATTGTTTTAGTTCTCAAAGATAGTAAATCCATCACTAGTGATACTATTAGCTTTACATGTAATGTAAAAGTGTCATTTTAAGACGATTTTTCCCCACATCCCATCCATAATGGAAAATATTTGGCCAAGAGCAAGTTAAGTTAAATGGCCTCAACTGAAAAATAAGCACAAGAAATGTATCTGTATGACCAAGGTAAATAAATTGCCTTTACTTACAAAGAGCATTTACCTTACCAATGAGATAAAGTGTACATACACTTAGCACTTTTTCCTCCTATTTTAAGGGCAGTCTACCAACAATCTTGAATAGTAATTTTTGTACTACTTTCTCATATGGTGTATGGGATATAATACTTGCCTCTTCAAGAAGACGTGTAACAGCATCTATGTCATTGTATGTTTTAGTCATATTGGCAATACTATTGGGTGGAAAGTATCCTTAAAAGATTTTAGATTTGCATATGTTTTTATCTTAAAATTACTTATATAAACTTTTGGGTATGTCTATAAAAAGCTTTAGAAAATCTCATTAAAAAACCCAAAACCAACAAACAACAAAGCTTCAAGTTAAACTGAGAATACAAGTGTTTCTCTTTTGTAATGAGCATTTGCTTCTGTCCATGGCAGACAAAACAATCTAAATGTTAGAACTTTCTTCTCTGAAGAGGAATGCGCCAAGTTTTTTAAAATAAAACAAAAAATAAGTGAAAACAGATTTTCTTAGATTCATAATTAGGATTCTATCATGTCACCTAGTCATTGCACTGCACATAGCAAAATTACCCCATGAATACGCAACTCCAACGTATGTTCAAAGATACTTTGATGCCCTGTTCAGTTAAGAATTGGGTTTTATGGTATGAGACAGCAAAGTAAATACAAAATGCGTGCAAAATAATAATCAATTCTTAAAATACTCAGACCACACCATGGTATCCACACTATCACTCATAAAAATATTTACTTAGATTGGATAAGATGATTAATTACTAAGGTGGAACCAGGAGTTTTGTTAGACTGAAGAAAGAAAGCATGCGGAAGTTTTATCTACTACCACAAGTCATCTTTTAAGAAGCTAGATACACAGACTTCTCGAGAAGTCTGCAAGTTTTCTAAAAATGCACCAATAACCAGAGGAAACAACAGCACTTTCTGCTTTACCCTTAAATTCTTTTTATTTTCAGCTACACCTACTCCTCAAACCGTCTAATTCTGGGAAAAAAAGGATGGATAATGAAGCTGAGTTGAACATACAGACCACTGGTTATCAGGCTGTTGTAGCAGAAATTGTTCATCGGGGGATTTACCCTTGAGAATGTCACAGCTAAAGCTCAGTCTGACAGATTGGCTCATGTTGCTCTAGTGCGCATTAAGGGAGGGGGGAGAGAAGAGAGAGATAAGGCCTAAGAAGATTTAAATAGTAGTACAGTAACATTGCCAGGAGACAGTCTGTCACCCTGAGGAAACAACACTACTCNCAGTCATCCAGGTTCCAAGCCACACAGTCTGGCTTTTCTCAATTCCTTTCCAAACATCTTTGGAATGTTTGGAAACACCACAGCCCCGTGTTGCCTGAAGACCCATAAATGTAAGTAATTAAAGGTCTCTAAACACCTTCGTTTTGACTGTTGCCCACAGGAAAACACTCCTAAGTGCCCACTTAAAAAACAAAAAACCAACAAAACTTTCAAACAATTCGTTATTTATTTTTTAAACTGAGAAAAATAGCAATTTATCTAAAAATGCACACATTTCCCTCCAAAGTCATGTTTTTTTTTAAAGTAAGCTGGGAGAAAACGAAGTTTAGACTTCACTGTCTTCCAAAGACAGGAAACTTCCAAACCACATTTAAAACTGTTTTTATCCCTGGCCTATTTATTAAAGGATGTAATACTGTAGTATTGTGGGGGAAAGGGGGACTGGAAGGGGGTAATGTTACAACTCTAGCCTTATTGCAGGGGGATGTTGTCATAAGAAAGACAAAAAACTAACCTTTTTTCCTTTTTTCTTTTTCTTTTCCTCTTCTTTTTCATGTCCTCCAGGCAGAAGAATGGAGGAACAAAAATGTTTCATCCCATTCCCCTTCCTGCTGAAGGTCTCTGAAGATACCTATGCAAGTGCACGTCCTGAAGTGCAGCTTGTTGATGTTTTCAGGGGCTTTTGCAAGTTGTTCCCCTGCTCCCTCAGAACAGAGGCATCTTTTCATTGCCTGCCATGCATGAGAATGGCTTCACCACATGGCTGCTCACAAGGCTCCCAACAAGAGGAGCCCCTTGGCCCCAACTTCTGTGCTGCAAAACTCCTGCCCTGTGAGCGAGACCATGGTCCCTGGGTGGTTCTGGAGGTCTCACTGCCCTTCTAGTTATCAGAGCTGGGACTTTCTGTGTCCCAAACAAGTGAATAATTTCTAAGGCACTATTGCCAGACACAAAATAATACTTCCACCCCTACCCAAGCCACCACTACCCATTGCTTTTGACCAAGCCTTCACTTGTTTTAAATCACAAAACTGCCAGTTACATAAAAATCACTTTCACCTGTGAAATCTGCTTTCCCACTGTGAAACGACTGCAAGCAAGGTTTATCTGGTTTTACAAGTGGTTAAGAGAAAGCACTGATTTTATTTGCCAGCCCTTTGCCAACGTGGCATTTGTAAGTAGTCACATCTGCCACCTTTCCTGGTTGGTAGAGAGCTTTAGACAAAACATGGGTCTATTTTTTTTCACCATTACTGCACATGCCAATTTTTAGTATTTAAGCTGTACCAGTGCTGTAAAATAAACCAGGGGAATAAAGGGATTGTGGTGGTGACTTACCTGGAAGTCAAATGAGGAATGAAATTATGCATCTTTCCATCTCCTTTGTTTTCTCTGTCTCCAGACCAAAGTCCTTAGCCAATCAGAATGGATAAATGGGGGCCATCTTCTGACTGGATGCTGAAATTAATTCTCAAATGACAGTGCTTTGCAAGACAACCTGATTCTGCCACTGTTTGTTCTGTTTGCAGATGCTTCTTGGGTCCACCTGTCCCTCAGCCTTCTAGCAGAAAACAGCTTCTTGCCGAGCTTCACCNAAAAGAAAAGAAAAGAAAAGAAAAGAAAAGAAAAGAAAAGAAAAGAAAAGAAAAGAAAAGAAAAGAAAAGAAAAGAAAAGAAAAGAAAAGAAAAGAAAAGTGTGCATTTCCATAATAATTTCTACTTGGAGTAGAAATACACAAAGGAAAAGGAAATACAGTCACTGCAGTTCCCCTCCTTTTTACATGCTTGCACATTTCACAGTACCCTTTCACTACTGCACCTCAGTAGACTGTAAGTAAACAACCCCATCATGTTACACCATTGAAGATATGAGTAATTCTGCTCTTTCATTTCAAGAGAAAATTTGAGACAGAGAACTCAGAGGCTTCCCATTCACACAGTTCTATTCCTGTTTCCACAACTAAATGCTAATTAAGTGATCCCTGATGATCCTTATGGGTCCCTTCCAACTTGAGATGTTCTATGATTCTAGGGAAGCAGAGACAGGACTTTAGACTAGCTCTGACCTGGAGGAATACGTGGCTAGAGCTCATTTATTTGGCCCAAGACCATGATAAATAAAATGTGACATTGGTAAATTGTTAAATTACACATACCTAACCTAAGACATTGTCACCATACAAAACAATCTCACTAATTAGTCTTGGTTAATTTTAGGAAGTCAACTTGAAACCATATCTATTTAAATGCCTCATAATATTATGTCTTTCATGCCACACAGCACGGTGTAAGCAGGAAATTTTAAAGTCATTCCAGACTCAACTTCGAATACAGTAAATCTTTTTTATTTAGAAAATCATAATTTAGAGACAGGCAGCTAAAAACAATAAAAGTGAGCAGCACATATCAATGTGTGTCTGCTTCCAAAGAATTATTCCCTTAGATATAACTATTCTGTCTGGGTGGAAATTCGTCTCTATCATACATGTTCTTAGCTCCCAGTGCTTTCCAAAAGCATTTCTACCTAATAATTCAGCAAAATATCTTAATTTAACAGTCTTCCTTCTGCTTTTTTAAGGGAAAGCTTACCCACTGAGGGACAGCTGAGAGGTATTTAAAGTCTTTTTCCTCAGCCTTTGAATAAGTTGAACAGGTTGACTAAATTTGACCTCCTGGAGGCTATAATTCAATTATGGTAGTCCCAGAGGTAGGTGTTTATGAGCGTGGAAATAACCAGGCCACAAGATGTTAAATGTTACACTACAGATGCTTTTTTTTCCTGCAGAGCCAAGAGGTATTGATGAGCAGAAATACTGACCTCATCCAGTGGGCAATCTCTGGGAACTCCAAATATCTTCTTGACAAAAATCTTGTGCCAAAGTCCTTCCATCATCTCACTGCATCACAGTGGGAGCTGTTGTCCAGAGATCATCATTGTTTTTCCATTCCATTCTTGACATTCAAAACAGATATGTAGCATCTACAACTTCACTGGACATTTCTGGCATTTCCATTTAAATAAGGATTGTCAGAATAACAATTCATATTTTGAGCTCAGGTTAATTCAATTTCTTTCCACATTACAAAGTGTAATTTAACAGGAGAAGTGAAACAACTGTCCTGTCCACTTATGTCTCACACAGAAAGCCTCTCTCTCTTCTGAAGGACAATAAAAAAACTCTTATTGGCTGTCCAGTCTGTCTAGTGTCAAATTTCTTTGCTATTTTTAAATTCTGATTCTCATTTTAGCACAGATGAAAACATGCAGATGTTTGGGGCACAACAAGGCTAATATATCATGTTTGTCATTTATGGAACTTCATGTTGGGTATTTCAAATTGTTTGACAAATGCTGACTTGGCAGACATTCTCCTCTCACAGGAGAGGGTTGTGGAGGAAACAGTATCTCCTACAGGATCCTGTTCTTGCCACACTCTGGAAAAGACACTTCTAATCTGGGTCCAAGTAGCAGGGTGAAGTGCACATCTGTTTTGAAAGGTACAGTCTATTTCCTTTCTGTGCAAGGCTATTTTAACATTAAAATAATTATTATATACATTCAAGTGTGTTGGACTGGTTTCTCCAACTTAAATATAACTATGGAATGAGGTACAATTATTTCAAACAATTAATAATCTCATCAATATGAAGCAGATTCCAGTACTTGTGAATAGGTATTTTGGTTTCATAGACAAGAGTGCTATTATAGCTGATTTCTCACAAAAAGTATCAGCAGGTACTTCACGTTTCAATGGCAGACAAGATAAGTTCTGTTCAAAACCTCTCTTCTGAAGAAGGACAAGGACTCTCCTAAGGCTCATGGCATATATCTAAGGTACCAATAAGTAAGAGAAGCTGAGTGAAATTTTGCATTTTAAACACTAAATTATGAAAAAATCTGGAAAAACATAGTCCTGAGGTCTCAAAACAGCAAAGAACAAGTGATCTTTATGAGTGTCACAAAAGGACTTTTGGGGACTTATTTAAAGCTGTGTCATCCCTCTCTGACTACCAAATCACACGTGTAGGGGATTAAGACTTCTTAAATACCTCACAGGAGTAGGGACAAGAAGCACACTGCTGTGAAGAAATTCACATGTTTTAGGCACAGCCAGCACAAATTGTCATTTTCTCCTTCTTTCTACACTGATACCTAACACTTCTTCTTTATTTCCTATTTGTTTTCATTCGTTTTTAGCTGAAATATCCATGGTAAAGTAACAGAGGTATGTCACAGACAATAAAGGAAAGGGAAGATGAGTACTAAATGACAAACCATTCCACAAGGCAGGCATTAAAAAAACATCCCGTTCTTCGTGAGGGACCAGTTCCTGTACTTTTATTTTGTGCTTGTCAAGACAGGCCTTCATCTTCCTGCCTTTTGAAACTCTAACATACCTTTCAAATGACATCTGAAATCACAGAGAATTTGCTAGGAACAAACACTTTACATGTCTTTGTCGCTTTTTCTTGTACTTTTGTTTCCTTTTCCAGTTTTCAACTTGTACAAAAGCCTCTATCCTGTGGTCAATTTGGTAAATATAGAGCAAATTTCCACAGAAAATCAATTTGGTCTTTCAGAGAGAAAAAAATACAAATAAAAAACCAAACAGTACATACCAAAAAGAAAGCAATTTGGGACTGTGGTCTCCTAGAAAGTGACTAGTGACTCACTATTTGACTCTGTTCCATTTTGCTATATTGTCTTAAACTCATAGGGAACAAAAATTGAAACTTTCGAAACAGACTTCCTGATCATTCCCACTTGTTGCTCTTTGTTTTCCATTACAGAGCAGTCCATGCATATCCTATCATCCTGAGCAATCTGCTGATTTCCTTCTACTGGATCCTTTTTTAGGTCTGATGTATAAGTCTGGTATCTATTAATTACTATACTACTTTGAGGCACGGCTCTGGGAAAGCAGGTTAGTAGTCTTCAGGCAGAGGACCCAAATTCCTTATTTTCCCAGACAACATTACTATTCACTTCCCCAGGACCAAAATTTCTCCCTTAGTTTCTGGGCTGACTCTGAGCAGGGTTTATCTTCCTGTCAAGTGGGATGTAAAACAGTAGAAAGAGACTAAAAAGAAAGCATTTTGATACTTTGATGATTTGATAGAAATTACTAAATTATAGCTCATAATATTTGAAAAAAAAACAAAACAACAAACCAAAATACCAAAATTTAAAGTCTGAATCAACAGCCACAGATACAGCCACAGAACAATACACTGTCTTGAAATAAGTTCAAGACTCTGGTTTACATGCAGTTTGTCCAAATAATATACTCACAAATTTGTCAGCTCCAGAAATTTATGCAATTCCCTTCCATGTTATCCTCTGCTGTTTACTCCTATTTCATTGTAATCCTCCACACTGTCAATCTATCAGTTTCACAGAAGAAAAATCCCAAAACATTAATTTGCCCCAGCATAGCAAAGAACCTTGAGCTTAAGTGTCAGGGTCCAGAAGGAAGTAAGAAAACACAACGTAGTGATAATCAGAAAAGTATATAATACTAAGAAAGAGAAGAATATATTTCTTACTACTTTCCTGGATAAGAAGCCCCCTACTCCCACAACATAGCTACCTGTCTTTATCCTTCACAGTCTAAAATCCTAATACACTTATATTTGGCAGTATACTGCTCCATATTGAATATTCAGCTTAAATGTCTTGCAATTTGAAGACATACAATAAGGCTGAGTAATATCTGTATGTTTTATTGTTGGCTAAAAAGGCATCAAACATAGGCATTATAAGTTGCTATGTTGTCCAAGACAACCAAGCCATTGCAAAACATGTGATATTGCCAAGAACAATGCATACAGTAGAGAAAAAAGTTACATGAACAGACATGAAATAGCGTACAGCACTTGTAGGAAAGCACTTGCTTACCACTGTAGGAAAGAGCAGAGCCTTTCCCCACTTGTTGCCACTCTGACACTCACAGACAAGCTCTACTCCATCTCACAGCTGAGAGAGACTGAGACTTTAGCACATTGCCTTGTTGTACCATTAACACCATCCACCTCCATTGCAGAACACAAATATCTCCATCTCCCCATCCTCACACCTCCTCGCTCCAAGCCCAAGCTGTGTGCTGGAACAGCACAGAATGCATGCACAGCCACACATTCTGGTTTTCCACCCCAGCTATACAGAAGAAAACTTGTGGCAGTTAAATTGAGAAGGCAATTCAGATGGAAATACCCTGATGGTCATGGGGAAAAGCTTAGAGACACTCAAATCTTTTAATGTTGCAGCCTCTAAACTATGGTATCATCCAGTTTCTAGCTCAGGATTGCATCTATGTAAGCATTTACTGCATTGTGAGGTTCATTTTAGGATGAAATTTTTTTGTGGTGTCTGAAAATATCACTTAAGCTCTTGTGCAAAGCCCTTTCATTCCTTGTGAAACAAGATTGGAGTCAAGCATTAGAGCACCATCTGTCTCACCCCACCTGAGATTGGTGGCACAAGGTGGTTAGCACTCTACAGATCCATGGTGCTCACCTAGATTCAGCAACTGATGAGGACACTGGTCCTGGAACCTAACAAATCACTGCAAATCAAGCCCTGATTCTTTCCTCTTTGGGCCACACCAGTCAGTAATATGCAGCCAACGTTTCCACAGGCAACTCGCCTCAAAGTCCTGATATTATATTCCTCAGGCTGAACATGTTTTCTGGTCTTTTATCTCCACCCAAAACAATTCTAAAATGCCAGTAATTAACATATGCTTATTGAGGACTGAAACTTGCACACAACTTCAAACTTTCACCAAAGAAAATGTCAGCAAGTCAGGAAAAGATCTCCAAGGACTGAAGATTAAGGAATTCGCTGAGGAAAATATGGTGCTTAAAAATCTATATTAAAAGTTACAGATAGTACAGATATAGGAGCTATCCTGATATTTATAGCATATATATAGATAGTGTATATACAGAAGGTGTAGTACCGATTAATTTAACAATTTGATATCATGCTGTAGCCTTACTAATTTTTTTCATACTCTACAATGGCTAAGTAAGAAAAACAAATAGGCATTTGCAGTCAGTGTAGAGATGAGGCAGGATGAGGCAGAAAACTTCATGCTCTCTTTGCACTCTCCAGTTCCTAACCCTCTCACTGCAACATCCTGATCTGACCAATTTTCAGACATAACACTGATAAAACTAGTATATGATCTTACAAAAGCACAGAGACCCCATAGAAATATATGCACATAGCTGTCCAGAAAACATCTCCCTCATCTCTCTCTTCTCTCTTTGGATTTGCATGTTGTTGCCTCCCTGCATGTTCATGAACACAAATAATAAGTTTGGCTGCCACACATATCCACACGTGTATGCACACTCAATGTAAACAAGCTCCTATAGTGTCTATGTGTTCAGCCAGGCAAACATACCAGCCTTAAATGCCTGCATTTATGTTTATACCTCTGTGACAGGAATTATGCATACACATGGATAGTAAACTGTCTTTCTCTTCTATTGAGCTTTGGGCTGGTCCCTTGGGAACTCATTATCTATGGTGAGCTTCACCAGGGCTTGATGTGACTCTACCAGAACTGTTATTGCATCGTACCTTCCCAGAAAGATTGTGATACTTTTTCCCAGACACCTACAGTTCAATTCAGTATTGACTATTTAATTGTCTAATAGCAGTGAGCATTTTTCCCACCAAGCCAAAAGATTGAAAATGAATTTTCAGGAATATTACTGGGTTGTGGGTTTTTTTTTCCAGACAGATCCATTAAACTATCACTTGGATGGGTACTCCTGGAACAATTTCAGTGTTCTTTTTTCCCTGGGCAATTATGCTACCTAGTGTCTTCAAATCAGATGGGCTTCATTTGTCTAGCAGGGGCAAAAGGACTCTAGCCCATAAGTTGGCAGGGCTGATCAGGAGGGCTTTAAACAAGGTTTGAAGGGGGAATATTGAAACCGGGCTCTCCAAAAATGAGCCCAAGGATGGGAAGCCTGAGTTAAGAGTAAAATCAACAGCCCAGCTAAAGTGAATGTACACCAATGCATGCAATATGGGAAGCAAAAAGAGGAGATGGAAACCATTGTGCAGCAAGAAATCTGTGATGTAGTCACCATCACAGAAACATGATGGGATGACTCACGTGACTGGAGTGCTGCCATGGATGGCTGCAAGCTCTTCAGAAGGGACAGGCAGGGTAGGAGAGGTGGAGAGGTGGCTCTGTATGTTAGAGAGTGTCTTGACTCTGTAGAACTTGATGTCAGTAACAATAAGGTTGAGTGCCTGTGGGTCAAGGCCACTAAGGCTGAAATCCTGGTGGGACTCTTTTATAGACCACCCAACCAGGATGATGAGAGTGATGAATTATTCTACAAGCATCTGACAGGTGTCTCAAAATCACCAGCCCTTGTTCTCGTGGGTGACTTTAACCTGCTGGATGTCTGCTGGGAACCCCACAGAGCAGAGAAGAGGCAGTCTAGGAGAGTCCTGAAGCATATAGAGGATAATTTCCTACTCCAGCTAATAAATGACCCCACAAGGGATGGGTCCCTGCTAGACATTCTATTTACAAAGAGAGAAGGGCTGATGGGAGATGTAGTGGCTGGAGACTGTCTGGGGCACAGTGACCATGAAATAATAGAGTTTTCGATACTCAGGGATGCAAGGAGGGCCATCAATAAAACCTCTTCTCTGGACTTCCAGAGGGCAGATTTTGGCCTTTTCAGAAGACTGATTCAGAGTGTGCCCTGGGAAACAGCCCTTGAAAAAAAAGGGGTCCAGGAGGGATGGACGTACTTTAAGGAGCAAGTCCTGAATATACAGGAGTAGACTGTCCCTGTGTGCCAAAAGGGAAGCCGGAGGGGAAGACAACTGAACAGGGAGATATGGAAGGAAATTTGGGGTAAAAAGAGACTATGGAAAAAAGGGCTGTCTACTCAGGAAGAGTTTAGGAATATAGTTAGGTCACGTAGACAGAAAATTAGAGCGACGAAGGCATGATTTGAACTCAATCTTACCACTTCCATTAAGGATAACAAAAAGTTAAGGGTTGGACTTGATGAGCTCGGGGGTCCTTTCCAACCCGGATGATACTGTGATTCTGTGAATTTGCTTCAACTTACTTTTCTGTTTTCACAGTAGCTTTTGATTTTGCTTTTTTTCTTAACTGCCTCGGATAGCAACTTTGTCCAATTCCAGGATCGATGTGGGTGATGAAAAGCAGCCCACACTTCCACCAGCTTATCCCATTAAGAGACAAATACCCTGATTAGCAGCTGAAAGGTGGTGAAAAACCTTCTGTGTCGCCATCCTGCCCACCTCCCATCTTCACCCCACCAAGGTGGCAGCGGGGTGCAGTAGACAACAATACCAACAATACCCCCCTCATGCTAGTAACACTCCAGTGTGTGTCCACAGTGCTTGCAGGGTGGATTTGCTCACACCCAGGTCTCCTGCTCAGGCACCCTTGGCCAAGAGACACCACCGGCCATGAGGCGCCATTAGCCAAGAGGCACCATTTTATCACCTCCCAAGGCCACAGCTCCCCCATGCTGGGGAGGCGGTGGTAGGCTGGCTTTGTCGCACTTCCACGACGCGTGGCAGCCTCCTGCCAGCCATGGGGGGGGGACTGCACAATTTTTTGGTGAATTCATCTCCCTCCTTGTAGCCGCCCGGCCCCGGGGGGTTGGAGGGAAATGGGTGAGGGGTGTCTGAGGGCGCTGTGGCGGCGGCTACGCGGGGCCTCGGCGCCCTCTGCCGGCAGCTTCGGGAAGAGCAGCGTCAACCGCGGGCAAGCGGGTCCGGACCGAACCGGGGCGGGGGCAAACGGGGCTGCACGCAAGCAGCCCCACCGGCGGGGAGATGATGAGATGGGGAAAAAGCGCAGCTTCTTGCCCGGGAGCCCTTCTGTGCATTCAGAACCGTCACAGCCCCTCGAGCCCTGTCTCGGAGGGATGGAACAACCTTCAGTTGTCAACCTGCGGCACTGGTACCGGTACCGGCTGGCACTTCAACATCCTCCGCACGTCCCGCACAGCGCAGGAGTCCCCCACAGACCCCTCGGTGTCTGATAAGAAAGCCGTCTCCCTTCCCGGGGAAGGAAAAGCAGCCTTCGGGGCTTGCTTGCTTCCGAGTTATAAACTCAATGCCCCTGAGATAGAAACTCGGCACGGTCACGCCGGAGCCTAGCGCTGGCTCCCGAGAAACCGGGGCTCCCGGAGGTGGTTCGGGGCTCTCATAGGAGCTGGCATCCCCGTGTTTCTTGTTTGTTTAGTTTTTGTTTTTTTGTTTTGAGGGGATCATCTTCGCCCTTCCGTTTGTTTTAAATAAAATGACCGCCCCGTCTTCCCACTCAGAGGGGAATGGAAGGGAGGGGAGAGCCTGGAGGCTCTTGTGCTCTCCGAGTTGAGGTCGTAGGAGGCAGCTGCTAGAGGAACCCAAACCCCAAGACCCCCAAAACTCCCACAGCCAACAACCGCGGCCAGAGAGCGCCCGCCCCGCCTGCAGCATCCCGGGGCGGGGTGAGGTGCGGACGGTGCCGCTGCTCCTGCGGGCGGAAACCTCACCAGAAGCCGCTTGTCCTCCTATTTGGGAGGATTGGGGGGTGGAGGGAGCAGTGGGTACCCAATCTGTCCAGATGCAATTTTTAAATAATACGCAAGCCAGCCTGGGTTTTCCTGCTTGCCCCTGCTCAGGGCGAGAGCTTCCCTCTGGAGGGAGCCGAGAGCTCCCGGTGGGGCCGGTTGTGGGGGGGGGCAGGGCGAGCCCCCCGCAGCTCCCCCATTCCCCTAAGCGGGGCGGAGTGGGAGGCTGGAAGGAGACACAAACACCCAGACAGACACACGGACACACACCCCGACACCGGGGGATGGGGTTAGGGGGGGCTGGGGGGCGGTCGCCCCGGTCTGCGTCAGAGCTGTGCAAACACCGCCGCGGCACCCGCTGCTATTTAAAGGGCAGAGTCTGGGTCGCCCCCAAGTTCCCTTTCCTGGGCACACGCGGGCCTCACTCCTTCCTCAGGTACCACCTCGGGAAAGAGCAGCGGAAAGGTAGGAAGCGCCTCTCACCCTTCCTCTGACCACATCTCTGCTTGGGTTTGGGGGGGCAAGATGACACGAAATGGAGGGAGGGGGTCGTCCTGGCTTTTACCTGTGCGGCGGCTCTGAGGGCATCCCGCCTTTGCTGGAGGAGATGCACCCGGGTCCCGCGGGAATGAGGATTTCGGGGTGACCCCCCGCACCGGCGCGGGGTCCCGGAGTAGGACGCGGTGTGCGGGGATCGCCGGGGGGGTGCCAGGGGGTTGGAACTCTCGGGGCTCCCAGACGAGCACGCTGTGAAAGCAACAACTATCCAGGATGAGGTTCCGTGTTTGGCGTCGTGAGTATGTACGCGAATATATATATGCCTAAAAAAATACAGGAATCTGGTCGGTTAAAAAGTTCTCTCTCTGGAAAGGCTGTGGCACACCTATGTTTGTACCTAAGTGCCAAAACCTTCACAGATTCATTGCTAATAACTGTGCTGGGGTGACACTTTGACATTTTTCATACACCTCGTACCAATACAAAGAGAACATATTCTATTCCCTGCAGCTGTTTTCATTCTAGTGTATGTGTTGGGAAAATAAACTTAACTTTCTCCTATTTTAAAGTGGAAATATTATGTCCAGTATACTGTTCAAAAACTTAAATCAATTCAAAACGTCTCATACAGACAAGAAAATTTATGTGTATTTATGACTGGAAATTTTCCCTGCAGTATTAAGTATGAGACATCTCAGTAATAACTGAGAGTAATTTCTGTGTTTCCAAAAAAAAGACTATTTCAGCTTACATGATCAAACAAACTAGTAAAATTACAACTTTTTCCCTAATATTTGCTTAAGAAAGCAGTAAAAAATAGTTACACTTAAATTCTCTATTTTAATATGAAGAGCAATATTGTTATGTTGCACAATATTTCTTACAGCTTTTAACTAACCAGCTTTTACCACCTCAGGTTGTAGATCAAGTTCTTGGAGTGGTTATTAGATTTTTGTTTTTTCTTTCATTGGTACAAGCTTTTTCTTGCCATGTATGACATGGTGAAACCTCTTGGACACTAATGTTCAAACCAGTAAAGGGCTAATAGGATGAGAGCTTGTCATAGAACTTGTCAAAACTGAGTATTTTGTAATAACAGCAGATTGTAGTACAATAGCAAAATACTGTAATGTTTAAATCCTGAGATTTTTCAAAGCACTGGATTCATCTCCATTAAGATTTAATTAAGTACAGCTTCCAAAAAAACAAAAGCAAATGAGAACTGAGTAGATCAAGGAGGCACAACGCATGCTTCAGTGAATTAAATGTAAATTAAATTTATTCCTTAGAGTTTATCTTCCTCTTATCAAGGAATATTTAACTATTCACATACATGTTTTCCAGCTTACGACAGATTCCACAGTTACCTGTATTTAAAAACCAAAACAAAAGCAGAAAAACAACTAACACATATAGTTTGCTCAGAAATCAGCACCTCAATGGAAGATGGGGGTAGGGACAGCATAAAACATATATCAAATCTGGGAGTTTTAACAACCTGTGGTTCCTTATCCCTCCAGCAATGTACAGCAGTGTTTGCATCTGCATGTTCCTTGCTGTGCTCTCGGCGAGCTCTTTGGGGCAGCACACTGTGGGCTCACAGAGTGGGAATCCACTGCCTGCTGAGCTGGAGCAGAGCTGGGCAGAACATCACCGGCACCTCCGCGCCCCTTCCTCTGCGGGCACCCTCAAATCCATGTCACGGATGGATGGAAGCATTGACCAGAGAGCCAACATGGGAGCCCTGTTGGCCAAGTACCTCCAGCAAGCCAGAAAAGGTATTGGTTATAGATTGCTTACTTTACTACTTCTCTGCCAGTGGAATCTTCCTGCAGGGGTACCAAGATGTTAAGGTAATCCTCTTGTCACCTAGCGTCAATTCCTAGAGAAGACAGGATGTAGATTTTGCCTGGTTATTCCTGAAATAGAGAGCATTCTCTTTTGCATTTACTGCGTGACTCTTCCCAAAGAAGATTTGTACATAGCAGGCCCTGACTGAGAGCTGTTCACAGCTGTGCACATAACCTCCCTGTCAGGTCATAGCTCAGCTTTTGTTTTTAACTTGCCATTTCATAGCCTTTTAATTATTTTGGTATTCTTTTCATCATGTTGCATCTCAGATAAAATACAGGAATTGTATTTTCCTCAAACTTTTTCATTTAGTGCACCTCCTCCCTCCTTTTTTTAAGTTCAGAAAAACTTCTCTGAGGCTAAACACAGACCAAAAGGCTAACCTCACCTCAGCCGGAAATAACCTGTACCAGGGAAATCTTCTGAATATTGGATTCTTCATGTATTCGTTCCTAGAGGAAGTTAGAAACCCGTGAAAGCTTTTAAAGGTTTAGAACTCAGATTTATGAACACAGTCACTGAAAGAATTTATAAGTAAAACCACATTTTCTTTAAAACACGTCAGGTCTCGGGCAGCCGGGGAACAGAACCTTGCAGTTACTTAACTCCATGGCACTGCATTTGTAACAAGGGTGTGAATCACTGGTGTAGTAGTGGAATTAAAGGGCTTCATGCTTACTGTGTGATTTATCAGTCTCTTGAGGGAACAACTATACCCCAAATGTGAGCTAGCAGTGTGAATAAAGCTGTCCCTGTTGCCATTGTACAGCATTTATTTTTAATAGACACAAACTCATGCTACCTGTGCTCACCAGTAAAAATGAAGGATCAAATCCATTTCCTACTGACACAACAAAACATTTTTTCTTTTGAACTGTCTCATCTATTTATTGCTTTATATCACAACAGAGTAACACAGCGGGCAACCTAACTGCTGTGACCTTCTGACTGCCAACCTCAACTAAAGCCACTACACAAACCTTGCTTATTTGTAATAACTTCACTCCAATCTAACCACTGTACTGCAGGGAGAGAGAATGTCTGAGAAGCAAAGAAGGCCTGAGGGAAGTCAGTAATTAGGATTATCTGAATATACAGATATTGAGAAATTAATCCTGATATACTTAGGATAAAATTCACTTTATATGAGTAAGAGCCTTCTCCTCTCCTGTCTCCACAGATCATTTAACACTTCTCTCCTGATAGCCTCACTGCTGGCCACTGTGCTAGGCACAGTACTATTCTTGTTTTTGATGGTGATCTGCAATTCAGAGATGCCACATGTCTTTTATGCATTACACATGCAGCTGTACCCATTCATCTGTGTACAAACAATAGTGCCAAATCAGAAACAACAGGAAAAGAACCATTTTTAATATAACCAGAGAGACATCATGTCATGTTGCCAGTTATCACAATAGCCAGTAAGGAACATATTTTAGCAGAGAAAAAGAAAAGAGAAAAACAGAAAACCAGAATAGAAGAAGAAATAAGATGTAGAATTCCACAACTCAGCCCTCCAGTTAAAGTTGTTACTGAATAAGAATCTTGTTACAGGAGCCTACAGAGCAGAACCTTTGTTACCTGTCCCCTGTGTAGTCATTGTCACCCACCCACCCACATGGAAACAGAACTCCTCATTCCAATTTACGTGTCTGTTATATTCTCTTAAATACCTGACTGACATTTTCAAATAGCTTAACCAGAGGAAGTGAAAAATATTAAGACATCTTTTTGTTAGGTATTAATATGAGAGAGAATTAACACATGTTAATTGGCATATGTAATTAACTCCACAAAGTGACTGTTACCAGCTGATGGGGTTCTTGTGACATGACTAGGTTAGTTGAGCTCTGGTTTGTAGATGTACTTGCTAATTATAAAAGAGATGTGATTTACAGGGACAAAACTATTTACTTAATTTATAACGGTAGACACAGTGTTCCCATCAAAATATTACATTCTCATTTGATGGAAAGGTTCTGGGCAGCACTTCAGAAATCTCTGCAGAACACTCACATCTAATATATTAGTCACTTTTCACCTGTCTAAACCATAAGACTCAGTAGAAGATTCCATCTTGGAAGGAGGAAAGAGAGTCTGAGCATTTGCTAGTGTTAGCAGTGACTGCTGATGGCATTTGCCCATGTGATTAATAGCAAGGCTGATTTTGGACAGTATTTCAAAACAGTGAGAGAGTTACATCCTCTTAAGAGTTCAGGACTAGATGGTGGCCTCATAGCCCAGCTGCTACAGTTTTGGGTAAGTTTGCTCTACACTGATTCTGCAGTAGCCACAGGATACCTCCAGTGGTTTGAGGGTGCTGTTAAGAAATTAATTTTACTCTTAGTGACCCCAGGCTTCCAGTTAACTTCATGTGCAGGCTTTCAGCATGGATCTGGCACTGTGCAGAAGAGAAGTTGTGGGTCTTGAGTGAGTGACATGCACATTTACTATCCTCTTGGGACCTCTTGGCAGGCCACATTATAATGGCACCAGGGGAACCATTACAACCCACAGGTCACCACAGACTCAGGAGTCTCTTAAATACCACCATCTGAGTGATGGTTCTGCAGTGTCTTAGCCCTGCCTGATTATAGTGGCAAGAAGCCATTCTCACCAACTTAATTACATATTTTCAATTATGAATGTGAATTTCGAGCATTAATGGTAGATATTATTTTCTAGAGATAATTAAATTTCTTGTGGTTATGTTTTAGGTAAATATCTAAGCCAGGGCTGGTTTCTTTTTTTGATACCCTTAATTCTCTTACTTCTCTGCAGCCACTAATGAAACAAAACAGTTGGTTTTTGGTTTTAATGTTTTGTTCCTTATATATTATTATATGAGAACACCTTGAAATATAGAAACACAGATTTTCACAACATAAGAAGCTGTAAGCAAGGCAATTGTGTAGATTTGGATCTGAGAGGTTTTGGGGGGCTTCTTTTCCTTTTCGATCAGTTCAAGTATTTCTCAAGCCTCATGCAATAAGCAATTAAGTATTAATAATAAGTAATATACTGAATCTGTTCCTTCCTCACTCAAAGCTTAAACTCAGTCTAATTACTGGTATATGTCAGTTTTGCCTGTTTTCTGGGAGTACAGAGAGAAGTAATTTACATTTTTAGTTACATTTGTATTTTTAGTTACATGGTGTGATGATGTCAAAACACAGGATTACAGCCCTTTTTTTTTTTTCTTTTTTTTTTTTTTTTTTTTTTTTTTTTTTTTTTCAGAAAGGCTAAAGCAGGATCAGAGAGGAGCATCCAGCCTTGCTGTAAAGGGAATTATGAAAGCTTTGGATAAGCTGTGAAAATATCACTGACAGAGAAGTAAGCCCTGTGTAATTCCAGCAATAGACATCACTAGCTCTAAATTTCAGATGCCACTTCCTCAGTTTCAGGACTATTCCCACTTCCCTGCAAAACCTGTGATTCACAGTTCTACCCTGCTTGTTAATGAATTTGCACTGTAATTTAATTACTTACATTTATGGCTCTTCAGGCAACACGGGGCTGTGGTGCAGTCCTATCTTAGGCCTGAGTCTGCTCTCAAGCAGAGTTATTTTGCCTCCAGAATGACATTCCCAATACCAGCAAGCAAGGGTGTGGGCTTGTAGGAAGAGTGAGAGATGGTCTGGACTTTGTTTTGCTTGCTGTCTCTGTACTGAAATAGGAAGAGAAAAGGAGAAATGCACCCAGGTTCCTTCCCAGCAGCCAGGAGGGAGCAAACAATCTGTTGATTTTACAATAAGAACCCAAGCCACTTTCAGGCCATTACCCATGATGTTTCTATGGCATTTCCCTCCATAACATGACGTGGTGTTACATGGTCTGTATTGATTCAGTTTCAACTGTTGTGTTTCCCTAGGTCCCACTGGAAGGCTCTCAGTGATGGGAAACAGGGTACAGAGCATTGATCCTACACACAGGATAAATGACAGAGACTACATGGGCTGGATGGATTTTGGACGCCGCAGTGCTGAAGAATATGAATACTCCTCCTAAAGAACAGCAAACTGTAGTAACAGGAAAAAAAAAAAAAAATCACACTCCATGTCTGTACAGAAAGAGAAAAATTAATTTGTTGTTCTCTTCAAATCAGTGTTTTAAAAGATATCATGTATTTGATGTAAATTTGTCTGTAAGATTATACAATGCAATATATACATATGCAGAATTTTCCAGAAAATGTTTTCTCTCTTTTGTGGTTTCTCATACACTGATATTATATTAAACTTATTTCACTTATCCCTCCTTGTCCTGCCACTGCATGTTGCTGGGTGTCTTACTATAAAGAGAGGGAGGAAATTGCCTTCATTCTGCAGTGTAGATGTGTTCCATGTGCTGAGTAGCCAGGCAAATGAGGCACTTTTTAGAGAAATCTTATGACAGTCCCAATAGCTGTGAACTATAAGGAGAACTTACCCAGATGTGAACACAACAGCATAATACTGCCAGAAAAGTGCAGCTATCTTCACGATGGCCCCATTTGTAGAGGACTGAGTTATACACTAGGCCCGTATGTCTGTAGGGAATAGTAAAAACTGAAAGAGTCAAAACTAGTGCTTAAAACTAAGAGGAATGACACCAATATGTTTCACCTTCCTGGCTTATTTATTTTATATTGTAAACTGAACGTGAAAGTTCTGCTGCTGGCTGAGAATCAAGAACTAAGCAAAGCATTCCCTGGAGGAATGGAGGGGGCAAGGAAAGTTCCCTGAGCAGAGCAGAGGATGGTGTTGAGGGGGAAGGAGGCACTTGAGCCACGTAGTCACAGTGTCCTAAAAGCCAGTGGGTGACTCCAGGCTATCACTGGGGCAGCCTGAGTTAGTTGCCCCCCAGCAGCTAACCCAGCAGCCTGGGGAGAAGCAGGGAGATGGTGCCCTTACCTGGCACACAGCACAGCAGTGAGCCCCATGCTCAGAGCCAGGGCAAGGATCCCTGATTGTGCAAAACCAAGACCCTGGGGACTCCATCCAGCCAGTCCCTTCGCTGTCACCCCTGCCAGCAACAGGGTTTCTATGTGTGCTCTCCTCCTTCACCCCAGGTAACCCTTCCCGCAGCTCCTGGGTCTGCCTCAGCAGCTGGTTCTCACACCTAAGGAATTCCTTAAACTGTAAAAGGAGGTGATACTGCACTGTGTGATTCACATTTCTCAGGAAGCTCTGCATTAAATAAGAAAAACGAATGCATTTTTCACATGCTGAAAAGACAGTGCTTCCAAAAGCAAATAGGCAAAAGCAACCTGTAGAGATAATACACACAAAATGTTTGTACTAAACCAAAATTCTACCAAAACCAAGAAGACTGGGAAACAGAACAAAATGGTTATGCCAAGGGCTGAACACACAAATCTTTTTAGGCATTGTTCTCAACAGCAGCTTGGAGAGCAGACAGCACCCCAGAGATCTGTGAGCATGGGGAAAACTTCAGCAAATGGCAATAGAGAATTTTCTTCTCTAGAAACACCAAACCTCTTTTTTTGTGTATCTCATCTTGAAAACCTGAGATTGCTTTTCTGCATCACCTTTTCTTCTTAAGCACCTTTCAGTCATTCAGGTTCCAAGCCACACAGTCTGGCTTTTCTCAATTCCTTTCCAAACGTCTTTGGAATGTTTGGAAACACCACAGCCCCGTGTTGCCTGAAGACCCATAAATGTAAGTAATTAAAGGTCTCTAAACACCTTCGTTTTGACTGTTGCCCACAGGAAAACACTCCTAAGTGCCCACTTAAAAAACAAAAAACCAACAAAACTTTCAAACAATTCGTTATTTATTTTTTAAACTGAGAAAAATAGCAATTTATCTAAAAATGCACACATTTCCCTCCAAAGTCATGGTTTTTTTTTTAAAGTAAGCTGGGAGAAAACGAAGTTTAGACTTCACTGTCTTCCAAAGACAGGAAACTTCCAAACCACATTTAAAACTGTTTTTATCCCTGGCCTATTTATTAAAGGATGTAATACTGTAGTATTGTGGGGGAAAGGGGGATTGGGAAGGGGTAATGTTACAACTCTAGCCTTATGGCAGGGGGATGTTGTCATTAGAAAGACAAAAAACTAACCTTTTTTCCTTTTTTCTTTTTCTTTTCCCCTTCTTTTTCATGTCCTCCAGGCAGAAGAATGGAGTGACAAAAATGTTTCATCCCATTCCCCTTCCTGCTGAAGGTCTCTGAAGATACCTATGCAAGTGCACGTCCTGAAGTGCAGCTTGTTGATGTTTTCAGGGGCTTTTGCAAGTTGTTCCCCTGCTCCCTCAGAACAGAGGCATCTTTTCATTGCCTGCCATGCATGAGAATGGCTTCACCATGTGGCTGCTCACAAGGGTCCCAGCAAGAGGAGCCCCTCGGCCCCAACTTCTGTGCTGCAAAACTCCTGCCCTGTGAGCAAGACCATAGTCCCTGGGTGGTTCTGGAGGTCTCACTGCCCTTCTAGTTATCAGAGTTGGGACTTTTTGTGTCCCGAACAGGTGAATAACTTCAAAGGCACTATTGCCAGGCACAAAATAATACTTCCACCACTACCCATTGCTTTTGACCGAGCCTTTGCTTGTTTTAAATCACAAAACTGCCAGTTACATAAAAATCACTTTCACCTGTGAAATCTGCTTTCCCACTGTGAAACGACTGCAAGCAAGGTTTATCTGGTTTTACAAGTGGTTAAGAGAAAGCACTGATTTTATTTGCCAGCCCTTTGCCAACGTGGCATTTGTAAGTAGTCACATCTGCCACCTTTCCTGGTTGGTAGAGAGCTTTAGACAAAACATGGGTCTATTTTTTTTCACCATTACTGCACATGCCAATTTTTAGTATTTAAGCTGTACCAGTGCTGTAAAATAAACCAGGGGAATAAAGGGATTGTGGTGGTGACTTACCTGGAAGTCAAATGAGGAATGAAATTATGCATCTTTCCATCTCCTTTGTTTTCTCTGTCTCCAGACCAAAGTCCTTAGCCAATCAGAATGGATAAATGGGGGCCATCTTCTGACTGGATGCTGAAATTAATTCTCAAATGACAGTGCTTTGCAAGACAACCTGATTCTGCCACTGTTTGTTCTGTTTGCAGATGCTTCTTGGGTCCACCTGTCCCTCAGCCTTCTAGCAGAAAACAGCTTCTTGCCGAGCTTCACCTGGATTTTGGGAGTTGTTGAGTTTCCCAGCCTTGGCAAATGCTGCACAGCCACAGCCCTGCTGTGGTGAGGCATCCTCCTGGAGCAGGAGCATGGGGCAGGGAGCCCTTCCAACTCCAAGTCAGGACCTACAGGCCTAAACTTTGCCTGAAGAGCTCTTTGCCACCTAAAACCCAGCTCAGGACTAACTTGTTTTTTCAGGTGCTGCTAAGATACCAGCCTGTAACTGCAGAGGACATCTCTTCTTCATTCTTAATGTGAATTGGTTTACAGACAATGGTGGTAATCATTCAGATAAGAGGAACAGTTGCTCTAGGAGGGACACAACAGTGTTCCCATAGGGAATGGTGATCTGTCTGTAAGCTGTGCAGCAATCTCCTCCTCCTCCTCTTCCCCAAAACATCAGCCACCTTTTCTTCTAGGAGCAGAAGGTATTTCCCAGATGGGAAAAGGTGGTAAAGGCTGCTGAGTCATTGTTCAGCTCCCACCCAGCCTGGTGGGAGCTAAGCAGAGCAGACAGCAACTTCAGGAGAGCCAAGCAACCCTGGCAGCTGCAACGCTCATCCCAGGGCATTAGTGAAACCACTCTGCAGGCTGCTTCCCTTATTTTCCCAAGGGAAATAAGCAGCCTTGGGGGTGGAGCCCCTGCAGAGAGCATGAGCCCCTTGGGTCCAGCAAAAGTTTTGGTCTGAGAAGTTTTCTGCAGATTTCAGCACACACAGCAGCTCATTGGCACAACCTCCCGGCACTCGTCTGGGAGGTGAGTTTCTGGGCACTGCCAACTCTCTGACATTTAATTTAGCTTTACTCAAATGAATCTTTATGGAAGCACATGCATAGGGGATAAATTAGCACTGGCAAAACAGAAAATCAATATCTTTTTGCATTTAAAGACAGTTTGTTTTCTCCATATTCTTGATTCAATTAGTTCTGTTTCAGATTTATTAACTTGCTTTCAAAACAGGAGCTGGGCAAATCTCCATAAACAGAGCAGCTTACTTGCAAATTCCTTGTAAAAGAGGGAAAAGCCTGTGGCTCTGCCCTCACAGAGGGCATATTCCCTCACATGGATATTGTGGCCATGAAAAGAGGATGAAAGTGGCAAGTGTTCCTCCCAGAGTGAGGGGAAACCCAGAGCGAGGGGAAAAAAGTTATTAATTTTTAAAGGAGAAAAGATTTTTAGAAGGCATACCCTGAAAACTGCTTCCTCTGTCATACAAAACTCACCCAGGACCCTGAATGTCACCACAGAACCTTAGCACCAGCAGCTGAGGGATGGATGTGCACATGACAGCCACTGCTCTGATGTGTTGAGGAGCAGGTGGGGAAGCAACCCCAGGCCTGGGGCTGCATGCAGATAGTGCTGCTGCTGTGGGGACAAAACAGCAAGAAATGAGCAGGGCATTGCAGAACTACATTGCTAGCAGTGTCACAGGGGGATTTTTTTAAGCCTCCTGGTCAGAGCCGTGGAACAGCACAGAAACCCAGGCTATATACTGCATCAAAGGTTAGGGCTGATCCTTGGATAACCACGGTGGGGGCTGAGGGAGTATTTCACTTGAACACGTACCTTCCTTTCCCAGGGAAGAACACAGCTCTTGGGTCCATGGGAAGCCCTGGGGAGCTCTGGGCTATCCTGCTCTGCAGGTACAGCAGGAACTTGCCAGCACAGAAGAAATCCCACCAGACAGCTTATAAAATCAAGGACAGCAGGCTACCTGGTATAAGGCAATGATTTATGCAGAACCAGCAAACATTTGTCTTTCAGTTTGTTGAGGGCTTATAATTATTTTATATAAGTTGTGAAAGATCATTTGAAATCATCTGTTCATACAACAGCTCTCTAAGAGCAGGTTGGATGCCAGGAGGTGGGTTTCTGCAGGACTACCCAGCACAGCAGCAGCCAGGCTGGTGTAAAACCATGCAGGGAACCATGTTAACACTTTTCATCACTCATACATCCTCTTTACAAATATTTCTCGATGCAATCAAATAATTTTACCTTTCCACTTTCTGCTGCACAACAACTTTTTACCTTTCCTGGCTTATACATCACTGTTGCTTGTCCCCAGATTGCACCATCAGTGAGTTCAGGAGTTGAAGCTTCTCACCAAGGCCCAGGAAGGTAATGCATGAAGGCACCAGCACCTGACTTTGTCCATTGCAATATGCAGATAAAACACATAAGCCTGCTAAAAAAAGGACTTTCCTAGTCAGAATTACTATGCAAAATCCTTTTTGTGTTAAGCTGTAATAGGGAAAAATGCCTTCCTCAGAATATTTTAATACTGCAGTCTCGAGATAAAAACATGCAGATAGAGCCTATGAAGGCAAAATTTTCCAATTTAAGTGGGAGTCCATCTAAGCTCATATCTTTGTGAATATTTGCATTTTAACAGGAAGGCAGGACAGATGTGGTCTGCATTTACTGAACAATATCTTGATTTGTCATCTATCACAAACAGTTTTCAACAAGTAGACCATTTTTCAAACCTTAAGTACCAACTTTCTCTAACAGGTCCTACTACAAGTATTTCAGAGGGCTTCCCTCCTTGCTCATTCTTCTGCACACATCTGTGATGCTTTCCAGATTTCCTTTCCAATTCACATGTGCTCACCCTCTCACGAGTCAACTGAATTCCAGATCCTGCTCATCCTAAAGCCACAGGCACCCTATGGACCACCCTCAACTCCCTCCTTCTCTGGTGTGGCACTTGTTCATCTCAGCCTGTCCTCAGGCTGAGGCAGGCTGGATGCAGTGTTCTTGTCTTCCTTGGATGCCTCCTGGTAACCACTTACCTTTGGTGCTGGGCAGGAGAGAAGGATGAGTCTCTGTGCTCACTGCCACAGCACAGGATGGCGTTAGCCCTTCCCACAGCTGGCACATGGCACTGTGTCATACAAGTGCAAGCCCTCCTCGAGTTTATTTTGATATTAAGACTCTCCAGCTTTCTCTCCATTAGAAGCACGCGATATAAATGGTATTATTTCCCTCCCAGCCACACACATGTTCCTCTCTTCAGTCTATGAAACTGTCCAATCTTTCTATGATTTCTTGACTGATTACCCCCTCCCCTCCAGGACCTCTCCTTAGCTCTCACCATGTGTGCAAGATTTTTGGAGTTTCTCATTAGCTGCTGTTTAATCAGCGGGCTGTCTCCTCTTTCAGTAATGAAGATACTGGCTAAGAGGTCTCTCTTCCATCTCTTGGAAAAAACAGGAGCTTTCACCCTTACTCTGTACTTTCACATTTTGTCACTATAGTTTTTGCATCATGTTCAGCATGAGAGGCCACACTCCTCTCCTGTTCAAAACACACAAAACACAGAACATCCAGTTCTTCTTTTCTGAAGCTAAATAAAAATAAAAAGCATTCACCTATATGGTTTTCATTTTGACCAGTTCCAGCAACCTTAAAATCTCAAAAGTTTTCAACCACTTCTGTGTCTAAAACCCAAACCTGGTCACGGTTCTTTTGCTTTAACTGAGAGATGAGAGCAAGGGAGGAAGCTGAAAGATTTAGCACCTCAGATGAACAAGAAAAAAGCTGAGTAGTACACAACAATGCCACTTTTCTGTTATTTTATTTATATTAGTGAAGAAAAATTTATATTTCATCTTCCTGATGTGTTACAATTGCTTTCTCTGGTGGGTGGACAGTTCATACTCCTTATTTGAAGGCTAAATAATACTTCCCAACCTCATGATTAACTTCTACACTTCAAGTTCTCATATGGTATTGCTTTCTTTCCTCTGGGTATATAAAATGGTCCGTTAAGTCCATGATTTCTTTTTTTCCAGAATCAACTGTTATTCTACTGTTTTAAGATACATTCAAATAAAAGGATACTTAAATTTACTTGCAATAAGTGCACACATACAACAGCAAAGAGAGCTGATGGCATTTTACTAAAACATTGTAAGTTCATAGAATAAATAGAAGTCTTTAAACACATGCAGTAACTGACCGATGTGTTTTTCCTTTCTCAAAAAATAACCTTAGTGTCCATAGCACTACCGTAATAACTACTTCATTCAGAAAAAAAAGCCAAACCCACCCACCTATCTCTCATCACAAAGACTAAAAGACAGTTTCATTTATACAAGAAATTATCAGTGCTAATGATTTAGTAACAGTCTGGTACAAACAGCAATTCATGGCAATTACGTGTAGTGTGATTATGGCAACAAACAGGGAGCTTGATTTAGATGCCCCAAGAAGTGCAAGGTAAAGAAAGCTGACGTTCAACCTTCCCCCATTCACTCCTCTCCATCCCCCCTTCCAAAAAATAAAGGTTCCTAGCTCAGTTCTAAAAACAAGCTCCCTCCAGTCTGCTCCAGTCCCAGGATTTTTCAGTTCTTTCTACAAGCACTCAGCAGAATTTTGGGAGAAACACTGGAAGAAAATGGCAATATAAATTAGGATCACCTGGCTGTAACTAAAGGTTGTGTGAGGTTCTGTCTTTTCTGAAAAAGTGGGGGTTACACCTTTGGTATTAGGAGGTGTTTTTCAGTTTAAAATCACCATGGGATAAAGCATTTCCCATATTTTTACCCCTGCTAAGGTTCAGCTCCGGATGAAAAAGGTTTCTCTGAAAAAGGAAAATAGAAACCGGGTGGGGAATATCCTCACCCTGTTCGCAAGGCCACGGTCCTCGACGTGCATGAAAACTAAAGAGCAGCATGATGATTGCAAGTTGCACTTTCCAGCTTGTACCATTCCCTTACTAAATGTTTTTGTGGTTCTCTGCTGAGGTTTCAAGGATGCACCTTTTCCTAACACTGTTTTTGCTACATGCTCTTTTACAATGTTATCTGTCAATCTGTTCCGCAACTTTGACTTCTAGGAAGTCACTGCCACGTTTATTTTATCTCAGGAGCTGTGAAAACTGTTCTCTTTGGGGGCACTAACAAAGCGTGTTTCAGTGACAGCAACACGTAGTAAAGCATTTTCCCTTCCACAATCCAGTGCAGCACTGAAAAACAAAACAGGACAAAAAACAAACAAAGAAGAAGAAAAAAAATTCCCACAGAGTGTAAATGTGCCAAAAGAAACAGTGGTGGCAGGAATATATAGGAACATTCCAGGTACCCAGTGGGCCTGCTGACCTCAACACAGTATTACTTCAAGTTTATCATCTCCAGGAGGAGAATAAAGAACAGAAAAAAAGAAATAAAAAGTAAAAAAAATTAATCCATTCAGGCATAGTAGCCAGGCACTCCATTAGCTCAGCTCTACTCATCTACAAAAGCAAAATTTAAACTGCCACATATTAAACTGAGTGGGTATTTTTCATCATTTAACGAAGCACAAATGCTCCCATGCTTCAAGTGATGTAATGCAAGGGCTCACAAAACACATTCAATAGTTTTCCATGCACCTTTGACTCAAGTTAGGATAGCTACAGAATTTATGTTTCCTAGTCAAGTTATTTTTTGTTGGTTTTGCTCTGGTTTGTTTTTTTTTTTCAGTGCATCTTAAAAAAAAACAACAAAAAAACCCTTTTCAAAGGTTAGCAAGTTAACCTTAATACAGCAATCATAACATAGAGCCTTTTGCACTCAACTGAACAGTAAAATAACCCGATTAGTTACAATAGATCTGGTACATATTTACACATTTTATACAAAGTTTACACATTTCTCCCATTAGGCACGAAGTTGATTTGTCGAACTCAAGAGGCAATGAAGGGGTGGTGGGGAAAGGAAAAGAGGATCGGAGAAAGAATCTGAGTATTTTTATTTAAAAAGACAAGCTGTAAAAATCAAGTCCTTCATCGTAAGCTAGTTTGCTTCGGGAGCTTGGTTCCCATGAGAATCCCCGAAGTGAGAGAAGTTGGGCCTTTCATCTGCATGCTGGACCCCACCATGGTGGGGAAGCTCCGATTCCTTCGGATGCCAGTGTTCAGCTGGATGCTCCCGATGGCACTGGTCACTGCAGGGCAGGCCAAAGGGAGACCATCTGGTGCCAGGCCTCCAGGCACAAGGGCTCTCACTGGTCCTTGTGCCCCACAGAGGAGAGGTCCGTGGTCATCAGTTAAAGGAGGAGCTGACATTTGCCCTGAACTCACAACTTTGGCGATACCAAACCTCTTGACTTTGTCCACAAGATTAAGGTTGGAAACAGACACGTCAGTCTGGCTCTCGCTGTTCCTGATGTTCTTTTTATTCCTCACCTCCTTCAGGATAGAACTAGCAGGCTTCGAAGCCAGGAAGTTGTCATAAGGTGGGCTGGTGCACTTGAACTCAAAAGATGGAGGGGAGGAAGAAGGTGTCTGCATAGGTGAGTTTGGTGGGGTGGATGGAATGATCGCCATTTTAGGGGAGTATGTGTTCAGGAGGGTGCTTCTGCTGGCTCTGTCCCAGCTCTGTGGATTGTACACTGCTGCTGAGATGCCCCTTTCCTTCAGCAGCCATACCAGCCCCAGAGAGGTGCTCATCGTTGTCGTAGATTCCCGGAGATTAGTGAAGGATTCGGCCAAACTCAGACGCCGAGGTGTACAGGGAGTAGCCACCGGGGTGCCTTTCAAATTGCCAGTGCTGCCACAAGCTGGAGTAGGTGCTGCGTTAAGGCTGAAAGCAAAGGAGCAGGAAAATCATTCTCTCCACCAAGGGATTAAGACCTATTGCAACCAAGATTTTTAATCCCGAAAAGGGCCTTTTATCTATTTTGAAAGTGCACGGGAAACTGACAGTTCCCAGCTCCTTGCAAAGATGATGGCAAGTGCAAAAATCTTCTCTGTGACAAAATACACCTCTCCATTTGCATACTTCACCACCCAGGCTCATGATACCAATTCACTCCTCAACAGTTCAATGTTTCTTCTGACAAACTATTAAATTGACATGTTTGTGATCAACACCTTCAGTTTTATTTCCTGATCTACTGGCTGTCACAGCTCTCAGTTACTTCCATAAGACAAGGAAACAGAGGGACTTGACCACTGGTTTAAGCAAGACATGTACATTTTAATTTCAGTTCTAGGCATACAGAACTGCTCATCCTTCCAGTACTGCTGGTTCATAGCAGAGACAGCAACAAGGAAGGAGGTGAACATATTTACTATAGAGGCATTTGTAGCAAAGCTGCTGGCAAGCTGGAATTACCACCAACATGCACTTCTGTAAGGTCAAGCCCTTCTTCCCTTCTTATACGGAATTTGCTTTCATTTAAAGGGAAAAGAATGTGGGATCTGGCTTTCAATGGGGTGAAAAATCATCAAAAACTTTAAGAAAAATATAGTCAGCATCTTTGTTGTAATTTGGCCAACGGGCAACTGCTATCTCAGCAGCCAACCAAGCGTGACAAAGAGCCATTCTACTGTTAATTTGATAAAACATTCATTTCTATAGGTTGAAACATGGCTGAATTGTTCCCCAATTCCAGCTTTTTCTTCTCCAAACAAACATTGTACAGGCAGAGGAAAAGAAGTATTAAATAGGGAATAATCTGCACATTTAGAACAAGTGACAGACACTGCATACTTAAGTTTTGTGCTTAGTGTGTTTGGGTTTCTTAAGCACACTACACTTCTAGTTATTAAGGGATGGGATTTCTTGAGGCTTCACTCCTCTTCCCATAAACTGACCATCTGAATGAACACAGGCTGAAGGCAGCATCTATTTCCAAAGACTTGCTAACACAAATCCTCTGTGCCACAGTATGAGATGCCATCGACACTGAGGTTTGAGTGCTTCTGGTACTATACAGTGCCATCCTTAAAAACCTTGTTCCTTATAGATCAGGTTAGCCACAGTCTATTCACCTATAAATAATACCCAATCAAAGTTTATGGCAGTTCAAGATTCACCAATCAATGAATAAGTCATGTTTCTGTTATTCCAGAAACAACACATGTGGGACATCCACAACACAAGAGATTCACGTCTATTTGGGAGAAGCCCCAGGATTCCATACTCCTTTAAATAAAAGGTTTTCAGCTATTTCTAACTAAACTTAAATGATGTTTTTTTCCACAAGTGCAAAAAAATAAATTCCATGGTGATATATACTAGGCAAGGATTCATTCCCTCTAATGGCACTTAAAGGGTGTTGAAGAATGCAGCACTTGATATTAACAGAGGATTCTTGAGACCTGAGAGTTCTTGAGACCTGAGACCTGAGAGCTCACCACTGTTGAAAGAAGAAAAGCTTCTCCTTCATCTTGCCATGTAACCAAGTAGAAGACAGTCAGCAAAGAGTCAGACAAAATCCAAAGCCAATGCAAGAGAATGGTGAAAAAGAAGCAGCTGGGAGGGGAAGGAACAGAGGAAAGAACAGGATCTTCCCTTTGAAGCAGAGCCACACTGTTGGGTCAGCTCAGATGGTCAACATACAACTTTAACTTAGCTTGGGTTCTCAGTACCAAGAAATGCATCAAATAGCCACACTGAGACAATCTGATTGGATTCCAGGTGTAGAGAAACCTCAACACAACAAATGTGTTGCATCCTTTTTTGCCCCAAAAAGACAAAAAAAGAAAAAAACCCGTCTATATGACATCCTGACTGGCAAGCCTCTTTTCACCTTACATTAATGAACTCTGGGTAGCCAACACTACTGGCAATGACAGGTTAGACATCCTGGAGTGTTTTGTTCTGAGACAGTTTCTGATGAGCTTAGAACTTCATATAATTATATATAGCAATCAGCTGACATAATGTGATACTGCAAACTTGAGTCCACTCATCTTGAAAAAGTCACGAATACTTTAAGGCACTCCTTAATTAGGGGAATATTAGCCTGATATCATATGAAGTCTCAAGTCATGTCTCCACAATTAAATAGGATCAGATCAACATGATCTCTACAGTGATCTGGAACTGTACCAACTTCTACCATAATAAACTGAAACTGCCAAAGGATGTTTCACCCTGCAGTTGCAATTCAACAAGAGGAATCCCAGACATCCCTACTTAATTGTGAAGCACATGTTTGAGAAAAGTAGTATTAAGAATGGCGTAATTCTAAAAGCAGCCTTGCTAAATGTCTCTGGAATTGATACTCTTGCACCCCCCTGTGTGCTGTGGCTGACAGTGCATGTGGGAGGGGAGAATGAGTCCTCACAGCAGAGCCAAGGAAAAAACCCAGACTCATTGCAGCAGCACACATACGTTCTCTGAAGGCAAGGCTGAGTGGAAAGGAGAAGTCAGTTCACAATTCTTCTCTGAAGTATCAATTAAAGCTGGGCCTTCATAGCTCTGATTCCAGTTCATGGTGGAACTAAAGAGCAGTGACAGCCAGTGATTTATCTCCCACACTGGCTAAGCACAGAAGTACAGAAGCTTGTCTTGACAAGCAAAAAGAAAAGAAAGAGAACTTACTGCATGAACTGACTTTTTACAGGGTACAACCAAGTACATTTTGGAAACCCAGAGATAAGGTGTTAATTATCAGGCTTCTAAGATGCCCTGGTCACCAGATGAAAACTACAGCACTGCAATGACTTATTAATTCACACAGCTTCATTCTTTCCAGCCTGAGATTTCAGTTGCACAGATATTTAGATGAGTATTTCTACTAATTTCTCACCACAGGTCGACACTACAAGTGCAATAAAAGAAGCACATTCCTGCAAGAAAGCGGTTGTTATGGAGGTGTTGCTTTTTAAATTTGTTTGATCATTTAGGTACTGCTTTAACTGGGAAACCTTTTCTCCATCAAACTGACCAGTGCTGCAGAGCAGCCTTGACCCCACTACAGAAACAGACTCAAACTGCTCTCAGCAACTCAGCCCAGTGACAGTTTCCGGGTTAGATTGAGAAAAGAAACAAATAAATGAGCATCTTGTTTAGCTAGATGAAATTTAGTCAGGTTAGAGCATCACCTGGGTTAGAGGCTAGGTTAAAACACAACCAGGTAGATAATTACCAAAACTCCTTGGTTAGCTGGTGCCACACACACTAGCATTCCTTGCACATGACCCTGCCAACACAGACACTGCTGGCAGCGTTGCTCACCCCCTGACACGCTGGGTCATAGTGTCTGCCCTACACCTCCTCTCACCATAACGTGACATAATGCGGTTTCCTCGTCCGCCTCACATGACCTGTGAAGAATCATTTACAGTTGGTGAGGAGAAGCTCCTTAAGTATGTCTGCCGAAAATATCATACTGTTATTTTTGCTCTTTTTTCCCCCTAAATGAATGACGAAAATCAGTGTAACTAAGGCACCTGTACCGAATTTAGCTGTCAGTTATGGCTGACTTGTTGGATTTAGTAATCAATGTAATCAAGGAGTTTATTAGGACCACGATTGACAGCAATTCATCAATAGTGAGAAACCTAAAATAGAAGTGCAGCCATATAAAAGGATCTCTTCAGTAAAAGTGTGGAGGGGAGAGAAAGACAGAAAAGAGAAAAGAAAAAACATCCAGGCCACAATTAACTAACTTTGAAAGGGAAGCAGAAAAGTTCCGTTCAATCATTATCCACTTCCTTTCCACCTCACTGGTTTTCATATTTAATACCCTTACTTTTCATGTGTTCCTTACATAATCAGTGCCCATCTCACATCAAAACAAGTCTAGACACATCATTTCTGAATGTCCTGTGTGGACATTGCCACACAGGAGCTGGAAGGGGCAGAGAAAGTGATGAGGCATTCTCCCTCTAAACAGAAAAAGGCATTCTTCAAATACCAGTTTGCCAAGGAAGGTTTGCTAAATTCCCTCTTTAGATATGCAACTCACTCAGCCTCTCTGGTTCTCAGATCTTCACCTTCTATAAGGCTACAGAATTGTCTTTTACCTATACATACCAATTGCTATAATAAGCCAGTTCATTAGTTTCAGTCTGGCAACTACAAACCCATTTCCAACAATTACACCAAGGAACAAAGCAGAAAGCTACCTGGTTTTGATTAAGGTGTATTTCCTCCTGCAATTCTCATGTACCTCCTGGATTTCATTACCTGCACATCCTTTTGTCTTGTGCGCCCAAAATTTAGATTTTTCCTCACCAGCAAAATCTCTCCTTTATTTTGAGAGCCCATATTGTGTGCATTCACACCTGACAACTACAACTAGTTTGGGATCAAAGGTAGTCAGGCTTGGATGTTGTGAGTCAGCTTATTTATGCCTGATCCTGCAATATTTTAACTAGAGACAACAAACTTTAGGTTATTTTGGTTGGCTTTCTTAAACATGACACGTGCCTCTCAAATAAAATCAGGCTGAGGAAACTCAGAATGGGAAGAATAATTTGAGAGTGTGTTGTACTTCACCAATGTGGCTAATGCTTTTGCTTATGCCATTGTACTGCATTTCCTCACAGAGAAAACTCTGACAGAGCTGAAGGCTGTGCCACCATGGGAAACCCTTACCTTGGTGTGACTCGTGTGAGTTCATCGGAAGGGTGCAGAATGCGGCAGGTGGTGAAGGTGAAGGTGGAGTTGGTTTGTGACATGCACTTCCCAGGATGAGGTACTAAATTAAAAAAAAGCAAATTCTTTGCATTTTACACAGAAAAGGGGAAAACCAAACTTCTGTGTGCTGATTAAGACAGATGCAAAAAGTGATGAGGTACCTCGGATGGGATCAATGCAAGAGAAGTGAAATACACAAGTGCTACAGTGTTCTAACAGATGCTTGTTCTCCAAAACAACCATATCTAAGACTCCAAGGCCAGTGCTAAAAGGGTCTGCTGAAACCTCCCCATGACCACTGCAGGTACATTTTACTCAAACCAAATTTAGGCAAGGCAATGCTTGAAATCCTAGTCCTCACCTAAACTAGCAACTTGCATCAGTGGAAACTACAAGCAGAATTTTCTAGAACCAGCTCAGGAGCACTATACTTTTGTGTATTTCAGCTTTCAGATTGATCCACAAAGAGGTAGCCTCATTACTTCTCAGTAATGGATCCAGCTTGCTAATGCTACAGGAATATAGATTGTTGAGTCAGGGAGGGGATGAACATACATTACAGTTTCTTTGTCTCTGACTTTTCACATTCACAGTAAGGAAAGTGGCAGTTTTTTGGATCCACTACTGTACATCTGTGATATTTCTTTTGTGCAGGTGTTTAGGTTCTTTAAGAATGTATGTCCTCAGCTGCACGATATAGCAGTTTTTTAATACCTGTAAAAAGCAGAGTAAATAATTTTCCCCACAAATGCGGTTATAAAGATACTGCTCTGTGAGAGTACCAGTAATCTGGGAAAGAAGCATTACAGTTCAATTTTTAAAAATGCAGGACTTGGGCCAATTTCCTTCTTTGTAGAGCTACTTCTCTGGATACGCTAACCTGCTATATAATGCAGCTGTGGCCAGTGCAAAATAAGTACAAAATTTAAGAGCCATGCATCTGGAAAGCTCGTTGAAAAACACCCAGAGTTCAACATTACATCAAAGATATCATGATTGCATAGGTTCCCTTAATTAGTAACCAAACTTAGAGGTGGCAGAAAGACATGCACAATAAGAACTGTGTAAAACCAGCTCCCTCCCTCTCAGTCCTAACCCACCCTCCCAGCCATTGCCTGATTAAGCCACATTTTAATACCACCACAGTACACAACTATTCAACACATTGCCAAGGACAGACAGACCAACGGGACCAGACACCATTCTGAACTTCCAGAGATGCTTAGCAGAAGCAAAGCAGGTCTTAATTGTGGCTGTGTTCCCTTTTTCATAGATAGAGTATCACAGCTCCAAAACAGTGTGTGCAGTTAGGTAGATCTAAGTTAAAAGATAAGCAGTGTGTGAAGGGTAGAGCATGGGGAGTGTGAAGAGTGGAAGCAGAACTGGCTAAGCAAACGATGTGAGGTCACTTCTACTTAGCACTGGGATGTAGTGCTGTACATCAGAGAAGAATATTTCTCAGAACCCACTGAAGTGGGTTAATACACTCAAATGTTAGCACAGCATAACATAACAACAAGCTCTACTTCACCTCCAGAGATGGTAACTATGACGCTTCAGGAATCCAGTTGCTTTAGAGA
This sequence comes from Florisuga fusca, assembly GCA_038090715.1. Taxonomy (NCBI): domain Eukaryota; kingdom Metazoa; phylum Chordata; class Aves; order Apodiformes; family Trochilidae; genus Florisuga; species Florisuga fusca. Next base: position 41,474,568 of record JAAWXA010000002.1, on the reverse strand, counting down.
TTAGTGAGAGCACTAGAAAAGCTATTACAAGGGAGCACAGCCTAGCAATCATGATTTTCTCCATAGTGTAGAGAGTTAAAAGAAAATCTGGAGAAAGAGCTCAAATAACTGGACATTAAAAGATTGGTTACTTAGAGAAAACAAAGGACTCCAACATAAATCAAGTAGAAACGAAGCAATTATCCCTGGATGATGAATAGAGAACAGAATAAAGCAATGCTGGTTTAAGACTGCAAGCTCAACCCAAAGCACACAGCTGTAACACAATAAGTGCATTTTTCCCATTTGTAATATTCATTGGGCATCCCCTCAGATTGGAAACAGGCACACTGAAGATATATAGCTGCATTAGTAAAAGCAAGACTCATTGTTATCAATGAGTCAGAGATAGGAGAAGGCTGCTAAAAGTAGAGAAATCATTGACTCTAACAAGAGGAAACAAATTAATTATATGTAAAAAAATTAACCAATTTCCAAGGATGTATTTCACCCACAAATACCACTAAGAAAGTCCTGTACCAGCTTCATCATCCATGAGTCAACAATGGGGTGTATCATATTGCTGTAGCATTTTCCATCCTTTGGACACAATACAAAGAGAGTCAGAACCTGTTGCTGTAAATGAACAAAGTTTATAAAATAGAAACAAAGTTATTAATTCCTAACTTGGTAATTTTACATAAGAATGGCCACCTCCTGACTTGGTATAAATTTGTGAGGAGGTAATATATAAGTATATGATAGGAGAGACTTAGGTTCATGTCTACATGCAGTGAAGTGTTATTTTAAACTGAAACATCTCTTCCATGTGACTGTCTGAAACCAAGTGTTTTATTTATACCCTCATTTTCAAAGAAATAGATGGCTAACAATGAGGTTTCTTCTCTGTATGAAAACCCCTGTTCATAATTCAGTGTTTAACAAAATTTACAGAAACATCATGTAATTTTATACATCAGAAAACCAGAGTTCAAACTGTATGTGCATTTTCACACTAAATTAAAACTCAAGCTAAATGTTAGATTGCTGCTGGCTCACGTTTTGTCTCTCAATAATTAATGAATCTTTACCTCATTAAGCTTTCTCAAACAATTCTTCAGCATTTCAGAAAAAAGCAAAATATCATAGCTAAGGCCCCTCCTATGTAAAAGCACAAACACTGATAAAGGAATCTTTTAAACTGCTGCAAAAAAAGGCAAGTACCAGTCAAACTGACTGCAGAGAGCTCCATCTTCTGGTAAAACAGAGCCTTCCCCACTCAAAACACAAAGCTGATTTTTGTCAGATCCATCTGGAGTATTCAGAGCTTATGGGCCATTCAGTAGGCATGTCAGCAAAAGGCAGGCATTTAGGAAACAACTTTTCGCTCAGGGAAGCCTCAAAAGTTTGTATAACCTGGATTTTCAACCAGGTCATGCAGAGAGAGGCACAAGGTTACAGAAGGTAACTGGTCTACCCCATCCAAAAAAAGGCATCAAGACAAATGGAGTGAGGACCAACTGCAAGAGGTAGCTGTGCTAAAACACCATTAACTTCTGTAACATTGGTTCCAAACTCAAATTCACATTCACCTTTGCATGTTATGAAAATACATATTTTGGCAAATACAGATTTACGGAAAAATGGAAAAAAAAAAAAATCCAAAATCTTCAGAACATGACCTATATCCCTAATGGCACAAAGGTAAGGTTTTAGTCCAGCTCTGAAGCAAGCCACTCTGCTCATAATTTCTTTCCCACGATTTTAAAAAAGGAGGAAACCTAGTTCAATGCTTTTTTGGCAGAGAGCAGTGGAATTTGGACATCTCAAATTATACCCAGTGCTAGCTGTACTGAAAACTACTACCTGACAGAAAAGGGAGAATACAGGGTATGCTGGAGCTGATGTGTGGGTTAACCACCAAAATAAAATGGAGAGGGGTGATAAACACTACAGCTGTAAAAATGTGAGCACAGTGTTCTCCTGAAACTCTTCACAGGTTCTTCAGAACGTCCTTCAGAAAATACTAGTTTCAGAGGTAACCATGAATGCTCAAGGTCTCCAAAAATCCATACAACTATGCCATTTACATTGCCTTTGTAGAAAGCAGGTGATGAAAAACTGAACCAAGGCACGTATTCTTTGGACAGTATTTTCTTAGCATTCTTCTGGCTGAGGTCTTCTACTCACATGTTTATTACCATGGAGCACAGATGTAAAAAGACTTCAACGTATTTAATGTGGCTTCAACATGATTTTATGCAAGGTAGGATCCCAACTTAAAATTCTAGCATTTTAACAGCACAGACAGCACACACTGAGAGATATTCTTGAAGAAATAATTACTATGAAATATTAATGTCATTTGAAAATAAAATATATTTAAATATGCATCAATATCTTAAGAGTTCTAAGAAGACTTACAGAATGTATTGCTTTTCTGTACAATGGTAACCTCTTAAAAGCATGAATAATAATGCTGCTAAAAACAACTCCAACATAAGACATTCATTATGTTTTGATGATTTCATTATGTTTTCATGATTCTAGGCAACTCTTTGGAAAGACCTCCATGGCCTGAACACCAAATACATAAGGGCTGATCTCATAATGCTGTGTTCATGTCTGTTCAAAGCCATCAGTCAGTGGGATTAACCAACACAAGTACTGGAAAAACAGTTTGTGCACCCAAAGCATGCAATTGAGCACATACTGAATCAACATTCACAACATTATTAAGTGCTTTGAATGGCTTGTGTTTTGTTTTTTTAATGGAAAACCTGAAAAGCAATGAATTAAAAAAAAACCAAAACAAAATAAACCAACAACACCTCACCCCAAAACAGACTGTACTGTTTTAAAGTATACTACAGTTTCATTCAAAGAATAAAAATAAATATATTTGAGGTTACTAAAAATTTGCACTGCAAAAAAATAATAAAAAATTACTTTTCCTAGATGCTCTTAACAACTGTGTCCTGTATCTTCTCAACCATTCCAATTATGCTGAGAGTCTTCTACAAATTTCAAACTAGTATTACGATTCTAGAATTTACAACTCTCCATAAAATGACTGAGCCTACATGCAGCATGTAACTCTGACAGACCAACATCTACATGAGTATTAATTTCTTCTGAAATGTTTAGCACCGTAATTGGGATATAATCCACATGTACAGTGTGGAAGTTACCTTACGTATCAATGGATACTAAAGGTCTCAACATAGGCACGAGAGCATTCAAGGATCATAACTTTTGTTCTATTTATTGAGTCAGATTTCAGACTCTATCCATCACTCTAAAAGAAAAAAACCTGATACTCTCTTCTGAATACATTTCTTTTGGCTAAAAGACATCTTCGGCATTACCAGCAACCTTTCTTCTGCCTGGATGTTAAAATGACTTCTCTTATGGCTACAAAAGACCTGTAGCTCTACACTGGTGCCACGAGTACCTGCAGAGAAATACTTCCAGGCTTTTATAAACCTCTTGAGCTAGATTCCTACACAACAGAGATATGCTGGATTACAAGTAAAAGCACTATTACTAAAGACTGCATCCAAGATATTTCTGTTTCCCTTTTTATTTTATTTCCACATCTCAAGCAAGAGCTTATTCTGTATCATGCAAGGAATGAAGTCATAACCTGTACTTGTGAGAGCTCTCTAGGGAAATGCACATCCATACACACCTCTACCTGCACTGTATTTCTTACTGAGAAATCCAGGAGAGACAGAATGAATGCTGAGGAGGGTTTTCCAAGGGGAGCAATGGCTGCACAACATTTAAATACAAAATAAATTCATAAGCTAAGCACACATCTCTGCTCCCAAAAGGTGTTCTTCAGTGGGGAGATTGTGGATCCTAAGAAGCACCATCACATTACTAAGTACCTGCTCTGAAAACAAGCACAATTACCTTCTACCTGGAAAACTGATTGGAAAAAAAGCATATACAACAGTTATCTTTAAGTCTTTTCAGAAATGCAAGCAATAATGATGTAGTGGCTCATGGATATTCATAAATCCTAAGCAGCTGGGCAATCTGGAGGAAGGATAAAAATGGGAAATTGAAATTTACAGTGCATTTGTTTATTCTACACAAAGTTATTCTTACTGAGCAATTGCCCTATTTTTCTTATTTTATAATTTATAATTAACTCAGTAGGTGGATGATACAAGATTACTACGATAATGTCACAGATTTTCTCTACTTGCCAATTTATAAAGGTAGGGAATAAGCTGAGAAACCTTCTCCAAGACAACTGGAGTTCTCCCAGGAAAAATCAGCAGTAACTAGGAAGGACCTGTTAGTAATACTGACCTGTATCCAATTTGAAAAAAGGAAACAGAGGGAAATACTAGTCTTTCTTGCCACTTTGTAATCATAACATTGGTCTACATCTATTTTTCTACTCCATACAAAGAACTCTCCAAAATCATTACCCACAGATATTTTACTAATCCATACTGTAAAAAAAAAAAAAAAAAACCAACCCAAAACCCTAAACTATATCCTAGATATATCCTAGAAATAGATATCCTAGACTATACATGTATACATATACTTCATGACAATAAGGTTTCCAAGTTTTCAATGCATTCCTGTGCTGAATAGTCTTACAATTAGAAAACTCTTCAGATGAAGTGTAACCTGAATAGCTTTTTTTGTACAATCATTGTATCCTGAGTACATTAAAATCTGCTTGTTCCCTTTCCCTCCATAGCAACACATATTAAAATCAATTGTATCTTCTCCTAAATCTTTTATTCCAGAGACACTAGGAAATGCCAGTTGTTTGTCCTGGTTTGGGCCAGGATAAAGGTGATTTTCTGGTTTGTACTTTTGCTTTCAGCTAAGTTTCTTGTAAGTAGCTGCACTTGCTGAAAACCGTGACATTGTTTCAGTCTTTGATTGCTTCAGTCCAGGTTTCTTAGATCTCCAGCTTTTCTTGCTGTTGTTATTTAAGACTCTTCAAATTATAAACACCTGGATAATATCCAAAACTGTACACACGTCCTGCAAAGGCATTACTTTTTTTCATATCAATACCAAGAGTAAATATAATCATTATTCCCGAGCAATAGATCTCATATAATAAAGACAACATTTGCCAATGGAAAGGGAAGTTGATGGGTTTGAATGTTCAGGCACTGGAACTGGCTGCCCAGAGAAGAGGCCAATTTCATCTTTGGGGATATTTACAAGACACGTAAATGTGGTGCTTAGGGACATGGTTTAGTGGTGGACTTGGTAGTGTTAGGTTAACAGTTGGACTCCGTGATCTTAAGTGTCCTTTCCAAATGAAATTACTCTATGTTTCTAAGTTTAATCTCAATACAGATGGCTGCAGAAAGTAGCTTATATTCAACAGGTAAAATCATTTCACTGCCACTTCAGTGAGAGCTGAGTATACTCTGCATTTCACTAAAATAACAGAAATACTATTGTCTAGCCCTGAGACAATCTAATCTTACAAAGACATGTAAAACAATAAATTACGATCTTTTCCAGAAAAAGAAGGGGAAGGAAGTGTCCTTATCTAAAGTAGCTATGTAAAAAACAGGCTGTCTGAACAAAAATGAGTTCTGGTAGATTTCCGATTCTGGACTAGAAGTAATTCTTTACCAGTGGCAAATCTTAATGAAGACTAACACTCCTATACAGTTTATGAAACCAAAACTAACAACCCCTTCCCAAAAATAAAAAACTGAACAAAAGAAGAAACCACACAAACTTAAAACACATCTATAGTCTGAGACCCTCTTGTCTTGTGCAATAATAAACTGCAAATGTCAGTCTGGAGTATCTAATAATTCATGCAGTACTGTGTCACTTGAAAATGTGTGTCTTAATATGTTATAGGAAGACTAGAACTTACGGTAAAAATAGGAAGGAGAGAGCTTGATAGTGGAGATTAAGAGGAAATGAGGGAAATGTCATTATTCTCTGAATAAAATCATTCTCTTAATTCTTTACCTAAAATGGAGTTTAGAAGCAGGCAACTGTATCTGAAGTAATTGCATAAAACTTGCAAAGTTTCTTTGCTTGATTTTCAAGGCACTTTCATTTGTTTCAGCAAAGGCAACTTAGATGAACCTCTTATCATCATTTACTCTTTTTGTTGCTAAAATATAAAAATCTAAAGCATGGCATCACCTCTTACAAACAGAAGAATATTTGCACTATAGGAACACAAAATATGTATCGTCTGTACATTATATACACTGAAAAGCATGCACTAAATACAAATTGAAGTTGCATGTGTCTCACACAAGTTTTGTGAACAAACCACTTCCTTTTAGCAGCCTTCTCCTATCAAAATAGAGTAAAATATTGATCACAGATGCTTTTACGGTTCAAAGTCAAATTAAAAGATTATTAAAGAAAGGATTTTTGTGCCAATGTTAGAATGGTTATGTTCTAACTACTGCACGCACTAACGTGCGGATGCTACACACAAAGCAATGCTATGGATGCTGTTCTGGAGAGATGCGAGAATGGCCCAGTAATCAAAATCCTGTAAAGATGTCAGTTTTACTGGACTTAACGAGTTTCCCTCACCAGACCCCTCATCATCGTCAGTCGTGGACTCCTGCACCTCCTCTGTGAAAGCCTGAGATTGGCGGGGGTTATTCTTGTTGTCTGAAACAGTCACTTGTGCTTGTGACCTCTCACCTGAGGTCTCTGTGTGCTGAACTGGCGTCGAGGTAGTTAGGCCCTTGTAAGAAATGTCACCTGTCTCATCTTCCTCATAGTCATTAAGGCAGTACACTTCATCCAGGTCCAGGTCCAGTGTCCTGAAGCCCTTAGTGACAACCCCAGGCCTTGGGTCCAGGATCCCGCCCAGGTGAGGCTGAGCCAGCTGCTGCCAGTGGTGCAAAGTGGCAGAACCTTAAAAGGGAACACAAAGACAAGCAAAATAAATCTACAGGGCAGATCACCTCTTTGCTTAACCAGAAGACCAAAGCTTTGGAAGCTCCAAACCTTTAACATTTCTCAGAATGGTTTGGGCTGGAAGGGACCTTAAAGATCACCTGGTTCCAGCCCCCTTGCATGGTCAGTGACACCTTTCATTATACCAGTTTGCTCAAAGCTCCATCCAGCCTTGAACATTTCCAGGTAGAGGGCATCCACAGCTTCCCTGGGTTTCTTATTTCTAGGATTTAGTATTTCTTGGCAGACAAGCTACAAAGCCAAACTGCTTCTTCTACTCTCTTCATCATTTCCAGATAAGCATGAAATAAACTGATCACATAAGTAAGCACTTAGATAGGTACAGTCTGGTGGTAAGATGTGGCATATGTGTGCACACACATATCCCCTCCCCATTTACAATCTTATCCCCCTAAATTCACAGGATTAAGCAGGAGCAGAGGGAATTAACATTTTGCAGTTTATCAGAGCACCATGACAGATTGCTCCAAAAGGACCATACACCACATACTACCACATTAAGCTTGCACTAAGAAAGGTGCCAGAAACATGTGAGCGCTCACTACTGGTTAACAGGAGGACAGCAGTCACACAGATTACACAGCAATTTCAGCCTTCTACCAGATGTTAGAAAGCCACATCAACTCCAGGCATGTGTAAGCAGACAATACATCTGACCTACACACCAAGTCTAATAACTTTTATGGCCTACCTGAGCCCCTATGCTACAGGAAGCAAACTACTACATAACTAAGTGCTACTGTACCTGTAGCTTCATCCTCGGCAGAAAAATATTTTGAGTGAGGGAAGAGGTGCATTTTACAGAGAAAAGCATTCAATATTCAGTGTTCAACAGAAAACAATGAATCAGTAACAGCAAGGTATCATATTAAATTGATATACACCCTGAGATGGTCCACTGCAGTCAGGGCAGGATTTATCTGGTTCCTCAAGTAGTGACTAAACACTGCTTGCAAGGGCCTACGTTCTTTGCATCTACCAGTCATTACTGTGCTGTAATGTGTGACTTAAAGCTATTCATTCCAAGCCCTAGGACACAAACAAAACATTTGTTTTCATCTCTGCTAGCTTAAATCAGAACAGCTTTTGTTGTCTTGTTCCTGTCCCCCCACCCCAAAGCAGAATACTGACTCACTCAACAGACTGACACACAAACCTCTCTCCGGAGTTCAAAGACACAGAACATTCAATACATTGCATGGTACATGTAAAAACCTAAACCACTCTAATAACTAGGGAAGAGATAGCTCCACATTACTTTGCATCTGAGAAAATTCCTATGGAATGAGAAAATTGTCATCCCACAATAAGGACAATGCATTACAGGAGGCTTATGGCAAAAAGGAATTGAACACAGAAATCATCCTTCTGTAGAAGGACTGGGATCAGTGAGTAGCATTTTAATTAAGTCCATCTCACTCTTTAAAATGTGCAATTTTAAGCTCAGAATAATTGTATCTGCTAGAGTACTTTGGATAAGGGTGCTATTTAAGTCAATTTTGGGAGACTAAAGAGGATTTACACTGATTGGCATTCTTGAGGCTCAAGTAGTAGGAACAATTGCAACCCCAAAATAAATGACTAATGAAGGAAATATCCCTATAACTTAAAACCTGTATTTATTCCTGAATTGTCACAAAGGTCAAGTCTTCTTGTTTCTACACAAAAGAAATACTCCCAAATGTGGAGAAGTGCCAGGTATCATCAAGTCTTAAGAAAAAAGTAGAGCTCTGTGGCATGAAAATACCCACAAGAGTTACAGAAAATCACCAGAAATCAAAATTTCTTACTGCACAGTATGCAAGCATAAAATCCTGTTGCCAACTTCTATATACAAGCCTCTGAAGATGCAACGTTTTTCACCTTGAAGCTCACCAAAATTTACACCAGAAAAACTCTGCAGTGTAAAGCATTAAGTTGATAAAATTTTATATATTTGCTGTGGAAAAAATGTTCAGAAGAATACCTGTATTTTGAGCTTCAACATTTCTATTGGCATTCCATGCTACTAGTTTCTTTTGGAAACTTGAAATCAAAGCAGCCTAGACTTCATTGCAAAAAGGAGGGTATTATCCCTACCTCTCTTACTTCAATGTGGATCTCATAAAATGTGTTAAAGGGAGATTTAACTTTTCTATACAGAAAATTTACACTAACACAGAAAGCAACACAACAGTTGTCTACTACTTTATGAGTTTAAAACAAAACATAAGACTAAACTGAAGGGGGGATTACAACACCTTGGCCTACAGTCAGTCTCGGGCTCCTACAAAGCATTTTTGTAAACTATGCTATCAAAAAAAACAGCTTGAAGGAATGTGTGAAACAGTGGGACTGCCAGGCTGAAGTGAAGAGCAATTTAAAAGCAATACAGAGTATATGAATAGAGTTTGTTTTTCTATTCCTAGTCTCTGCATCATCACATGTATAGTACAGAGATCAGACAAAGCAATTCCTGACGTGTTGCTGCTACAACTGCACCAAAGGGAGTGAAGACATAATCAGTCCAAGGTTCTAGTTCTGCAGGACATAAGGAATGTTATGTGGTTACGGTACAAAAAGATGAAGATGCACATTTTAAAAACAAAACCCAAAACAAGTTATAAAACCCACTAGAGTGATTAAAGCAAGTCAAACCAAGCACTCATTTTATTTGGCTAAAATAAGGTGGCTTTTGCTTTTTGAAGGTGCAAAAGAAGAAGATTCATTTCTTAGTGCTTCTGTCTCTATTTACTATGGGTTTTGAAAGGTTGCTTTAAAGGCACAGAACTTGCTAAAACAAAGGCACAGAAATGCTAAACTATAGAAATTATTTTTCTTCTTTCCCCATGTTATGGCATGAGCACCCTTAAGAAAACAGAAATAAACACCAAAAGCACAATTACTCATAACAGGCTGTAGGTAGGGCAGCCTATTTTGCCCCAGTAGTTTAAAAGTATCCATGCAGTTGGAAAAAAAACCCCAACCACAAACAAAACTTAAATCTCATGAAAAATACTTGGGAAAGAAACTAAGCTGAAATGAGAAACAGAATCATAAACATGTTTTAATAAAATATAACAAATGCTAAAGTTATGAAACAGGCAGACAATAACATACTACAAATGAGATGTAAAACCAGACATGAGAAGTACTTTAGAAGGTGTAATAATTTTAAAGAAAAAAAATGACCCAGTGATAACAATGAACAAAAACCGGGAAAAAAAAATCCAGACAGATAGAAAGATGATAAAGACTTTAAGAGTTTATTGGAAGAAAAAAGCAGATATAATGGGATGCTGACACAACTTGATTACAGTGGTACCCAATCAGTAGCCGAAACAAAGCTGGATCATCCCTTCCCTCATGTGGTACAAGAATTTTAGCAACCATTTAAAACCACCATGAAAAACTACTAAAATCTGCTAAACAGTACGGACTCGTGCACAGTGGCTTTAGCTTCATTTGAATAGGTAGATATAGCACATCACTTTCTTCAGGACACAAGAAGGGTTATTTCTGCTTCTGAATGTATTGTGCTAACTGCTCCTTAGAGATGAAATAATAGATTTGTTCTAAAAAGATGAAAAAGGGAACCTTTGCAATCAAAGCACACACAGACAACGTAGTGTAACACCAGTGTTCTGTTAAAGGAAAAGAAAGAAACCAAAGCTAAATTATGTAACTAGCATTTTGTGAAGTACTATAGGAAAACAGCTTCATTTTATTTAAAACCTGGAGGAATTTACTTGACTTTATCTTGCAGCAACAACCTGAAAGGATAGAAGAAAGCCAGACGGACTATACTGTATGTCAGCTTCATTAGACAGATTACAGAAAGGAACTGATTCCTGTAATACAGCTCTAGCTCTGACTACCATCTATCTATATCTTGCCTTCTTCTGAGACAAATATGAAGGAAATTTGACTTCAGAAGCCCTCACCTCATTTTACAAGTGAAACCAAAGCCACAGAGACTCATAAGTGGCCACTGAAACAGCCAATTAAAGTGCAGAGGTTGTTTTTCATCACAAAAATAGTCCTATTAGACCAACTGGACTATCTGAAGGAGGTAAAGGTCTTTCCAGACACAAATTTGCAGAAATGATATTTGATTAACTCTTTGATAATACTCTTGTTGCTTAGATCTCAGATACTCAGACACCTTCCTTTTCTAAGTACGAAATGACAACACTGGGACTTAGGTTAGATGTAAGTCTGCACTGCTAAGGTACATCTGGCCTATAACATTTACTTTACTGCCCTGGCTGAACTTGTTTCTTAACACTCTTAAGGCTTGAGGAAAAAGTAGTAGTTAGAATATTTCAAACCAACAGCGTGGGTTACTGTCTCTAAAATAGAAAGAATATGTATTGCAAAGATTTCCTGCTTTCTGGTAATGAATGAGAGACCACAAAGAGTCACTAATAACAACAGATAAAGGCCGAGGCCCCTTGTTATCACCTTCTAGTGGTTTCACAATCTGAAGCTTTTCTGGCAGGTAGGAGCGAGTGCTGATCGACATTCCTGAATATCCAGTGAATTCTGAAAATCTGGAGTGAGTTCCCAGCGACATGATGCTCTCTGTGGGGGTAACAGAACCACTATGGAGTTCTCCCTTTTCTGCCAGTTCCCGCAGCTTCCTTTCCTGCTCTTCTTCGAAGAACTTCCGCTCGGAAAGGTAATTCTCCCGCCTGAGGGACAGCCTGCGAAGGGCAGTCTCTAGGTCACTGGAGCCTGGAGTCCCTGGAGTTCCGGGCTTTTTCAGTCTGTCTTCATTACTAAAACATAACAGGGACACACACACGTAAAAAAGAGTGAGGGGGGAAAAAAATTCTTAGAGATGCTCAAAAGTTCCACAGGACAGTTTTGAGACATCCACCAACACTTGTAAATTATTGTGTCTGGGAACAACTTGCTAGTTATCTGGAGACTTCAATGGCAAACACCAGTATTTTCTTTCTCTTTCATACCAAAATTGCTTCAAATCCTAGTTCCAGACTGGAAAATCCTGGTAGTAAAAGCTGTGCTTTACCTAAGAGTTTTCTCCTATAAGGAGATGTTACCTACTTGTTATGGGTCTACTACTGCTACAAAAACTCAAGCAGACCACAACTTACAAGGCCAATACATAACCATACATAAGACCATACATAAACACAGTCTCTTTATTCATTTTTAGGATCAAGAGAGAGAGCTGTAGCTGCAACTCAGATCAGAACTCCCTGGCATTACTGCAAAATGATGAAAAATGTATGAATAATGTATTAAGTTTTAACTGTTGACCACAGTTAAAAAGATGAGGGGTGGTTCTGCATCATCTGCTGCTGCTGTATCTCAGAACAGGTGTGAGTTGTGAACACTCACATAGATGCACAGAACTTTCAAGAAGCTTTCCTTCTCAAATAAACTTTAGTGCTCAAGAACTATAAGCACAAAATAAAGTAATTTTTGAAGACATACATCACTGTGTTAAGACAAAGTGTACAATGTAAGACAAAAAGAGGAAAGTAGTAACACTTGTCTTTACATTAGAAATGAAAAAAATGCAAAGTCCAGTGCTACAGTACTGACCCATTGTCAGAGGATTCTGTCTCTAGGATGATGCTATTGGTCTTGTTGTCTATCATAATATTAGAGATGTCTCCCCCATAGAAACTGGAACGTGGAGTGCTGACACAGCTAGAAATGACTGAGTTCATAGCAGAGGACTGGTTAGATCCTGGGATATTCATTGGTGACGGAGTCATGGATCTCTGCTTGACAACTTGGTTAACATTTCTCACCGTCTCAAAGACCCGCTTCTGATGACTGGTAAGACATACAGAGAGGTAACAATCACACAGTGCCTTCTTACTTTAAGAAGAAAGAGACAAACAGGTAACAGCATCTTAATGATCCTTTCTATTAACAGCTCCACCAACCACCTTCTCTCTATAGTTTCTGTAAGGTGGTATGCATAGGGTCCTGCACTCGCTACAGGAGTAGCCTGGCCATTACCTTCAATCTGTCAACATATTTCCATTATCATGTAACATTTTAGGCAGAACATTCGAGAATTATGTGCAGACCCATTCAAACATTAACAAATACTCACAAAAATTAAAAGCTTTTCAGTACATCAGCTAAAAAATACCTTAAAGCCATTTTGTGGGGATGACCTTTTAAAAAACAAAACTGATCTCCATTCAGTTCTTAAATATGGACTGGATAATACATTTTAAAAAACAATTTTTATTTAATTTACTGAGTATCTCTATGGAAGCAAGATAGTATCTTGTCATTTTCAAATCAACTTCAAATCTCTTTAAATAGCATTAAAAAAAAAAAAAAAAAAAAAAAAAAAAAAAAAAAAAATTGATCACCATTGTCCTGATATTATAAAAAACATTTTTCATCTGCTTTAAGATTAAAGATCAGATGACACTTCAGCAAAAATTTTGACAAAATAAAAACTTTCTCCACATCATGCTACAGAACTGTAGCTGCTGCTTTGTTTTACAGTTCAACAATGACTGACCACAAGAACAATGTATCCCTTTCAGTTTAAAGGTAACACTGCCTGGGTATAACAATGACAGGATGCCTTATGCTATTTAATTTTATTCCAGTCTCTTTCCTTCTGTCCACAAGTGATGAACAGTTGCAATCTTTGTGTGTAGAGTTCAAGTCTGCAGTTGTATATCTTTAAGAGGCTGAATCTAAGAGCATCTATCAATAAATGGTCTCCCAGAGGTTATAGTGCTGAGCAAATAAACAAAACCAAAGGAAGCTATGAAACAAACAATCAAAAAAAGGTACGTTTATAGCAAAATGAAAGATATTCTAAAGAGGTTTAACTATGCTTAAGTGAAGACTATTCTGGAAGGACAAAAGGATCCTATGGGATTACAGCATGATCACATCTTTCTGATTTTCCGTATTTCTAATCAAAATTTTACTCCGTGAAAGCCTCACAATTCGTAACTTATGCTCAGAGAAGGTTTAAGTATGTGTCATGCTTTCTGTAAATATACATAGAATGTTTCTGGAAAGTGGTTTCTGTGCCTTCTCTGACTATCCTTTCTTTGTAAACTCCATTTCTCTAACACATCCTCTAGACAGGATTAACTTGTTTCTAATTAACCAGGCCATGCTCTGTACAAATAAGTACCACAAATAAACCCACTGGACCACACGTGTAACTGGTGTCAGCAAGGCCATTTCTGTGTGGCTGTGTCTACCTATGGCTTTCAGACTGTCACAAGCACTTGTTTCAAACCACTCTCTTGTTTTATTCAAGAGAACTTTAGCACAAGTCTAATGGGCATCACATTCTAAGTACCCAACCACTCTGAATCCCTTGCTGCACTGATGTTTTCCCTGTAAAAATTGGATTAGAACAGTAATTACTTCATAACTGCAGTTTTAACACCTGAAGAGCCTGAGGTACTGAACTCATACCCTAAGCATTAACTGAAGAAACCTTTCATGTGTGTTACCATATTAACACAACTTTTGTCATTCTCAGCCTTCAAGAATGAGGATAAAAAGTTGAAAATGCAAGGGAAAATCTAGATATAGTCATCTCCTTTTGGTAGCATTAGCAGAGAATATAACCTTCCCAATAACCAGAAATTTTCTTTTCATTTCTCTCAATCATTCACACTCTGCCAGAAATACTTTTCTAAATCCCTAGTTCAACTACTTCCCGTCTTTTCCTTTCTCATCAAATACTAATTAACTTCAGATATAATCAATCAGTCAACGAAGAAACAATTATTTTCAGCCATACGCCAAGTCAGGAGAATCAGGTTCATCTAAATGCAGTTCTTTCCTCATTGACCCTTCTATTTCTGCTGCCAAAGAATCCTGTTAAAAATAAGCACAAAAGAAAAACAAGTATTGTAGTATCAACAGATTGCCATTGCAGAAAATAATTCATTACTTATATAAATAAATAAGGTATCATTCCAGGAAAAAAAAAAAGTTTAAAAATGAAAAATAACTGGAAAGCTGGAAGATTAATGGATATATATAAATCATTGACAGATTATATCTTAGCTTCATACAGCTACAGTACTTATCATCTGGACACACAGCATCTGTCAAAGATCCTAAAAAACCATCACAGGCAACAACAGAATTCAGGTGCTCCGACTTCCTAAACTGAACTCCCTGTTCAGGGAATTCCCTACTCACCCACTTTTCATGTGTAAAGTTTTGATTTGTTTTCCTTTAAAATAAGCAGAAAACACTCTTCCCTTTCACAAAATTATCCACCCACCCACAAAGAAGACATGCTTTTTGGTATAAAGCATTATATACTTCCCCCACAGGGTTGAATGTGACAGGCTAACAATTTTCCACTACCTAAATGTATTTAAGGTCTAAATGTCAAGAATTCACAAAACAAATAATCTCTGGTTCCATGATTCAACATTTGAAAATAATTTTTATACAAATCACATTAACCTGTAATAGCACAACCATGCTTTTTGAAGCTTCCAGCTGCATTTGGGCAACAAGTACCACTAGCAGTTTTGTCTGCACTTGAAATTTGCCCGTGTTCAGACTCAGAAGGGAACACAAAAAGGCAAGCTAAGCCTTTCCTGACAATTTGCTTCTTGTGAGCACAAATATAATCTCTGTTCTTCCTCAGCAGCTAAGATGAGATACTGCTAAAGACAAGGAGCTGCGTGATGATGTTAATGTAAAATTCAAAAAAAACTTCACTGACATAATTACCCTCAGAAGTAATGAAATTACTGTAGAGATACAGGGGCAAGCGGAGTCAGGCACTGAACTCACACAGACATTCTTTTCCACTTTTTTTTTTTTTTTTTTTTTGCTTTAAAACTACAAGGTCATAATCAAATGAAAGTAGGTAAACAAAGCTGACAACACCACTGACGCTGCAGTAATTAATATTGTCAAAATATATATTAGCAACAAATGTTTTTTTAATAAACCACTGAATTTTCAGTGATCCTAAAACTAGGACACTGTGTAATCAATTCAAGAACTAAGAACTGGAATGTATATCACAGATGACTAGAAAGATGCCATGTCCAGCAACCATTAGTTATATTATCAGAAAGTTATGTCTCCAAGGATATTGAAGAAAAACAGGAAGCTCCTACTGAAAATCAGCCACAACAGTACAGGAGATGCATAACAAAGATTTATAGAACTGTGAAACAACCTATTAATGTTACCCATGATTCACAGTACAGGCTCTGCTAGCTGCAGGTTGTATATAATACTACAGTAAAAACAAACAACTCCACAGCACTACTCTTTCAGAACTAGGTATTCAAAATTGATCACTCAGGTATCCTTTAACATTATATAAACACACATTTCCCTCATGCTCCTATGCAGTCTAGCATCCCTGCAGCTGTGCACTCACATTTCCTTTGGTTGGTTGTTTTCTCATGTGTGCAGGTGGCATTTTTTTTATTTTTAAATCTGCTTACCATAGGGAAGAGACCAAGAGAGTGGTACCGACGTGATATAGCATTTGGCATTGTCTTGTTCCTAAGGTTTTTCAGCTCTTCTTGAGCCTCATGAAGCATTTCCATGCACTCTGCATACTTGTCTTCCAGCTCCCGCAGCTGTAACATATGGCAAACCATCCAAGACCTTACAGGGTGCACTAACACCACAAAAAGCCTGCAAATTCTTTTCATACTGGTAAAAAATACTGGTGTAGGGAAGAATACCTCACTTCAAAGAAAAAGAATGCATATCATTGAAAAGAATAAACAACCTGGATTACTAACAGGAAAAGATGGGGGGAAGGAACTGCTTGCCCCATTTCCTATCCTGTGTAGCTACATGAAGCCACTGTCAAGGAGAAGAAATAGAATGAAAAAGTACCTTTAGTCTGAGGAGGTACAGTGCCCTACTACTGCCATGATGACTCCCATGGTAAACAGGGCGGGAAAAGGATAATACATTTCAGTGTTCCAAAGCACTTAGAAATTTTAAAATCAAGACTTACATCCATCCATATGTATAGATATAAGCTCCATGCCTTATTTGACCTTCTCAGCAAACACACTTTATATAATCACTGCAGATGTCTGCATACCCTTCTAGTTTTTTAGTTCATCAGCCATTTCAGTCAAGTATGGAAAAGCTGTGGTAGTCTGAAATACCATACTCCTACAAGTTTCATAAAAATAAACTACTTGGCTTAGACACAGAGATCCTGTTAGTCTGTTTTCCAGGAAAGGGACAGAGAAGCATGAACTCTGTCTTTGGAGCTCCACAGATACAAAAGGCCCATGAGCAGGAAAAGTTTCTATGGGCATTCCCACCTTCAACACCAAGTATTCCAAATGCTTATGGGGATCAAGCTTTATTGATTGATTTTGTTGTCTATTTTGTTCACGTGAACAGAGCACCCAGAAAATAGCCAGCAATCCTGGACTGTCTTCAGTTTATTTGCTGAATAAATACAGGATGAATCAGCTCTTCCATGTTATTTCACTGTTCAGAACAGGCTTAAAACACCAGCCTGGAGAAAACAATCTCTAAAGAGGTTTCTACATCATCCATAAGCCTCTGTTTTTCAAAATGTGTGCCAGATGAAGGACAAGAGAACAGAAAGGAAAAAGTTTTGAACTCTACCAGGAACATAAAATTCCTTCATTCCATACATAGGGAAAATTATTTAATACTTCTGATGCAGTTTAGACTAAAACTCTGACAAGTAAAGTGAACAGCCACTGCCTTGTTACTAAACTATTGTAATACTGGGTAATCTACTCACCTCTGCTGTGAGCTGTCTCTGGGCATCTTTAGCTGCTCCCAAATGCTGGACAAGTTCTTCATTTTCAACTGCACACTAAAATATGCCCAAAATGTTAGAAACACCATGATGATGTCTGTATCCTAAACTACATATAAGCAGGAAAATTCAAACTTTTCTCAAGACCCTCTCTGCAGCAATATTAGTCCATGTTAGTTTAAACACATTTAAACAACACTTTCAAATGTTAATACAGGAACACCCAGCATCAGTCTGTGCTCTGCTAAGTGAAGCTCCAATACCCTAAAACTAGTAAGTATGTGTCCACTGAAATACTTCCATGACATTGTCTTAGCAAAATCATTTAGGGTAGAGTTTCACACCTAATATTTAAAATAAATTTAACTATTGTATTCAATATGTCATTTATGCATTTTTTAATACACTGATGCTTTCTAGTCAAGTATGCTAGATATTAAGCATCAAACAAGGTCACCCAGATAAGGAGGATGGAAAATTTCCTTTAGTATACAGAGGATTTTAATGTCTTCCCAACACAATAGTAGTAAATCACAACAACAGTCTTGCAACTGGGTTCCTTACAGCTTTTGCCTTTTTCTGCAGATCAACTATCTGAGAGAGAAGATGGGTGATTTCTTCTTGCTGTCGGGCAGCATCTTCAGTTTTCTTTGCTAATTCTTCGGAGATGTTTGCAATCTGGATGTTTGCATCCCCTTTAAGAGAAGTGATTGCAATTAACATTACAAGCCCAAAAGCAGACAGGTAAGTAGAAAGATGGTTTTTTGAAGCATCACTTGATTCAGCAGAATCCTTTCCCAGTAACACAGCAAGGTATTTTTGAAGAACAGCAATAGAACACAAAAACAGAAACATCAAGTGGTCATGCAGCAAAGGAGACAGCACTTTCTCTTAATTATTTTTCTTCGTAAAACTTTCTTGCAAATGAGAAAGATTAAGCTTACAGCCAGAATTTTCTGCTCAGAAGTTTCAGCCAGAAATTTTCTCCTCACAACCATTTATACAGGGGAAAAAAGTACTACCAATTCCTACTACGACTGAGAGACATGACTCAATTGTCTTTTTTTATTTTTTACAGAACAATCTCAAATGAGAACAGAAAACAAATGAGGACATACTTAGCTCTTTAACACAGTCATTGACAAGCTGTTGTTCTTTCTCTTCATAAGTAATTGTTTCAGTCTTCAGTTGACAGGCCTGTTCAAGAAATCCACATCAAATATGCCACATTAGCACATTTGCTCTTTGCCAGTCTGTTGCTGTATTTCCATCTGCTTCAGAAAGACAAACTTTTCTAATCACTCATTCAGGAAGACAGTGACAAACTACAGTTTTTGCCTGCCCTCCCCTTCATGTTTTCAAACAGGGAGACAGGTGGACATTCAGCAGAGACATTACTGCATGGAGAAACACGCATCATTATCATCATATCTCCACTAGATGTCACCTGTATATTTTGCACTTAAAAAAACCAAAACCAAACAACCTTTACCATACAAAAGACTACTATGCAGAGCTTGATCTGGTCATCTGAACAAAGCTAGGCATCATCACAAATTAGATGCTTGCTTTAAAACACAAAACATTCAGTTAATTAAATATCATCCAGATAGTATTTGAAAAGTTCTGACACTGTAACAGTGTATCTCACATAAAACCTAAGTGCTACCTCCTTCTCTGCTTTGTCTTTTCCACTACAATTCTAGGAACACCAAGAGGAAGGTGGCTACACCCAGCTGGTTCTGTCTCACACCATCTTGGTGGGTCTGTAATCTATTCCCAGTGCTGGCAGCATGCACAGACACCCACAGACTAGATCAGTAGAGAGATGCATAGCTCAAAAGTGTCAGATTTGGCTCTGTCCTGTGTGTCCCCTGGCACAGACTGCATCTCCCTGGAAGGGGAGACAGTTGTGTGTGAGGGTCTCCTATCAGCTCCTGAGGCAGTGGCCTTCTCAGTTCTAACCCCTACCTTCATTACTCTCACATTACTTATTGCTCATCTTCCTTGCACCATTTCCCAGTGAAGAGTACAGCATTAGAGCTATTACATGTTTTCTTGTCCAAAGATGTGACACTATCTACTTGCAATGGGCCCTGCATTTGCAGTAGAAAATTATGATGATACTCTTTTCCCAGAATCTTTCTTAATGCAGAAGTATTTCTTCTGCTATGTTTGCAAAATGGTAATATGCTCCCAAAGTTTAGAACATGTATTGAAATTCAATGTATTGTTATAATTGTTGTTATTATTAGGCTATTCAAATATTGTTATCTCTGGCATACAGGGAACAGTAAATAACATTTCCAAACCAGTATCGTCTGTGAAACAAATGGCATATTGTCAGAAATGAAAGGCAAGAGGAACACACTCATCTTAAAATATTAACAGCCTGACTTGAAACAAACATTTATTTAATGCAAATTTAGGCTAATTTTTATTTTGACAAATTCTGAATTTGTAACAGAGTGGTCATGCCCACCTGCAAACTTCATATCTGCGCTAACAACCCTGATTTCTACCAGGTCAGCTCTTTAAGACCTGTTTCAAAGCACAGTTCTGGACCAAATCCTGTCTGTGCTTCTGAACATCCTTTTGGTAAGAAAGCTGCTTTGTATGTACCTTTCTGTCTCTTCCATGTTTCAACTTTCCCTTCAGTTAGAAGGATAAAGGATGGTGATTAAACAACCACAAAGAGATCAGTGTCATGTATCGAATTACTCACTCTTAGTTAGACCCTGTCAGCATTTTATAAGTACTTCTCAGTACCTGTGTTCTGGCATTTAAATGAACAACTGTACTAAGCACAACACAAAGCAAGAAATTTCACCTCAGATCTAAGCACAACATTCTCTTCTTCAAGGTCCTTGAGTTTCTTTTGAAGAGAATCCAAATGAAAGTAGTTCTGGACAGAGGAGGAAGATTCATTCCTTTTCAGCCTTGTAAGGAAAACAACAGTTTTAACTCAACAAGAGGAAAATTTTTCCCAGTGAGAGTCAGACATTGGAATGGTCTCCCAGGGGAATTAGTGGATTCCCCCACTTCGGAAAGTTTTAAGTCTCAACTTTGTGGCGTGCTGAGACACATCATATGAACATCCCTTCCAACCCAACATTCTATGATTCTATAAATTCATTTTAACCAGTATTCCAGCCAATCTTACAGGAGAGCAAACTGAAAAGAGGTCTCAAAACTAGTCAGAGACACATCAAATACAGATTTGTTCATGTCAGTATTCTTAACCAGTAATATATTTGCAGTGATCTTTAAAAAAGAGCATTTTATTTATTTATTATCCCCCCACTTCCCGTGGAAAAAGTTATTCAGCCAAGTCTATAAGAAAGGAAACCACCTTGCTACAGGGAGCAACCCAATAGCTTCCTGATGAATGCTGCACATGCTTCACCAGAATGCAGCAACTACTTTGCAAGCAAGGGCAGAAAGCCCCTTGGAGCCTGTGATGCTGTTCAGCCAACTGATTGCCTGGAAGTATGCTATAAGCCATGCTTTAAGTCCTTTCCTCTGCTTAGAATATTTCACAGAGCCATCAGACCACAAAGGTTGCACACTTAGCACATTCTAGCACATCATGCAAAGGTTTGTGGTGCAATGGGGTACCTCAGGTGGGATCTACGTCTGCCTCACCACCACAGTGACCTAATTCCTGTGAAAGTTACAGTGCTGCCTCAGCAGCTTCCCTGTGTACCTTCCTCTCCTGGCTCCTCTTTGCATCACTATAACCAGATGGTTCAAGGCAAACCCTTCCAGCTGGTCCCATGCACCAAATTCAACATCCTATTTATAGTTCCAGCCAACACAAGGATCATTTTACTACTTTTCAGAGCTATCAAATTGTCCAAACTGCTCCTGCTTAGTACCGGATGAAGGTTCAGTGTTGTTGATCAATAACTTACGGGGTGGAACAGACGGACTCCGGCTCACTTTCTTCAGCAGCACTGGTATAGAACTGGAGCAGCTCATCTTTCATGGAGAGCTCATGCCGCAACTGAGATACCTGCACAAAGAAAGGGTTTGCAGATCAGTAAGCTGCCTTCCTATGGAGATTTTTAAGTAAGCCCACTATAAATTACTTAGTTATATATCCTCCAAGCATCTCTCTCAGATCACAGAACTGGAGCAGAACAGAAACAGTTCCTTTATTTCTTAGCAAGGAGAAAAAAGTCACTAAATGGTATTTTTTTAGAAGTTAAAAAAATGTAATTGTCCACCACTTTATAAACAAGGCAAAGAGAAATGCTTAAGATGAGCAATCCTGAATTCACTATTGCATTTCTCTAGATTCTCATCCACAGAAATGGTTATACTGCAATTATACTGCAAGAAATCAATGTGGCACAATCAAGAAAAACATCACATTCTTATCCATTTTATGCAATGACTGTCACCATCTAGCTCGGATACAGACCCTGCAGACCACAGATACAGATATTTCTTCCCCTCCAAGAGACTTCTGATAGAATTACTGCAGTTTTTGTGTAGTGAGGTTGCCTGTTGAGCTGCAGAACACCACTGCACAGCGGCTTCCATTCTGAGGGGTGGTGGGTGTAGTCAGCTTCTGGGTGTAGTTTGGGCTTCTGATGAAACCGAAACATGAATCGTAGTAAACCATGCTCAGTACATACATGTATCAAAAAGAAACCAAATATCAAAACTAGGTGGTTAAGATACCCTGTAATTGTCAGCTCCACAAACTTAACCTTGGTTAATTCATATTGTGATTCTCCAAGAAAAGTGTTAAAAGCCTAATTCTGCCATAGAATGAACACCACTTCACAGATGCAATTAAAGACCTCAGTGGCAAGAGATTAATTTTTATTTTGCTTGAATAGCTATAAATAGCATAACTGATCATAGAGATCTTTTCCCGTCCACTTGCACTTGCTCTGCATCCTTCAGTTTTCACTTTCCAATGCACAAACTGCAGAACACTTTTCATTAGACTTCTGCTTTTTATATTGTAGGCATATTTATATTTGTAGTTATTACTGGCAAAAAAATCCAAAGAATATCAATAAAATAGATTTAAGCTGCATTTTCATGAAACAAAAAGCAGACTCAGTGCAATAAAGCACTTAAACTGCGCAGAATTTTAAAGTAAACAAGGTCATTTACTTTACTAAGAGTCCTGGTTTGAGCCAGTACAGAACTGGTTTTCTTTTTCACAATTTTACTTTTCAGTTAAGACTCTTCTAACTGACTGCATTTTCTGAACTCAACTGCATGTTTTTTTCAGTCAGTATCTCCTTCTAGGATTGACAACACGTGATGCATGTAGTTATTGTTGGAGAATGGAATGCAGAAAGGTCTTTTTTACACTTATTCCTATAGAAAACAAGGTCACTGCTTGATTCTGCTGAACTTCTAATGCTCTGGAAACAAAGGAGAGGAAAGGAGTCACAAATGTGACCTTCTCCAGAGCAGACCAGACAGGTAATCCAAACAAAGTATTCCATTCCAAACAATGACATTTCAGAAAACCATGAAATAAAAATCCGTGCGTTAATTCTGGGAAGTTCAGCTTCTCCATTTACAGAAGACCAAAAAAACTGAGGAAAAAGTGACTACTTCCCTTCAATGCATTATGGCTCAGCCTATTTAAGTAGCAAAGATTCAGATATCTCCAGATTCTGCTATGGTTTTTTATCTATGAAATAAAAAAGACTGAGGATATTATTTTACCTCACATTTCCAAATACTCCAATTCTCCAAAGGAGGGTGGAAAAGCCAGAAAAGATGACATCTTATGAAAACAGGGCCAGAAGCAATGGGCAGAGACTGAAACATGGAAGGTTTCCCCCTGAACATCAGGAACAACTTTTTTTTTGTGAGGGTGACTGAGCATTGGTATGGGTTGGTCAGAGAGGCTGTGGAGATATTCAAATACTGCCTGTATGTGGTCCTGGGCAATGGACTGGAGCTGACCCTGACTGAACAGGGGGGCTCAGACAAGATGACTTCCAGAGGTCACTTCCAACCTCTGCTACACTGTGAAATGGGGGAAAAAACCCTCACTGCAGTAGCTTCCAGCAACACTTCCCTTTGACATAGCATTTTGTGGTGTGTTAACCTTGGCCAGCAGCTAAGCACCCATGAATCTCACAGGGTGGATTAGAGAACCAGAAGCATAAAAGCCAGAAAAAATCAGGGGCTGAGATAAAGGCAATAAGTAAAGTAAAGCAAAGTTGCTTGTGCAAGCAAAGCAAATTAAGGAATTTATTCACCGTTTTCTATCAATAGGCAGATTTGCAGCCATTTTGTGGAAAAATGGGCCTGAGCACACGTAACAGTACTTGTGAAGACAAAACACTGTAACTATGAATGTCCCAGTTTCTTCCTCCTTTCTCTGAGCTTTTATTGTTGAGCATAATGTGAAGTATAGAATATCTGAAGATATTGGTCAGTTCAGGTCAGCTACCCTGGCTGTGCCTCCTCCCAACATCTTACACAGATGGGGGGGCAGAAATGCTGTGGAAGCACTGCTCAGCGATAGCACTCAACACTGCTTTAGTCACAGATCCAAAACCTACCACCATACAGGCTGTCACAAAGTTTGTAGCTCCATCCTAACCAGGTGCAGCATACATTTTTACATTGCAAAATACAAGATTGTTTTATGAAAATAAAGGGACATCTTTGACCCTCACAAGCCACTGCAATGTGAGCTTCAGAGCAAACACTACCACTCTGCTCCTGCACAACCTGTTGTTATCAAGCAATAGGCACTGTTGCCCACAAAGGACAATGTCCATGAGCTGTCACCATGCTCGATCCCCAAGACTTCATCTGTTCAGGCTTTCAATTCAATCCATTGTCTTGAAATCCTCACTTAAGAGACAGTTGTCTTAGTTACCCTTCTATTTAATATTCAAAACTCAGCATTAATGAAAGATCTGAAACCTACTAAAGAAGGATTTTCAGCATTAAAAAAAGTGTCATGACTTTAAAGCCTGCCTCAAAAGCATCTATTTCTGAAAGTCAAAATGACAGTGTGAAAGATGGGTGTTGATTGAACATATGGCCCAACATATCAAGCCACCTGGTAAGAAGTTTATTTCTGGTGGCCCTTTTGCTAATGCTGCTCCTCAGTCCCTCTAAATAAAAAGAGACCTGGCAGAAGTGGCCCATGCCTGTCCTGCACCTTCCTGATTCAGACTGTCTATTTTGGAAGTATGGCACTGCCCTGTCCAGGCCAGTATGCACATGCCTAGTAAATACCATATTGACCATGGCCTGACACATGCTGGGACTTGAAAAGAAACCAACACTCCTTCTGGGATATAAGACAATTAGTTTCCCTTGTCAAAAAGGGTAAGGCACACCAAATGATTCTATTTCTCTATGTGTGCTCCACCACCATTTACTGCACCACTGGGATTCCTCCACCCATGCTTTATTCATCAACCCATCTCAGATATAATTTAATACCTCACATGCCTGAGCAGTTTTATTAACTGCATTTCTAAAAGTTGTTAATCCACTCTGGTTCACTGATCTCCCATTCACCCTGTAACTGTGAGGTTTCTCTCCCTCTAGCTCAAAGCTGTGTATGGATGAGATTCACAAACCAAGGTCACTGTCCCAGAATAGAAGAAACATTTGCCTCCAGCTCAGTTAGTAAGTCAGAAGAGTTTAGAGACATTTGCAGTGCAGATAAAGAACTCTGAGGCATCCTGTACAGTTCCATCCAAGATATATCCATCATGAATCTGCTGGTATCTACAGCATCTAACTTCCCATTCAGAGAAAAACAGCAACAGTGTAAATATTCAATTAAAAATTCAATAGTACGTGGAAGAAACAGGGTACTACCTAAAGCAAGTTTTAAGTTATGTTTTATAGATTGCACCAATTCAGAAACACATGCACCACCATATTATATTCCAAACATGTTGAACAAATGTCTACAATATTATGACTGCAGTCAGACTCAGACAAATATAAGTACTGCAGCAGTCTCCTGACCCATGCTTCAATGGATTCTGTCACAGTTCACTGGAAAGAGACACAGCCAAATCACAAGAAGCTGTAAGGTCTTAGCCATCTGGATAGAAGGTGGCAGATCATAGCTTATTTGCTTCCTACCATAACCCAGTGCTTCCTAACACTGACAAGTTCAAATATACAGAGCTTGTTGAATAAAAATTGCCAATCAAAATATATCCTGACCCACCTGAACAGTGGAAGCTTAACACAAGTCTATGGAGTTGGCCCAGCTTGGGAAGGGCAGAATACATATGATATCAGTGACCATGCACTTCTTAGATCTCAATAAATACACAAAGTGATCTACCTTATATAAATACCTATATCATATTCTGTTTGAGAAACAATGGGAAGCACTCCCAGTACTCAAAGGCTACAATTCTAGGAGCCAAAATTCAACTTGAGTTGCATTTGGAAAAAATACAAAAAGCAGTTGGTAAAGAACAAACACTGAGGACTGAGAAAGATTCAGGGGAAAAATAGTAAGAAGAGCAAGCTGCACATACAGAAAGCAGAAGAAGCAAAAGTGATTAGCAAAATAATCAAACCAGAGGGAATTATGCATAGAACAGGGCAACAAGGACAAAACAGGAAAAAGTAAACTGTGGGTACAGTGATTCAAAATGAAAGGTGCAGCTGGTTTCAGAGGAAAACGAAATCTGAAGCAGAGCAAAACTCAGTGGCTTGAGGTGGTTTTTTTCCCCCTCAAATCACATGATTGGAGGCAACAGGTCAAATTATTTTTTTTATGACATTCCTAACAGTGTACATGCCACAAAACTGCTGCAACACAGATTGACCTGCTAAAGACAGGATACCTAAGAAAATTAAATATGGACAAGTTGAAGCTGAAAGGAAAATTCACACCATCATTGCAGATGTACTCAGGCATAAAAATCTTACCTCTTCCCTGATGTGTTCTACTTGCTCCTCCAGAAACTCATTTCTTTCTGTTAGTGACTTATTCTTCTTTAACAGCGACTGGCCAATCCGAGCAGCTAATTCTAAGTCCCGTTCTTTCTGTGAAGCATTCAGAAAAGAAAGCTAATTTCAGACTTTTTATTCAACAAAGGATCAGAAGGAAGGTTAAACTGTCATAACAGGGCAGGAACAAGTATTTAATTAAAAGACTCCTTCCTTCTGTGAGGTTTTGTTTGTTTTGGTTTTTGCTAATTCTCTGTTTGTATTCCTTATTGTGTTCAACCCACATTATTCAGAAAAGACTGACCCATACAGAGTTATTGAACTATACACATGAAAGCACAGCTTCAAAGTCTACAGTAAAACAATGTAAGTGAGACCGTATCTGGTTCTCTACTACAATTTTGTCTAAAAAACTGAGGGAAATTATACCATCACCTTGTCACATCAGTTGCAGAATATAATCACATGCACATTTCAAAGTATTCTCCTATTCCACTTGCTTCACCTTAAAACAAAAGGCAGTAAGCTGTGCAGGAAAAAAAGTGGATTCCACCACAAAAAAATGTTCAGCTTCTATCTTCTTTGTGTACATACATAGGTGCTTTCACATAAAGCCAAATGCTATTCCTTTCATTTTTGCAGACATCTAAATCTACATTAAATGTTTACTTTCACACTGTGTGTGCCCCCTTCCTCCTTCTCTTCTGTGTCCACAGAATTTCAAATAACTGGTCTAGATAGCTCACCACATATACCAAGAAGAAAGTTATTGATAACAAGCACCTATATATATATATACACAAACACATTTCAGCTTCTGCAAATCTGAGAAGTGGTGATGTAACAATTGGAGATGTAAGCATTTGTCATGTATGCATTAATGACAAAGCCTACCTCCAGCTACTGATCACATGGATTGGAGGTCAATTAATTTGAATGAAGAGGTTTTTGTAGTGGAAAAAAAGGAGGTTACATATTAATCAGTAAATAAAAAGACAGGTTATTGAGCACTGCTGTATCTACAAATGGCATTTTCCAAATGGTTTCTGAAGGTCAGGCTTATATTTGCATTTAAAGCTACTGGCATTATCTAGCTGTAAAATCTTTCTGTAATCTTATGTACAGTCTTTCAGAACAATAGATCCCACAGAATTATCAAAAACAAACCATTTGGTTTATGTATGGAGCCAACTTATTGTTTAGTATTTCAGTTCCTTTCATAAATACAAAGTTGAAAAAAATACATTGCTTTAACTCTAGAGTAGAAAAGCTATCAAGCAGCAAGGATCCTAACCTCAAAAATGGAGGAATCTAAGTGTATTTTCAGGCTTTTTAATTAAGGTACCTAGACTTTCTACACAATTTTTAGCAATTCAGCTCTAAATCTCCATTTGGGGTCAGGTCACTTTTTCACAGTGAGAAGGAATTAATTTATTAAAGCAATATTTAAGAAAATACAGAACCCAGACACATTGCCACCATTATTAGAAAAGGAGGAGAAAACTGGTCCAGAGAGGAATCTACTCCTATTCTTTCTACATCCCCAGGCAAACCTGGTGTCACTCACTTTGCTCAGTTTGAGGGCAGCAGGCACTTATTTTCAAAATATCTGCACACTTGGTGTTTTGAGATCTCTTTCCTGCCACTCCCCCAAAACACTACACCTTTCACCCTGCCAACTTTGTAATACAGACATTTGAAGCTTGCCAACAGGAAGGACAGAGAAGGATTAGCTTTGGGTTTGTTTTTTTTTTTTTTTGCTTCTGTGTGAAGGAAGCAGAAGGAGTTACACCTTGATTTCTATAAACAGATGTAATATCTTGTGATAACCATAATACGGGGAGAACAGAGCAAGGAGCTGTAGGTACATGTCTGCCTAGGAACAGAGTGATTCAATCAGAAATGATGGCCAGCTAAATGAAAAAACCTTACTGAGAGTATTTGTTTTACTAAAGGTTCCCCCCATTTTTCCTTTGTTATGTCCTTCTACCATTGCTCCTGTGAATGTGATTCCTGGATCTACAGTCATTTGGCTACATGGACTCAGGGGAGGAAACAGTTTGGCAGAACACTGCATCATTACTTAAAGAAGCCATGGAAACACATGCAAGTACAGCTCAGCCAAACAAGATGAAGGGAACAGGACACAAACAGGTAACAGACTGTTAGTTCATATTCATTTGTTATTCCAGGACAAGTCTTTTAGGCAAAGTATCAGTTTTAACTAGTACTTTATAGAAAGTTATTTAAGAGTTCAGTTCGAAGCACAAAATGCAGGACTTTGTAGTGAGATCACCACAGAACCCACTTCTTAAGTAAATATGATATAAATCTGATCTCAGTACAAAGTCCTGCATTTTGTGCTCTGAGCATTCCCTCGCTTGTTTCCTTGCAGAATTAGAGGAAGAACAGACAATCCAATGTATCTTGGTTAGACAGACCCAACCTTTGACATTATTTCAATAAGCAAGCGATTAAACATGAAATGTTAAAAATTATACTCAGCTATGAGTGTAATTTCAGTTCAGTTGTAATAGTTTTCACCTAAAGAATTCTTCATAAACATTTAGAAAATCATTGGCTCAAGATTACAACAGAAAAGAAACTCAAACAATTGATTACAGTATTTATTGAACAAAAGCACTGTAGCCTGATAATTGCTTTTTCTATTTCTTGAGTGCCAAGAATTACAGTAGTAACAATTTACATAATAGTATTAAAAAAATAATCCCAAAGCAATCAAATAAAAGGCAAAGAAGAAAAGGCTCAAAGACAAATGGAGTATTAGATATTTTTAAATTTTGTGTCTATGCATTTCTCTGGAAAGACATTACCTGAGTTAATAAATATTGTTTTAGTACTTAAAGATAGTAAATCCATCACTAGTGATACTATTAGCTTTACATGTAATGTAAAAGTGTCATTTTAAGACGATTTTTCCCCACATCCCATCCATAATGGAAAATATTTGGCCAGGGGCAAGTTAAGTTAAATGGCCTCAACTGAAAAATAAGCACAAGTAATGTATCTGTATGACCAAGGTAAATAAATTGCCTTTACTTACAAAGAGTATTTACCTTACCAATGAGATAAAGTGTACATACACTTAGCACTTTTTCCTCCTATTTTAAGGGCAGTCTACCAACAATCTTGAATAGTAATTTTTGTACTACTTTCTCATATGGTGTATGGGATATAATACTTGCCTCTTCGAGAAGACGTGTAACAGCATCTATGTCATTGTATGTTTTAGTCATCTGGCCCACTCTTTCTGCACATAAAACTGTAAGGAAATAAAATAATACATTAATCATATTGGCAATACTATTGGGTGGAAAGTATCCTTAAAAGATTTTAGATTTGCATATGTTTTTATCTTAAAATTACTTATATAAACTTTTGGGTATGTCTATAAAAAGCTTTAGAAAATCTCATAAAAAAACCCCAAAACCAACAAACAACAAAGCTTCAAGTTAAACTGGGAATACAAGTGTTTCTCTTTTGTAATGAGCATTTGCTTTTGTCCATGGCAGAGAAAACCATCTTTAGTTAGAACTTTCTTCTCTGAAGAGGAATGCACCGAGTTTTTTAAAATAAAACAAAAAATAAGTGAAAACAGATTTTCTTAGATTCATAATTAGGATTCTATCATGTCACCTAGTCATTGCACTGCACATAGCAAAATTACCCCATGAATACACAACATATGTTCAAAGATACTTCGATGCCCTGTTTAGTTAAGAACTGGGTTTTATGGTATGAGACAGTAAAGTAAATACAAAATGCATGCAAAATAATAATCAATTTTAAAAATACTCAGACCACACCATGGTATCCACACTATCACTCATAAAAATATTTACTTAGATTGGATAAGATGATTAATCACTAAGGTGGAACCAGGAGTTTTGTTAGACTGAAGAAAGCACGCGGAAGTTTTATCTACTACCACAAGTCATCTTCTAAGAAGCTAGATACACAGACTTCTCGAGAAGTCTGCAAGTTTTCTAAAAATGCACCAATAACCAGAGGAAACAACAGCACTTTCTGCTTTACCCTTAAATTCTTTTTATTTTCAGCTACACCTACTCCTCAAACCGTCTAATTCTGGGAAAAAAAGGATGGATAATGAAGCTGAGTTGAACATACAGACCACTGGTTATCAGGCTGTTGTAGCAGAAATTGTTCATCGGGGGATTTACCCTTGAGAATGTCACAGCTAAAGCTCAGTCTGACAGATTGGCTCATGTTGCTCTAGTGCGCATTAAGGGAGGGGGGAGAGAAGAGAGAGATAAGGCCTAAGAAGATTTAAATAGTAGTACAGTAACATTGCCAGGAGACAGTCTGTCACCCTGAGGAAACAACACTACTCAATTTATAAATTTAATATTTGTTGGATGGGGCCTTGAGCTACCTGACCTAGCAGGAGGTATTCCTGTTCATGCTCGGGGGTTGGAACTAGATCATCTTTATGGTGCCTTCCAATCCAAACCATTCTATTATTCTATGATATACATAAATAAGACAGTTGATCACCACTAAAGCACATTAGTCTCTAGCAGTAACTATAAACATCCAGTGTTATCTGTCCTAGAAGCAGACACTGTCTGAGAAACTTCTGTTAATTTCAGCAAGTGCAGCTACTTACAAGAAACTTAGCTGAAAGCAAAAGTACAAACCAGAAAATCACCTTTATCCTGGCCCAAACCAGGACAATTGTTTATCAAGAGAAATAGTACATAGGTATTTACTGAAATGTTGGACGATCCTACACTTGGACATCAGAAAGTTGCTTTAAACTTCAGCAAGAAGTACAATTTGTTACTGTTTGTTTCCCTATTTCTCAAATCCTATTTTTGAGGGCCAAATCCTAAAAACATTTGCAATATTTAGTGACATCGGTAGTGCCAGTGAATTCCAAAGGATGCCATTCAAAAGATAACTACATTTATCAAAATAATTAAATCTGAAAGTGGTAAGAGTAAAAAGTTCATGCTTCAGGGTAGTGATTTGACAAAAATTACACTGAAGTATAAATAAAAACTGTACTACTGCACAAGCAAAAATATGGTGTATCAGTAAAATACAAGCTATATTAGTCAAAAGTAGACTAATAAGGATTCCACAGGAAAAAAAATTAAGTAACTTGCAGAGAAAAACAGCTATAGTAAACAAAGGGACTAAACATTAAAACCAATAAAATCTTCAAAAGGCAGATGGTTCAGAAGACTATTCACAATAATAAAAGCTAACATCACCATAAGAACAAAGCAAGTTCATAAGTCATGCAATAAAATGCCTATCAGAAACCCTGACACCAGCAGTTTTTTTTCCAAAACAACTGTACATTAAATAGTTCCCTTGGTTACGACATTCCCTTGCTACTATAGAATAATGCTTGAGATTGTTATTAGGAAGGTAATCTTAACTCTGTACCTAGCACTAATAATCACCGCTGATTACAGCTATGGCAACCTCACACTGTCCCAGTTAAGCTGAATATATAACCTTTCTTACATCCACACTGATAAAAGGACAATGATGCCACAGACATAATAGTCACTCAGCTGGGAGAGAGAGAGATAAAGGTTGATTCATATGGCTGCTCACTCAGCTGTTCCTTCAGAACTTGCCATTTAATCTTTAACATGACAGGTTAATGCCACAGCATTATCACAACAGACAGGCCACTAGCAAAGAAGTAGTGACCTGGTCACCGATACCTTTTATTTCTCAAAATTTCCACCAAACTTGGTCCCTGTTAAAACAGAGGTCTCCATATACTACTCTGCCAGTGTGGAAGGGTTTCAAAGCAGAAATGATAACTTAGGCATCCTCTTCAACATGCAAATGGAAAAGAACTTCAAGATATTGCTTATAAAAAATATGCCTTCCCCAGCCAAACACCTCCTATCAACACTCAACATGGAAGACAGCAGAAGCACAGAGCTATGCACTAAAAGGAAGGTTTTCCTTTTGGAAGAAGGGCAAACTTGCAAAGTAATGTCACTCTTGATCCCCCAGAAACCAAAACTTGTGAGGAAGAGAAGGTGGAAAGTGAGAGGAAAGAAAGCAATTCAGAAGAAGCATTTTAAAAACTCAAAACAGCATCCAAATATATAGAGATAGACACTCTCCACAGGTAACAAGATAACATTTGCCAGTTGCTAGTGCAGTGATTTCGAATTCCTTGATGACCAAAAAGACTGCCAAGCAAAAAAAATGCAGTATTTTGAATAATAATTTTGGGTGCTGATCAGCGAAAACAGATGGGGTGGGAGAAACCACAAAAAACCCCAACCCAAACAAAAAGAAGCCAACAGACTGACCAAAGCCCACAGACTCCACAGTGCTCATGGATTCTGCATAGCATGTTTCTAACCTGCTGGAGTTTCTGACCAACCAAGAGAGCTTCATAACACTACCATGAAGATAAAACAAGAGCAAATGAAGGACAATGCTCTGTAATACAAAACTAATTTACTGACCTCTTTTTGGCCTCTTGAAACTCAGTAGTATTTTTGCTGGAGGATGACAGAAGTCTAAATGCAGGCATGCATGCATGCAAACATCTAAATCAAAATACAACTTGTGCCTCTCACTCTATGGAGTAGGCTGTTAGACAATAAAGAAATAATAATAATAAAATGTCTAAAAGCAAACTGAGGAATCCTAAAATTCCAGAGACAGTTAGAAAATGCTTTTTGGTAACTGCTTTGAAATGGATTGCCTCAGATCCAAAATAGAAACACAGAAAGCTTCTATCACATTCCCATGACAGAACTAAACACATTCTACCAGGGACATATTTGCAGTTCAAAGTATTTGGTTTTTTAAAAGTTAAACACACAACTGGGCAAATGCTACACAGATCTAGTATTTCCTCTCTTTCCATACCCACTCTTCATTTTTGAGACCTATCAATGAGGGACTAATTGAAAAACTAAAAGAGAGCTGCCATTGCTGAAGAGGAAATCCCAGGTCTCTCCACTCCTCTTTCCATCTACTTCCAACTACTGGGAAACAGCTAGGGGATAAGATATTATGGTAAAGTTTTGGTTTTGGGGCAGATAATACTGACCTGTAGAATTACAGAGTCTGAACTAGGGATCTCCCTGCTACCAAAATTTATATCCTCATAAATATCGGGATAAACAAAAACTGTTCAGGAAGCACAGATCTCTGGCAATTTTAATTCTGATGTTTCTTCCGGCAAGGTGGCAGCAGGGTACAAACTTACTGTTTTGTTTATCATAACAGCTCCCTACCCAAAACCTTGAACTATGGCAAGGTCTATTGTTTCTATGATCAACCATGTAACACCCTGTCACATTCACAGCTTCTGTATCCCTCCTCTCTGCCCAGAGCTCTCTGCAAAGACTGAAAATAAAATGGTTCATTCTCCTCATCCTGAACATTGAGGATGGAGACACTCAGTACAGACACAGTACCACTGACTGACCAACAGTGCTCCTTACTGCTGGATACCACTTGGCAAATATTGGCAACCAGAGACACAGGCAGACTTGGATCCCTCATCTCACCTTGGTTTAATTTCTCAAAGTCTATTTTTGCACTCCAGGGATAAAGCACTTGTTAAAAATCACAGCTTCAGTTCTAGGGCCATCAACAGTCATACTCTGGCACTGGTCACTGCAAGCACTCCATTGGCTTGAGCCAAGTGCATGAGGAATTATGGAGCTGTGCCACATTACCTATATTCCTTTTCAAATCAACTCAGGAAACTTACACCTAAAACGTGCAGTCAGCTCTGTTATTGACCCAGACTAGTAAAAATTTCACATGTTTAAAGGTAAACATGGTAGCTTCTCCTCCACTAAAGAGAAGTTTTTGGCAGCCCTGGCTAAACTGGGGCAGATGCTTCAGGTTGTCACATTCAGGACAGCCCTGAGAGAACATGTTCATCTAAAGAGCTTAAAAATGTGAAGAGACTACTGTCAAAGGAGCCTGGAAAATGTGCTTCTGAAGCATGATTTGCCAGAAGTCCAAATGTTAACATCACATGCCAAAAGCTCCTCCAGCCTCCCCCACAGTCCCCAAGCACAGCAGCAAGCCAGTCCCTCCAGAAGGCAGATGGGGAGTTCAGCAGGTGGCTGCGACCCTGGTCAGGGGACAAAGAGTGGTCACAGCCCACCAACTGCTCCACAACTGTCACATCACACTGCGGGTGACGTTCATGAAGGAGTCTGGAAGAACACAGTGTTGTGAATGGTACACACTCAGTCAGCAAGTACATATTAGAGCAGTGAAAAATAGCTACCATAAGTTCAACAGACACTACCAGTAGATTTTGGGGGTTTTTTCTTTTAAATTGTTAAAGCCTGGTTTACTGTTATTTGAGTAGTGCAGTTACTAATTCTTCTGAGAAATATTTTCTCTTGCCATGTAAGCTATGGTTTGAAGGGTGTTTACTGCCATTCCCCTCATATGATATTTAAATAGCTTAGTAACTCCAACATTAAAGCCTCATATAAAAATCCACGTCATTACGACATGTCAGGCATGGGAAAAAACCCTCTGCTGCTATATTTTCTCTAAAGCTTAAAGCTCAGATACTCGGGTTGGTAGCCACCTTAAATTGCCTTTAAGCAGGTCACGAACTGCCATGAATTTTCTCATGGAGAAGGAAGAAATATTTCAACAAGACTGTCACACACTTACTCTGTCTGTTAGCACTAACACACATCAAAACAGCAACTTGGAAAACACAGCCACAAACAAACTAAGGAGATAAGAAAAAACACCTGGAGAGAAGCAAAGGCATTATCATATTGTCTCCATGTTTGGACCCTGCAGCCTGCCAACACCATAGCACAGAAATGATTTATAGCTCACCATACCTCTTCTGTCAAAAATACAACTCTTGTGGGATTTTCAACTGCTAGCCATTGAATTACTATCTTGCCTTTCTCCTCAATCCATTTCTTGTCAAGAACTGTCTGAACTTCAATCCTTGCAACTAATAACTGGGCAAAGAGCTTAAAACAGGATCTGGATTGTAAATCTTTCAAACATCTTAAAATGAAGTTACAAGCCTGTATTAAAAGCCATGTTTTGTTAGCTGTCTTCTAAAGTGCAGGATCTTTTCCTATTCCACCTCTGGTAGAGATTAGTTGTGCCAAATCTTACAAGAATTACTAGTCTACATTTTCTTTGCTAGCATTTAAAGATTCCAGACTATGTATGGCCTCCATTCTAGTCAATGCCTTTGTAAGATAAAATAGATATATTTCATTTTCTGTAAGTCAGCCCCTGGCAGTGTCTGAACATTTATTTTTTATTTTTTTTTAATCAAGCTTGGACTAGATTCTTAGCCTGCATTTACCCAGTAGTTCAGATAAGGAGGATTTTTAATCTGTTACATCAATAAACTGAAATAATAATGAATGTATGACATCATGGGTCCTAAGCAGGTAATAATCTTTTCCTGGCCTACCTGCAAAAGCAGGAATCAAAATCCAACCTGGTTTCAGAATTAGATGAACCAAAAAAATCATTAATCCAAGCAAACTGACAGGCTGTCCTTTCACAGCTCAAGTTTTTTATCAACAAGAACTAAGTAGACACTGTCAACATATATCCCTGCAAAAAGTTTCACTGCAGTCACTCGGTGACCAGCTCATCAAATAAGGAGTAAATATGTTGCTATCAGGCATATTCCCAAACAATGCACTGACTTCAAGATCGTTGTGCTTAAATATTTATGAAGGTGCTTTCCATACTCATCAAGGGAACCAATTCTGTGGTGCTCCTAAGTGTAATGCTAGTTCTGTGACATTGGCTCTAGATATAGGACTGAGGGCAGTCATAGGATCTAAGTGAAGAGACAGGGAAAAACCTCACTACATCAAAATCACCATGGCAATAAGAGACAATTTAAGGTGCACACATTCTGCTAATGGAATAGGCCAAACAGTTAAGAAGTTTATTTACACAACTTTTGTACCCTTCTTTCCCATAACTGTAGATGGCTAAGGTAAAGCATATTCTCAAGGCTTTCCATTTCTGATACTGTATTTGTAACCAGATATGGATAAAAGGTTTACTATGCTCAGCACAAAAATGCTGATGTTTCTATCTGCTTTACTTATAGAATGTACTGACTCACTCCCAAGAAAAAATACTATAATTTTTAAGTGCATACATGTGCAGGGATACATTGAAATACGATATATACTTTTTGTGCATCTGTATCACTACTACACTGTGTAAGTGACCTGAATGAATAGGTGGAGGAGAGAAAGCATCTTTAAAAGGCATTTCAAACACATATGGAGCTTCTGAGAAAAATATGCTGTAGAAAAAAGAGGGCTAAATTTATCCCACATGGCACTTGGTAAGAACAGCTTCACACTGTACTGAGATCTGCATGAAAGGTAGGGTCAGCAGGAAGAATAAGAATGGCATTATATCTATTTCAGCAACCATTTAATCACTTTAAAAAAAAAAGGGGGAATCAAGTAGAAGACAATGTCAGTGGGCAGTAAGTTTTCTCCTGACCCCAACCCTTAGTTTTAAAGTTTCCTTTTACCAGTATTCTCTCAATCACCTTTCTATTACATATAGACACACAAGTTAGCTTCCTCATCCCCCACAACAGGATAAATGAATAGTTTATTGCTGAATATGAATGAAATCCAGGTGCAATATTTGATTCTGAGGAAGATTTAACAGGCAAGTCCTTTGCAACAGGATTCAAAGAATGTGCTACATCCCCTAGGTCTTTGCACTCAGGGACTATTTATCAAGAAGAGAATAAAGGTGTAAATTCATAGCTGGTCACATTCTTTGAGCTAGCTGTCTTTTAAAGCATCCTTACAAGAGCTTTATTGTGGTGTATTTGCAAATACCCATCCTTTACCACAAAACCACTATTTTGCAGTGAAATTTACAGCACTTGAAACAAAATAACTAGTGCGTTTGGCTTTTGTTACCTCAAGCCCTGAAAAAAAACCTGCCCCTTGGACACAGCCCCTTAAGTGAGTACACTCTCCATACATCAGGTACATAAGAGGATTTTCAATATAGATAGATTCACATTGCCACTATAACAGGCCAGTTGCCTGCAGTACTGCAGATGCCACTATTTCTACAAAGTATGACAAGATTTTTGGGTCATTTTTTTTGTTGAAAAGTTAAATCATAAAAGCCACAACTGAGATGATTTCTATTGGTGTGCTTTCAAGATCATGGATAAGCATAAAATTGTTGTTTTGTTTATTTTTAGAACTACCTGCAGGGAATGACAACATAAAAGACAGTTTCAGACTATTAATTTAAGAATATTTTCTTTATATTTCATCTGAATGTACTGGCTACACCTTAAAAACACTGTAAAATTTAGTAATCTAAATCTACACATATCATTCAAATCCCTTACATGTTGCTATGTGCTATGACACAGAAGTTTAAAACCAAAAGGTGAAAAGTACCTTCTTCCAAGATATCAAGGCTGTGCCTGTTAAATTGGCATTGTCTCTTATTTTCCTTTTCGTAGTCATATTCAAAGCTTTCTTCTTCATTTACTGACATTTCCAAAGTTATCCCAGACGGACACAGTAAGATGTCTTGGTCTCACAGGAGAAGGGAGGTCATTCCCTCGGAGTCTGCATTTTGGGGGAGAGCAAACGGAGGTCTCCACAATGCAGGATACCATCTTTCCTCACTCACATGCTCAGCCCAGGAGCTCCTGAATGACTGAGTATTTGTCCTTAGCACAACAGCTTTGTGTTGTACAGCTGGGGTGGAGGAGGGAAGAGACCATCTGTCTAATAATTACTGGAAGATTTACGTTGTTCCTCATACCTGCTCTGAGGGTACCCGGTTTTTGCTCAGCGGCTCCCCTCTCATATTTCAGACAAAGTAAAAGGGCTGAGAGCCCCCTCCCTGGCACTCCTCAGGTCAACAAGGTTCTCTCTCCTCTGCCCCTGCTCCTCCAGCTGAAGTGGTAGATTCCCACAAGTGTCTCAGCCACACGGAAGTCTGACACGGCCTCCGACTGTCACACCTAGTGAGGGGTGTGCACCTTCAGAGAGTTAAATCACCTCTGGAGTTGCTGAGCGAGAGATTTCAGAGGAGGAGTGAGCAGCCAAAGGCTGTACACACACACGCTCCAGTCTCACACAGAGGAGAGATGGGGAAAGCTGCATGTGCTGTGTGGTATGGTCTGAGTGCAGCATCCTCCACACACTGAAACCACAGTGGGGAGAACCGGGCAGAGGGGAAGGAAGCAGCTGTTTGGGTTTTGGGGGTTTTTTTGCTCGCTTTTTGTTTTTCCAAAGATTACTCTTATATACAGCACTTAACTAACATACCACAACAACCGTCAAGTGCCACGTTTTCTACAGTCACCTTTTCTCTTCTGTCTGCTGTGGGAAACAAAAAAAAACCCTCTACACCCCAAACTGCACCCTAAGTGCATTTTCATGGGCTTGCATATCCCTTCTCTAGTCCATAACAAACCAAACTCCTTGTGCTCAGACCTCTTAGTTTCCAACAGGTTGTGTTTGCAAAAACTACACACATAGGGCAGGTTAGCTTTCTTATTTAACTTTTTGCAGCTATATATTTAATGTTTGCCAGGTTGCGTCCCTTACTTTCCATGGCAAATAAGGGCTCTTTGCTGGTTGCAGAAAGCATTCCTATCTGCAACACAAAGCAAAGCAGCTGCAGGGAAAGTGGGGGCAATGCAAGGGAAAGGCAGCTCATCACCCTCGGAAAGGACACAACTGCTGGGGAGGGAGACCAACAAACCTTCCCAGCCAGCAGAACATATGAGTTAGGGTCACAAAGGAACAATTTCTCTAGTGGTGTGGCAGTATGAGGTAGTATGAGATGGGAAGAAACCCATTTTACACAACCACGAGGAATTATTCTGGTTTAAGTTTTATACACTTAATATATATATATATATATATATTTAAATAAACAAAGTAACAATGCTTATATATACAATAACCAAAGGATATAAAATCTGCATAAGTGCTTGCTGAGGAAAGGAACACTCATTTCTAAATAAAGGGATCTTACTACTCAAACTTACCCTCCTTGCCTTTAAGCATCAAAATTTACTGCAGTATTCAGCAGCATCAAAAGCCTCAGTAACTTAGGTGAGGGAAAACTATGATTTTCTTCCCATAGCTCGGCATTAAAAAATACAATTTAAATAATAATGTCATGGGGATTACTTTTAGTTTCTGATTTCTTAGAGCTTTTCTGTGTCTTGATTTCTCCCCTGTAACAGTGAATCGCTTTAAAAACCTGATAAAATAAAAAGTCAGATAAGAAGAGTTTTAAGTACCTGTCTGCCATCCAGACATTTCAGTAATAGCTAGAGAAGGTAAATTCAGAGAGTAACCATAAAAAAT
Organism: Florisuga fusca; assembly: GCA_038090715.1. Classification (NCBI taxonomy): domain Eukaryota; kingdom Metazoa; phylum Chordata; class Aves; order Apodiformes; family Trochilidae; genus Florisuga; species Florisuga fusca. The sequence goes on along the minus strand of JAAWXA010000002.1, from coordinate 41,434,560 downwards.
AAGTCATTTTACATGACTGCAAGGCACAACTTTTAAAACTTAGGGACAGAAAAGTCCACCCACGTGCATACTGATTTAGTATGGTTTTAATATTGCTGACGTGTTCAACTATAGCTCACCAACTAGCTTATAAAGGAGAGCAGTGGTAACATATGAAAAAATGCATGTTGCTGCCGAATATACACAACAACATAAGGAGGGTAAATGCAAGTTTCTAGAGGCTGACTCCTGATCCGTGACTCATGCCAACTCATGCTGCACAGAAGGACTCTGACATTCAAAAGCTGAGAGAAAGGTAAGTGTTGCAATGCCTACTTTGATATCAGCATATGATAAATGATGAAGCAAATTTATAATGGGTGGAGAAGGAATGCATACCACACCCTCACACTATTAACTCATTTTTAATGCTATTCTGCATTAAGCCCTTTACTAGTGCAGGAGTATTCATTTACTTGCTGAAGATTAGGAGGCAGGTTTCCACTAACAACAACAATAAAAAGCTAAATAGTATGTGGTTCTGAAAATACACATTCTAATCAGGAAAGATTCAGAAGAGATTGTTCGTATTTCCTGTAAACACGTACTCGGGGACTTCAAGAGCAAACCAGATAGAGCATTTCTTTTCATGGGTTGCCAATGCACAGTAAAATTGGCATATTTGCTACAATCACCACTCTGAATTAGCAGCTAAAGACACTGAACTCCTTTCAGGAAGCTTGCTAAGTGAGTTGCAATGATTAAAGCACACGGACACACATTCCTGGTGCAATGCTGGAACTAAAAATGCTTTCAGCAACTTTGCAATCAAGCAGGAAACAAACAAACGGGTGCAGAAAGGTGAGGCTGGACACAATACAAACCAACCCTCATATCCTGACTCACTGTTTCCAAGGAACTCCAGTGCATTCAAATTATTTTAACTTGCCCTTATCAATAAAAATATCTTGACTTTTGCACAATTAACCATATTAACTGACCACAACTAACTAACAATGCTGCAATTAGAACAAAGAGATAGTCTAAAAGCAACTAAGTCCTAAAAAATAGCAGCTGAAACAGCAACATCCAAATTCAAAATATGTTGCTGAAGATATGTGGGTGTTTTGAGATGCATCTTTCAGACACGAAGGAGAAATTCGTCATTGAACAATGTGCTTTCTATTAAGATGTACATTGAAACAAAATGTCCAAGTGTGTTGCCCATTTCACACTCTTTGAAAATTGCACCAAAATTATCTTCTGCCACTCAGCTAAAAGAAGGGCACATGACTTTTGCAGAAGGGGAATGAACTAGAATGAAATGGGAAAATGCTTATCTGAAAAATTAGCAGCTGAGCAGAATATAGAGAAAAAAACACCTCTATACTGAAAAATAAGCCATTTAAAGACAGCATACAAGTAGAAATAGCTTAGGTCTGAGTGGATAAAGAATAGAGAGCCAACAGAGTAATATAGAAAAAGAATGGCATGGTAAAAAGCAGAAAACTAGGAAAACAGTATTAATGATTACATGAATATAACAATAGTTCTATAGTTATCAAGTATACAAAGGACATAAAAGTAAAACCAGAACCATCTGCATGAAAATTTTAGCTGCTTTTCTATAGAGCAAGGGCTGTTTCAGAGATTGCATGCCAAAGGCATTTGCAAGATATCTTAGATTTAAGATGGCATACCCACAGCCAGTACCTACTTAACATCCAGAATAACATCAGGGTTACTCTGTCCACGAAGATGGAGACAAAATGGGCTAAATGTATGTGGGAGACAATGACTCGTCATAAATGCCCAACCATCAGCCAAGCTCCTACTGTAAGGGTGAAGGTGTCAAGGGAAGCATATTTTAAGTATAAAGGTTGACTGTGCCACCCAAAGAGCTGGCATATGTGTGTTTGTGATGTTACTTGGTAACCAAGGTGCACAAAGAACCATGGAGAACCAAGAACTTTAAGAGCTGCAGACTGTGAAATAAGGAAGAAACCCAGTTCTTACATCTGCAAGGGCAACACTAACACAGGCAAGGCAAGGCGAAGTAATCACGCTTGAAGTGGCTAAGAGGTCAAGGAGGACAGGCATTAGCATTGTTAATTATTGCTCGACTAAAAATAAAGTCAAGGAGTTTGCTGATAATTGTTTAATTGGAGTGGAAAACAGTACAGAAGGGGAGCTTCAAACTGCAAACAGAACAAGAGATGAAAACATTTCAATGTGAGCATGAGGAAAATACAGGTAGGAGTTGAAACTTATAGAGAAGCACAAAAGCAGGATAAGGTGTTCTGGAACAACCAAGAGAGTGAGATAAAGTTGCTCAAGCAAACTACAAGGGATTAGAAGCTTTAGCATGTGTGACAAACAGGGCACACAGTCTGATTGGGAGGGGAAAAAAGGATAAGACTCTTTTCTCCACAAGAAATTGTCGAAAACTCAGGGCTAACAAAGGGAGGAAAGGGCCAATTGCACATACACAGCATCTTCTGGACTTCCAGGCAATGAACTCCTAGGGTTCAGTTGTTCAGTTATTTGTTCAGTTAGAAAGCAAAAAGTAATGGAAGAAACTGTAAGAAAAGTAATTTGATCCAAGGTCAACTTGGATTTCTCTAGAAAGCTTTGTTCATTGAGAGGATGAAAAATACTGGTCTAAGAAAGAGACAGAGGGTGAAGACTATTCATACAGATTTCTGTGGGTATCTCCTTCAGCAACCAGGTCTAGCTGAAGACATCCCTGACCGGGGCAGGGGTTTTGGAACTAGATGAACTTCAAGGTCCCTTCCAACCCAAAGCACTCAATGACATTTAACTGTTTATTTAGCTGCTTAGGAGTTGGGGGTGGGGGGGTTGTATTCTTTTTTCCCAGCCAAGTTGTGTTGTGTGCATTTTTTTAAAGAATCTCCTTGTTTGTCTTTAAAAAAAACATCCACACTGACACTTTTATGCTGCTATCTTTCACAATAAAAGTCAACAAAAGTCTTATCTTTTCCTCTTTTATTATTGGTTCTGCCAATCTCTAAGTCTGCTATCAAAATAACAACTTTCACACTCACACAATATATTTCACTAATACCAAATAAGGTGACAACTCAGACTCATATTATAATACTTGAAAATGTACTTAACCAAGCAGTGTCATAGTTCTTCCAGATATCTTCAGATAAATAGTGTATGATTTTAATCTCATTTCATCTACTCCTACCAAAAATAAACTCTGTAAAGGATTTTTGTAAAGTGATTAATTCATTATTCCAACCCTAAAAAGTCTTTGCAAAGATTTGTATATTCAAACTTTTGGGCATTTGGTCATTTGCTTTTGCAAGGTGTTAAAAAAAATATTTACCAAATATTACCAAATGCAAGTTGAAGACATCATTACAATGTGGGTCCATAGAGAAGTTCATTAAATCTGATGTAAGGGTGGGAGTGACTTCTTTACCTATTACGCAGGGTAAATAAGAGCATCAAAACCTTATATCCTGGATATAATTTTGAAGTGTTTTTTTCCATTGAGGAACAGTAATACATATGCTGATAAAGTAATTATTAAAAAAGCAAAACAAATACAGCCACACCTTTTAAATTGAAATTGTGAGTCCCAGCAACTGTGACAAAGAGTTTACAGTAAACAATTTAATCAGAAAAATAAATCTGCAGGATACCTTGTGAGGTTTTCTATTAGTTTCAATGTACCACCAACTCTCCTCTGATGTTACATTTACCAAAAAAAGTGAGCTAGGTAGGATTCACAACTGAAGGCACACATACACCTGAGCTCCAGAATCCGTGTAGAGCAGAGTAAAGAGCGCTCTATGTTTTATCTTGTCTTAAAATAGATATTCAAAACAGGCCAGCTGAGCTGTAACTGCCTATCAAACTCGACGGAACATGAAAAACATTGCAGATAAATGACTCTGGTAGAAAATGACAGAGTAGAAAAACCAAACGTCAATCAAGAGACAGGCTTCTCTTATAATATGCCATCTGCTCTAGGTTTGTGAAAAAGCTAAATTTTCTACTGTATTTTAAAGATGCCTTTTGTGTCCCACTACTGTTAGAATATCTACATCAACAGGAAGTGTCAGTACTATTTCAAACCCAACTGATACGCCAGTGTCAAAGGCCAAAGACCACCACAACTCTCAAATCCTTCCACTTGTACACTTGAACTGGAAGAAGCAAAAGAAAGCTAACCCCTGTAGAATTCCATTAAACCTTAGGAGATTACCAGCTACCTCAGAGGCCAAGACTGGCAGTGCTAGCCTTCCATCATGTAAGATGTAACATTTTAATTTCAAATCAATCAGTAAATACATATTTAAAGCATCGTGCCTTACCTATAAGAGAGATCTTCCTTATCAGACCCTTGTGCCTTAGGGGAGAACCCCCCCAAATACTTCCAGCACCCAGCCAGAACTTACTTTTAACCAATTCCACATGTGTAGAACTCAGCTCATGGAAGAAGAACGCTGGGTGAGGGCTCAGCACCCATGAAAACACTTGTAAGCCCAAAATCAGACCAACCACTACAGTGCTCTGGAGGCAATGATCCCACAAGGTATTTAAATGCTTGCCCAGCACCTGTTGTTTATTCCAATACCATGGAACTCCCATAGCCTCTCCATTGCAGTATACACCTTAAGACAGAACCAAAGAGCAGATGAAGATGAGCTCTTAGCTCAGACCATACCACACTTTCAAATAACAATGCTTTGACAAGACAGACAAAGGACCATAAAGAACAACAAAGAGAAGAGTATCTGTATTTAACCTCAGGAAAAAATAAACGCTCCAGCTTTTTATGACAGTACCAATGTCCTTTTTTTAAGCTTCTAAAAGGAGGCCAACTCTGCCTGTTACATCATGCAGATTAATCAGATGCTAGAGTATTTACTAGGGTTAAACCTACAGGATAAAGGTTATGTAATGGGTTCAGTCCAACTTAAGTGGCCCGATCTTCCAAATAAATATGCACCTTTCCTCTTTGAAAACCTGGACCAGAATAATCAATTAAATCAATTAAACATAAGAGAAGTTCAAGTTTAACAGGCTTCTAAAATTGCATTCCGTTCTGAAATCTAGTACAGAGAACCGATGGAAGCACATGACAATCAAAAGAGCACAAAACCCCATTAAATTATTTTAACATGTATCTTCACTCTTCATGCCCCCTCTGATATTGTTATCAAAGGACTATGAAATATCTTTGTGTGCTACACATATTCAGCATCCCCTGGGCCTAGACTCCTTACACCTTTCTATTCTTTGCTTCATTGTCATCTTGGACTTGCCTCATCCAAGCCAAGCTTTCCAACCAGAATAAAACCTATATACAACTACAGCTTTCCCAAAGGCTACATTTTGTTTTAGAGGTTACCACTGAATATCACCAATGAAGCATCTTTATTTTTCCACTCTTTATCCATTCCTTATCCTTCCTCAAGCGCCTTACATCAGCGGTCTGATGAAAAGGTTCAGTGCTTCCATAAAGAAATCAGCACTCGAGCAAATACTAGAAAAATTGCAAGAGGCTCAGGAGTTAGTGTTTGCCACAGTTTGCAGTTTTTCCAGTTCAAAAAGTTAACCTGCTCACTTTTAAGAAGCTACAGTTTTAAAAGCCTTTCACAGACAAATAATCAGAGAGAAAACACGCACTGCCTATTAGCATATTAAATACTTATTACAGCATATTGGTAATGCAGAAAAACCACGAAGACATACAACTCAAAGCTAATATAGAATCTTACAGTAAATGCATTTAAATTCATCTGAATTATATAATTATACTCATTAGCATTTGAAATATTCCCCCTCATGCCCCAAAATTGCTCAAATAGTGCCTATGCTCCTCTGCCACTCCCTTGGAAAAAAGAGAGCTATACAGCAGTCTCTCGTAGCATGCTCACAAGAGATGTTGAGATGCAACAGACATGCAAGCATGTCTGCTACACCAGGGTGCTGCCTTTTGCCTTTTTCAAGGTACTTCATTTTTAAAACCATTGAATAACGATGCTCCAATCTTACAAGCTCAGAATTCTGCAACAAGAGACTAAAAAGCAATATTTACCATCTGTGCATTCTTCATAATACCAGTCCAGTTCATAATAATCTGCTTCAATAAATTTCTGCATAGTCAGTATCCTTCAGCAACATAGACGAGATTTCACTTTGCTGCTAAGGTCAAGTGAAATGCAGCCATGCCTTCCTGCCTTTACAAAATACCATATTGCAAGGAAGCTCACAGGAAGCTGAAGAGAATCTGCACATCTTCAGTGAGGTTGCAGCTAAAATAAAAAGGGGGTGTGGCAGGTGTATCTGGGGGGAAAAAAAAAAAAAAAAAAAAAAAGGAAAAGGATGCAGAACGGAGAAGCAGATGCCCTGGTGGCTGCTCTAATAAAGAAGCTCTGCACAAGAGCCCAGGATGGGTGTTAACAAAACCATCCTATCAAAAGGCTGATGCGCTGACGTGGGGGACACACACCACCTCCTGGCTGTTTCTAAATCATTCCTTTCCTCCTTAGTCTCCACATCTCTTTCAGTCTAACATGTTGCCATGGAGACGAGCTGGCTCCAAAACCGATGCAGAGATGAAGAAAATGCATTTTGCTGTTTCTAGCTTTACAGGCTAGAAGTATCCCTCCATACTGGAAACAGAAATCCTTGGTCAGAAAGATGATACAACTCTGCTGACTGCTCCCAGAACAACAGCATCATGCTACTGCAATTCATTGGGTACATGCTGTACATGAATAATTAAAATCTAGTCCATTACTACTCCTCCTCCACACAGTTTGAGATAAAAGCTTACCTTCCCCATGGAAAAATGAAACTACATTACTGCTTTTTTACACTATTCTGGGATGATATAATAGAATCCTTTATGCATCCTGTTACTGCAAAAGTAGCAAAAAAAAAAAGAAAAAATTTGAAAAATCAGGACAGCAATACATTTCCCCCTGCAATAAAGCTAAAATATATCTACTTTTTGTCCCCTCCATGAACCATTGGCCCTTTCTTTTTCCAAGCACCAAAGCTTCACAGTGAAAAACAAGGGGTTGGAATAATCTTTAACTACTCTATTCCTAAAAATGCTGAAAGCCATCACACAAAATTGTTTAACTTTGTGTTCAGTGTTTCAGAAATGAGAAAAAAATACTTCTATTTTTGCAGCACTCATTAAGATTGTTCCTAAGCTATTAGAAGAGAATCTGTTTGAAGAACAGACAGTATTAAATCATCATGATCACCAAACACAGCAACTCAGAAACCACGTCTGAATCTGTGCAGGTGAAGTTAACAAAGGGATTGACATACATATCTTGTGTTAACCACAACGTATTCCTCACCCCTTCATCCTCCTTTTTTAGGGAAATGCATTTCTTTGTGAACACCAGTAGAAGCAATGGGATAGATTAAGTTGTGATATATGTTAACAACAGAAGCTAAGAAGCTATACTGGGTCTGATGTAGAAGGTGTCTGCCCAGCCCAAGAAAAGCCAGGAGAGGATAAGGGAGAACTGGCCAGTATTTCCCTCAACTGCCCTCCCAACTTCTGATATTTTCCAGCGTTGGATACAGCCTGAGACAGCTACAGTTTCTACTCTTAGCAATTCTTCAAGGACTTACTCATCTGTTCTAGAGCCCATTGTCTATCTTTAGAACCTCCAACATCCTCTTGCAAGGAGTTCCATTCAACTAATGGCTATTTGTGATATAAGAAAACCTCACCTTTTGCTTTGCATCTTACTCCTATTAATTTAACCTGATGCTTCCAGTTCTGGAAATTTGAACACTCAGTTCAAGTCTCCTTTCCAACTGCTCATGATTTTGCAGATTTTTAATAAGCTCCCTCTCATGTATGACTTTTCTAGGCTGTTATCACTTACTCCAGCCCTTGACTGGCACCACTTCACTTTGCTGTAACAGAAATAGGTAAGGAATAGTCCAGCTAAACAGATGAAAATACATCAGTTTTACAACCATATTAGTATTTCAACTTTATTGATATAAAACAATTATCACTGCAGTGTCTTTGGGCTTGGGAATTGCCACAGCCTTTTTACATACTGATAGCTGAAGCACAGATTAACAGATCTGTTTGCTCATCTGCCACCGCCACAACTGTCAGTGTCAATTGGTTATGAAAGTTCCCATTCAGGGCCACATTTTAAGACACCTATGCTTGCAAGTGCATTGTTTCACGGGAAAATAACGTTTCCCAGTCAGCAGATGAAAATAAAATAAATCAGTGTTTATCCTACAAAATCTATTTAGCAATATGCACAGGATTCCCTTCTACTTAGCACTGATGAGGCCACACCTGGGCAATGTGTCCAGTTCTAGGCTTCGGAGCATAATACAGAGACAGACATACTGGGGTCCAGCAAAAGGCCATGAAGTGGAAGGGGCCAGAGCACCCTGCCTATGAGAGGCAGAGAGAGCTGGGACTATTCACAGCCTGGAGAAGAAAAGGCTCAGGGTGATCTCATCAATGGATATAAATATCTGAAGAGAGGCTGCAAAGAGGACAGAGCGGGGCTCTTTTTAGTTGTATCTAGTGACAGGGCCAGAGAGAATGGGCATAAAGTTAAATATGGGAGGTTTACCCTGAACATAAGATTACTGGGTTTTTTTAATGTGAGGGTGACTGAGTACTGACATAATTTGCCCTAGGGAACTATGCTTGAGCACGGGTATTGTACTGGATGACTTGCAGAGTTCCCTTCCAATCTCAAGCATTCTTTTATTATATGATTTTGTAGTTAAGCGCTTCCATCCATTTACTTCTTTAGTTTAACTACCATAGAATAAGATTCTTTGAACTTCTTTCATTACACAAAATAATTATGTTTAACTTCCTACACACTAGGAACAAAGGCAGACGGTTTCAGATCACTGTGAACTTTAAAGATGCAGAGAGAGAAAAGTGCTAGAGCTCTTCCTCAAATACAGCTCCCTCTTGGCCCTATGAGATGTTCCTGGCTCAGCAGCAAACTACAGTCCGTGAATCTAAACTATTCCTATTGTTTAACTTTAATCATGTCCCTGTCCCTTCTCCTCAAGCCAGTCTTACAGCTGAGGCCAACGCCTGCAGCTCTCCTGCAGGAGTAGCAATCAGTCTCCAGATGAAGAGATCCAATGATTGTACTTCAGTTATTGCAGATGGACAATCAGAGCTGTCCAAATAAAAATAGTCAACCTCCTCAAGCACAACCTCTTTTGGTAGGCTAAGAACAAACACATTTACTGGCACTTCCCTACATTTACTGAATATTAAAATGCAAAGCCAACAAGAACTGAACAAACCAGCCTACACCTGAGCTTTGGCTGCCAAAATTAAGGCTGTTGTCTTCAGCTTCTGCCCCTCCATACCCATTACAGGCCAGAAAATGTTGTGCCCTATTAACTTATAGCCTCATGTATAAAAAGCACAAAAACCATACCACACAGAAGAGGCAAAGACTATCCCAGCCATTGCCTTTGCATCAAGCTAACCTTGGTCCACCTGAAATCAAGACACATAATGAGATAAGAGAGGTCTAAAAACAGAAATTACTTTCCTTTTGACAAGAATCATATTATTTTTTAATTCACTCTGCTCATCAGATTTTTAGTACACTTAATATATATGTCAAGGAAATGTACTATAATATACTTCATGTTAGTAAATCACAAAATATTTACATATATATATATTGACACTTTTGCCAACTGTGATCATTCTGCCTTCACACTGTGCTATCTTAAATCAGAGGAATGTAACAAGGCACTCCAACTCCATATTGTGGAATTTCAGTTATTGATACCCACAAGGCAAAAACTGCATATGCTATTAAATGCCATTAAGGCTACACTGTTAAAATACTGTCAGAGACACATAAAGGTTCCTATGGCAACATTAACTCAGTTGCTCTGCATATAAGTTATTTGTTCCACTTGTATTATTTTTGTCCGAGAGATCATTTATGTCTGGTAATGCTATTAAACAAGCACTTCAAATATAAAGAATGAAAACTGGCTACCAGCTTAAATTGCTGCAGGTACTCCCTCCTGTTTATTTCTTGACATTTAAAACAAAGAAAAGCTTCAACATGCTAGAATTTTCTTCTCATCGTTTTCCCCCCTGCACATCCCTGCTCTCTCACCTCCTACAATCAGCCAGGATAAAAAAAGTTCAAGGTAGGGTTTTGGGTTTTCTGTTGTTGTTGTTGGGTATTTTTAATTGATCTTTTTCTATAGAGCTGATTGGAAACATTTTGGTGTGATCCAGAAAGGCATTAACTTTCTTTGGAGAAAATCAGTGTGGTCAAGTAATTTCACAACTCCTCAGAAAACTTGGAGAGACAGGATAAGAGTAGGAACTTCCCAGCATGAAGACGGAAACCCTGAACACACAGAATACTGCATTATCCAAGTATCCACACTCAAGCATCTTTTTAATTTTATGAGAAATTGTAGCCCTATATCATGAGAGCTGGGAGGGTTGTAAAGTTGGACAGGAAAGTCTGACCAGGCCAACAAAGAAGCTGAATACTTGCAGAACCCTCTTTCAACCTCTGCAGCTCTATTTTTCCTTCCTACAGCTGTATACTGGAAAACTTTTATGTAAAACTTACCAGAATGGTGCATTTTTTTTTGGTGGACTGCTTCCACAAACATTAAACCTCTGTGTATTAAAAGCTCCATATTAGAACACTACATTCCACTGGGCAATTAGTGCGTTACTTGCCTAAAAGTTTAATATGAACTTGAGTTTAAAAAAGATTTTAGGTTATTGATCACCACACTGGAGGGAAGGGATGTCATCCAGAGTGACCTCAACAGGCTTGAGAAGTGGGCTCATGTCAAGCTTAAGATGTTTAATAAAGTCAAGTGCAAGGTCCTGCACATAGGTCAGGGCAATCCAAAGCAATTACAGGCTGGGAGGTGAATGGATTGAGAGCAGCCCTAAGGAAAAGGACTTGAGGGTGGTGGTTGACCAGAAGACTCAACATGAGCTGGCCATATGCACTTACAGCCCAGAAAGCCAACCATACCCTGGGCTGCACCAAAAGAAGCATGGCCAGCAGGTCGAAGGAGGTGATTCTCTCCCTCTTCTCCACTCCCCTGAGACCCCACCTGGAGCACCGTGTCCAGTTCTGAAGCCGCCAGCACAAGAAGGAGATGGAGCTGTTGAAGAGAGTTCAGAGGGCCATGAAGATGATCAGGGGTCTGGAGCACCTCTAATATGAAGACAGAGTGAGGGAACTAGGATGTTTTGGCCTGGACACTGGAACAGGTTGCCCTGGGAAGCTGTGGATGCCCCACCCCTGGAAGCGTTCAGTGCCAGGTTGGATGGGACTTTGAGCAAACCAACCTGGTGTCCCTGCCCATGCAAGAGGACTGAAGAATATGAGACAGCCCAAACCATTCTATGATTCTATTACTATAAGGAACTTATTTTTTCCTATTCCAAAGCTAAATACAATTGTACACATCCATGTGACATTCCCTTCCAGCTGCTGATTTTGTTCTAATTTTCTATGGGGTTTTTTTGCTTGTTTCTTTGGGGTTTTTGCTGGTTTTTTTCAAAAAACAAACAAAATACTGTTATTTGTTCTCCATACAGCAAAATACACAGACTGCCAAAGAATTCTGGTAGCCAACTCTGATCAGATAGACTGAGCATTCCTTAAGATTTCAGTTACAAAGAGGTTTTGTTAGGCAGAGACGTTGGTCTGAAAAGCTCATGAACTCTCTCTCCTCCTTCCTTTTTGACACAATAGATCTGTGCCATAGGTCAACACTAAAATGGTCTGCCAAAATTAACCAGGTTATAAGAACCACACAAACACCTTTCCTTGTTTGAAGAGATTTTTTTAGAAAGATAATTTCAACCAACTCACATAAACATGCTCTCTCAAGAAAGTTGCACCACCACACTCAAGAATTCAGCAAACCAGGCTGCTAAGGTGAAAAGCAGCAGCAAGTCCTCTGCTGGTAAGTAAAGTATTCAAAGAATAGCACTGCACAGTGTATCACCAGAAATGAAATGTTCCAGTTCTCAGGTTTATTCTCCAAACCTATTCCAGTTCTGGGAGGATTCTCTGAAACTGAACAGCAGAGCTGGATGAAGTATTTCCATGCCAGCTGCAACAGCATCTTACCACCCATCTGATTGACTCTGCACCACATTTCTCATCTTGGCTACAGCATCACATCAGGATGTTCAGATGATTAAACATCATATCCTTTCATTATTTTCTACAGTTGCCACTACTCAGGATAAAGCTGACCATCCCATTAACATTGTCTGGAGTCCTTTTTAGCAGAGGAGCAGCTGTACAGCCTACAACTATGCAATGTATGTTGTTAAGTCAGATGCTGCCACAATTCTTTGCAACCTGACATTTTTTAACTGACTTTGAAAAAGTTAAAGAGCATTGAAAAGGAAAGCAAGAATATTAAAAAGCTCAAGTCATTTTCAAGGACAATCTGGCATTCTGTTATTTCTAAATTGGGGTCACGTTTACTGCAGTGAAGGGTTACTGCTGTTTGATCTTCTAAAAGAATACTGAGCAGGAGTTGCATCCTATGACTGCCAATGTGGTAAGGGCAAACAATTCTGCAACTCAGGACAAAGATCTCTTCCTGTGTAGCCTTTTGCTTAGCAAGAAGTCACTGTGGCTTGCTTAACCAGAAAGTAGAGGAACCAGAGCTGTGAAAGCACTGTATCAGCAACTTTCAGAATTGGCATTTAGAAAAATGGGAGCTTCAGATTTGATTAATTCTCCATCATAATGGAATTAGTGCCCAGGGCTTCAAAATGTACAGATGCTTCCTATAGATGGGACAGAGCTGGTCCCTTTTGAAAACCATAAGGGAACACTGACCTCACCTGGTACAGGCCAAAGACTCTTCTGATGCAGAGAAGACCCTAAATGTTCTCCCACTGAAACAAAATTATTTAACATCAGATAGGGGCAGACAGATTAAATTAAATGACTAAAGGTCAAAAACCTACTTTGCACACAAAAGGATCATTTCTCCCTCAAAATTATTACTGAAAAGTACTATGCTTGCATTTGAATAAAATAAAAATCGATGTGGTCTTCAGCACCTTACCTGCAAAATCAGCCTCACAGTTTAAGGCATCACTGGCATATTTAAATACTGTAAATGAGACCATGATAGCAAAAGCTGGACATTTAAGAGAACTCATGCCCACCCAGCATAGTGAAATGAAGAATAGCAAAGCTTTAAAGAGTCAGATTTTTTTAAACTGTTAACCACCTGGAAAAAATGTAAACTACATTCTCTGGGTTTTTGTGGTTATGTTTTCCCAGGAGACAGTAAAAACATTTGTAAAATGAAGTTGAGCTTAACATCGTGCTTGATTGGATAGCCAAAAATATTACAGTAGCATGGCTATGACCCATTTTTATAACAAGGAAGAAAAAAAACCCATTCACAGTCATGACTGCAGCTTCCTGGGAGATGAAATGAATGCAAGCTGCATTACACTGAAGAAATATTAAATCAGGGAGCCCAGCACTGGACCCAGCTCTCCAGGTATGGCCTCACTAGTGCTGAGCAGAGAGGAAGGATCACCTCCCTCCACCTGCTGGCAACACTCCTGCTAATAAAGCACAGGGTATCATTGACCTTCTTTGCAGCAAGGGCACAGTGATGGCTCATGATTAACTTGGTGTCCAGCAGGAACCCCCAGGTCCTTTTCTGCAAGGCTGCCTCCAGCCAGTCAGACCCCAGCATGTTCTAGCACATGGGGTTGTCCCTTTCCAGATGCAGAACTTGGCATTCCCCTCTGTTGGATGGCACAAGGCTCTTCTTGACACATCCCTCCAGCCTGTCAAGGCTGGGAGAGCTCTGGATGGAAGCACAATCCTCTGGTGTCTCAGCCACTCCTTCTGCATCCTGTCTATGTCTCTCATCTTCTCCTCAGGCAGAGGTCCAAGCAACCCCTGCAGCCTGGGAGTTGCAGGGGTCTGACCACCATCTGAACCTCCCTCTGAGTTCAAGTCTTTGCCCTGGTAGAGACATGCTCCAAAACCTAGCGAATGCACCCTGTGGCACATCACCACCGTATCTGAAGCTTTAGTATGTTCTGAACTCAGTTGAGGATCCTTTATTTGCCCCCTTCTGTACAAACTGCTGCATCTGTTAGCTGACTCTGGGAGCCATGTTCCAGAGCCGGCTGTTATGTCGGGCTCTCTCCCAATAATCAGCTAAAAAGGTGCCTGACCATCCCTAATCAGTAGCATCTGCAGTGAAGGCTCCAAGCACCCTTGGATCAAGGGCAGCTGACAGCTTCTCAGAAGCCACTTGAGCTGCCTCAGCCCCACAACCCTGTGGCTTCTCTTACCTTGCCTTTCCCAGGCAGCAGCAGACAGCCTCAAGTTTCTCAGGGGGTTCCCAAGAGTCCCCAGATGAGCCTGGGCCCTGTCCCCAGAAGCTCCCAAGGAGGAACCCAGAGTCTCAGGCAAAGAGCTGGGTCTGTTGGCTGCCTCTGGTAGCTGAGCTCAGAGAGCTGTGCTCTAGGTCTGGCTCTTAAATAGGACTCTTCTTACTCACCAGCCAAAAGGGTGCTTGATGAGCCCTAATCTGGAGGCAGGGAGATGGAATGCCATTTTGGTGTATCATACACTCGCACAGCATATTTTAAACTGTCTCAAAAGGCACTTTACCTCAAGAGTCTAATGACACTGGTGAGATGACATGACAATTTATTTGATTATGCTTTAGCGTCAGATCAATTATTTTGCTAATGTGGCAGTTTTCAGTCTGAAGCATATGAAACAAATAATGACAAAAATATGCTTTGGAATTTCAGAATGTAAAAAAAAAAATCAAACAGCTGAAGCCCTAACATGCTATTAAGCTCCTCACAAAAAGTTTTGTTATCCAAACATGAAGATTCCAGATCCCAATTGTCAAGTAAATTTTAAGAACTAATTCTCTGCACCACATATCCCAAGTTATAGCTTAAGTGCCCACCTCAAAATTACTAATAAATTAAAATGCTTGGACATTTAAATATTCATTTTTCTACCAATATCTTTTAAAAATAATAAAAAAGAACATTAAGAAGGCTTTTGTTCATTCTCAGGTGATGCTGCCGAGCAGATTCTGTGACTGCCAGCCTTCGTGGTTGGAGATTGGATGGAGGATCTCAAAAAAAAAAGCCACAGAAAGGGAAAAAAATCTGCTCTACCAAGCCACAGCAGTATAGCTAAGGGTCATTATTGAGTCTTACCCTGTATGGATCAATACAGAGGGAAACTTATCATGTTTCCACTCACGAGCTATAAACAAGCACCATTCTCAGCATGTAATCCAAAAACTGCAAGGATGTTTTTTCATAACTCATTCAGAAATCAAATGCCCTTCTTGCTTAATTGCTGAGATTTCAAATCTTGCACGCTCATACAGACTAGTTATAATGACAATATTCAGTGTGCAAGCCTTATGAAGGCTTAACAGCATACTATTAAAAGTCAAAAGCTAGATTTTAAAATTCCAAAGATAACTCTGAATTGAACTCAAAACCAGTGACTTGTATGAAACATATTCACTTGCACACCCACACCCCTCAAAAACGATCTCATTGCTTTTTTATTTTAACAGGTCTCATCTTGACTCAGCTCTAACAACTACACAGAGCTAGAAGTTTATGTGGAACAAGTTCAGTAGACTTGAGAACCAGGAAAGACACAGTATTAAAGTGTAGATCACTAGCATACAGCACTCAGGCATCCAAGAAATGAGTGTAGCATAAATACTTGCCCTGTATAGACTTTTATATAACAAGTCTTGTTAGTCTGAAACTCAGTAAACTAACTGGTATAATTTATAGTTTCTCTTTATACGCATGCTGCAGAACATAATTTTCTCAAAACCTTCCCAGCTCACAGTGTTTTCCCTATTCTATCTTTGCACTGAAGCTCTTCCTTCCTCCATGCACATTTCTGCTTAAATTACTAGTACATCTGTTCAGTGCTTGTTTTCTTATTTTGATGAGAAATAATAGAAGAACAGATGGCATTTTGGGATTATCAAGTTACGTTTGAGAACAGTAGTACTCCATGCATCTTTTACAGTAGGGTCTAATATGCCATTATGCTCTATTAAAGATGCATATACAAACCAGAGGAGACCTAAAGAAACCACAAAAACAAACAAACAAAAAACAAAAAACCCACCCAAAAACAAACAAACCAACCCAGGAACCAAAATGGAGATGTCCATTAAGACAGCGGCCCTATCAAAAGCACTTATACTCTCTTCATTTTGCTATCCACAGAAGACAACTTTTCTTTTCACTCAAAAATGATAGACTACTTTCTTAATTTTAGAGTGTTTCCTTGTTATATGTTTCCTATGGTAAAAGGGAAACCTAGTTCTCTCTGTCCCCTGAAATAGTACCTGTTCAATCACATCTCAAGTATATGTGAGCATTAATATCTTCTTATCTACTTTTTAACTGGATGAAAAACGTAGAAGCTTGGTAACACACCAAGAGCTGCTGGGCATTCAGGAAACTCCATCATTTCAGTGCTTCTGCTTTAAAGGAGAGCAATGCAGATGCTGGTTACCTTTCACGCTGAATCACTGCTGGTAGTAATATTTCTCATAGCTCCTGGGAGCAAATGCAAACACAAAGGAACTCAACCTAGAGAATACTGTCACTACAGGTGACTTAGATTCTTTTACAGATAATGGTCTTTGGAGACATCTGACTATCCAAACAATCACAGAGCCTCTCTTATTAAATATAAATATATTACTCAGAAATTAAAAATCACACAGACACGCAGCATGCACTACTACAAGTTCCCTATTAAAAAGACTGTTTTATAGACAATGAGAATACCAGATGGATAATGAGAATGTATTACAAAAAGCACAATAGGTACATGTGAACATGTAAGTGCATGTGCTCAATACAGAAACTGTGTAATAAAATTCATATACAAATATTTTAAAGAGAAAAAAAATTCTTTTTAAATACAGTTCTCAAAGATAGTCCATGGTGAACTCAAGCACTGTTTTCTGGGTGTTTAAAAATTCTGGTTTGGGCTTGAAAATCAGTTTTTTACATAATCTTATTGACAAGTGAGCTTTCTCCCAGTCATGTTGCGATTCTAAAGTGGGAACAAATAAAGATGATAGTACAGTTTAGAAGGCATTTATCTTCAGAGTCATCTTGCTTACAAGGCTTAAGTTATCCATATTTTTTAATCAGCTTCAGGGCACTATATAAGATGTAACCAAAAACACATTTGAGGAACTATTTTGAGTAGAGAATTAAAATTTGGTCACTATATTTTTAAAGTTCTTTCAAAAGGATAATTAATAACATAGTTGTCCACTGATACACATACACGATATGTGTTGATATACATGCATATATATACACACTTAAAAAAAAAAATTTAGAAAACTCCACTTTTGTACTTCTGTGGTCCTTGACATATTTTTAAGTAATCTAGTACAGAGGTTCAAAGGTTCAGACATCTGTTTTGTTCTAAAGTTACAAAAGGAGTTGGGACAGAGACAGAGACAGATCACAACAAGACAGAGGTTAAAGAATCAGTGAGTATGGCAACTGCCCACAAATGTCTTCAAAACCTACAGCAGAAGGATAAAAAGCTGCTCTCAATTACCACCACCACCCCCCCCAAAATCAACCTCTACTGCTCTTGGATGGGGGATGGGGAATGCAATTATAACCAGCAGAGTACCAGATGCATACAGCATACCCCTTCCCTAATTCCAGTTGTTCACAGCCCTGACCTAACACCATTAAAACAATGGGTTACAGTACAAGGCTCTTACCATTGTGTAACCCTTCAGACTACATCCAACCCAAGTAGTAACACTTTACTGGGTGCTGAGGAGTTATAAAATGTTGCTCTTCCCAATAAACTCTCTCCCTAAATATCAGGAAGCCTTAGAAATGACATATTTATATGTATTGATGATGCAGAATATTTACATACATTAAAACACACACAAATATCCCCCTTACTGTGCAGTATTTCTCAGTCTGTAAACATTTCCTGAATAAAGCCAAAACATATCTCTCCCTCCCTTTTACACCCTGGTTTCAATGCTGATGGATGCAACACACCAGGGAACACAAGTAACTAAAAGACTTAATTTCAGACCTAAAAATATTCTGCTCTAGCTCAAGCTTTAATATTAATTTTATTTCATTATCTTTGCATGCCCATAGGAAGCTTGGAGAAGGCAGAGCAACAACCTTCATTTGTAACACATTTTCATTCTGATTTATTTTGCAGCAAATACTTTTCTGCAAACGAGAGGATGAATTTTTCTTTCAGTTAAGGAAAACATTGACAGATTATAAAATTTCTTTTTTGTTATTTATTTCAACATTTGACTACACCTAGGGAATTCTTAGACCACAAGGTTCCTGTTCTGAAAATAGTGAAAATCTTATAGGAATATACCAAAACTTTCCAGTAGACAAGTCAGACTATTTGCTTTGTCAAGGTTTTAAAACCAAATGAAACAGGTACAGAAGGAGTGCCTTCATTGCAACACCAACAATGAATCACTGTGCAAGTAGCCACACCCTGGAAAACAGTCTCCAAAGTGAGGACGGTAATATTCACAGGACTTCTCTGCCAACTTAAGTATAAAAATAAAAATACTATTTCAATTAATTTTTCCATAAACTGATGTTTACAATCAATGTCGTAGCTTCCCAAAATCCCAAATTTTGCTGATTTTGGATTCTTGTATATAGGGTAAAGTCAGTTTCCAGGTTATCAGGCTAGGACTCAGTCCAAGTTTGCTTAAACTTCTTAGACTACTATCTATACATGTGTTCACATATAAGTAGTAAGGAATAAACTCTTTATGTAAGTTCTCCTTACTCTGTTCCTCTTCTTTAAGCAGTTATTATGAAAGCAATGAAAAAAAACCAAAAAACACTTTCAGCAGAAAACATTGATTGTAGCAGGAATTATACTCTAACATTTTTCATTCAAGCCAGTTAACTGGGTGAAAACTTATTTACAGCACATGGTAAAGCTGCAGACATCTTGCTTGTAAAGTAAGAACTGGATAAAATTAAGTACTCACAGTTAAAGGAAGCTACTACAATCTGATTCCTCTCTTGTAATCCATTTTGTATCCATTCCTACAGTCATGCACAATTGCAAGTGACATGCCCCACCAGCATCCCAGTTGGGAGAGTTAGGATGGATGGTGGATCAGGCGGATTTTTGCCTTCCCTCCACCAGCAATTTCCCATAATTATTGCAACAGTCAACCCACACAATCTTATTCATGAGACAGGACTAAACTAATTAGTAAAGACTTTGGAAATCTGACATTTCAAAACACTTCATTAAGTCAACTTCTGCCAACAGTATAGCACTAATAATGGACTGATAGAAAACTAGGAGTTGTACTACAACTAATTCCAGGAGTTGTACTACAACTAATTCCAGAGATCAGTTTCAGCTCACCTCTCCCCTTTCCCCCTTTTTCTGTCTGACTAGCAGGAGGTTAAGAGCATATGTAAGCTATCTATTAAAATATTTAATGCCTTCTATTGAAGCACTGGAGTCAGACATTCAGTTCTTGATATTCTTAATGCTTTAACCAACATTCCTTTTTCTAAAATTTATTCTCCAAGTGCTGCAAAATGCAAGGGTTGTGCTGAACCCTGTAACTCACCCCTTCTAAGCTCCAAAGTGCCTCAGTACTTCTACCTATATCCATCTACTACTACAGCCTATACAAATCCACTCCTATGTAAGTCTAACTACTATAGATTTAGCATATACCCTGTTGGCTTGATATTTTGTAGACTATTTTAACAGCCAATACATGCAGAAATGCAAGAAAATTGCACCTTCACACCAAACCATGGGGGGAGGGAGGAAAAGTCATTTAATTATACTTTACTCAGTAATCAGTAACTAACTCGAGGATGAATCACAGAAGTCTTCCCTAGCTGCACAGCTAAGTCAATACACACAGTGGAAGAACTCAGAGAGATATGAATGCTTTCACCATGATAAAAGCATCTACAGGCTCAAACAAAAGAATGAAAACCCAAGGAAGTCACAACACTACACACTTTCTCTCTAGGCACAAAAGTACCTTTTTTTTCCCAACAGGAAGAACAAAAGAAAGAATGGACAAACCATATCAAACAAATGCTTGAAGTTTGTTTTTCTGTAGCCAGAGCTTATGCTTTCCTAGAAGCATAAGCTGCAAAAAAATTATTTGGATGTCATGTTGTGATGCCAACACACAGTGCCACCAGACAACTGTGCAATGTGTCTGAGAACC
>JAAWXA010000002.1:41350474-41414222 GCA_038090715.1 Florisuga fusca | reverse complement strand
TATGGAAACAGGTCTAACCTGTCTGTATTTTGCCTGTACAAATTTCTGTATTTTGTATGTACAAAAGTTTCAGTGTCTTGCCAGAGAGATCACAAGCAAAAAGAAGTATTTCAATTTCACCAATATTTTATAGTGTGGAGAGGTGCATACAGATTAGAAATGCAGCTGCTGAATTTGACTAAATGTTTCTTTTGTTTTCTACCACAAACTTGAAGACCAAAGCAACAAATCACATACAGTTCTCTTGCTTCCCACAGTTGTAACTCAACTGCACAGATACTTCAGAGATTACAAAAACAGCCACATTTGATTCATTCCTCGGCACAATTTCTGAATTTTTGACTTACGAAAGTATTTCAAGGTCTCTTCTATTTGCTCAGTTGTTAAGTCAATATTTGCATCAGGAGAAATGAGAGGTGTGTGAAGCCAGTCGTCGTGGTCATAACCATAGATTGTATCTGCTCTTAGCTTATAATGAGGCAGCTGCTCTTCCAGTAGACTGATGATTTCAACTTCAGGAAGATTGGTACTATTGCACACATCTGGTAAGAGAAAGAGGACAATCTCTGTTAGTCACCTTAAATTGAGTACTATACATACAAACTACCAATGATGTCACTTTGTTTTGGCACTAGCAAGATTCTTCTGTACACGTAAAGCACCTGGGGATACTAACCATACTGGAAGATATTACTCACATAAATGATCCCAAAATGGCATATTTACTAGCAGAAAATACAAGAGCATGCTCTTCAGGACAAGAAGCCCAACCTTCAGAAGCAGGGGCCTTATTGATGAATAAGGTGATGGAAGAATGGGGAGGAAGTGAGCATTGCCCAGGACAGGATCATTACAACCCGGGTATGGATATAAGGACAGTGCATACAGGAGTTGACATTCTTTATGTTCTACTTGACAGATTATTTTAGCTTGCAGGTTTTATGTTCTTAACTAGGTCTTTGACCACAGTTGAGTACCACTGTTTCTTTTGCTCTGCTGCTGGCAGATTTTTCTCAAGAAAAAGAAGTTCAGGATTGCAATAGCAAAGAGTGTCACAGTTCACACCTAAGATGCACTGGTAAAATTGGCTGCAAGGACTTTTAGTGAACCTTTCGACACTATCTTGACCTGCATTCTGGAATATCAGTCCTTCATGTTCACAAATACATCACATTTGCACACAGTTTTAAAAATGGATACTAACAACTATCAACAACTGCAAAAATATTATCATTAAAAGTTGAGCGGAGTTTTAAATTTAGGACAAAAGAGAGCGGAAAAGTTTTAACCCAGGAAATTCCAATTCAACATAAAAACTTCACCATATTGATAGCCAAACATGGCAACAGGGTCAGAGAGAGACTGAAATCTCTCATTTTTGGAACAACTGAGAACGTGACTACACAAGGCACTCCATTCAAAAGACCTGCCTTAAGTAGAAGTCATAAGAGGTACCTTCCCATCTATACTGTTCTATAATGATGAATTTTATGTGTGCATGCACATATGAGTACCCAAAACAAGCATAAGTTTAAATACATACACTCTAATTACTACATAAAATTAACTACAATTTCTTGTCAAATAATTATTAAGAAACAGAGTAAACCCTGGTAGGTTTTCCGTAAATACTTAATGCATCAACCTGCATCTCCACACCAGAACAAAAAGAAAAGAATACCACAGCCCTCACCAGCAAAAAAAACCCAAACAAAACAGACAACAAAAAAAAAAGGAGAAACCAAAAAAAGAGACCTGAGTACACACACCCATAGGCTTTCACTGCCCTGACCAGGCTTACTGGGGACTCCAGCCAGCATCCAGTGGCCCAGAAGCCTCATTTAGACCCAAGCACCCTGTCCACCCCTGTGCTGTGCTATAGGGTAGGATTGTGCCCGGCTCTGTCCCCTGCTGGTGTAGGTGATTAATTGCCTGGGCTTCTTGGATTGATTACAGATTGGCTCAGTACCTGGAATTTGTGTAATGATCACTGGAGAGTCAATTTTAATCATAATTGCCATCACCTTTGCCCTCCCTGCTCAGGAACAAGGGGACTGGGCTTTGTCAGCAAGGATCCTGCCCTTCCCATCCTGTGGTCACACTCAGCTCCTGGCAGGGCTGTGAGGCAGCTCTGCTCTTGGTGCTCCCTGACAGTGAGAGAAAACTCATTATAACTCATTACTGTGGGGCTGACAAAGACTGCAAGCTAGTGGAATTAACCTGTCAGATGAGGGGGGGAGCAGGGGAGTCACAAATACTTTCTCTATCGATTATCAATTCCCTCTTTTTTTAACCTTTCAAATCCAGAAATTGCGTTGCTGCAAATCTCATTTCGAGCACTAAAGACATCAAGAACATTCCTGCTCTATCAGACAACAGGGCAGATGAACTCACACTGTTGATCTCCTGCCTGCATCCTTTATAGGGTCCTAGTGATTAAAACTAAAATTCACTGGGTAAGTTGCATTATACCCTATGGTTCAAGGAGTCTGCTGTTTTCTATCAGGAGGTATTCTTCTATGCTTTTTTTCCAGGCTGTTATGTATATGTAAGTGTTCACCAAACCTCACCACAGAAGTGGAAGTGCACAAGTCAGTAGGATTAGATACCCACGTATGAAGCAATGTTATTTTCATGGAGCTTTGTGCAATTTGACTATCAGTCTGCATGCATCATTTAAGAGGACCTTGCAGCCTTCTTGGAGGACTAATATCTTAGAAAGATGAACAAGACCTGTTTTTCATGTTCCCAAAGCTGAGAGCTACCTTGTAACTACAAACTGTTCTTCCCAGGCTACCTTTAAAACTATTGATAACATCCATCTTCGTGTCTGCAACCATGACTTCAGAAAAGCCAGCTCATCATAAAAGACACCTGTTGTTGTCAACTAAACATTCAGAGATATCTGTGTGTCTACATGAATACACAAGGATTTTTAAATACATCTATATCTACATATCTAGAGATATGCAGATCTAGATATCTGTCTTCAGATTACCTAGTTGCTCTCCATGTCAGGAATACAGGGGTTGTTATTTTGTTTGGATTGTTTTATTGGGGGTTTTTTTTTTGGCTGAAATTGTAGTTTGCCTTTTGTGAAGAATCTAACAGCCTGACTACAGTGGTCTTCCTGGGAACAAGGAAATAAAAATGTCTGGAAAACTTAGACTTTTGTGTGTTTCTGATTTTAATTAGTATCTCAAAAGAAATGAACTGACTTTATAGCCAAAAAGAGACAGTTTCAGGCATATAATTTTATGCAGAGAAGTAAAATAGTGCTATGTCATAAAAAAGTAGCAGAAAATAGAATGCAAAATAGGTTAACAATAAAATTCAGTAGGAAAAGAAGCAACACAAAAACCCCACATGTGGACACACACAAAAGAAACCCATAGTTTTATTGTGAAAAGAAATCCACTAGAACATGAAGAACAGACAGTAATAAGAATTATAGTGGAATACAAGTCAACTAAGGCAATTGTTCTACCTTATCATACAAAAAAATCTTGAGTCTTTCTGGGCAAGTCAAAAGATCTGACCACTGGGAAAGATATTAATGAGTAACTGGAAAGGCAACCTAGTATGATATTATTGTCATTAACTTCTACTGCAATTTTATAATCTGTCCAGCAGCAGGAAATAGGGGCAGACTCTGATGTAATTGTCTATTCAGAAAAACAGGACACTGTAATTACATTTGTGTATGACTAAACACCGGTTTACCATTAAAATCAGAGCAACATTGTCAGTGGTACAATCACAGTCTTCCCCTTCACTTTTCCTCCCTTCCCTTTTCTGAGGAGCAGGCACTTGTCACAAGAAGGTCCCCAACTAACACCATCCCCCATCCCGAAACACCAGAAACTTTTTTAGAAGACCCTGATCATGCTTCCAGGTAGTTTTAATTAATATTTCTGGTTAAACTGCAAAGGTAACATAAGTTAAATAAGTTCTCTACTCATAATACCTGAGACACCATTTAAGTTTTACAAATAAATACATCAGGAATAAAACTGCTGCACTTTCTCTTCTGCTAAGTGTTACCTTCCTTTTATTGAATTAAATATAATGTCACAAGCCTAAGGCAATTGGTTAATCATTAATAGAAATGAGACACCAAATACACTTGAACTTTATCTTTGTAAGCTGCTCTTTTACAGATTTTGGGGTTTGTCAAAGTATTTTAAACTTTTAGTTTTCTGGACATCTTTGGCAAATAAACTACAAAACTTGGCAAGCAAATTACAAAAACTTAAGTAGCGACATGAATTAAAAACTCACGATTCTTAATAAAGTATAGGTCATTCCAGGTTTTGGGAAAAAAAAAAAAGCTAAGACAGGTAAGGACAAGGCTGGACTCTATGATCTTGAAGGTCTTTTCCAGCGTGAGCAATTCTATGATTTTCTAAGGCTTTTATATACTGTAGAGGTCGGTAGGTTTCAGCACTTTCCCCACTGTTTTTGCAAGAAATGCATTCCAATGTTTTGCCATTTTCATAGCTTATACGTAGCACATACACAAACACCCTGACCTGTTTTTGATGCAAAATATATTCCTTCATGCCCTATTCCTCAGGAGATAAAATTCTTCAGTCTGATTTACAGTTCTTGTTGTTACTCCTTCATATGTTTGCTAGTGAGATTCTTTTGCATTTCGGATTTTTTTTTTTTATGATTTTGTTGCTTTATTTTCTAATCCACTGTTTCAATAAATAAGATGTAAATCTGGACAGATCACCCACACTGAGCTTTCTTGGACATTTTATTCTTCCTGCTCCAGGACCTCTTGGGTAATTATTAATGGATTACTTACTAACTTGTTCCATATCTTTTAATAGATTGGCATTTGACTGACTTGTCTATTTCCCCTTCTTTGAACATCTTAAAACTCTCCACCACATCCCTTATAACTTACGATAGCTACTAAGGATACCTTGTTCACATTTCCTTAGAAGATTTTTTATTAGACTTGCTGATTTTTTACCATCTTTTTTGTCATTTTTTTCCATTTGTTCCCTCTCTTAGCCAACACTTCTGTCCATCTGAAAAGCACAGTAAGTTATGCTGAATAATGAATTATTAAGTTGAATTGAGGGCATTTTTTTTTTTTTTTTTAATTATCTGGGGAAGAAAGAAACATAATTTTTAAGGGCAATCAAATGAGGATAGAAGTACACTTGGTTATTTTGGGAGGTACTCTTACACCCCTTCTCTGCTGACTAGTGAGCAATGAGTTGATTCAACAGAAATTTGTGAGAGGTTTGTAGCAAGAGGAGCTGACTGTCTTGAAGGGGCACTGGGACTAAAGGACTCTGCCACTGACTCTCTGCACATAACATCACACAGATCACAAGACACTGTGCAGGGTGCTGTCACCCACACTGCCATTTTCATCCTGCACTCATGCAGTATATCAGGTCACTTCCCACACAGTGTTAAACATGTATTTATCTGGCACAATTATTTGGATAGAAGGAATTATGCCAGCACCTCATAACCAAACAATTTGACCTCAATTGAACTCAGTCCAACACAAACTAAGTTCAACATGAACCACTCAGGCAGATTTGAAGATCTCATTCCAAACAACACAGTCACCTAAAAGAACTCGTCTGTGGAACTCCATTCCCTACTAGGCTTTTGGATTTCATCTGTTTACAGCTAGAACTCAAAAGTAATATCTTACTGTAGAAATGAAACCTAGCTTGACTGACGAGCACTTAATTTAAGTATCAATTGCACCTAAAACCAGTAGTAACTTTAGAGACATGAATCTAAAACAAAGAGAAAGGACAAGGTGGTGGGGGAGGGTGGGATGGAGGAAATCACAGAGAAAAAACAAAACACAAAGAGAAAAACTCCACAAATCTCAAATCTTGGTATCTGCAGTTTTTAGAAACACAGTACAAAAAACACCTTATCAGTCCAGACATTGCATGCAACAATGCAGTTTCAGTCTTTCTGCATTCTGGTCCAAACCATCCCCAAACTTTGCGGTGTCCCCGATTTGTTTTCGAACAGAGGCTCCCCTGTCAAGGTTAAAAGGACTCTCAGGTCTCTAAGGAACCTGCTGGCAGTAGATGCTGCCACCTGGCGTTAAGAAGTCCCACCCTAACCCCCCCATCCCATTTTGTCAGCCCACTCCAAGCCTGCTACGAACCACAGGAAGGATGGGACTGTGCTGAAGAAGGGACAGGCCAGAACTCCCAAGTCATGACAAGGAAGACCACATGAAAACTACCCAGAGATTGTATCAGTCCCAGGGGACCACAATCCAAAGCTATGGTCCTGATGGAGGCCAACACGTTGCAAACACCTTGTCTTAATTTAAAAAATAGAAAGACATAAGAAAGACAAAGAAACTAAGAAAATAGAAAGAAGGCCTCAATAGTCACTTGCAGGCAAATTCTTCCATTTTTATTTTTCTCAAGAGATTTAAAACTTCATAACTTGTCATCACCTTTTGAGGCAGTTGGAGAAAGGGAAGCAGAAAAAAAAGCACAGGAAGAAAAATAAGATGAGAGAAACAAGGAGGCTCTCTGGAGAAAGCAGAAAGACTTTTTCGGTCTAACATGGAGCCACCTACTCCTTTCCCTGGTTTTCAGTCCTTCCCCATTCCTCCTCCCTCCCCCCCGTGCCCCCCCACCATGCTACATGACACACTCTCTCTTTCAAATTTCAGCATTAGTATCAAGAGAAACTTAAAAACTCTTTAAAATTGGCTGATAAATAAATAGCAAATTAGGTTTTTTAAAAGCATGTAATACCTGAAATGGGTCAGTTCCAGTCCTGGCTCTCTACTAGTTAAGTAAAAGGAAGGTCCCCTACAGAAGAGGGCTACCACATGGAGGCTAAAGTCCAGCCACATGTAATGCATGAAATTAAAGTTCATGAACTTGAGGCTATCTCATGCTAAATGCTGGCAAATCTCAGCTGCTGTTTTTCTTCACATGATGCATCCACACACAGAGAACACAAACTGAAGGTGCATCCCTTCTGAGAAGCAAAGGATCACTAAGTACATGGCAAATTTTGTATCACTGTATGTAAAATGACAAAATTCTATAGTACATGTACCTTCAAACAAGACAGCATTACATTTTATAATATTTATGTAGGAGGTTCCCTGTTAAAATTTTCATTGTATTCAGTATCCGCCCCATTTTTAAAAGGGTGAAGAAACATGCAACTACATAACATGTAGAAAGTCATCCTACTTCAATTAGACCAAAAAAATTCAAGAAATTCCTTCCAAGTCACCTACTCTAGCTCAAAACCAACCAAGAGGCCATGACTACACTAGGATTCTTCTTCCTCAGAGGACCACAAGCCTGAAGTCTATCATCATATTCCAGAGATGGAAGTGAGAAAGATGATCCTTCTCTAAATGCTTTTCCAGGGGAGGTTTCCTGTCTGCTTGAATACTATCCAGCAGCCTCATTTTGCCAGTGTTTTCTGTCCATTAAGACAGTCATGGAATGAACCAGTCATTACCATTACAAACAGATCTACATAAAAAAGAAAAGAAAACATGAAGATACAAAACTTCAGCCCTGCAATCAGGCTGCTATCTAGTCTAGCAAAGAGGATAACACAGACTCCAGTTATCCATTATTTGAGCTCTACAGGCCCACACAGAAGCAGGTATCAGCTGTCATCCAGAATGACAATTTATTGAAAATTATTTGACAAATAACACTGTACATATACCTATAATAGGCAAAACCCCAGAATTCATCACACTTCTCTACAGTTTCAGTTCTGGCATGCTCAAGAATGTGGCTAATTATACTGAAGTTTTATAAATACTACTGCTGAACTCAGGACTGTACACGATACATATGTTCTAATGCAAAATGTGTGATTAGCTTCTAGGATAAAGAAAATTTGTTCTACTAAAAAGAAAACCCACCGTCCTCCATACTCACTGCCTTGTCCAAAGGGAAAGATGGCCTTAAGCAGCTTAAACATGAGAAATTTCCTTGCTGGTTGGAAAGTCAAAAAGGTGGAAGAAAACCTCCTCAACAAGAAAGCTGTCTCCTACCTTTAAAACTCAGACTCTTCAAACAGCCGTGGCAGCTTTCGTAACTTCACTGGCACAACAGGATTTTGTAATTAAAACTCCTGCCATACCTGTAACCAAAACTATTTAAGCAGTTGTTCTTCTGCCTCTAAGCAAGGAAAATATTGCCCAACACATGCACAACATGTCTTCCATAGAAAAAGATCCATGACAGTCTTAGATATTCCCATTCTGAGCTACCACAGCAAGACTTAAGCTGACCGGTAACTCAGTACTGTCCACATCATCCTCTCTCTCTGGACTTCCCACAATGTGTAGGTGGGGCACCACTGGAAAGGCAGGTGGAATTTATGGTATCCAAGTGAACACATTCAATCACAGTAAAGGAATTTTGCATTAGAAGTTCAGTTCACGGACAAAAATGAAGCACCCAAACAGATTCTCATCTTCTCTATGTAATACCATGGATCACTTCAGTTATACAAACATGCATTTATAAGAACAGATAGGAGTAGAAAGGAAGAAGACTTCAAGAGCTTGCTTTTCTTCCCTTCTCCCACCTTTTTTCTTGTAAACAAATCCAGCTTCACCACTGGAAAAGAAATTGTGTTCTCTCTCCAAAAAAATTTAAAGGATTTGTGCAAGGGTGGGAAAGCTGCACAGAACATAATCAGAATTCTTCCTTTGCTACAAAGCAGAATTGGTATGAAGGATCAGATCATTCAATATTATCCAATAGTAAAACTGTGTGAGGAAAAGTCATTCCATTGACCAGGCTGCTATCTGAAGTGGCAGAAAAAAATGCTGTTCCTTCAGTTTTGGCACACCAGGCACTGGCCATACCTTTCTGTGGGGGGGACAAGCCATAGAACTGCCTTCCCTTAGAGGTCTCTGGGCTCAACCTGCATCTGCATTTTTGGGTACATAAAGTACTAGTATGTCCAGCGTGTTACTTTCCCTTTGTTGGAAATCCTGCTTAAATTTGGAAGGTTCATTAAGCTGAGAGAAAAATTGGTTTAGCCAAACACAGAGGGGCAAAACTTTAGAACAAAGCTGGGAAAGTCAGCAAGCTAACAACTACCTAGACACTGCTGCTCCAGTGTGATGAATGTCACATTCTTACTATGTGAGGCTTACTATGTCAAAGCCTCCCTGCTTTGGTTTCATCCTACAAACATGTTCCTTATGAGTATAGCAAAGGTGAGACAGATCTTGATGATGACAGACTATTAAACTATTAGGTCCCTACTGTATATTATGCCATAAACTGAGAAGAATTTTGCTTCAGTGTAGACATATTTTTCCATGCAGCCATGCTCATGCTTTTATGTTTACATTAAACAGAAAATAAAAGGAAATTCCACCTCCACAGCTATTCTTTAGAGCAAGAACAAAAGCTATTCATGTATCAAATGCATGCTGGCAACGTTCTGTTCAGCAGCAGTAAGAATAAACACATTCATTAACCATTAGGACCTTCCAGCTGCCAAGACAGACTGAAAATGTCTCAAAAACCCATTGATAGATCACTGAGTACAAAAAACTCTGAAAAGCAATTGTCCTACTTCTGCTTATTGTTCAGCCCTGCTACAAAATGTGCCAGCCCCTAAACAATGGCTTTATTACCACAAGCAAAACATAAGAATTCTTATGTAGCTTGCTCTTTAGAGATGATGACTTTGAAGGGAAATTTGTTATTTCATGATGGACATACGGATCTACGTTGAGGAAGAAAGGTAAAGTGGCATTCAGCATACAATGGAAATAAACTGTGACCTAAAAGTATTTTCATGTAGCTAAATACACCAATAATCAAATGTAGCTTTTTAGTCTTCAGGTACTAAATTCCCTGCAACAGGAAAAAAAAAAATGCACCAGACATCTACCTTCAGGACTTCTTTCTCCAAAGAACAAACTCACTGATGAATACATACTGCTCACACTCTTCCCTACACTAAATAAAGTAGACATTTAGAAATGAAAAAAACCCAAAACACAAAGAATAGTCCTTGAGAGAAAAAAAAGTTTGTCTGAATACAGACTAAGAGGTAGCATAATAACCTGTTAGATGAGAGGAATCAGGAAAAGTACCAAGTTACTGTTAAAGGGTAAGAGCTGGAAAACAACTGATGGAAAGCTCGGAGGGGGGGAGAAGCAGTTGAGCCACCAAAAGCCAGCCAGAAATTTCAGAGGCAATGATGCTGCAGGCATAAAGAATAAGATCATTTTGTTGGAGTAAGCTAGACAGAACTGAAATCAGACCCATAAAATAGTTGCAACCATGCTGAGAGAGCTATCTAATTTTAATAGGTCTGGCCTTTCTGTCATGCATTAAATTTATCAAAAAAAGATACTTATAGGAAGTGACAGGAAAGAAGAGCAACTAGAGTCACCAATTAGATCAAGTTTAAGGGGTGAGACTGGTGACAGCAAAAGCAAAGTGAAAAGACTGAGGTAAGTGCCAACTTTTAAAGTTTTAAAGGAGACTGAGAAAGCTGGGAGAGGAGAAGATGGGCTGTGAAAATTAGAGGTTTTTCCAAAACCATGAGTGGGAAATAAAGAACTGATATTCACTAAATCCTAAATAACTAGAAAAAGAAATACTGGCAGAATCCAGTGGGAGATCAGTTTAAGTAAAAATCACAAACACAGTAACACAACTAGTAGATTCAGAAAGGTTATAGACAAAGTCACAGACAGAATCCAGGTGTAGGTAGACACTAAAAGAACTATGCAGGGACACATTCTCTATATCCCTAGTACCACAGTTGTGCATGATGGTGGTACTTAATGCTGAGAAGAAAGCAATGAGAGTGCTCTTCATACCCACCCTCTGCTGTCATTAGAGGCAGAAATACAGTCCTGAGCCAGCTAATCTGACCCAGGAGAGAATTTCTGTTCTTCATTTGAGTTCCAACTCCACCAAGCAATATCCTACACCTTTTCTCTCATATAAACACAATTGAGAAAAACAAGGAAGTGCCCCAAAAGAAGAACTGAAAAAGAAGAAAGTGTTAGAGCAGGTTTATGCTACAAAGGAAACAATCACTGAAGGAGAAAGGTAACTACAACAGAACTTGGGGAGGTGCAAAATGAGGGAATCAAGTTAGAGTTGTTTTATTTTATCAATACTTTTGTAACCTTTAATGCTTAGAAAATAACCATCCAGCCTGGAAGAGGTGCCAAACACAACCAGAGCAACCTGTTAAATATTCTCAGAATACCAAACATAGCAGTATCTCATGCACCCAAAACAGGACAATCACAATACGGTATTTTTTCACCTCCACATAACAGGAGCAACTAGTATCAACCTGTATTACCAAAATCCTTAAGAAGTAATCTTGAGGCAGTCATGCTTCATCAGACTTGAATCAGGAAGAACAGGAATTCAGACTTTCAAAGAAGAAAAATGAACCTTCAGAGGGATGAAGGGGGGGGTTTGAAATGGAAATTCTATATGCCCTAGGCACACCATTTAAAGGAAGTGACTATAAAAAATATATGGTCAGAATTACACTAGTTATCTGTACAATTATTCAGTCAAAATTGGCTGACATTGTCATAAAGAGTGGTAGCATTTGATGGAAGAGAATAGAAGTTCTATTTCATATAAGAACATAATTACAGCCTGAATAAGGACAGAGGCAGGACAAACATCGAGAGAAAACTTTTCTGCACCTGTCTTTGTTGCTAGGAGATTGTGTAAGGCTTGAGAGCAAGCAAAATTTGGTTTCTCTTGATGTTACGACTATCTATCATTGTAGTCAGTGCAGTAAGGTAAAAGTTAAACTAACTTCAAGGTCAATACCAACTATTCTCTGAGATACCTTCCAGATCAGAAAAAAGTAATTTCATGGTTGGACCCACTCAGTGACATAAATTTAAGAAGGAAAAAAAAATGGAAAGAAAAAACAACAAAAAAACCCCACAAGCTGTTGACTTGTGTTAATTACAAAAAAGATAAGACAGTTATCACCCCAAAGAATTTCCCAAGAAACCTCAGGGAATTAGCCTGAACATTACAGTCAGAGAATACACCCCTACATCCATTCAGAAAGAGTAACTAGTACAATGAACAAGTGAATCATGCAAATTAATGAAAGAGCTAGTCAATTTAAATCACAGTCCATCCATTCTCTCCTTTTTCCATGGAAGGATGAAGGAAACCTACATGGCATTTTAAGCAGTTAGTGCTTGAACTATGAAGTATACTCCATCAAATTCATTGCAAACAGCACATCTTCAGACATGAGAAAGCAGACTGAGAGTTTACTTACTGAAGATGGCTAATGATACTGTGTTATGCATATTTTAAGAGAAACCAAGAGAAGGGAAAAAGAAACAAGTCTATCAGCCAAACATTTGTCAAGAGAGTAGATCTCTTCTTACGTGGTATTTCAGACTTCCATCACCACTGTACTCTCCATTCCCAGGACAGGATTGCTCTGACAGTTGATGGTAGACAAGGAAAAAAGGCGATCAGACTAAGAGGCTTTTAAAATTCACAAAATTGGACTACTGAGAACCTTAGTAATGCTTCCCTTTATCAAGTCAAGAGTTACAGCCCTTCCTACAGAAAATGGGATGGGCAGGTGTCAGACAAAGAAAGAAGCCCCCAGCCCCAGTTGGTGTTTCTATCAACACCTGACTAGAAGTATCCAGGTCTCCACTGCAATTACAAGACACCTTCAGCAGCACTTTGATTCCCTTTCTATCAAAAGGGACACTAGATGGTGCTACATCCGTATTTCTCTCTTTACCCTTTCGGATGAATGGTAGCAGTAAGAAAAAGAAAAGTTCAAAGGAAAAAACGACTAGGACAAGATAGGTGCCTCCCAGGTGTAAAAGCAACTTTCCATGTCCATGAAGTGCTGCCTCGCTGCCCACCAACTTCAGGTTTTGAGTCTCCTTCTGCCCATTTACCTGTAACCACCACAAATGACAATGGTAGAAACTCTTGTCAGCCAGGCTAGACTGAACTTCTCTTAAATCTTGCTAGTAAAAACCAAAATTAAAATAAATAAATAGATAAAAATCACTACAGTAGCTACTGAATCCATTTTCAGGTTTAATACTATTAGCATTTAGAAAATACATGCTGCACCAGTAATAAATTTCTCTGTACTTCTTAAAACACCTACAAACAACTTCTTTTGATGGATCAGTTACCCTATTCCATTCGCTCTTCTATGCTCAAATTGGCACAGATGCAGAAGCAGAAGCAGCTGCTTGCACAAGCATAAACACTTCAGCTACAGCAACTAATTTTTGGATCTCTTTACTGTCAAATTCAGTAGGGAAAAAAGACAACTTTTAGGGTACTGGCCCCCACTCAGAGGTAACATTGGCTTAGGGAAACTTCTCCTCTCACTGTCTTTTTATCACCCAAGCCCTTCCCTTTGTTGCTCCAACAAAACAGCTTTTAGTTCACAATAGTAGAGCAGCTCAGAGGTGTAACCTAGCTGAAAGGCAACTCTCATCTTCCCGCTGTCACAAAAGCAAGGAAGGGATTCTATCCAGTTCAGTTGCCTAAAACACATCCAGTTACACTCCCAGAGAAATCTGCTCAGGGACAAATCTGCAGCAGCTTAGGGACAGGAAATGTTTAAGCCAACCCTGTAACCAAGTAAACATGCCTAGCACCATCAGCATGTGCAATGCATCCTCAGCTACATTACATCTGCTCTCAGGTCCCAGGCAAAAAAGAATGTGCTGCTGACACAGAATGCTGAACTGCCAGCAAACAGAATAGGGGGAAAGAAAGAAAAAAGAAAAAAGAAAAATAAAACCCAAGCATTTAAAATTCTGTCATCAACAGCTGTCTTGGAAGTTAAATAGCAAAATGTGCAAAACAATTTGGTTTTAGGCCTAAGTTGTGTGAGAGTCAGCTGCAATTACATTTCCATTTGCTGGTTAAGTTTCAGAAACTATCACCACATGGCACTAGTACATGTTTCCCATTTTTTTTCTTAACTGTTCTCTTTCTGCTTCTTTCAAGAGTACACACAGCATGTACTACTGACAAAGTAGAATTTTTGCAGAGGAAGTATGAGACCAGTTCCAGACTCCCAGTTTATGCCCTTTGACACCTTTAAAGCACAATGAAGAGCTGAAACTTTAACATGCATTTCAAGCCAAAACAACCAAAAAACCACTATTTCTACTGCAAGTCTTACCACGTTTCCTCCAGATCACAAACTGTACAAATTTGCTGCAGAACAGCTAAGAGATAACAAAGCATTACAGGATCAATCCGTAAACCACACTTGGCTGACAACTAAGCAAGAAAAAACTACATCAGGCTTGAAGGAGTGTGAGGTAGGAAGACATACACTGACCTCCATTTAACAAAAAGGAGTCACAATCAAGAAAATCTTTTGATCCAAAGATGCTGAGTGTCTGGGCATATAGCCAGAAATAGAAATTCATCAAGTTAATGTCTTCCTGTTAACAGGAGAGGGGAGGGGAGACAGGACACAGCCAAAAGAGCAACTTTCAAAAAACCTTCTGCAAAGGGTCTCAAAGTTATGCTACCAGGAATTCACCAACGCATGTAATGTGAGGTTTCTAGTGTACACACTTAAAAACAGTCTTTAATCCCATGAATACAAAGAAGGAGAGATAGGCAGTTGGCTCCCTGTAACAAAACATTGATTTTTTGTAGAAGTGGACCTGATGCACATGACTTCAGTGTTAATTCTGCTGCTTGTCTTCTTAAGGGAATAGGGATGGACATATAGAGCATCTCTCCCCTTCCTTCTACTTTTATTTTTTCTCAGAGTACCAACCCTTAGCAACTACACAGCAATAAGGCTGAGCTAAACTAAGGCTTACTACAAAAATACCTGTTGATCGTCACGATTAACTAATTCTCTGACCTACAGACAATTCTAGAAATGGCTGGAAGTAACTCAGGATAAATGTATCTGGCAGTAAATTAGAAAGGCTCCAGTTTTACTTTTCTCAGCCCTCTCATTTGCCCCTCCTGAAAACTCAGCTGACTTCTCATACATTCCCAAAAGATCTTGGAACTGACAAAGCCCTTTTAAGCTAAAAGAAGCATCACAGCTCAGCCAACAAACCATGCATTTGGAATGGAAACTATCTGTCCATATCCATGACTGTGTTACAGCAATTATTCAAACACGCAAAAAAAATGAGTCAGCTGAACACATTACTAAAAATCTAGTTCTATTTAAAATAACACCCTTAAAACACATTTTCCATTTATACGTATGAACGCTGCAATAAAACAGCATTTAACCTTTCACACAAGCATCCAGGAGTAGCTGTTCTTCCTTATACATCTACTGCTATAATTCCAGAATGTGACAAAAATGGAAAGGAATGCTTTGAAAGGAAAAAGATACACAGTCAAAACATGATGTTACACACTGTTTCTCCTATTCCCTTCTCCCACAAAGCAATTCTTGTAACAACATAAAAATCTCAATTACACTGAATGACAGGACAACCATTCCATAACTTAAAGCTGCAGTATTTGCTTCCCCTCACTCCTGACTTTCAGCTGGTTTATTTTCCAAGCCAGCTTCAAACAGTTCACTTCCCAAGCATGTAAGTATAGCACCCTAGAGTGGTCAGGCCTATTTGCATGAGCCTTAAACCTTACAAAGTGTGCTCATCGAAAATCCAGATACTTATGAAATCACCTCTCAAACAAGAAAAAAACATGCAAAACACACAGTAGGAGTACAGCAGCACTGCCCAGGAACCAGGTACCTCACCAACAGGCTAAGAACAGAGTCCTAACTATACATATACATACACATACACATATCCTTCCCAAGATAAAAGATTTAACTGCTTACCAGTAATGGTGCAGGCATCTCTGTACTCTCTGTAGTCTGGCACATCATCTTCCACTGCTTCACTTACATAGTGCTCTTCATGAATGCCTGTGTCACAGGCTAGGACTGCATGATTTGACAGCTCAGAAGGAGGCACAGCGGCGGCCAAAGCAGAGTCGTGCAAAGCTGTGGCGTCCAGCTTGGCAGGTTTCACTGGGCTGGACAAACTGCCATCAGGGGGACCAGCACTGGAGACTGGGTCTGGCTGGCAGAAACAGAACTCTTCCTCTTTGCTAGAGCTGGCTTCAAGAAGTCTGCAAAACACAAAAGAAACAAATGTTCAATTCAAGCCGTTCCAAATGGCATGAATCAGAGAGAGACCGTTCTCTTTTCCTTAAACATCAGTTTAACCTGACACCATGCAGACAGAATGCGCAGCACTGGCTGATTTAGTGATATTTAAATAACATCCCCATCTGAAATTGACTGATGCCATGTAATACAGAAATTATTAGGAGCTTATATTAAAACACTGCTAGGCTTATCCTCTCCACTGGACAACCCTGCACAGCCTGGCCCTTCAGTGCTAGACTGCCAGCTGGCACCTTTGCTGCCTTCACAGAGCTCGCAAGAAACAGGGCTTCAGGGGCACTGGATTAAGGGGTGTCTGCTTATTAAGGCTGAAGCACTGGGGAGCCACAAACAGGAAACAAAATCTTTAAAAAAGCAGCTATGAGTGCCCTCAGCAAGGTTAAATTGGCAAGAGAAGGAATGAAGAGCACCTCCTATCCAAAAAGGTAAGGGTCTAAAGGCACTGAAGCCATCTGCATTATGGTACTGGTGCTGTTATCAGCAGCATAAGAGAAGATGCAAATACTCCTGACTGCTAGGAATGGAAAATACAGTCACAGGATCACAGGAAACCAGGCTTAGGAAAGGACTTGAAAGGTAGTAAAAAAGGAGACTTTATATATGCAGTAGTTAAAAGGCACTAGCAGCAGATGAGGAACAGGCCACACAAGAACACCCAGACAACATGGGAAAAGCAGAAAGACAGCAAGAAGACACAAATGCACTGGTCTACCAACAGGTGTGGATGCAACTCAATATGCAAATACATCAAGGGAAGATGCTACACCTCGAGTACTTCACCGAGAACCAGAAATAAAAGTTCTTTTTCAGAATACCACAAGAAAAAGATTCTCTCTTAATCTCCAGGAACATGTCCATGTTATCTCATGTTGCTGTCAAAGTTATACTCAGGATTCTGGCAGCGTATTTTCTGGCATTTCTAGTAAATAACGTCAATTCACTGAAGTGTGACAGTACTTCTAGAATCCTACTGCAAGACAAAAGTTTCTTTCTCAAAACTGTCAAGATACAGACCATACATTCTAGACCTTCTGGGAGTAAACTTTGCAGAAACTTTGCAGCTAAGTTATAACACCATACCAGAACAACCTTTTCTCAAGCAATTTTTCCATTTCAAAGTAGGAGTAAGAACAAAACCCATAATTCTCCCCCTTCTCAGAGGGTCTCAACAAGGACTTGTTTATACTGAAATCAGAACACCACCACTGGAAAACAGATGGGCACTATTAATTCTGGGGGAAAGAAAAAAAAAAAAAAAAAAAAAAAAAACCAAAAAAAAAAAAACCCCAAACAAATAAACAAACAAAAAAAAAAAACAAAACAAACAAAAAAACCCACAAAACATCTCCTCACACACAAAATGACATTCCATTAACTTTTCCTCAGTTCCATACACCTGTATTTTTGCATGGTATCACTCAACCTTGAAACAGTTCTCATACTGGAATGCTCAAAGCCCGTATTTTGTAGTAATAATAACAGCTACAGGATCAGAATTAAGCAAATGATAAATTTATGATACCATACTCTCACAGAAATTGTACTCAGCTATGGCAGCCGCAGAAAGTGTCACTCAGATGTTCTAACAGAAAATCTTATGGTTTCCCTGCAGAGCATTCATGATTCCTCCGCTGTCTCAGTACATACTGAAAAGAACCATAGGGTCACCTGTACAGATTACTTTTTAAATGATCCCTTTCAAGTTGCTCTTTAGGAATAACAAGAGGGAGATCACCAATACCAGAAATTAGTTGTTCAAATGAAGATAGAATAAAAATGTAAATCTTTGTTTTCCCTTCTGCATTGAAGACAGAAACAGCTTAAGCTATACAAAAGAAAATAAATTGGAAATGCATTTACTGGCTGATTAAAAGGGCTCCATTTTGTCCTAGTTGCTCCCACACATCTGTGAATCACATTTGTTTTGGGAAATTGTTAGATAAGCTTTGTTTTGAACAAGGGCATGTCTAGAAGTAGATACTTGAAAGCATTAACAGGACTCATGAGCTCTTGCACTCCTCTCCCCTCCTCCCCACACCCTGCCTTACCCATTACAGCACAACACTCCCCGTGCAATAACACTGATAACCAGAGTGTCGTTTGTACAGAAAAGTCTTTAAATGAGTTTTGGGAATTTAAGATCCAGTAACTTTTATGGACACACTGGCCTTCAGGGTCTGACATACCTGATGACCTTTGCTCATTCCCCACTTTATCTCCCACATGCTCCTCACCAAAAATACTTTCACCCAGAACATACCATTGCAAGTTGCATTAGAAGTTTGTGTGAAAAGAGTTTCACTTCTCCCACTTCACCCAGATTAACATTCACCCCAGTAAGATACAATGAAACCCATTCTCCCCCTCCTAAACTGCTCTCTGACAGCTTTGGCCTTGTCACTGTTAAGAAGGAGTAAATATAGAGACACACACATTCAGAAACAAGAAGTCACTTCCTTCACAGAAGCTGTTCTACTGTTTGCACTTACAGAAAGCATAACAAACAGAGCTTGAAAAACCAAACAAGCAACAAAAATTACCAACCCAGAAAAACCCCACAAGACAGTCTGCCTGGTCTGCTGCACAAACCCATGTAAATCTGAATGGGAAAGATGAGTTGTGGATTAAGGAAGAGAATTTGCCTTGATCCTAAAACCTTGTATCGCAAAGGAGACAAACCAGGCATAAATGTATATGCCTGCTCTCTTTAAGACATATTTAATATCCTCTGTTTCAATAAAAAGAGCAAAAATGTTGTTCAGATTCTAACTAGAAATGCCATAAAGGCACAGTCTTTATGACACCTCTTGAAGGGAAGTACTACCATCTAATCCAGAGGCACACGCTTTTCCTTTAAATTTTCATCTAAATTTTCCTGTTGAAGGAAGCAAAACCAAAATACAGCTGAGCAGTAGTTACCAGATTGTTAAAAGAGCCATGAAGAGAAACAGGCATTGTAGCTACTACACCCATGAAATATGAAATATTAATGTTATTCTTTAGTCAGTCTCACCTTCATATACTATACAGTGTGAAGATACAAATTGCAGTGTTTTCTATTTACTCCATCTGACGTCCAAACAAGTACACAATTTAAGACAGTTTAGAACTTTTCATGAAGAAAATTCAAGATACTTCATACTTTCTACTCTGTATGTCAACAGACTGCACACAGGACTTAAAAAACAAAACAAAACAAAAAAACACAGACAAAAAACCCACAAAA
The DNA here is from genome assembly GCA_038090715.1 of Florisuga fusca. NCBI lineage: Eukaryota > Metazoa > Chordata > Aves > Apodiformes > Trochilidae > Florisuga > Florisuga fusca. Next base: position 41,394,790 of record JAAWXA010000002.1, on the reverse strand, counting down.
CCAACCCCAAACAACTGTTCAGTGTGGTATGACATAATTCAGCTTTCCCCTCAGTGGGTGCATTGCACCATTTCTAGCAGTCTAAACACAAATGACAGGGCTAAATAAAGAGAAATATTCGATTTTGAATGTCAGAACTTCTCAGTGTAAAAAAATTTGCAGAAAGAGCACAACCCCTTTAAAATCTAAATCTTTTTAAGCAGGTCATTTTGCTCTGAAAAAAAAACCTTTATTTGTAACCTCTTTGTTGAAGACACATTCAAATGTTGCACTTTATAAGAGCAGGGACACAAGAACAAAGACGTCTCCTGCACATCACTTCTGTTCAATACCCAGATTTTTGTCTAACCCAATAAATGCTTTGTGTTTGCATGATTACTGTAAGAAGAGCTTAAATTCTATATACACCAAACACCAAAAAAAAAAACGTTATTCAGCTGTAAGCATCTAGGCAAAACAATTCAAAGCTCACAGACACATTTAGATCAGAAAACAGCCAGAAGTTGAGTGTTTTAATGTAAAGAAAAAAAAATTGGGGGGAGGAGGCTCAGCTTTAGACACCACATATTTCACGCAAAAGCAAATAAAATAAATTAAAATACTTGTTATTTCGCAGCCATTTGAGATAAAGTTTTTCTACATTCAGGATTAAACACAATTTAAATCAATCTGAATACCAACTGAGTTGAAGTAGTCCTCCTTCCTCCCTCATAAGCAGTAAAACACGTTGAGCTGTTCAGATGTGTGTGCACCCCGAGTCCAGCAGTGCCAACAAATACATTATTTGTAACCTTGTAACACTATTCTCATTAGCATCTTAGATCGCAACAATTTGTTGTAGTCACAAAAAGTCTGGAACTACTACAAATAACCTGCTGCAGAGCCACAAGCTGCAGCCTGTGCTGATTATTAAGTTTTGAACAATTTTCAGTTAGCTATCTAGCTCAGATTTTATGCTTCAAATAATATTTTTATTTACTAGTCATAAATAGCAGCTTGACCACTGCAATTATCTCTGAATTTAAAGAAATAGTTCCTTAAAAGAGGGAAAATAAATAATTTTTGTGTGCTTCCAGCTAGAATCTTTCCCTTTCCTTCAGGTCATCCTTTTGCTATGCAAACTCTCATACTTAAATTAACTGTGTGGTTTGAAGCAATACCACAGTTTTGAAGAAAAACCATTCACTGTGAGCTAGATGCTTTTTCAAAGCTTTGGTGCACATAAATAATCAGTTCCCTTTTGAGTATAAGAACCTGAAAATTCTGCTCCAATATGCCCTTCAAATGCAGCCTGTTGCCAAGCAGAGACATGAGACTTCACTGCAAGGTCACCTGGCACATTCCTATGACATTTTTCTCCACCAGAAAGCTTCAAACTGCACAGGTAAGATGGATATTGATCCCAAGTTGCCATGCTAAATCTAACCTTAAGTAACCCACACACATCAGTAATAAAGATTTGAAGAGCTTCAGTGCTAAAACTTTGATGTATTCAGCCATTTCTACTGACCAAAGTATTTGCTAATTTAAACAGAACCTCAGGTTATGAAGGGACAGAGAGCTTTCTACTCTTACCATTTCCCTGAAGCTACAGAGCTCTGATCTGCATTCTGATTTCCTAATTTACTAGTTCTCATTTACTAACTGATGGCTAAACACTACAGAGGGTTTCTGGGTGTGAAGATCTCTCCATTTAAATGTACTTGCAAGAGTTCCACCAGAAACATTCTTCATTGTTTCGTACCTGACTTTGTAAATACACTGAACACTTTACAAAGTCTGCTAAACTATACTAAGCTCTTTAGAAAGAACCCTCAAGCATCTTATTTGCATGCAAAATATTTCTTCAGATGAAAAATGTCCTATGTAGATGCTCGAGCAAATAAAAATCTGTGAATTAGATTAACACACTGGTCTACCCTCGATAATTCAGAATACATACAGTCTTCAGTCTGTCTTTTGGAAAATAATTACTGAATTAACCAAAGCAACTTAAAAATATTTGCTTCAAGAATTCAACTTCATACCTTTCATCTTCAAAAATCTGCATCTTAAAAAAAAAACACAAACAAAAACCCACAACAAAAAACACAAACAAAACAAAACAAAACAAAACAAAAACAAAAACAAAAAAACCAGGCATAGCCAAAATGCCTACATCTATTTAAAAACACTGTCAGACCACACAGAAAGAAACACTTGCAGTAATTCTGGCTCTACACACACACACACACACACACATATATACATATATATGTATATATATATATATAAAATCAGTACTTAATTTTTAGATAAAGACTGAATTTGGTCCCAAATATTTTACTGAGTTGTTTTAATCTTGTCCTGTATTATATATATACCCTTTTATAAAGCATGGGGTTTTTTGTTTTCTACTCAGAAGCTAGCTTTTAAATATGCAGAATGCTAACTACTGAGTTAAACCTCTAACTAAAGGGACACAAACAGTAAAACTGTCACTGAACAATGAAACAATGTCACAAGCAGTTTATTTACCTTCAAAGATTTTACATAAAAACAAGTATACATTTCTCATGTTAAACAAGTTCCATTATATTTACAGCTAATTAAAGAGACAAACAACTTGGACAGCTAGACTATATTCTTATGCATAGTTTTAAAGCTACTTAAGAACCTTTTAATCAAACATTTTTCCTAGATTAGGCTAGAGGAAACACTTCTGTCTCTTAACAGACTTTGTCCAGAGATGCAGGCAGTCACAACAAAGCCATCTGTGACACCAATATCACACAGAATCTTTTACTCAAGCCTTATATGACATTTAAACTATATTCCACATTTTTTTCCTTTTTGTTTTTTTTCTCTGCTGAGAGTGCTAGGAACTCTGGCCTACACAAACACCATCTTTTTAGAAAAGTAACACCCAGTGGCTATGTCACACGCTATGAAAGATCTTATAAGGTATTTCCCTCCCAAAAGAGTGGGGTTTCTGACTACGAAACTAGAAAATAATGTTTTCAAGCACAACATTTGTAGGCTTTCTTGAATCACTTTTATAAAGACTCATAACCAACAAGTATAAAGCAGATGAAGGCATTCAAGACCAGGACAATTCCTGGCTGACCTCCAGTGGCACGGCAATGTAATTTTGAATAAGAGTCGCCACTAAAGAATAAAAGCCAGAATAGCAGCAGCAATAACCAAGATCTTTAAACAATAGTAGCAACATCTAAAGCATAAAGCCTTAATCTCAACGTCCCCAAAGCTGCTGCTGTGCCCTTCTTTGGCCTTATTTTGCCATCAAGTTATCAATCAAGACAGTCTTGTTTTCTCGAAAATTAACACAGGTCAAAACATCACAAATTAAAAGAAAAATAGAAAAGGAGAAAAGAAAAAAGAGAAAAGAATAAAGAAAAAAGGACAAAAATAAGAAAAAAGAAAAAAAGAAAATAAAAAAGGGAAAATAAAAGAAAAAGGGAGAAAGGGAGAAAGGGAGAAANAGGGGAAAAAGGGGAAAAAGGGGAAAAAGGGGAAAAAGGGGAAAAAGGGGAAAAAGGGGGAAAAAGGGGAAAAAGGGGAAAAAGGAGAAAAAGGGGAAAAAGGGGAAAAAGGGAAAGAGGGAAAGAGGGAAAGAGGAAAAGAGGGAAAAAGGGAAAAAAAGGAAAAAAGGAAAAAAGGAAAAAAGGAAAAAGGAAAAAAGGGGAAAAAGGAAAAAAAAATAAAAAAGATAAAGATAAAAAAGATAAAAAGAAAATAAAAAAGAAAAGAGAAAATAAAGAAGAAAGATGAAAAGAGAAAAGAAGGGGAAAAGGGAAAAAGGGAAAATAAAAAATAAAAAAGATAAGATAAAAAAAGAAAGGAAAAAAGAAAAGAGAAAAGAGAAGAAAGAAGAAGAAAAAAAGAAAAGAAAAAAGAAAGAAAAGAGAAAAAAGAAAAAAAAGAAAAGAAAAAAGAAAAAAGGAAAGAAAAAAGAAAACAGAGAAAAAAGAAAAAAGGGAAAAAAGAAAAACAAAATAAAATAAACAAAATAAAATAAAAAAATAAAATTTAAAAAAAAAAAAGCAACAAGAAAAACACCCCACTGCTCTCCACAAACCGAAGTTTCTCACCACTGTGATCTGGCCTTCAGAAGGAGCCCATCAGTCTCTTCTTCCCTTGCGGCCAAGGGAGAGGGGAAGCATACTGTAAGGCAAACCCTGGCTTTGACCTTCCCAGCTGTGTGTGCACAAGTGTGCCCTCACCCAGCTTTATGTAACACTGCCCCTCTCTGCTCTGAAGTTCTTTCAGGCAAATATTGCAGGGTTCTATAAATAGTTCTTCCTTGTGTAAGGCTCACATTACATTGGGAGCTTTTTACAGCTCGCTCTCCTTTTATTTAATATAGGCCAAACTTGCCCTTCTCACACCCCAGCCCTGCGAACAGTAAAACTGCAAACAGGTAAAGCTCAGGGCATTCCCTTCCCTGCAATGCAACATGCTGCCAGCTGGGAGATCTCAGCCAGACAGACAGTGTACCTGTCTTGGAAAAGGAAAGCAGTTCAACCACCACCACTAGCACAGCCTGTATGAGAACTGCATGTCCATTCAAAGCAGGAATTCATCCACTAACAAAATAAAGCTAGAGGTACAGCAATGTAATTAATTACAAACACCACAAACACCTACTTCTTTTTCATACCCATGCACATGCAGGGTGCTCAGGGAGGGAGATGGAGACAAGATGGCACAGCCCAAGGGGCACAGTCCAAAACTTGCTGAAGGCAAAAACAGAATGACTTTAAAAGCACTGAAATACAACAATAAACATAAAAACAAGCAAACCACAAAACCGTTGGGGATTGAGTGGCTGTCTTATTTAGCATCTATGAACTCCTGCTTCATACACAGCCAATACACAAGCTAAACTACACAAACATCAGCTTTACCACACTAACATCTACAGGGCCTATCAGCACATCAAAAAAAAAAAAAAGAAAAAATACATGAAAATACATGTATCAGATTTGTCAAACAGCTCAGGTCATGGGCAAAACTTACTACAACAGCAGCAAGACAGGCCCTCAAATAGTACAGATGGGAAGAGTGATAACAGAAATCAGAAAAGTGTAGTCTCTTTATATACCACAAGAGCATGAGACTCTCCACTTCTTGTCTTCTCCATAAGCCTCAAAGACTTTCAAAAGGTAAGGAAGTATTCAGTACTACTTTTCCACTAGTTGGGAAAAGCTGTGGGATAACCACAATTTCTCTGAAACGCAGCAGAGGAAGCAACACCACTGTGTCTGCTTGTGAGTCTGCTCATTTCCTATCCACAGGAAAAACCTTTGAGAGCACTTGACCAGAAGCAGCACAAAGAAGCACAAATGCTCCAGACACACTTGAACTAGCTACTAGTGAAGTGGAAAACCAAAAAAAAAACAAAACCAAAAAAACCAAACCCAACAACCATACTGAGCAGTGCCTGGGCCTAATACACCATGCAGTACGGCAATCAAATTAGAGCTGGTTACTGTTCCATGCCAAACCCCTGAGCAGCCAAGCTAAGCCATCCCTTCTTCCTCATGGCAACATTAAAGAGCAAGGGAAAGCAATTAAAACAGCAGAAAGACCACGAATGGTCATTCCCCCCACCACTGCTACTCTTTAAACATACGATTAACCTAACTGCCAATAAATTAGGGCCAAGAGTTTTAGTCAAGTAACCCTAAACAAAACACACTGACTCAAAATAGATATTTTTCATGATTTAAAACCAGGGAGGGGAAGGATTTTGACCTTGTTTTGCATTACTATTGTTTTTCTCATGTTAAATAACATTTTTTTTTAATTTCACACCCTCCACAATGGCTTTTAAGAGTCCGCATAAGAGCTGGTGCAATTTAAATGTTTCCCAAAGCCTGTTTTATAGGAGTGAAGAAGTGTCATTATGTCAAATTTTAATAGCTGTCCTTATGAAAGCACTTACACAAAATATTACCTAACAGAACTAAGACTACAGTTTTTATTTACTATTGCTCATTGCACAGAGACAGTGAGAGCAGAAGAAACCAGCTCACAATAAAAGGAATGAAATTCCTTGCAAACTGTCCTAAAAAGCAAACAAAAACCCACCCCACAACACACACAAAACCCCAAAAAGCCACACACCATACCTGCTGTGTCCTGATCCACTTAGTTACAAGAACAAACCCAAACCAATTAAAACCTAGTATGTTGTCTAAGAACACCCCATTTGTTTTGCAGAAATTAAAAATATAAAGTTTTCTCTAACTACTTGAAGCAGTTTTACAGATGACTCTCAGGAAGCTTACCTCCAAGGACAGTGAGACCACTAGTCCCTTCTCTCAGGAAGATGCTAAGATCTGCTTTGGCTCAGTAGCATCACTGGCCCTCACTCCCTGGCATCAGGCCTCCCCACGTGCTCCAGCAACTGGCAGGACTCAGTGAGAACCTCCCTCAATATTCAAGCTTGTCCTACAACCCTAAACATGCGCAGAGTTCCTCAGTATATCCCATAATTTCATAAGTGGCTGTTAATATCCCAGGGCCTCATGTCTATGGTCTTTTGTCGCTGTCATCGGGTAGTTATATATAAGAACAAAGCTTTTAACCATATACTGTTACATTTGAGAGGACGTGTGTGAACTGAGCCCAGCTCTGTCACAAGCTCTGTAATTATCGCCCTTCTCTAAAGCCTTGGGCTGGGGGGAACGGAGATCACAGCCCTTTTCAGCAAAGAGAAGGCCAGACCTTCAACACTTGTGGATACCCTGGTCTTACAAGTCACTTTGGGTATCAGTGCTGAGGAGCAAGACAAGACTACAAGTTCCTAAACCACCACCAATTCTGGGCCTTATACCCAAGCCTTGGTCACAAGGACTTCCCAGCAACAGAGACAGGAGCTGCTGACTAACAAGAGCAGATCTCAACACCAGTCCGAGGCAGAACTGCTTCCTTCCAGCTTCCATAAGAACTCATTGGCTGCTACAAAAGAGAGAAATCTCACAGCCCTTCTAAAAATGCTACAATGTAGAAACAGGCACAGTTATTCTGTCATGTCATTTTTCTGTGTATGGAGTTTGTACGTAAACATCGATGAATTAGGAAAATAAGAATTTGCTGTTTAAAGGTTGCTTTGTGTATCCAGTATATTACCATATACATGTGTCTGTGTTCTTGGGAACCTAGAAATGTTTATCTTAACAACAGGCTGTGGAATTTTAGGAGACTGAGCCAATTATCCCTGGCTTAGTGCCATTAAAGTTGAAGTCACAGGAGCAACAATTTTGAAACAGAGTTGTTAGAAAATTCTGGGGAAACTACCATGAAAATGGCAAAGGCAATGTGATACAGTCTTTAAACAAACACAGCAAAACGAAACAAACCTTCTCCTTACAAGGAAGAACTACAGAAGAGCACAAACTGATGAGTAAAAATGCAATTTACATGTAATATATGCTATGATTTTGCTTCATTTGCAGACTAAACCACCTTATTAAATTATGCAATAAAGATGAAATCCAGCATTGTGGCTCTCCACAAAAAAAAAAAAAAAAAAAAAAAAAAAAAAAAAAAAAAAAAAAAAAAAAAAAAAAAAAAAAAAAAAAAAAAAAAAAAATTCTAAAGGCACTGAATAGACTTACAAAACAGTTCCAAACAATTTGCAAATTCATTTTGGGAAATAACTGCAATAACCGTGGTGCTTCTTGAAGTTGCCCTCAAATATATTCCTGTACGCATGTCCAAAATGCACAGGACAGAGTAGTGGACACTGAACTTCACTTACCAGATTCCTGGCACAGGCAGTAAGAAAGAACTTGACCTAACTGACCCTTGCCAGCTCCTGCTCTATTGTAAATCTCTGATTATGAAGACCTAAAACTACTGTAAGAGGAAAAGTCAAGCTGTCCTGGTTATCAAACAGCTAACTCAGTTTCCCACTTACCAGCATGCTTTGTGACTTACTTAAATCTTAGCATCCAGTCAGAAAGCATTCTGTATACCAACAGCCCCTGGCAAGCAACTGAGACAGCTTTCACTGAGGGGAAACAGTTCCTTGACAAATCTTATTACTGTATGTCAAGGATTTTTTCCTCTGTGTACTCTACACAATTTAACTCGTAGGGTGAAATTTCTCTGAAGCAAAATTTTTCACTATGCTATCAAAAGCAACCCTTGCTCAGGCAGTCAGAGGAACCGGACAAATTCCCTAAAACGTTACAGGCACATGGTAAAGGTGAAAGTACACAGAAGAACATGTCAGTTTACAAGGTTGGAAAATAAAGAATTAGAAGCATTTCTTCATTCAACTGAAAAAAATAAAAATATCATCAATGTTACCCACTCCCCGTTTAAAAGAAAGCATCTCTCAATACAAGCTTAGAAATGTGTTCCTTCACACTGTTTTTCCATTACCTAAATTTGGCAGGGGAAAAGTCCTATCAGCCACAGAACCACAATTACCATTTGTTTTCTGCAACTCATGCACATACTCTATCACAAAGAAAGTTGTCACTTCCAAGACTCAGATTCATTAAAATAATGATAATATTTACTCAGGTTTAAGATTGGAACACCTTCTGGACTTTCAGTAGCCACAATTACTGAAAAGATGACACTTTGACAGCATACCAAGGTATTATTATAATTACATAAAATCTATATTATATATTACATATATAATATATTATATAATATTATTATATATATTATTGTGCACAACGAAGCAAGTTTCTGTCATGGGAGCTGTGGAAGATTCCGATTTCTAGATCAACAAGCAAGATGGAAAGCAAAGCCTACAAGTACAATCCTGAATATAAACAAAGGATTTCCTGAAAGGCACAGATCTCTTTATCTAGTCTGTAAATTCCCTGTGTAGATTGCTTATTTGACATACAAACTCTATTTGTGCTTAAAAAAAAAAAAGGCAAGATTTGACAGCTGAGACAGCACAACCTCTGTTTCATTATTTAGACTTCACTAATTTTAGGTTCTCAGTCCAACATGTTCTAGCATCGGAAATCAAAGCTTTATCACATCACTTTTGCTGTCAAGAGAGAATATGAAACTCTCTTTGCTATTAAAGAAGTTCTGGACAGCACTTCCTTGAAGCTTTGTGTGGCAGACAGGGAAAAATGGCCTTGCCTGAAAAGGGCTGCATGTAACATCATTAAAAGAGAGAACTTTTAGAAAAAAATAGTTCCATATTCTAGATAGACACTGACTTCCCTGAAATGAAATCAGCCTATTTAGCTCCTTCTATGGTTCATGTAGAAAAGCTTTTGAATTAAGTTTAGTCATGCTTTAAGCAGAAAAAAGATGACAAATTAGTCTATCTGCCTGAGGATTTGAGGTCCAACAGAATTTTAAGCATGAAATGCTGAAATAACATTTGAAAAGTATGTAAAATAGCAGCAGAGATCTCTATGCCATCACTCGTCCCATGTAAATAACAGGTTTGGCTTTGTTTAACAAGATCTTGGTCACCCTTTTGGTCAGAAGAACACAGCAGTCCAAAGAGTTCATGGAACCAGTTCAATCAAAAGATAAGACTGCATTTCAAAGAGAAAACTGCAGTATGTCCCCTACTGCAGGGAATTAGACATCATAGTTATTCCTGCTGCAGAGCAGACATGTGGGTGCACATTAATTCCTTTGCTGCTCTGGACCCACACTCACTTTTCAGAAACATGCTGTTTATTCATCTGAACCAACTGCAGGGTTCAGCAAAAACCTAACTTCCAATTTCTACTAAGAACAATTTTCCATTCTCTCACTGCAGCAAAGCTCAATTTTCACACACTCATCCCTCACCATGGAAACATAAAAGGAAAAAAAAACAGCGTGCACATACCTCATTTATATTATTAAACAAGAACTCATCATCAAAATACCCTTCATTAGGCTGGAACCTCTATGGCCAGAAGAGGAAGCACAGTAAGTTTCCTGTGACTCAGGCCTGGCAATAATTCCCTTGCAAATTTCCACCATCACCACCACCAACAGACAGGTCAAGGCCAAAGTAAGACTATGTAGTGTAGCTGAAAAAGGCAGTCAGCTTTTAAGCAGTAGTAATTTCAGCACAGCATCTCTGGGGTGAATGTCTTGGTAGTGACAAGGTGCACCAGAGCCTTTCTAAGGCTCTTTCTTTTAACAGATCCCCAGGTTTTCCTCACAAGTCTGAAGTTTCACCACTTGTGCCCTTGCTCCAAACCTGCTGTTCAGTCCAGACTCTACAGTCACCCAAATCCAGACCAGCAGGCAGGTCAGCCCCTGCCCATATTCCAAATGATCATTGCACAATTTGAGTAATGCACATTGACACTTTTTATGGGCCAAGCCAGTGCTGAAATGCTCTCGTCCTCACTCTCACTCTACCTACAACAGCTGCAGTAGAAAGATGAAGGTTTACTAATAAGCAGGGAGAAAAGGTCAGCAACTTGACTTAGATCCACAGATTTATAGGTTAAAACTTGTTTCACAGTATGCTGGAAGAGCCCTAAAAGAGACCTGTCTTCCCAGAACATACCATGAAACTGCATGAAAAAAAAACCAGTATACAGCTGTACAGTCTCCCAGAGAATCCTATATGCCAAACGTGTGTTTGCCTCCAAAGTTCTGTATAACACTGTAATTTCAAAGGTTTCCATTCCTTCTCAATCTTTACATAGTTTTCAGACCTCTGTACAAAGATAGCCATTTAAAGGGCAATTACGAAACCATTCAGAACCCAAACCTGTAGCTAGCACAAATATGACTATTTTCTTGCTACTAGAGTGTATATATGATTTACTGGCATGGTGTTCACCTGTAGCTGCAAGCTTCCATGTTCAGACAGATTTTTTTTCCTCTTCACCTTGCACAAGTTCATTCTTATAAGATGAAGCTTGGTTTTGCTGTCATGCATCACTGAAGAGGGGTGAATCTGTCCTGCTCAGTTCTTGGAAGTTTTAAATTATTTTTTTTTAAACAATTCTGGCTAAAGTCATGTAGATGAATATATAGTGCACAGTGGTTGGGTATATTCCTACAGCTGGAGACAGGAAGAGAACTTGAGCATGCTCCATTTCTGCTCTAAACATACACCCAGACAGTACAGCTGCACAGTGACAGTGCTGCCTGGTCACTCACAGTGCAAAGTAAGGAGCAACTAAGGGGGGGTTCACTGGTCCCATCATTTTTATGTTTCCCAGGGTAGCCACCAGGCTCAGCAATAGAGATATGTATGCCATCAGTTTTATAACCAAACATTTAATTGTAACTACTGCATTAGAGTTTGCATTCACTGTCAGTTCCTCTTGTTGCAAGACCAGGAGTGCTACCATAGCCACCAGGTTTTAACCATTAAAAATGAAACTGAACTTTAACTCAGAAAGTTTGCAAATTACACAGAATATGACTTGTTCTACATGCCACACATGATAGTGGGCAGAAAATATCTGACCCAGCAAAGCCGGAGTGCAAAATTTTCCTACAAACAACCAACACAGGCAAAGAGCACAAGAATGAACATGTAGCACAAGAGTCAGCCACATACAGCAATTTCAGCAGGACCAATGGTCAACAGTCAAAATGAAGAAAGATGACATTGAGTAGGAACTCATTCTGACTTGCCAAAGAAAGAATATTATTTTTAAAGTTATGAAAGAAAAGAAAAAAAAAGGTTTTTTTTCCATATCAGGCATAGCAGTATGCAGAGGTAGTGTGGTAGAATATACAAAAAAAAAAAAAAAAAAAAAAAAAGGCAGAGATGGCTTCAGTATGCCTACAAACCTTTGATTGCGTGGAACGTTATTTTATGAAACACTGAAACAAGTGACACAGTCTACCTTACTTTATCTTTGGTGTCCCCACAGCAACGAAATACGTAACACTGAAATGTTTCTGCTATGTGGCAGCGTTCCCAGGTATGTAATTTAGAGATTTCTCAAACAGCTCTTAATTCATTTTTAAATTCTCTACCTGTAGATTTTATTCGCAAAGATAAACATAGAAGCAAAGATAAACACATTCACTCAGGCATGCATATGGATAATGAAACAATGGGAATGACCACTGACTTCAGCACTCAAACAAAACACAAATTAAAAATAAGTTGGAAAGGAGTAAGGCAGAAAGCACAGCAATATATTTAGAGGAGTCTCACCAGCTATTCTGTCACCACGAAAAAAGCAGCAGCTTTTCTGCCATGAGTTCATAATTCAGCATATAAACATGTAAACATCCCCTCTTCTGTTTTATGCTATTTTTCTACCTCAGCTGTCTTTTTGACTAATAGTTCTGCAAATGAAATTTATCAAATTGAAGCTCACGGGAGGTTTTTTTAAGTATCAGGTTTTAAATAATAAAAAGCTGCCTGTAACTGAGTATTATGGTCAAAATAAAGGTTCCACAGTTTTTACAATTTCCCTTTTCAGTGGCAGTAATTTCCATCACCCTTCTCTGGTTACTGTGCTATCAGGAAGAAAAGTCTTGCCTATAAGCAAACGGAGTCTACAAATCGATATGACTCCTACTTCACCCAAACTGCCTTAGGTCAAAGCCTTTCCACTAACACACAGTGAAAAGTAGCACTTCTCAGATTCATTCTATTTAGAAGGCGTCAGCTTGTTAAGATCCAGACAGCCTCTGAAAATAGTCACAGTGAAAAAGGAGGTTTCCCCCCATGGAATTTTAGCCATTTTCCCTCAACATCACAGAGATTATTCCTAGCCAAATGCAAGCTAACAAACCTGAGGAAATGTGCTTTATCTTTGCAAGTTAACAAGAAATAGCAATATAGTCAAAAATAGACAAAGCAGCTGGGAATGAAAAGTACCTTTTTTCCCCCCCTTCCCATTCCAAACCATAGGCAGCTCCCTTTTAAAGGTCTCCGCCAGGACTCTGTCCCTCAGTGACTCCAAGAGTCAAACCAGACCACTAAAAATAACTTCCCAGCTACAGGACATGTACATTATCAGCGGAAAACATTTCTGCAGACCTAGCAACAGCCCTATAGCTCACTCTGTTGACATGAGAGACTACAGAGGCAGACTAAAGAATGGTTTGTTGAGTTAGGGAAGCCTTTACTGCATGCCCATCACAAGACAGAACGTGTATTTTTTCCACAAGTGACACATACCTTACAGGCAATCTCAAAAAATCCTACTGAAAATGTCTTCTTTTGGTTCTGCATTATAAGCAACACTGAATGTAGAAAATGAACATGCTAGAAACACACTGATAATCTGAAATACACTTAAATAGGTACTTGTTTACAATTCAGCAATCCTGAATAATTGTTTCTCTGAAGGTCTTTATCACATGTAATGATGCATGTGACATTTTGTAGTCAAGTGCAACGCTCTCAATGCTCCAACATTTATTACCATTTTATACTGAGAAAAATTACAGACAGAGGGATTAAAAGCCTTGCCCACATCACTTTTGTATAGATACCTATATTGTAAGTTCTGCTGCTTCACTGCGTGCTATGATCACTACAAGAAAAATGCACAAGATCATCCACTGTCCAAAGTTTGGAGCTACGGAAATAAAGGTCAGTTACAGTCTCGAAAGGTATGAGAGGCAAATTTCCATGAAACCTTGAAAAGGAAGAATAACTTTGATAGCACTTCATGAAATGAAGGAGTGCATTCACACAAAAAAATACCCACTTGATTGTTTCTTTCTTTCCCTAGAACCAAGTTCTCTAGTTTAACAGTAAGAATTTAAAGGAATAAGGGATTGGTCCAATGTTCAAAAGAGTTGTACATAAAAATACCTGGTTTGCATTTTCAGAGGTAGCTGAAACAAAACCTACTTCTAATACATATGAATCACAGAAACTGAGGCTGTTCTTTACATAGATGTTCCACTTAAAAACTTGAGATGGTTGTTTGTCAGTAGCAAAGCAATGCAATATTGTTCAATAAAGACAAAAATTTAAGTGTTTCCCTTCTACTGCTAAACAGTAGATCCTAATTGTTTTTAAATTATATTAAGTTCAAATGTCATGAAGACATAACAAGAAGCAGGTCATCTTCAGACACTGCATAAAATGGCATTCAGCACTGTATATTTATCCTTAAGTTCCATCAAAAAATTTTAAGGACCTCTTAAAAAAATCATCTTGCCTCACAGCATCTGTATTTAAGATTTTTTAACTAAAAAGGAACTTGTCATCTCGGAAAGGCACAGAAGAATTTAACAAGACTTTTGAAACTGTCCTCCCTGTATAGACTACAAATTTCTGCAACTTTGAGCACTCACTGCTACAGAGGACAGTATTGCTACTTACTCGAAGTGAATAGAACAGAGTTCTTGTGTCATTACAGAAAAAACTCTGCAACACACCACAAAGAGACTTGGTCTAACTATTCTTCCCAACTTTATTTTATATGGTTCTTAGAGATTAAATTTCCTTATCCTATGGGGGGGATTTTTTAATCATGAAGGTGTCCAATTTACTCTGTATCTCTGCTTTTGTAAGGATGTTCAGGTATTATTCTTCGCATGGAGGACAACAGTAGCTTTCATAATGATACCTCCCAAACCAAATCTCTGGTTATGAAGTTATAGATACATAAATCCAGTTACATGTAATAAACTGTGATTGCAGTAAGACCTGTAATTTTAAGTCTCCAAGTGTAGTAACAACACACACTCCAGACTTTAAACACATGCTCCAGAAGCATTTCTTCCTGTACCATTAAAATCCTCAGCTGCTTCCAGACCACGAGTTTGATTCTACAACAAATAAATTCCTGTGCAGAGTTGAAGTGATACTTGAAGGCATCCGTTTTTTAAAAGAAAATATTTAGAGTGTGGGTGGGGTTTTTTCATAAGTTTAATGTAGATTTTAGCAAAGCAGAACTTTCCATGGCTACTGTAAACATACAGGGAATCCATTTGTTCATTTGTTTTTCCCATGACACTGTCATCAGAGGGCAAGTCACATCAGTTACTCTATGACCTTCCTACTGATGTTATGTTAATGAGCATGCCAGAAACATGTTTTCTGAACAGAGTTAGAAATCACTGTTCTCTTGATGTAATAGCTATAATCTGTAGTTACAGTATTGGGTAACAGAAGTAAACTACTGCATAAGCATAACTGGAAAAAAAGTGCAGGAATTCCAGTGAACTTGAATCTTCCTTTAAGAGGCAGAGAAGAGCAAAGAATATCTGATATAAAGACTCTGCCATTTCAAGATAAACACTGATATTCCAGTTTGGTTTTGTTTTGTTTTTACATTCAAAGAGGGGCATTGAGAGGGTGATGTCTCTTTCCTTTAAAATTTGAGAGACAAGCATTTTCCCTACCCAATTCACCTCTCTCACCACTTCAGGAACTTCACTTAGGGGAAGAATAGGAAAAGCCAGGTTCAAAAGTCACCAAGGTTTCTCAGGAAGCTGAGTAAAATCCTGAACAGAGCCACTACTCATTTCATGTTCCCAGATGAAGTTACCAGAAGCAGAACCAAACAAGTCTACTCAAGACTCCACTGAGAATTGGATAAACCAGAACCAGTGCCAGCAGCGGAAGGCCAATTTTCCTGCACTCTCCATGGTACAAGTAGGTGTAGTTGAGGAGTAACCATTGCCAATTTACTTCAATTCTTGAGAATAAAATGTGGAGTTAAGAGAGGCAAGCAAGCAAACAATCTGGCTAGAAGCAAATAAAAATAAGCTCAAGGTCTCTTATATCAATACATGTCTAAATTAGAGTTCCCACATGATATCTGAGCTATCTATATTAAGCCTCTCAGCCAGTCTTCCACTAAATTAAGCTCTTGAGTGGCTTAAAGTTCACACGATTTTTGGAGCTGAATTAGGCAGCTGTACCTTCTGCATCTCTGGTATTGAAAGTCTATCAGTTAGTTTTCCACTTCATCTCTCTAATAAAACCTTGTATGTGTAAAGTCAAATGGCATCAGGGAGCACATTTTCTCTCTTTTAGAGAAAAAGGATTTTCAGAATAAGGTTGGATCACAGGGTAGAGTTTCACAGTTGATGAGGACACGGTTTTGATATTTCAAAATCCAACAACATGGAAACCACAAGATGAATTACATTCCTAGCACTTCTAATCCTCAGGTTTTCCCAGTAATTCCTGTACAGTCTCACGATGACTAATTAGGATCTAAAGGCAAGTTGTACTGCTCTAGATGGCCACATATCCACACCAGTCTTTAATTTCATATTTGAAATTAGATACCTCAGAATAGTGCCTAATTAGGAAGGCTAGTAAACATATTATAAATTAGTCCAAATACTTTTAGTTGCATTTAAAGACGTATTGATAAGTCATTCTGTTTTCTGGATAGTTTGCAAAGACTGTAAGTTACAGTACAGACTTTGCTGTAAAAATCAGAGCTCCCTTCACACATTTAGAATCAGACGCTCACTCAACAAGACCTCCCAGCTTCAGCAGCAGTTCCTAACAACACCTTTCACCAATTTCCTCTGCCTCCAACTTCTCTTCTTAGTATCTGTGTAAACACCATGTTTTGGGACACAGTTCACCTGTAAGTAACAAAACCGATTTCCATTGCAGTCCCTCCCATAGCAGTACATTAAACAGCAAAATCTGGGATACACAACAAAGGAAGAAATAAAACTTTTGAGAAGAAATAAAGGTGTGCTGAAAATATTTCTGATTTTAACATGTTACTTCAAAAGACTTTCTCCACAAGAAATGAAAATTGCTCAATACCTGTATAAAGCAGGTGTTCCTCCATATTTTAGAGATAAATAAAGCAGGGACAAAATTCTGAGCCACTCTGTGATGAATATATCCACCTCACTGCAGTGGACTCAGTGAAAAGAAGCAAGCAGCGTGGGTAAGTTAAGTGAACTTAGAGAACACAAACCCTTTGTATTCACTATACCTTTATGTTCCTTACCAGGTGATGAAACAGGAATTTACAAGGCAAAAAAATAAACCATACAAAAATGAACAAGAAAAACCCAGCAGATATATTTCACTCAAGAACAGTTCTGAACTTGTAGGCAAATCCCTATGGGCAAGGGTTCCTACTAGAATTTAAGTGTCCCTCAGATGCAGTGTAATCCTAACTGAAAGAGTGGGGACAGAGAAGGAGGAGAGTAATAAGAGCTAACAAGAAGGGTATTCTTTCTACCTGATGTGAACTCATTCTGTCCAACTACGATTACACCCCCGTAATTTGAAAGTCATGTTACAGATGCTAACAACTCCACAAAACTATCTAATTTCCTTCCCTTTCCTATAACGGTTTAAAAACAGCTGTAGCACTAAGATTTTTCAGAGTTAAGGTTTTTATGTATGGCAGGTAGTGCCAGCTCAAAGCATTTTTCAAAAGTTTTGAAATGTAAAACTTTCTATTATCAAATGTCAGCTCCCTTCAAGTCCGTCAGTCAGAGAAGGAATAGATATTATGGGCATTGTTCCAAAGTTAAAAAGCTCCCAGCCATGGGAAGGCCCTTTAAACTATTTTGGCACAGAAATTAAATGGGTTTTGTAATAAAGAGCATGTGAAAAATACAGTAATAATAAAAATAAAAAATACTTTAAGTCTTGACGGTGCTGAAATATTCTTAAAAAATATATTCTGTGAAGAAAATACTTCATAACATCCAAAATTCATGCACTAATTGTAACCATTTTGCTTTTTCCTGCTTTAAAGTTCTGATTCAAATTTAAATGCAAATAACAAAAGCAAATTTAACCTACATCCAGAAAAATGAGCTTAATAAAATGATGACTGCCCCAGCATGAGTTATCTTGCGTTCCAATGAAACCACTTGTGTCTAAGCTCTTTATATTTTAGGAATTTCCATTTAATAGCAGAATGAAGTCCAGAACACCAGGTAGAAAGGCACGACTAATTGCATCCTTCAGTAAGTATGCTTAAGTTAAAGTTACCGAAGTATCTATCTAATATTAAAGATTAATACACATGGCATATAAATATTAATACATTTCCTCTTATACCCCAGGAGTGCCAATAGAAATCAGTGACAAATTAACTGTTCTATGAATACAGAGCAACGTGATCACCCCAAATAACTGCAATTTCTTTGCAGCCAAAAGCCTGCAAAACCGCAAGTAATTCACTTTGCGCTGCTTTGCCTGCTCCTACCACAACACTTGTTCAGTATACCCAGGTTTAAGATACCTGATGTCCAAAGCAGTTTCATGTGTAACCTTTAAAATACTAGCTATGTCAGAGAAAAACCAACAAACCCAAACTTACAATCGCTGCATTTTAAATCACATGGCAGTTTACTTGGACTAACTTTAGACCTGAAGGCAGTGAGGGAGAAAGCTGCTACATTAAGAAGCAGTGATACCAGACCCATTCAAGCACAATATGCCAGTGCCCTACTTTCCCACTGCAAAGCATCAGGCTTTCCCTCTGCCCCACCAGAATAAAACCTGCATCTGAGCACAGAACAGCGGCTCAGCTCAGCACTATTTGAGAAAGAGGCCAGGCAGGGTTTTGCATTGCAGTAGTTGAAAAACAGCATTCAACTAAAGTGCAGAGTAAGGGAAAGCGGGAAGTACTAAAGCGGTGTTTGCCATGGCCCCATCCTTTGCTTGAGGTAATTTAAAGCATGGCTAGCAATGCCTCTGCACACACACTACATACATAGCACAGTTAAAGCTAAATTGTAAGAGGGACAAAGAGTATCAGGGGATTACAGCTCTGTAGCAGCCATTGCTGTACCTGGTTTTCAACTCTTTTCGCTCTTCATCATCCGCATAGCATTCCTCCTTTCTTGCCTCTCCTGTGTCCCTCCAGAGTTTCACCATTTGGCCAGCAGGCTCACTTTAAGTGTCGCTTCTATTTGCGTTTCTCCCACACAAACAGCTCTCGATGCTGTAAGGTCATTTGTATGCAATTGTAACTTTGGCTCAAGCACAAGTTTCCTCGCCCTCTCTTGGCAGAGCAGTCACACAAACTACCAGGCTGAGTCAAAGGGTTAGCCTACCCCTCTCTTCAGTCCGCTGCACTAAAATCTTGATTTTTGGTGTATTTTACAATATCTATGTTCTTAACCATGTCAGAAATTTTTAGTTTCAGCACTGAGCAGTATGGGCAACTATAAGCAAACTTCCCCTTCTGGACAGAATAAATATTAGCAGATGTTTTCTTCTTAAACATGTCATAGAAATCATAGAAAGGGAAGTGCAAACAATAATGAAAATACTACAGAATGTTCCCAGAGTTTTCACAAAAGCAGTAATATTTATATACAGAAGAAAATAAAGCAGTACTTCAAAACTGCATCCATTTCAAAAGACTAAGGCTTTCTGCAGCAAGCCTTTAAACACTGGAGAACAGAGCTATGAGCTCATCTGGCAATCACAGAAGTTCTCCCACAAATTAAAACCCTTCTAGCTGAAATTATCTTCCAGTAACAAAATTTACCCCCCTCAAAATGTCATTTCTGTAAAGTGCATGAGCTGACACCTCAGCAAACTCTGTTTTTAAGAATTCGGAAATAATTTATCATTCCTCAAGAAGCCTATTGAGTAATTTCCCTTCTTGATTTCTCCTCCAAGACAGATCACAAGAGCTCTTCTCAGTCTCCTGTCCCCTCACGAGTCTGCAACTGCAGCCATCACTTTTCACAGTAGCAATTCTTTTTTTTTGAGGACTGATCAGCCCTCAAAACAAAGGATGTGTAAACATTGTCTTCCAAGGGTAAGTCAGCACCAATGACAAACTTTTGCATCATTTTAGATATGAAATGCAAATCTTTCCCTGCAAAACCTCTCCAAACCAAAAGGCTCCTTCAGACAAAAATGAAGGCTAATGCAATTTTAAGCAGTCCTCATCTGATCTTATTAGTATTTACCTTCCCACTCGTGTCTAACTATGTAGGTTTTTTTATAATTCAGATGCAGCTATTCAAAAGGCTCACACCTACATCCAGTGGCTATTTACATTGCTTCCTCTTGCATCAAGCTTTTTGATGCTGACTGATCAAAAGAGATTCCACATTTTGCATTGTCTTCTTCCTATATGAATCCTTTATACTAGGGCATGTTTTTAGGTTGATTTGCATTCACACACAGGTGTGTGGTGAGAGGATAAGGGGAAATGGTTTTAAACCTGAAGAGGGGAGATTTATGTGAGAGACTAAGAGAAAATCATTTCCTGTGAGGGTGGTGAGACACTGGAACAGGTTGCTCAAAGAAGTTGTGGCTGCTTCCTCTCTGGAAGTGTTCAAGGCCAGGCTGGAGGGGGTCTTGAGCAACCTGATCTAGTGGGAGGTGTCCCTGCCCATGCAGGGGGTTGGAACTAGATAATCTTTAAGGTCCCTTCCAACTCAAACCATTCTGTGATTCCTTGATTATGTCCATCCTTGTAAACACATAAACTATTATTTACTTTATCAGTGGAGTTGCAGATATTCCCAGTGCCTTTTCATACCACTGTTTTCCAGCTTGACAACAGTCCTGACTCATGCAGTTTTAACATAATCAAGTGCAAGAACTGTTATGAGCCCTGTTTCAGTATCAGGCTGTGACTGTAGAAGACTGAAATCCACCATATGGTGAACAGTGCATTTAATGAGTTGATTTACATTTTCAAATGTAATTTTATTCCCATGTGCACTTCTATACTTAGCTTGAACACAGGCAGCCTGCAATATGAGAAATTAAATTCGAGCCTCACAGTAAAATAAGATTTAAAATCATAATGAATGAAAAAGTTTTACATGGAGCTTTTCACTGAGAAAAATACTGTACCTCTCCTATTTCAAAGAAGACATCTTCCCATCCTCAGGTTATTTATACCATTTTGTTCCACTGCTAAGGAAAAATTTTTTCAAGTACCATGGAATTTTAAAAGGCAGAGATACAGAAAAATAATTTTTAAAAGAAAAGATTCTTTCTTCCCCAAGATTGCAAAAAAAGAAAGAGAAAGAAATAAAGCAGTAGACCTTCAGCAATCAGTGTCTGTTAAAGACAAACTAAAGCTAACATCTAAAGCAATATGCAAATACAGCACCTTAGGGGTGAGTGAATGGAATAAAATATTTTAAAGGCTGAAATTTCAGAGAAAACTAAAATCGTTTCACCAGATTCAAAAAATTCTTTAAAGAAGAAACACTTCCTGTTTATATGATTTGTGTACAGGTCAGGATTTTCACAGATGTTCCCCTGAAATCACAGCAGATAAAGTATCTTGAGAAAATTCATTTTTTGTTTTCAATCATTTTTCAGTTACTTATTTTTTTATAACCAAGCATTTTTCAACCAACATTTTTCTATTATATTTCCCAACGAGTCCATGTAATTGCCATGCATCTCACCCATGCACATTTAGCAGCAGGAAGATTTACTCACACTCGAATCATGAATGAACTGATGGAAAGATTATTTATCCTTTGTCAGACTGTGTCACTGTTAAATATTCAGTGAGATAAATTAGGATTTAACTCTACAGCAGACTAGCTACTAAGTCTTCTATAGATTTGCTTGGGTTTATTATTTGGGAAAGTTTATTCTGAAACACAAGTCATTGCTTTCTATGCAACTGTGGATGTGAATTGCCAGATCAGTATATTTTAGACCTTGGAGGCATTCTATTCCATTCCAATGTAAATACATGATTTGTTGTTAAACAAAAAAATCATCAACTATTCAACTGATTTTCAGAGGGGTAATATCTGTCAAGACAAACTGTTGAGCAGTGCCTGTGAAAGCTGTTACTGAATTATTATCCCCTCTTTTTTTTTTCCTTTCATTTACAGAAACAAAAGGCATTTATAAATCACAAAACACATTTTACTTAAGATACTTGAAGTACATAAAATGAGATTAAATTCTCACTGAAGTGCCATCACCTTTGCTCCTGAAGGATGGGAAGACAAAAAAGATAACAGAAGGGAGATCCCAAGCACTACCCTGTATTTTGCAAAATATAAATATAGGACCTCTCTAAGCAACAAGCAAACAGTTATTTTGTGCTGTTGACATACAGGTGTTTTTATGAAGAGTCACCCCCCTGATACTATGAGATCTCCAAAGTCTTAAGACATTGCCTAGATGTCTCCTGCCTACCCATGAAACATTATGCCACGCCAACAGGAACAACCCAGTACTGCATGACCTACATTACCCATTTACTCACACTGCATATCTTCAAGACTCCCTGCTTCATGGTTTTACTGCAGAGATACTTGAAGTAACTGAAGGCTACAATCTGGAAGATCTATTCTTTGACAGCCCATTTGCTATAGGAAAAAACCCAATCAACCAAATAAAAAAATTTCTACCCTCAGAACAAGTCCACACGTCAAGCATATTTCTTCATTTCCTTTACCTGCAATATCCTTCAACTCAACATTTCTAAACTATTCTGTTTGATAAGTTTGTAATATAGCTTTCACTACTATCTTAGACTGCTGGTCAGGAAGGAAAAGATCATTGTCTTTTTAAAAACAATCTAGGGAAAATAGAACAGGCTGCTCAGGGAAGCAGTTGAGTCATCATCCGTGGAGGCATTTTAATAAGTGCAGATGTGGATTCTACTTAGGGACACTAACCTAGTCTTAGGTTATAGGTTTGATTTGATTATCTTAAAGGTCTTTTCCAACCAAAACAATTCAATCGTTCTATAAGGAAGGGAGTAGCTGTTTGAATAACAGAGGTTGTTTTACTGATGCAAGGTAACAAAAAATTGTCCTTTGTAATTACTCCTGTGAGGCATGGTGGGTGTAAAGATCCAAACTTAAGTGGTGGGCCAAGGAAGTCTACAGAGAAAACTGTGGATCGTTTTCCCAGAGAAGATCCCCTGTGCCACACTTTCACACCCACACAAGCAAAAATGCCCTCAATACAAAATCCTTCCCCTACAGCTTCTCTGAAAACACTGTATGTAGGCAGGATAAATTATTCAGAACTAGAACATTTGGAATGTGTCTCAGTTTTTCAGATACCCAGACAGAGTCAGTAAACAGCAGATTATTCTCTCAGCAAACTGACAGAGTAGTAGACTGTCTTAACATAAAAAGCATAAAAAAAGTTATGTGGCTATCATAAGGAAGCTAAAACCCACAATAAAAAAAAAGTTTAGAATTCATTTAGCAAGATTTAAGATCTTGCAAAAACAGAATTGAGCATTGTAACATTGGAACTCTTTCCACTTTCATCCTCATCTAATGCAAAAAAAAAAAAAAAAAAAAAAGAATAAAACAATAGCAGCTTGTTTCCCAAACAGTTATTTTCTGTCCTGGAAATCCCATACCACAAAACCCAAACCAGCAACCACCCCCCCAAAACACACACTGAGGAAAAACATTCAAGGCTTTTACTGATCTGCACAACACAGACAGAAAAAAACCCTGTAGCCAGAAGTCAAAAGCAAGAGATTAAGCATCACTCCATAACTCAATTTTTATGGTGTCCCTGCCACAGTACCCATCTCACCTCCATCAAGAATTTATGCAAAAAAGTTATGCTGCTCACTTCACCTGCTCCAAACACCAGTACGGAAAGTTTTACTAAGTATTAAAACAAACTTGAGAAAGTCTCCTGAAGTCTCCTCCACCTCTGTCTCCCTTCTCCATGTGCAGTGCACTCACTACACATCCCCATCCTACACCAGACACTAGTAGTTCCAAGAGTGCAAGCTTTCTCCCTTTGAATTACATCAAAAAATTAATGCTTAAATTTTTCAACATACACCAGCATGAACAAAGTAGTGAGTTTACATTTGATAGAAACCTTACCATTCAGCACTAATGCAGGACAGATGTAAAGACAAGCAATGATGCTTACTCAGTGTATCTGAATGAAAATGGCTCTTAAGAAAAACATGAAAGAAGAAAACTTCAGTGATTATTTGTTAGAGAATTTGATAGACTGACACAGAGGACCTGCCAGGGACCGTCTGGGGAACAGAGACCAGAGCCAGGTACAACCAGCCTGGGAGAAGAGGCAGCAGCTGCAGAGAGCTGCATCAAGTATTCAGTACATCTGCCTCTAGCCACACGGGAGCCTGCTGTTCCAGATGGCAAACAGGTACTAAGGACTGCATGGCTTCTTTCTGGAATCAGTCTAAAGAAAGACAGACAGCACAAGCTGAATAGACTGTCAGCTGGTTTTAAATAAGAATTGTCTTGGTGTCATCCTGATTATGCTAAAAGCCCCCAAAGAATGTAACAGGAGGTTGCCAGCAGAAAAGCAGACTGAGTACAGAGTTATCCTTCCCTCAGGTCCAAATTTGCTCTGCTTCCAAATCTGTTATTAAATACTGCTTCTATCTATTAAACCCAAAACATTTCAGAATAAATATCAAATTACATGCAAAGTATTCAGTATTTATGCTTTCATGCATAATTCCATGAAAAATTAGGATAACTGTGCTTTTGGGGGCAGATAACTTACACAAGCACTAAGTTGCTACTGATATTTTAACACCACTGAATACAATTCCAGCAAGCTCCAGTATGCTTCTAGGCAGTGTAGCTTCGTTCAGCTTGCATCTGACAATCCAAAACACTAAACTGATCTCTCCATTTTTCAAGTGTCACCATCTAGCTATCGGGACAAAGTTTATGCAGCAGTCAAGTCAACAAAAGGTCCAGTTCTGCCCTCAATTACACTCTAGTAATTCCAGTCAGTAGAGCTATGCTACTTTGGATTTACACAACAGCATCAGTACAATATAGTAGACTATAAAACTGAAAGACACAAACTAAAATAATTTAAATTAACATTTTGGCCAACTGGCTATGTTTAAACTTTTTGGGTTGGGACTCATAGCAACAAAGCCCTCACAAAGAAAAGGAGCCCTATCAATGGGGCAAGCTAAGCTAAATTACTTGTACTCCAACAGTCCTCTAAGCACACATACCCACAGAACATCTAACCCTTCTGTCTGACAGCCAAGTGTATTCAGATATGGCAGCATTTAATTATGAACTGGATTGCAAGAAGAGAAGAGAATAGGACAGTTAACTTAATGCTGCTTAATGAGCACGCTCTTGTTAGTTGTGAATACATTCACTGTACTCATTAAATCAAGAGGCACTGTAGTTCTGAACACATCATTAAAAGGATCTAGGAATGCTGCTGCTTTGTTCAGCTTGACTACATGCTCTGCTTGACAGTTGGGAAATGAGCAAGAAATGTAAGCCCCCTCCTGTTGGGCCAGCAGATCTAATTTTAAACTTGGAGGAGGGTGTGAGAGATCTGCTTCTTCAGAGTTTCACTCTTTTAGAACACAAAGTTTCTCCTTGTATTGCTGACCCGAAGCAATCATATGTTTAGTACTGTAAGATATCAACAAAAAGATCTATCAAGCTGGGGAGGATTTTTAAAAATATAATAAAAATCACCACCCACTATTAATACACCCAAGGAGGAGGAGTATGCATTAATCTATCAGTGTGTCAATTAGAAAAATGAACCTTCTTAAAACAAATACATGTATGCCCCTAATATGGCAGTCCCCACATTATTGCAATATATGGATTTAAGCTGAAGAGGGAGTGAAACTGGCTAGTAGGTTCCTGTTCATTCTCATATGTTCTGGAAGAATATGAGATTTTTCACCTGTCAAGGGTTGATCATTCTGCCCACAAAGATACACATGTACAAGAGAATCTGCATGTCTAAAGCATTCTAGAGTTACAGAGTAATTGGAATAATTGACAACTGTTTATTTTGAACCTATTGCATGGGAAGTGATTTCTGCTAAAAGAGGCATGTGAACCAACATCACTGATGGCATCACACAAGTTGCAGAGAGACTTGGAAGTTAAGATGTAACAAGAACAGTTGCTCTCTCCAGCACATCCTTAAGAGGAAAAAAACACATTTCTGAAACATGCTTACAACAAATCCTTTTCTCCTCTCCTCCCACCTCATGCACAGAAAACTGGACAAATTGATAAAGTTCAGAACTGAGTGGTTGGGGGGATGAACAAGTCTTAAGTGCAAGAGTGCATGATTCTACCACTTTAAGCAATTATTTTCCAGTTATAAAGTTGTTGATGCTGTTAGAAGCTACATAAAGGAAAGATTATACATCAAACACATTTATCACAGTCTCCTCCCATTGTGCAGACACAACAGTTCATCCATCACCTGTGAAAAACTTCTAACCAGTCATGCTAGCAAGTTATGACTTTGCAAGATCCTGGCTTTTCTCAGGTTTGCCAGCAAAATAATCTACAGGGGAAAATCCTTCTGATTAAGCAGTCAGGTTTAATGTAACACACTGTGACTAATCCTCTTAAACTTTCACTGGGTCCTGCACTGTAATGCCAATAACACAGGAGGCACTGTTCTTTTCATGGGACCTATGTGGCTCCATAGACTGTCACAATCTTATTCAAGCAGCAATTGATTCCTCACTGCTATCAATCTAAGTAATCAATACTCAGGTTTCAGCACTCAGACCAGCTTATTTAGGGTACAACCATAGAGCTGTACTCTCAGACACCTGGGTACAGCTGTAAAACAGCACTTATCCACATGAGCCATCAAAGACTTCTGCAGTCACATCGCACGGCTCTCCAAATTGCTATAACTGAAGCCAGTGCTTTTACACTGTTATTTGTGGGAACAACCTGAATATCTGGGTCTCCGATGGTTTAAAACAATACCTTTGCCAGAAGGTAGAAAAGCTTGAGGATGGGGAGATCAAAAGAGGGAATCACATTGGAAGTAAATGTAGAGATCCTGTTAGAAATATGCACCTACAGGTGGGTGGGCACTTGACAAAAATCCCATCTTGCTGATGTAAAAACAAAAACAAAAAAAACTTCAGGCCACCAACATTGATTTGTGGCAGATAAAACGATGCATAGAATGAGCATTCAGATTTTTTGATCAATTGTATGGTCTGTGCCTGTAATATCTGGAACTGAGCACACACAGAGGAAATGCATGGGAAAAGCATGAAAGCCCCAACAAGAATTGCATGTTAGATTATTTTGGTTATTGTCCTCTTCAATCACATTAAGAAGCTCTGTATGAGAGAGCCATCTGATTACAGATGAAAAGCTAAGAGGTGGCTAGTTTTATAAAAATAAAAACTAATTAAGTGCTGCATTTTCTTCCATTTGTTTTTAACACAGGGCAACTCAGATGGTTTAGCCACAAAAAACACCCCACACTAAAGGAAAAGATGATATACAGGGAATTGTTCACATAATTTTTGTTCTGCTTAGCAACAGAAACATACTTGTCACCTGTTGTAAGTAGCTGGTATTTTTCCTCATGTACTTCTCTTGTCTGCCATCAGTCCTGTATCTTCTTGGTAGATGACTCTCTTTTGTATTTTGTACTACAATCAGAAGTTCACAGAATTTATATTTTGAGGATATTTAACTACTAAACTGATTTCCATAAGGGACACAAATTGTACATTCAAAACAAGACATCCATACCCTTTTCCTGCTATGGCAAAAAGAAAGAAAAAACCCACACTTCTCTCAATGTTATACTGCTGTGAAAGAACAAGCAGCAGTTCTGTTCACATCACTAATACCTCTTTGCCCTGTGCATATTCAAACTTATGTCTCAATATGTACGTTCCAAATCTTTGCAGGAACAGCAGCACATTACATACATGCACAAACAGATGTAAAAATAGAGCCCTGTCTAGAAAGCAGTGTCAAAGAAAACAAATACATGAATGACAAAACATGGACTTGAGATCTGGTTAACTCTCCTACTATCCATACTAAGCACTTGTATTTATTCTCATATGACCCCTTTTTTCACTCTTCTGTTTCAAATTCTTCAAACTGTTTTTTGATTCTTGCAAGTTAACACAAAATATCCTGCCCAATTGCATGAGGGAAAAAAAATGTTTGCTGCATGGAAAAACGACTTGTCAGACATTTCTTCTTCCATGAACTCCACGGCACCATATGTGAAGGCTGGAAGAGAGCCTAAGAACATCTGCCACAGACTTTAAAACCCCTAATAATAGCACAGCTGGTGTCCCCAGCCTAATGATCTCAGCAGAGACTCATGTGACCACTCCTATCTCTGGCCCCCAAACCAGGCAAAGAGCAGAAACACTCAAAGGCTGGATTTGGTCATTCATTCATTCTCAACTCAATTGGCATTTCACAAAAGAACCAATGCAGAAAGTAAGTTGAAATGCCTACATTTCAAGTAGTTCAACAGTCACTGTTTCCACAGGATTTCCTCATGCTGCTTTCACTTCATTCCAGGTTACCAGAGCACTCCCTATTCCATAAAATGAAACTGCTCAAGAAAACAAATGTGTCAGTGATCCAGGGTTAGAAACATAAAATGCTTTAACTGCACTGAACTGTATTATGGAGCTGCTGGGCTTTTTTTTCCTCCATTAAACTCAGAGTATCTTCCACTCCTATCCATTTAGTTTACTTACAAATGAATGTTTCTACCTGCTTTAAAGATGTTCAAATGTTGATTTTTATATGAAAAAAGGTATTTCAAAGAAAAAAAAAAGGCAGAAGAGGAGAGAACTCAGGAAATGGAACTGTTTCAGCTTTCTCAGAGTCAACATTAGGACTACCAGGTAGGTGTCATACAGATGTTGAAGAGAAACATCTTTGATTTCCAAAAGATGTGGCTAGCAAAACAATTTGACAGAATCTGTGAAGGCGAGACCAAAAATAGCAATGTTTGAGTGGGATGAGGTGCCTGAGACTTCCATTACACTTCAGTCCACCCTCTGTCCTCTTTACTTTCATCTATAAAAAAAAACCACAGGTAACTCGACACAATCAGCCAGGGATTCAGTTTATTATTTTATATAATGTGTGCAGGTGCACCTATGAAAAGCTAGGCCTGACCAGTGACTGACTGCACAGACAGGAGAGCCAAGAATTCCACAGCCGAGTTTAGTCACTAGCAAAGCATGAAGGGGTGGCTACTTTTGCAAATTACTGTATCCACAGTAACAACAGACTGAATACTAAGCTCCAAATTCTGAGAACAACCCATTGACTCAGTCTGCTATAAAACACCAATATGTGACACTAACATCCTCATCAGAGAATGTTTTCAGTCTTATTTCCCATGAGAGAGAAAGGGGGTAAAAAACCAAAAGCAGATAAAGACAACACTTTATAAAAAAATTCCCACACTGTGCAACAGTGTTGGCCCACTTTAAAATAAGAGCCATTTAGCAGATAATCTTTCTTAATTTGCACCACATCATTGAGCAACAAAAGGAAGAGAAAATACAAAGCAAGTTACTTTTTAGTTTTATATAAAAGCACTGAACGCTGAGAAAGGCTAATAGAGGAGATCAGACAGTTTCAGTAATCAGGCAGGCTGTGACAAACACAGACGTAGTCACTTATCAGTTATATGCCTCACTCCTCTACTAGCTCTCTATCTGACCCGTAAGTTTTCTTCTCTCAGAAATAGGAGATCAAGATGCATTTTTGGTAGCATTTTTTGCAGGTCTCACAATTAGGCTATTAAACTACACACACTCTTATTTCTGATTTCACTGTAACAAAGTATATTTTAAGAAACTAGGCAAAGTGTCCCACCTTTTCAATTACAATCTAAACTTTAGCAAGAGCTAGGTCAAATGGGAAAAAAAACCTGCAGCAGAAGAGCATCTATAGAAAGTTACAGCCTCAAACATCGGTTTGGTCATGAATTCTTAACATTACCAGAAACTGCACAACACAACTGCCTACAAAAGACTGTATGTATGTGGTCATACTGCAGATTACTGAGAGTGCAAATACAGCAAACCCACTTCATTCCCACTACAGCAAACCCACTTCATTCCCACCTTAAACTGCAACTGGGGATCTAAGTATGCAATGGCAGCAACAGCTGTGTCACAAGTGTTGACTGTAGCAGAGATCTGGGCTGGCAGCAGTTATGAATGACACTGCTTTTTAAAAATAAATTTGACATCAGACATATTAAAGAAGCCTCCTGTTGCTGAGCTGTTTCTTGTGTAACAGATACAGTAACTATGAATAAGCCACATGATGCCCTTTCAACTTGGCAGAGAAGACTGCTGTTCACAAAACAAGCTTCATCTCTCAGAGGCACAGACAATTTGCAGAACTAACAAAGTCCTCCCATGCAAATCAGTCCACAACTGCTGACTCGAAGTGGGCACATAACTGCTGTTGTTTCCTGGCTTGCTACAGGCCCAAACTCCTTTTCCCTGTTTCTCTGGTGTCACACGGTGAAGCTGCAAGTCCCATGCGACAGAAAGCAGGTAAAACCCAGGAGTCCTAGATGGGTTTGTACTTCCACACTTCAAAGAGACAGAGCTCAGCCATCCACACTGCAGTCACTGCACTGCAGCTGTGCTACTGGACCATGATTCTATTGCATTCAACAAAATATCTGCACAAAATTTGCAAGTGCTCAGCCTTACTCTACTTACAATATCAAATTGTTGATTGGGAAAAAGCCAGAAATATAAACCTGCATGCTTTCTAGCCCATCTGCATGCTACATCCTTCCTCTCAGCAATTTGTAATTTATCCAGAAAACAGTTTTCCCTTCCTGAGTATTTCAACATTTGTGTTATTAAGCAGCTGTCTTGACAGAACTTGTATTTTGCTACTCAGGAAACTACAGACTGAGGTGTAAGACAAATAAGTCCGTCAGATGACACAGAAACAATGCAAACATCGTATAACTGCAAACTACAGTCACTGATAGACACAGTTACCACAACCTGTAATAATTCCTGCTTGGCCCAGTTCCCAGCTTTCTGGAAATACATCTCTGACAGTACTGCTGCAACACAGCCTGCAGAGAAGACTGGGGGTGGATGAAGGAGCTGCTTTAACATAAACTAATCTCAAAGCTCATAAATACCATCATATCACAGACATGCAGCCATAGAGTAGCCTAGAGGCCTGTCAAACTACAATTAAGCTTGGTTAATGAGACAGTCTCCTACCTTATACAGCTTTAATATTCAGTTACAGTTTGACTCACACCAGCTGAGTACTTTGTATATCAGGTGATAGGTACCAGTGAAAGCCACTTAGCTAAACTTTGACAGAGTAACAAACCCTAGAAGCAAACAACATGGAATAACCAACTATTTCACACTTGCACAATTGCAACTTCATCCTGATTTTCCATTTGGGCATACTCTGCAGACAAGAGGCAAAACTTGGACAAAATACACAACTTGAATTTACCAGCACTGAGCTGAGGCAGGCTAACAGACTAAATTTACCCTCCTGTTTGCACCATAACCCAAGCAAGCTCTCCCACTTGCCAGTCCACCTTTCTAGATGCAAATGATAACTCCTCAGATGACAAGTGCCAGTGTTGCCAAGAAACACATTTACTTCTTTTCCTGCCTTCTCATCTAAACTGCATGCATACTGTATCATTAAGTATTATACCCCTGGGCAAAATGAAAAAGTGGAAGCATCAGAGCAAAAGTATTACAAGAGCATTTTGCAAGTGCACAGGACAACTACTTTCCAAAAGAGCAAAGATAACCCCCAAGGCAAAACAAAACAAAACCAAACAAGCAAAAAACCAAACAAAACCAAACAAAATATATCACCAGAAAAACAAACCTTTTAAAATCATAATTTCCACAACCTACAATTTGATCTTTTATTCAACAGACTATTCCTGAGCTACATTCTGCTTCTCATAACTGATAGGCATCAACATCTGTAAATTTTAGTTTTCAACTTCTATTAAAATCCACTCTCCAAGAGGTGAGCGAATCTGCTTGTTCAGAAATGCCTTTTTTTTTCAGATCAGTTTTAACAAGCACTTCATAAAGTTTTTGTTGGACATGGAATACAGTTAAGTAGCACAACTTCTTTTGGCCATGACAGCCATTTCTGGGATTTATTATAAAACGTGGCATTTTGCCTAAGTTTTCCTACACAACAACTCTTGCTATCTTTTCTGAACAGATGTTTAGAAAACAAATTTATAAAAAGAAATATTTACATTTTGGGTTTGTTTGCTTGCTTTTTAATGAGCTTAATCTTAAATAAGACCTTCACTTGCATTTTGTCAGTTCCACTTAAACTTTTTTGTTTATTTCCCTCTTTCAAATACCTCTTTGTAACTAGTTGCTACCGAGAACTTGACAGAACATTACCTGACTGACTCCCTGTAAACGAGATTGCCAATTTCTGTCTTTGAGCACTTGAGGAGATAAAGCAAAATCTGTAATACTTGACATATGAAACAAAGCCAGAAAAACAGTGTGGTTAAAATAAAACAAAAATTTTAAAAGAGACAAGAGAAACAGTAGAGAGCATTAGCAGAAATAGCAGAATTCATAAGAGATACTTGCAAATGCCTTTTAACAATATCCAGTATCTAATTATTATGGAATCCCAAGAGTTCAAAATCCTTTCAGTTCTCCAGTGGTGACAATACCACTGAACAATGCAGCATCCAAATAAGTCCCCCTTCAAGTTTATACTTGCAACACAGCTGTATTGTAAGTTTTCTATCACAAAACAAACAACAATTTCTGGTTAGAAATCAGGGCTACCAGGAACCACCAGTTCCCACTCAAAAGACAAGTAAATTACCTACTGTAGGTAGGTAGATGTAAATTACCTGCATCATCACCAGAACAGGCTCAAGCCCTGTAATTTCATGTCTTCCCAGCTTGAGGGATTTAAAAGAAGCATTCCATAGCTAGTTCAGTCTAAGAGCTTGCTAAATAGAAATCTTTAAAAACAATTTATTGCCCACACTACAACAACTGCTTGCTTACCTTTTCCAGAGAAAGGTCTGAGGAACACCCAACAGAACACAGTATTACAACTGCTAGAACATGTTATAAGCTGATCATTTTCCTGACTACGCAGCCCCTCCTATTTCCTCTTAGTCATTTCTCTACAAATTATATCACGTCTTGATCTTCAAGTTAGCCCTGCTGGTCATAGGATCAAAAACAATAGGCTTGCTGCTAGGTGCATTTAGGAATTTCCTCTGAGCCTTCTTGACCAGGTGATTAAGTGCTAATTCACCATCTCAGATGATAGAAATTATGATTACTGCTTTCCTTTATTAAAACCAAAGAAAAAAAAACCAACCAAAATACTCAAACAATCAAAATGCACCAACAACAAAAAAAAAGAGAAAAGAAAAAACAATACAACCAAACCAAACAAAAACAAAAACCAAAAAGCAAAAAAAACAACAAACACACAACCAAACTCATAACAAAACCCACAAAAATCTCCCCTCAAAAAATCCAAAAGCCCTCAAATCCCTTCCAACCAAAAACAAAAAAACAAACAAAAAAAGCAAACAACCACCCAACAAAAAAAAACAATAAAAACCAAAAAACACCCAATCCCACAAGCAAACCCAACAACCACATGAAAAATATAAACCCAAACAACAAAAAATCAACACATCCTAACAAAAACCCCACCTAACAAAAGCCCCACCAAGAACTTCCCACTCAAAAAAAGCCCAAACCTCCCTTAAATCCTGCAAACCCCCCACACAAAGAAAAACACAAAACCAAAAACCAGACAAACCAAAAAACAAACATAACCCATCGCCATATAAGCACCATAAAACAAACAAACAATAAAAAACCAAAACAAAAACAGAAAAAATCCAAAACAAACAAAAAAACCCCAAAATATGTTAAATACAACATGTGGTGTTATACACTTAAAGCAAACCAGACAGTTATTTGCCTTGCCTGCATACTCTTGCCTTGCCCTTGGTGCCATCTCCAGCACCCATCTAACTCCCTGAGAAACACAAGCTGGCAAAAAAATAAAAGCAAAGAAATAAAACAAAATTTTCAAAACATGTTTTCCTAATTTGCCTCCCTGACTTATTACCCCATTAGGTAGCAGTCACTATGAAAGATCTATGGACAATGCAGTACAACACATAGCCAGTTACAAAGTAGGACTGTTTCTATCAGAGGTGGCAAACCCTGAGATCTGGCTGCAAAAAGCACAACCTTTGGGTACAGGCCTTCCCTGTTACGTCTGGGTAATGTAAGCGTAGGCTGTCCCAAAAGCACACGCTTATCCTACCACAGACTTAAGCTGAAATGGTACATTCAGACAGGCAGAAAGGGACCTGGGAGTCTGGATTGACAGGAAGCTGAACACGAGCCAGCAGTGTGCCCAGGTGGCCAAGAAGGCCAATGGCATCCTGGCCTGTATCAGGAACAGCGTGGCCAGCAGGTCCAAGGAGGTGATTCTGCCCCTGTACTCAGCACTGGTGAGGCCACACCTCGAGTACTGTGTCCAGTTCTGGGCCCCTCAGTTCAGGAAGGAGATTGAGGTGCTGGAGCAGGTCCAGAGAAGAGCAAGGAGGCTGTGAAGGGACTCCAGCACAAGTCCTGTGAGGAAGGGCTGAGGGAGCTGGGGGTGTTCAGTCTGGAGAAGAGGAGGCTCAGGGGAGACCTCATCACTCTCTGCAACTACCTGAAAGGAGGGTGTAGCCAGGGGGGAGTCTGTCCCTTCTCCCAAGTAGCTACCAGTAAGACAAGAGGGCATGGACTTAAGCTCTGCCAGGGGAGGTTTAGGTTAGATATTAGGAAAAAATTCTTTACAGAGAGGGTGATCAGGCATTGGAATGGGCTGCCCAGGGAAGTGGTGGATTCTCTGTCCCTGGAGGTTTTTAAGAAGTGACTGATGTGGCACTCAGTGCCCTGGTCTGGTAACCACAGTGGCAGTGGATTAAGGGTTGGACTTGATGATCTCAAGAGGTCTTTTCCAACCCGGATGATTCTGTGATTCTCTGACTCCTCTCATTCCTCCATCCTCATGAAGACATTTGTGTTTGTACCACTCCATGTCAATGTGACCAGGAATGGAACCTGGTTAAAAGGCCAAGCCAAGGGGAGGGGGGATGTAGGAAGAGAGGAGAGAAAACCAAGGGGGTGGTGTTTTCATCTTTCATCTGAGAGTAGCTTTCAGCTTGATGAGCTCTCAGAGCTGGGCCACTACATGCCTACAGAAAAAGTAGTACATGACAGGTGAGAATGGACTGTCCTCTTCTACAGTTTTCAGTTGCTTGTTAGGAAATTGTTGTTTTTTTCTTTTTAAAAACAACACCCAAGTCAAAACACTAAACCAGGGCATTCTGGTGGCTTTAGTTGTCACCCATTGTTAGGCAGTCACTTCAAGATTTACCTGTACATTTATCGAGTTTCAAATACTGGTGTTGCAATGCTATCTTCCAAGCTTCATTGTAGTAAGAACAGCAATCTCTGGCAGGACTCAAAACATCAGTATTTCCATTAATTGCTGTCTGTGCTTATCCATCACACCACAGGACTATGGGAAATCACTAAGTGAGTGCCTGAGCCAGAATTTACAGAACTGACAAAAACATTAACCCAAGGCTTAACAGCAATGGCCTCTTCTGGAGATACAAAGAGATGAGGTTTCAGTTTCAATTAATCCAAGCAAATTCAGTACTCATATGAAGCTGAAGCTGGCAACTGAGGAGCCAAGAGACATTTTTGTTCTTGTTGAATTCATATCTGCTGGAAGAGCAGCCAGTTATTGAAAGAATAACCCAGTTAGTCAGAAAGGAAGAAAGATCAGTTTTATTCCCAAGATTTTTTAAAAGGAAAAAATGAATTACCATGAACAGTAAGGACCATTTAAAACTACAGTTTTGTCCACATAAGTTACAGCTTCTGTTTAAATACCAGCTTTTAAGGAATCGTACATTTAACATTAGCAAATATGTGAAATTGATTCCAGTTCTTAAATCTTACTGTAAATATTCATATAGTTCAACATTTGGCAGTCATACTACTGTTGGATCAAAAGACCAAACATTCACATTTTATAGAATCAGAAAAATGGTTGGACAGGAACTTTTACAGATCTGCAATAGGCAGGGACATCTTGCATTAGATCAGGTTGCTCAAAGCCCTGTCTAACCTCACCTTGAGCACTACCAATGACAGTTTTCACATCCACAACTTTTTTGTATGTCTGCCAGGTGTGTATTTATAACCGCTGCAAAATGCACTCAAATTACCTGAGCAAATCCTATACTCTTCAGAGAAAAGAGTGCCTTCTGGCCCACTTGGAATTTTCCTAATGTAGAAGGATTAGTAACATACATTACCAACCCTATCACTGTAAATAAAAATGTGCAGCTGTAGCACTCATGTCTGCTGAGAAGGCTGCCTGTTTCAGACACTCTGCCCTGCAAGGTCCTAAACTCCTAATCCCACAAAGAGTGTGCTAATACACTGATCCTAGGAGACTGATAGGCTTACAACAGAGATTGACAAGAACTGGATTTAATTTTTATAGTGTCATGAATTCCTGAATTACCTCAGTCAAACGTTTTGATCGTGCTGACCCCCTTCAGCCTTTGTAAAGTAGGAGAACTGACTTTTGTGACTCATCAGTGCTTAAAATAACCTCAGTTCATCAGAAGTTGCATTGAATGTTTTGTAGCTTTTGCAATAGAAAAGGGCAAAGTATTAAGAAAGTTGCATTTGCCTGAGGTACAATGGTTCTTAAATGAAAACCTCGTTTAGC
This sequence comes from Florisuga fusca, assembly GCA_038090715.1. Lineage (NCBI taxonomy): Eukaryota > Metazoa > Chordata > Aves > Apodiformes > Trochilidae > Florisuga > Florisuga fusca. The sequence goes on along the minus strand of JAAWXA010000002.1, from coordinate 41,358,346 downwards.
AGATAAAAGCAGTACAAGTGACTGCCACAGAGAATCAAAGTTCTCTACAGAAGAATGAGAGCATAACATCCATCTAATAGCATGGGACCACTTAGAACTTTTTGTATCCTGACAGTTTAGTGCACCATTTAACCTTCCTCAGTTTTTTCATCCTAATGGCATTGGATGTCTTACAAAATATTATTTTTGACAAATACATTATGGAGTAAATCGTAGGCAACAAATACAAAAGTAATCAAAGGTTATCAGCATTTCAGACAAACAGAAAAAGCACTTTCAGTTCAGATTATATTGGAAATTTATGGCTCTCGGGTCAGTCCCAAGTCCTTGGGTCAAACCACAATACCCTTACCACCTGACAAGATTACATAACCTTCAGGAAATAGAGCCATAAAGGGCTGATCTTGTTATGACCTTCACACATGAGGGTTTGCATAATTCATTAGAGGACCAAAGCCTCTAAGAAATAAGTATTTTTTGTAAACACTGATCTCCACTCCTTCCATAATTTCCTGGAAGTGATCATTACTGTAGTATTACCACAACAAAGCAAAAGTTTACTGTTGCTTTCTGAAGGTGAGGCAATTTGTGACTGTAGATTATCATAATAATAAACCATAATACCAGAAAGATGTATTTGCTCCTCATCCTTCTTACCTCAACAGTGCATACCTCATCAGAAACACGGTGAGCATGATCAATCACTGCTGCAGAGAGATTCCATTCAAGACAGGTTTAAAAGACTGTCTAAGGGCTTTGACACATCTTCCAATCCTGCTCATTTTACAGGTACCACTGGGGTAATAGGTTTGCAAGGATTCAAATTGCAAGGTTTCTGCTTATTGCAGAGGAGTGCACAGTGACACACTGCAAAGCATGCAACTCTGCGGTACCTCCTGGTGAAACTAGGATTTTTGTAACAGGCAATGTTACAAATAATACTAAGTAAAGAAAAGTAGCACAAGTTCCACTTCTGCAAACACTGGAGAGGACTGTAAGTGTAACAGTATCCATGTCCCACAAACTGCAGACATCAATGTAATTTTGAAAAAATAACCAGCTCTTCAAATAAAACTGCAGTTCAGTATCTTTTCGGACACCAAATTATTGCTGCTGGCAGACTTAATTTCATGTGATTTAGGACTCTGCATGAATTATAAGTCCAGTATGATATAACCAGCATCTGTCTTTAAAAAGGAGAATAAACTATGTGAACATACAATACAGAAGTACATTGATTGGTTCCAATTTACAGTAATCAACTAATCGCCTCAGAGGTGCATGTAACTATTGTAGATACATACTAATGTATCCACAGTTTTCATTCTTTCCCTCTAGGCTATAAATGTCTCCACTGTATGAACATTTTCCTAACCTTTGGTTTCCATTAAAAAATGGCACAAGTCAACTCAGCTTTCAGATTTTAAACTTTATTGAAAAATAATGAGAAGCAGTTTTCTATGTTTTGTCTGAAGCACTGGCATTAGTACATAAGGGAGTTGGGGAGTGGATTTTTTATGGTTTCCTTTAACAGCTGTAAGACAGATGAGAAACTAGGTGAGAGTGTTAAGTCTTACCCTCTCTTACACTGGTGAGGCCACACCTGGGGTACTGTGCTCTTCAGCATGGGAGAGGTGCAGATATACTGAAGGGAGACCAGAGCATCCAGCCTATGAGGAAAGGCTGAGAGCTGGGACTGCTCAGCCTGGAGAAGAGAAGGCTCAGCAGGGTCTTGTCAATTCATATCCGAGGGGAGAAGGGCACAGAGGATGAACACAGGCTCTTTCCAGTTGTGCCCTGTTATAAGCCAGGCTAATTTTACAGTATGGATACAAGGACCTAGAGAGAGGGTCTTTAGGACCCCGAGGAATCTGGAAGGGGCAGAACAGACCATGGGCCTTGACAGGATCAGATGTGATGGGCACAAACTGAAATAGAGGAAGTTTCCCCTGAATAAGAAGTTTCTTCACTGTGAGAACAACCAAATACTGGCACAGGTTTCCCAGGGAGGTTGTGGAGTCTCCATGTTTGGAGATGTTTGGACACGGTCCTGAGCGAACAGCTGCCCTCCTTGAGCAGGGCAAGCTGGACTAGATGATCTCCAAAAATCTTTTCCAACCTCAGCCATCCTGTGATCTATGGAACATGAAGGGGCACACTTTCCACAGTGCTTCTATCTTCACAAAGTCATAAAGACTTTGTGTTTTTTACAACCCGTTGACTGCAAAATCCCAGAAACACAAACTCTTACTTACTTTCCATTTCTCTTCTACAAACTTTCTCTTTACATCAGCCATTTTTCATCCTGGTCTCCACTGATTTCCTTAAATGGTCAACAAAAGAGAAACTATGGAAAAAACACATACTTTAATACAGATAAGACTTAAAGGTAGTGCAGACCTCCTGTAAAGTTTCAAGTTATTCACAAAATAAAAGCAGTAAAGAAAAAGTGACTGTCTTAACTAAAACCTCTCACTTCTACTTTCCAAACCCTTTAGAACACATCATATAAGAGAAGATGTTTGGTTTTGTGGTTTTTTTTAAAAAAAAACAAAACAAACTCCCAACCCTCCCAACAGAAAAGAAGAAATCCCATGAGCAATTTTCACATGGCTATATTCACCATTTAATGAAAAATGTGGTTAATTTTTTCCCATAGTAATTACAAATACATAAAGAAATCTTAGCTCAGAACACTTCAGAATGCAGCTCTAAGCTCATACGTTCAATACTCAAACTAAATCACGTAGTAGTTTTCTGTTTTCTGGTCTTTTGGTCTATGAAGTATAACATTTACCTGCTGATCCTGTGAAGCCTAGGATTAAAAAAAAAACAAAAAACAAAAAACAAACCAAACAAACAAACAAAAAAAACCAAACCAACAAACAAAACCAAACAAAACCAAACAACCAAACAAAACCAAACAAAACCAACAAAACCAAACAAAACCAAACAAAACAAACAAAAAAAACCCCACGCAACTCTGACTTTGAATGATTTTTAAAAAGGGATTTGAAAGACTGTCCAAAGAACAATTAAGTGAAGGCAGAAGAAAAAAAGACCTTTTTTTTTTTTTTAAGATTAGTCCATATTACTTTATAAAACTAAAACTATATTGGTTTTCGCCTTAAGTTTTGAGGATTGCAATGTTCACAATAGAGATTATAGTATTTGGCCTTGGGAAAGAGCACTCAGAAAGGTGGACTGAACCAGATGTTAAAAAAATGAAAACAATCAAATTTGTTCTTAACTATATTCTCATTCTGTATTATAAACAACAATGTCTCTGTATAGCCTAAGATGACCAACTACCCAGTATTTGTCTATTCATAGAGTTGCTGAAAGTCAAGAATATTCCAGAAACACAAATATGTAGCAGGTCATTATCAGTGTTAGCATCAGCATCTCATCTACCAATGCACAACTGGTGTTGGTTACACCAGAGCTTAGAGTACAGAGGTTTCAAAATCAGCTTATGTTCACTGAAGGTTTCCCCTCCTGCCACCAAAGCCTCAGCCACTTACTGCTTCTTTTGCCTCACTGCTAACAGCTGCTCAGACAACAATCTGATTGAAAATCAGCCTTAAAAACACTTAAGTCATGGACTTGATTCCCAGCACCATAATATGGGAGACAATAAACCAGGGAATCCACAGCCAGGGATAAATTTGCTCTGCTGGGCAGCAACACCGTCTTATGTCAACATAAGGCAATAATGAAACTTCACAGGAGCTTTTAAGCCAATCTCTTCTCACATTTCCTTCCTTCTTTCTCTTACTATTCTAAGCTTCTGCTATAAAGGCAAGCAAACCCAGCAGAGCTCTAATATATATATCAATCAATAAGAGTACTTAAAAAAAAAATTAGAAAAAAACCAAACCAAACAACCAAACAAAAAAACCCACACTAGAAAACAGGACAGTTGAAGAACACCAGCATCATTTGGGTTCAGAACATCTAATGGACTGCAAGGTTAGACAATCCTGTCCAGAGAAACTACAAGACCAGGCAAAGAATCAACTCCAGCACAATCACTGACCAATCTAACTGAAGCAAATCTGCCAACATAATTGAATCTAAGAATTATCTCTGGGCTAATCTGTTTGTGCTATCAATAAGCCTCTTAGCTGGACAACCATAAGCAGGATAACCACATAGCTTTACTTTTTGCACTGTAATCAATAGGCTCCAATAAAAGAAAAATATTGATGCATCAAAGTTCAAAGAAAGGACAAGTTCAGACAAAAAAGTATCAGTGGTGAACTCATGACATTTTTTTAAGAGGCATCATGTTATTCACTACAAAGCAAAATAAGAGTGCTTATAAACTTGTACAGGTATCTCAGTCAAACCACAGAGTAAGCAGGAAGGCATTGAATCAGACACCAACTGGTATCCTGGAAAGCCAACATTTACAGGAAGTTAATTCTCAAGATTTTTATCTCTCCCAGTAGCACTGATCTCACAACTGAATCCACAAAACTGTGCAGCATTCCAAGGAGGCAGGGGCATTGCTCATGACATTCTAACAACACAAACATGACTTAGAAACACACCTTTACAGCACAGACACTGTAGACCACAAACCAGTTTTACAGCCCCAGCACTACAAAGTTCTGTACAGAAAGCCTACAGCTGAGCTGCAAGTGAGTAAAAAGCATTTCTCCTACTTACTGTATTTTTATGGTAACTCTGATAGCCACTTGGTGTGGTCCCTAATGAAATCTATTCCTTTTCTTCATGCACCACACGAGTGACAATCTCACAGCACTAACAAAAAGCAATATGACCATGACACAAGATGTCAGTCTGCCTGTTGTCATTTTACAGGCAAATGAGGTGTATTAATTCTTTAATCTCAATCTTAGTAGCATCACTAAGCTTCTTCCTACAGAGGCCAAACCGCTGTGTAGATCTGGAGACATGGATAGTTCAAAAGGAATACAGAATCAGTTTTAACAGCCTAACTATCAACAATAGTTTCCTGACCCTCAGGCTAAAACACAGCTCCCAGTACCATATTCTAGTTATTGGGACTTTTCACATCATACTACTGTGTCTGTTCTTGCATTAGTGTGTAATTATTGTGAAATAAACAGTGTATGAAAGCAATTGACAGCTTCAAGAGAGATAAATTGATGTTATTCAAAAAGTTACACTGATGAAAAAATATCTGGCCTAATATTGGAAACTTATTAGATAAGGAACCCATTTTTGCAAAGAGAATAGTTATTATTTGGGCAGAGTGAAAGGTTACTAGTTTCAAAATCTGAGACAAAGGACACACCAGTTTTTGCAAACTAACAAGAAACATCTCACCAACCATTACTTGAGTACCACTCATAATGTACACTATCCAGACAACACAAAACAAATTAAGTCCCACAAATGCTGCTTCTAATCCAGCAAGATCACTAAACTACCTCAATTCTTGAAATGAAGAAAAGCTAATTTAAAGATTTTTGTAAAGAAATAGATTTCAAGCAACCATAACTTTGCCATACATTGCCTTTCCTCTGATTATCTCCCCTCCTCCAAGGGAATTTTTATGTACAATGGGGAACTGTTAAGAAGAAAAATGTGTATACATTTACACCATATACACCAATGTGTATACCTTTAGCTTTTAGAACTGGTGAAGGTTTGTTTTTAACTTCTTGCATTTTATTACTGCAGATGCTGCCTCAGTTACCCACATTCTGAGAATTCTATGGAGCTGTTATCATAGAAATATAGTGGAAAGATTCAGCATTATTCATAGTGCTAGCTGCATATTTATGCAGCAACAACAGCAAGTAGCAGTAGTGTTGATCAAGGGCGCATTTAAAACAAAAAAAGTTAACCTGCACTCCTTTCTACAATACTAATCCCATTCTTCTATCCCAAAAGAAATTGGCTGGAATATTTCAACATTCAAAAGAAAATCCTCAGAGGACATGGAAAAGTTAGGATCAAATTACTTCTACAAAAACAGCTAGTAATCTTTTACAAGGGAAAGAATGCAAGAAGCAACAAGGAACTCCGGTGTGAGCTGCTGCAGAAACAAACAATAGGAGCTCCTAACAGCTCCAGGAAAATCTTCTCCCTCTGATCTTGCTCTCACCCAAGTTCCCTTTCTCTCACGAACTCTCACCTGCATTCCACAAACTGATGCAGTGCCAAGTCAACATCCATTAACATACACGGCAATACTTGCAGATCACCTGCTGGTACTGGTTCGTTAGTCAGGACTCTGGATTAAACTAGTCAGATGGTCAGAGGTTGCAGCAACAACTCGCAGATGGTTCACCAAGATTATATGCATGCAGGTAGCAAATACAGAACAACACATACATTTATATTTGTGCCTAATAACATGAATGCTTCCTCAATGCACTCTCATGCTACACCCAGTGCTTTAGCATGGTTATCAAGCTCAGTTAGGAACTACAAGATTTTTGGTTGGGTGGGTTTTCTTCGCACGAGATCCAAAGAGACTCTACTTATTTCCACTGCTGTCATGCACCGTGCAGTTAGCTCCACTAGCAAGGGGGAACTCATTCAGGCAGCTGACAGAAACTTGTTTTACTTCAACATAAATTTAAACTATCCACACATACAGCCGTCTGGTCTTCACTCAACTCACTAACATTAAAAGCTGAAAACTCTTGCCTTCCCTTAGTGTTTTTCCCTCTTCTGTTTTTCCTCCCTTATAATGATGCTAATTGAAAAACAGAATAGTAATAGCTATAATCATGGTTTAATATATGTCCTTCTATAATTATTTTCTTATCTGTTGTCATCATAGGTTGCTCTGGCACAATTAAAACTAGTTACAGTGCCTCAGAGATGGGCAGAGCTTTGTGAATACTGTTCCTGGGCTGGGAGACAACACTCCTTCCTCTGGGCTCCTTATGGAAACTCCAGAAGCACCCGACTAGGAACAGCATTTAAATGCAGTTCACTTCCAGTATGGTCAGAAGCCAAGGTGTTAATTACAGTACATGAACTCATATAATGCGCAGCAATAAAACATGCACATATGGCAAACTAGTTATCATAACTGCTGTTTGTTTTAGCTTGGGGTTTTTTGTTGTTGTTGCTTTCCTAATTGCAAAAACCATTACACCCGTGCTTTAATCTCGGTGGACTGAAAGGTTCAAGTAAGGTTACAGATTGCATGACAGAAGAAAAGTATCCAAACGGGAGACTTCTGCAAAAGTCCGAGCAAGGGAGAAAAAGAAGCCTGGGCTCCCACCCTTTAATAGATGTTCTATTTTGGGGACATCTGCTATTCTTTTCTATTTTACCTGAGAAGAAGCTCATCTGAACATTAAGTTCAAAATCATCAGCTGCAAACAAAAGCAGACACTAACATTTCAAACTTGAGAAAAAAAGTAACGGAGTATTTTATTAATTTTAAATAGAGGTATACCTCCAAAAGTTATCTGCAAACCCTGACACTGAAGAAACTGAATATTTTTTCTGTCCCTCCTCCAATCTGCTCCTACAAGCGGGGGTCCTTCCAACTGTCAACAGCAGCATAAATAATTCACAGGCCAAATTTTGCAAGCGGTTCTCGACCTTCGGTAAACAATTGCACCCAACTGCCTCTTTCCTTTACTGGGGAGGGAGGGACAAAAGAGCAGAGGCACCAGAGCCGCGGCGCTCCGCCCGCCTCTGGGCAAGTCGGCTGTGAAGGTCGCCCCGCTGCCACAGGGTTGCGGGGCCCGAGGAGGAGGAGGAGGAGCGGCTGCACCTTGCTCAGCCACCCGTTTCGCACCCCGGCCAACGAAGCACGCCCGGCCCGTGTAACGCGGCAGCACAGCATCCAGACCCCCGTCTCCCGCTCACCTGAGGGCCAGCGGCGGGCGGTGCCGCAGCCCCTTAGGT
>JAAWXA010000002.1:41106351-41350458 GCA_038090715.1 Florisuga fusca | reverse complement strand
CCCTCGCCGCCGGGCCGGGCCGCACGGCCTCCTTGGGAGGCGGGGCGGCGAGAACACCTAAGGGGCTGCGGCACCGCCCGCCGCCGCCGGCCACCACGGAGGCCGCTGGCTCGGTAGTCGCAGCGTTCCCCGCCCCCCGGCGGCCATTACCTCATGGCCCAGCCCTGCCGCGGAGGAGGGGCCGCACGTCGCTCAGCAACCGGCCCCCTGATGCGGCCCGGGCCAGGGGGGAGCCCGGGCGAGAGGGGTTCTCCGTAAAGGGAGGCATTTGTCACTGCGGGGACCAGCCCGAGGAGAGTTGCAGGCAGTACTGACCGCTGCCTCTCGCCCTGGTCCTAACTGCATTAGAAGTTACTCCTGCTCTTGCGGCTAGAGATGGCTGGTCTGCCCGAGGTCAAATGCTCCCCAGCCTCAGACGCTGTGGCTGCGCAGGGACCTCTCTGCAGAGCAGCCGGACAGAGCAGCCGGAGTGAGCTGTGCCATGCCCACGCAGGTTCAAAGTTTCCGCCGCCCCGACACGGCCGCCTCCCGCAGGATGTGAGCGGGGATGATGTGGCTGGGTCGGTAGCGGCCACACGAAGGCAGCGTAGCCGTTTGGAGGGGCGCAGTGGGATCCGCCGGGCCTCGCCGGGAGGCAGAGGCCGGGTCTGTCCGGCCCTTGTTCCACCCCCCAGGTCCCCCACTCGCGAGGAGGCTGGAGAGGAGCGGGCATGGCTCGCCGTGTGCCAGCCTTGGAGGCGGTGGTTTGGACAAGTGTTAGAATTTCTGATGGTGAAAGACCTTAAGGCGGCGGCCTGTTCCTCGTTTTGTCAGGGTGAATGCGAGAGCGCTGCCTGCCTGAGCTGGGCAAAACCCCAGGCAAACACTCAGAGAGGGTGCAGGGTCGTTGGTGGACAGAACAACCGACGTGGGAATAGGAAAGATGGTCGCGGTGGAATTTAGCCATTCAAAGCATGTATTTCTTCAAAGCTGGTGGAGGAACAATGAGGAGGAATCTTGCCCCTACCCTCCCAGAGAGGAAAGTTGCAGCCTGAGTGCAAGAGGTATTAGACACCAGAAAATCCCCAAAGGAAAAGAATTGTTATTTTAAGCCCCACTGACAGAGAAAAGCTTTGGTGTGGGGTTTTAATAAGTCTAATTAAAAAAAAAAAAAAAAAAAAAAAAAAAGTAATAATTCTAGAGGAAATCATGACTTCTTACTTCTGTAGCTCAAAACTGTTGGAAAAGCATTTGTTTTGTTTACTGGCAAGGGAAGAACAGAATTGTGTCCAAGGTTACAGCTGGTAAGACAAAAAGCTACAGTCCCAATGACAGGATTCCGGAAGCATGGGTTGTGTGTTAACCTCCAGTGAGTGCAAATGGATTTGGGGTTTGACTCTGAATAACACATAAGAATTAATGATCCAATGCTTTACAGATGCAAACAAAGGGAATCCCAGATGGGGGTGGCTGGACTGATAGAGGGAAGAAACGTTACAAGAACAACAGAAGATTTGCAGGCGCCTGAAGTAAAGGCGTATCTGTAGAGCAGATCCCCTGGAAATGAATAAGGGTGCACTTGGATGTGGCATATGAGTCAGCCTATAAGCTTGCTGCTCCCCGGAGGAGCAGGCTGCTCTTCCCACTTCCACTATGGAGGCCCCAGGCACTCTTGGGTTTCCCAGGGGCTGACTGGTGTTTCAGAGTCCTCAGTGACTCAGTTTACTAACCTGATAGAGAACTAATTTTTTTAATTAATTTTTTTTCCCGTGTCAGTTTTCTGCCAGATTGATGAACTGAATATGTTCACTTTAAGGTCATAAAGGTACCAGGAGTAAGCAGTAAGGAAGAGTTGAAACCTTATGTCTGGATCAGCATCATGCCTTTGGTGATACTGCACTCCTAAACCATGTCCATAAACTCATCTATCTCCTCCCTAAAGCAGAGACTTCACATTACAGCTAGGAACACATAGGTATCAGTAAAAAGCTTGGTCGTTTCCACTTCTTGCCCTCAGCCATTTTCTCCCATTGCTTCCTTTTTGCCCAGTCTTGTATATGAGTGACTCTGGGGTTAGGCACTGAGCAAGCTAAATCAGTGGGTATTTAAAAAGGATAGTTTTCAGATTCATTCCTGAAACAGCCAGCAACAGAGGCTGCACAAGAAAGGGAATGAGTCTGGGCAGTTGAAAAGAAGGGATGGAACCTTTAAACAGCAACTGGGCTTTTGTTATGTGTAACATAAGGCCAAGACAGCAGTGAGGAGGAAGGGTCTGTATAGTGGAGGAGAAATGGTTTTGAGAAACAGAGTTTGAAAAGCAGAAAAAAAGCAGAAAAAAAGATAGGCTGGTAAGGGATAAAAAAAAAGAAAGAAAGATTTCAGTTCCACATAACCAGAGGAAGACACAACAGAGGCATCTTGTAACCAGAACCCAGGAATAAACTCCGATGTCAAAAAAAAACAAAAAAAACCAAAACCCCACAGAAGGCAGAAATATCTGCAGGCAGAAGGAAAAAGAGGAAGTGGAAAAGTGAAGATCCACAGCAAGAACAGGGAGAAACAAGTCTGCATGAGTGGAGTCTCCTTGTCAAGAAGAACCAATTGACCTGTCATGTCTGTAAGGAAGAAGGATTTGAGACATATGCTAAGATTGGAAAGAGTGTTGTTGGAGTCAGCTGAAGTCCCCCGCAGTGGGACAAATGGCAATGACATGCACTGTTTCCACAGAAACCCAGGGGGGGTGTGGGAGCACATCTGGGGAGAGAACTTGGGGCTACCAGATTGCCAGTCCCTTGCCATGAAAATGTGTGTCTGCACACTGGTCATGGGATACAGTAGCAATTGTTTGATGCTTGTTGCACCAAATCCTCCTGACGATTTTTTATTGCATGGTACTGTAGACCACATAAGCATATTCCATTGCCTTCTTAATGCTATCTCAGTTCATCCACCCAGTAATTCCAAAGCTGGCAACTGACACAGTAAACAGATACTTTAAAAACATTTCCTAGAGTTCTCTGCTTGCTTTCTATTTTCATTATCTTCTCCATTTCCTCTTTTTTTTTTTTTTTTTTTTTTTTTTTTTTCTCTAGAAGAGACTTTTTTCTTCCACCCTGCTACATACACTTCCTCACTTGCTGTCTCTAGAACTTATTTTACCAATCAAAGAATACAATATTGCTTTAAATGCATTTGAAAATTCAGTTTGCCATCTGAAGATCCCAACTGCAGGTGTGATGGCAAAGTAGATGGTTTTAATCTCAGAAAACAAGCTAATTCCAGTGGACATTTTAAAAATTGTCCAGAAAAAAAAGAAGAATCACTAAAACGTATCCCATGAATTTTTGAATAGCTGTGTCATGGATTTAAGCAGAAAGGGATTGTAGGAATTGTTCTGCTTCCTCTTTCTGTTCTTCCTGCTGATAGATGGTGTTAGCGGCCACATTTCTCACACTTTTATATCAGCATGGCCTAAGAAATGCTGTAAGTCTGTCAAAAGGATCTATGAAGTGTCTGCATAATGCTGTCTGTACATCTTCTCTTATTTAAATGTTGTTTTCTCTAAAGCTATGAGTGCTTTTAGTCAAATATCAAAACACATAGATTCTTCCAAGTTGTCTGAGCATGTCAATATTAAAAATGTTTTTTCTATTTATTTGTTTGTTGTCGTATTTGTTTTGTTTTGTTTTTACAGCAATATTCTTATTCAGAACTCTATCCTTCCTTCAGATAGCACCAGCCAGCACCAATGATGTCTCCTTCAACTGTTTCTCTACAGTAAATTTATTTTCTGTAATGGAGATGCATCTTTCAGGAACAATACCAGCTTATGGCTTTAAGATGAAGTACTGTTGTGGCTGTAACTAAAGGAGAGCAGACTTAGGTAATTTGAAAAAGAACATAAGGAAGATGAGATGCTAACTAAAAAAGATAAAGTTTACAGGCAAGCTAAAGCAGAGTAGACAAACAAGATGAAGATAAAAAAGTCTTAAGGAGAAAACACATTTAAAAAGGCCTGCATTGAGGATCATATATAATAGTTGTGCCAACAGGAAGCATCATTCCAGAGCTTATGGTCTGAAAAAACATGAAGAAAGCAAACAGTGACTCAAATGATGGAGTTTTGCACATATTTTGACATTAATGAAGTGCAAGTTCGAATAAACAGTTTGTAAAGCTCAAATTAGCATTAGAAGTGAAGATGAGTACACAAACAAAGAGGAAATTGAATACAAAATAGTGAGATAATGACAAATGTGCCAGGCTTGCATTTTGCAAGAAAGGAAAAAAAAAATGCAATTAAGGCAAGCTGACAAAAATTACAGTGTGGAATTAATAGTACCTTCAAGTTATTGTGAATTCTAATCAGGATGCAAAAGATATCCTGAATACACAGGCTGAATCTTCAGAATATGCAACAGAAAATCCATTGCTTTTTGCTGAAACAGTGAATTTGTACACTCAATAGCAAAGCATTTGGCTCTTCCATGAGTCCAAACTGCTGAATGTATTTGAAGAAAAATGGGTTTGGAAGAAAAATGGGATGTCCTCCCAATGTTATACATAACACAGATTAAAGTAATTAAGCCAGTACAGCATCTGCTTTACACACTACCTATTGCATTAGTTTAAAGAATAATATGAACACTGAAATACACAGAAAAATAAAGTACCAATAATAATTTTATATAATCTCAAAAGTACATAAGCAGCATGATAGTCACTGAAAATGCAAGGTTTTCACCAGCCTAATAAGCCTTCCTGAATGAGCAAGGCCATCTTATCATCATATTTTGGAAGAGCAGCAGGCAGGCCTAGGTGTTGAGAATACCGGTAGTAGTGAACCTTGCAGCAGAAGAATATCATCAGCTCTGCCAGCCATCCTCACAGCATCTGAATTGATGAAACTAAAGAATGTGATATGAGGAGTGCCTGGCAGAAACTGTGTCACTCTATGATAACTAACCTTATCTCATTATCAGATAAACTGAACGCTAACAAACACAAAACAAATAAATGGAAGTTAGATTTGGCTTCAGTATCACACATGCAGCAGTTGCTGATCTCCCAAGGAAACCCCAGAGATTTTGGGAAGGTAAAGTAGCTTGTAACATGGAGACCCTTAAAGGTATTAACTTGGTTTTAATTATTAATTGCAGAATATCTTACCATATCTCTTTCAAACCTTGAACATATGCACCATAATGGTGGAAGAGGCAACAGAAGCATGAAGAAGGGCATCCAGCTCTGCCAGCCAGATGCTCACAAATCAGCATCTGAATTGGTGAAACTCAAGAATGTGATATGAGGAATAATGCAATATTGGTGATGTTACAAGTTGATCCAGTAAGGGGAGATGTGGAGCCCTGTCCTTATAGTTGAAACCACTAGTAGGTTTTGCCTCACTGGTGAAACAAAGAAATCAGGAAGGACTGTTTTGCAATGTTTCTGCAGTGAAAATGTCAGCTGTATGCTTGAGAAAACAAGTTTCCCAACAGAAAAATCCCATGAGCTACCAAAATCTTCTGAAAAATCTTCACTACTCAAATAATAGCAGCATAAAACTCTGAAACTGTAACATTTGAACTTATTTAATGACTGAGAAGGACCAGTGAGTACAGCTGCCTTGTACCAGAAAAAGAAGGTGACTAAATTGCAATGTGAAAACCTTAATGTTACCACAGAAATGCAGAAATAAAGGAAAGCACATTAAGTTTCACTCAAACAGTGAAAGTATGTATTAGTTTCAAGAGGATATTGGAAAAGAACATGAGAATAAAAAGTACAAGATAAAGATGTGCTTATGTTTATGTGCATAATTCTTGTAAAATGGGCAAATACCAGAAAAGTGTCCCTGTATACCTCCCAGAAATGGCAGAGCTGTGAAGGCAAAAGGAACATGAAAATATTATACATGAGCAACTGTATCATCATACCCAGGACACTAAGAATAGAAACTCTCTTGAGAATGAAGTCAGTCTGGAATAGAAAGAAACATCATGTACTAGCAAGATGGGATAGAGACTGAGTAAACATGATAGCTGTGAGAAAACCTAGTGTATGTGGCAAAATAAAACAGAATTGTCTAGCATCTTCAGCAGACACTACAGCAAGCAAGCAAGATCTTTTTACCAAAGGAAAATGAAATGTAAACATATTTTATACAATAGGCTATTAGTCAGACTTTTGCGAACAAGGTAGAATGTCAGAGGCTTCTGTAGTACTGATTGAGGCCAGAGAAACAAAATATTTAATCATTCTGAACTGTGTGTTTCCAATCACAAGATCAGAGTTTACCTTAAATTAGATCACATACTTTGAGAACAAAAATTTGGTTACATCAGACTGCCACATATAAAAGTCAGGCAAAGAGCAAGGTTGAATTTGCTGTACCGATTGCTGTGAGTATCAAAATGGTGCAAACAGCAGAGAGAGAATATTTTGCATTCCACTCTTGAATGTTGAAAATATTCCCACAGAGAAGTTTACTGTAGTAACTGTAGTTTGTTGAGTACAATGCTTGAAGTCCTGTTCAGTAACAGACTAAAGGAGTATGAGACTAAAACATTAAGAAAAAGCCAGCAATGAAAAGAGTCTTGTAATTACAGCCCTTATTTGTAGTTGAATTTAGATTGTTTCTTCAAGGTAACTCTTGTACTAGAAGCAAATGACATGTTTGAAGAGAGTTCCAAATTCTTATACCAAATCAAAGGGAAAGTTCCCCATCTGTTGTGTATTGCAATTGTGTATTCAGATAATGAGAAAGATACAGACATGGAGTGAAGTGTGTTTCAATAACAAAGAAGTGCTATAGTCCCGAACAAGTACTACAACAACAGAGGGTTATGGGTCAACATATTCCCTTGTGTCTGCTAGTAATTTACATTTAATCTTTAAGACACTTAATTTTAAAAGCTCTGAATCTCTAACGTGTTATTACAGCATTTTTTTGTGTTTCTCTCCATACTTTTTAATGCTATTGCCATTAATGTATGAAGATCTTAAAAGACTTTGTAAACATTATTTTTCATACTATCATCTCCTCCAAACAGGTATATTTCACAGAACTGTCATATCTCCCCCTCCAAAAAACTAACCAAAAATCCCCCCAAACCATCATGCCCACTAGAGTATATCCTGAAAAGCCTCATCTACATGTTTTTTAAATACCTCCAGGGTAGGTATCACCCTCTCTGGATAAAAATGGTCCCTAATTTGGACTAATTTAACAGGAAACTGCACATAGGCCAAAACACTGGAAATCTGGAAACAATAGCAGTGATTTGCTTGCTATTGTGCCTTAGTTTTGTCCTCTTGGGCAGGGATAGTGAATTAAATGACTTTTTTAAGATCTGCCATCAAACTGCTGTCATGACCAGTTCTGCAACTGAGCTAATATTCTATTTCTTCTTTATGTCAGTCACGCTCATCAGAACCAAAGATAAAACAGTTTTCTAAAATCAAAATAAATCCCTCTTCCAAGCATTTTTTTCTTGTGATTACCAAAAGAAACCAGGTGATGTCTAGTTAGGCATCCATTTTATTTATATCTGGTCAACTTCTCATTTACATGAGGTGGAAATTCTGTTTTGCTTGTGTAGTTTCAAAGTTGTAGTTTCATTGCTAATTACAGATCTACTCTGTAACCACTAAAAACGTATGCTGAAAAATGAGAGAGAACCTGAAATTGGTAAGAAGCAAACAATTTTGCCATGCATATCCACATAATATTTTTCAGTGCTTATGAGACAGGACAATTCTATGTAGATATCCAATAAAACAGCAAAAATTACACCTCTGTGCAGCACTGATTTCCTACTAGTTCAGTACACTCTATACAAAACCCCTCAGCAGCTGAATTGGAACAAAATGTTTGGCAAGTTGTGTAAATAATGCTTAATTTTCTCCAGGTCTGTGCTTTGTGTCTACAATCCTGTTGTGTAAGAAGGTACAAAACAAAATTGAAGCACTTGTTGCAGCTGATACCTTTCCAGATACCCTCTCCCAAACAGAGGGAACAAACACTCTTTGATATTTTTTTTTTCCTTTTCCTTTTGGTATTAGAGCAGTTTAAATTCTTGCTGAAATCTATCCTACAGTGGGGGTAAAAAAAAATAATCTGACCATCTGTTATCAGTCTGAAGAAAAATTGTATTCTTTCTGTAAGGAAAATTACTATTTCTTTTATCCAGTATGGTTGTCTCTGGGTTCAAAACTGCTAGGAGGTCAAGGTGAAGGTGGGACAACAGAAAAAACATCACTCCTTGCCACTTTCTGAGGAGGACACACCAGATGTTGTGAAATGTTTTGTCACATAACATAAAAGGATACTTCACTTGTTCGGAGACCTTTACACTATCCAATACCAGAGCACTGTAGGATGAAAAAAAAAATAGTGCAAAAAGTGAAAACTAATTGTTTCAAAAGCTAAATTTTGTCCTAACCAAGTGCTCCCTAGTGAGGAGTTTACAGATCACCATGACAGCACTGATGACACATATGCTAAACTTATGTAGGTGTAATGAAGAAGCCGCAGCTGTCCAGACTGAGGATGGCCAGGTGCTCCTGGAGTCCCCTTTCAGCAAGCTGGCCTTCCTGAGGGATGTCCCCATCCCGGGGGTTACAGAATCACCGAGTGGTAGGGGTTGGAAGGGATCTCTAAAGTCATCGTCTAGTCCAAGCCACCTGTTAAAGCAGGCTTACCTGGATCAGGTGGCACAGGACTGCATGCAGGTGTGTTTTGAATGTCTCTAGAGAAGGAGACATTCCATAACCTCTCTGGACAGCCTGTTCCAGTGCTCTGTCACCCTTAAAGTTTTTCCTTGCGTGTATATGCAAATTTTTGTGTTCCAATTTGTGCCCATTGCCCCTTGTCCTGTCTTTGGGTACTGTCTGCGTGACACCTGCCCTATAGATATTTATAAGCGTTACTAAGATCCCCTCTCATTCTTCTTTTCTCCAGGCTAAACAGATCTAGGTCTCAGCCTTTCCTTATACGGGACTTGCTCCAGTACTCTGATCATTGCACGCTGTCCCTTCATCCAGATCATTGATGAGTATGTTGAACAGGACAAGACCCAGTGCTGACCCTTTGGGAACACTACTAGCTACAAGCTTTGTCGATCAGCTGCGAGGCTGATCATGCCGGTCCCGCCGCGCTGCCTGGTCCTCCCCCACCCTCAGCCCGGCACAGGCGGTTGCCCGGCAACCGGGCGGCTGTGCCCCTAACGTCCCGCCCTCTCAGGCACCGCACCACGCCTGACGACATCCGGGAACTCCCTACGAGCTCCGGGCCCTCTCTAACGTGGACGCCTCCTTGGCCCAATGGCGTCTGAGCCTCGTTTCCGGCGTCTGGCGCTGTCTCCTGGATACGGGCGCGGAGTGGCGACCATTCCGGAGGTGGACGGAGCATCGTAGGACCCGGCAGTGCGTTCTTGGTAGAGTAAGAGGAAATAAAAACCAGTCATGGAAACATTCTTCCTCTAGTGTGGATGCCTCTCCGGACTGGCTGTATTTTGTGAGGGTGATGAGTTTGCAGGGATGAGTTTCTCCTTTTGACACTTCCAACTCCTTCCTCCCCGCCATCAGGGCATGGCAGACTCCAGCCCAGAGGCGGAGCTCCGCCGATTTTGGTTGATGGCGGCGGCGCGCCGATAGTAACGCTGCTTCTTTGCCCACCTCCCCCTCCTACCCCGCCTCACAGGTACAGCCTTCCCGCCGACGGTTAACGGCCGTTAGCTGGCGCGCGCGCGTGCCTAACGGTCGTGGTGCCCCCCCTTGCTCTGGGTCACGTACCCGCGGCCGCGGTCCTTAAGCGTGAGTGCAGGCTCAGAGCTGGGGGTGGTGCGTGGTGGATGGTGGATAGTGGATAGTGGATAGTGGATAGTGGATAGTGGATAGTGCGTGGTGGATGGTGGATAGTGCGTGGTGGATGGTGCGTGGTTGGTGGTGGGTTGGTGGCTGGTGCCTTGGTGTACTTCAGCTTCCCTTGGCACCCCAAATGAAGGCCTCCTAAAGGGCAGGAGGCTCTTCAGGGCGTGACCTGCCTTGTGGCACCCTCACCTCGGCTGCAGGAGGGCCAGGAGGCTGCTGTGTCCTAAGGGCTACAATACAGCGCCTGCCTCCTGTGGAGTAGGACAGAAAGCTGATGATTAATTCTTACCTGATGTATCATAGCTCCTTCAGAGTTTTGCTTTAAGTTCTTCCATTGCTTCAGGATTCTCAGAGAAAATATTTATGGATCAAATATTTAACCAGACTTTTATGAAAAGCATCTAGCTATCTAAATATATAAATTCCACTTGCTGGGTTTGCGACAACTGACAAATGCTTTGTTTGTTTCAGTATGAAAACTAAAGCATATAAAATTCTGGACACAAAAATGATGGTTAGAAACCCAAATTCATTTCCTGTGGAACTGTCTCATTCCCACAATGCAACATTTGTCAACAAATTACCTTTAAAGATCCTTTCCAAACCAAACCATTCTGTGATTCTGTAAATTTACTCAGGTTTTATCTGCAAAGCATTGTCTCTATCCATGAAAAGTTCTTAATGTTGAATGCTGTAGCTGTTAAAGCTGCACTCAGCGTTTGTAGGAACACTAATATTTAGAGTTCTGTGTTTTTTGGTTGTGCTGATGAAATGAGTTGTTTGGCAGATGTAAATTACATTGTGGCAGAGGCCCACTGCAACTGCGCTGAAGTGCACTTGGACAGAAATGTGTTAAGAACTTTTGAAGTGGAAGATTCTATAATTTCTTCAAAATTTTGCTGATATTTCCTGAGAGGAGGCCTTCTTTAAAGTAGTTGTTATTGATCTTGCTGAAAGTGTATAATCTCTATTTTTAAGAATCGGGAGGGTAAATGCTATACATCAATTACTATTGAATTTGAATTCCCCCTCCCAGCTCCCCTGCCCCTTCTTTGAAGGTTTGTTTTTGAGATTAATACTATGTTTCTAATCCATTGCTTGTAAAGCAGCCTTAAGTATGGAGAACTTCATTCTGTATGAAGAGATTGGAAGAGGAAATAAGACAGTTGTTTATAAAGGAAGAAGAAAGGGGACAATTAATTTTGTTGCTATTCTTTGCACTGAGAAATGCAAAAGAGCTGAAATAGCAAACTGGGTAAGTAATGTTTTTTCCTGCTAAATCTGGGGAAAGATAAAGCTTACTAAAACCTTGTAGCACAGTTAATATAAAATAAAAATACCATGTTCTCAATTTAGATCAGTGTCTTAAAACTTTAAAATCTTATACTTTAAAAAGGCGATTATTTTAAGGTATTTCTTTCTTCATCTGGTTATATTGTTGTTTAAATTGCATGCGTAAGTTCATGTTCACAGGCTTACTGTTTCTGTGATATATCAGAAAACTTGTAAAAATGGTTACATATAGTGATTTTCTTTATTTTTTAAAATTTTGGAAATTCAGTGGTAGTAATAGTAATAAATGTCTCACGCAGAATAAATTATTTTTGATGAAGGAATAGCATTTAAGGTAAATAACTTGTCATTTGTGACACCTTGGCAGAGTTTTAAGCATAAAAAACTCTCTGGAAAATAAATTGTAACAGATACAAATAGACATTTCGTTTATATTTTTCTAGTAGATAGGTAATGTTTCCTATTGCCTCTCATTTTTTCAGTTGCTGTTTGTTGGATGATTAATTTTTTTTCTTAGAACCATGTTCCTCTTAGAAGGCCCTCGGGGGTACCTTATATATCACTCTGACAAGATACAGAGTCTTCTGTAGAGATTAGATCATGTAGGTGACATAGAAATACAGATTTCCAGGGACCCCTTGATTGTTCTTGCCTGATACTATTAAGAGTGATGGAAAAATTTGCTTCTGATTTCCTCCTACTGCATTCACTATGTTGTCTCATGCTTGTTTTCTCATTGGAAGGAAAGCAGGAATGCAAGTTGCACCCCAGATTCTGGTTTACACTTAGTTGGTTTTTTTGGTGGTGCAGTAAGGTTCAAGAGTGCTTACGATTTTTGGGTTGAGGAACTTCTTTTTTTTTCTTTTAGTTATTTTTTAAAAAACAGGTGAGTTGGGCAGAGTCGGTGAAGAAGGTTATTTTTCCTCAATATATATATATAAACCAAAATATTTCAATTGAAGAATAAATTTAGTGCATTGGGAGAGGTAAGAAAACAAGTAGTTCATCTTGAGTAAACTTTTATTGTCTTCTGCCACCTTAAGTCCATATATTGCTTTTGTTTTTTTTTTTTTTTTTTTCCAGCTAAGCATGTTAAAAACTTTGTTCTAGGTTCGCTTGACTCATGAAATCAGACACAAGAATATAGTGACATTTCATGAATGGTATGAAACAAGTAACCATCTGTGGCTTGTAGTGGAATTATGCACAGGTAAGATAAACTCAAAAGGTGAAAATTTATGGAGTCACTATTTGTAATAGATTTCATATAGCAGTTTCTCCACTTCACATACTTAGATCATTGAAAATACTTAATAATTATCTGATTGTTAACCTGAAAAGCCTGCTTACATACAAAAATGGTTTTACTTTTGGAAACCTTCTCAGAAATCATTTAAAGTCTTATTTCTCCTCTGATTTGCCAGACAGCAAGAAGCATTCATTAATACTTTAATCATGATGACTACGTGTTTTAAACTCCAGATACCATGCTGTACCCCACATGGAAAAAAGAAGCATCCAGTTGTGCAAGTGATGCATGTTAAGATTTTGATATCTGGAGTTTATTTCATAGTAAAAGTCCATATTACATGCAGGTTTGGTTTTTTTTTTTTTCTATCCAGATTTTTTTTACTGGCAGAGAAGCTACATGTTCTGGCAAAGAGAAAATCAGGTCATTGTTTCAGTGATTAAAAGTGAAGTTAGTAGATCATATGAAGGCTTTGGTCTGCTTGATTAGTCTAATATGGCTCCATATGTAAGTTATTAGACAGGCAGCCTGTTCATGTATAGTTTGAACACTTATAATCTAATTTTACCTTGCAGCATTGTAGTTCACTGCAAGGAGAGTCTTGAAGCTAATTACTTAGAATAAGACATAGATTTATTATGGATTTTGTAGAGCCTTGAAAACTGCTTTTGAAACATGGAAAATCATTCTCACTTGTCTCAAGGTGACAAAGTGTTTCTGTACTCTGGTACAGCATATTTCTGTGTTGCTGGTTTTGCTATTTTTCCTTTGTGTATTTGATTATATTATGGTATTATTCTATATGTAGTTCTCTAAAATGCATTATTAACCCCAGTAAATAAACATGGTGGGAAATTCTTTGCTATAGCTGTGCAATATGGAGCTTGGTTTTGAAGGAGTAACTGCTTTACTAAACGTGATAAAAAAAGCTTAAAAGGAATATAATTTTAAGATTCAGCAGTGTTTAAATGATTTGAAGACTATTGTGGTGACAAAACTTTTAGTTTTGCTATTTTCTGAACTAAAATTACTGAGCAAAATGAAAAAAGCTCAGAATGAAGTATTTTATGATTTGGAATAAAAGATCTAGTATAATTTTCTATGAAAAGCTTTCCTAATCCCTGTTTTCATTCAGAGATTTTCATCTGCATGAATTGACCGAAATATAAATAATAGATAAGCCAGGAAACTGAAAGATAATTGACAAAATACAAACCAGGGGATCAGCTTTGTTGCAGGAGTAGGAAAGGACCAAATGAGAGTGAGGAAATGGATTGCATTTTTAGGACAGGAGACTGGGATATGAAGGAGGAGAGAGAGTGATCACTGAGCTTGTGGGAAATGAGACTAGGAGAAATCCAAGTCCTGTGAACAGTTAGGGCAGGAATGGCTCAACTGCAGTGAATCTGATATATCTGAGAATCAGTGGGATGTGAGGAAGTAGGTGATGGGAGAAGAAGAAAAATTATTTTTGCAATGTTTCTTTTGAAAAAAAAGAAGAAGAAGAAGAAAAAAGGCAAGTTATGCAGTCAATGTAATTGTAGGAAAAATGAAGATTTTTGTTACAGTATGGGAAATAGTTTTTTTTTTTTTTCCTATAAATCATGGCTTTTTTAACTACAGGTAATGTCAAGAAATATTTTTATCTGCTGATAATAGTTTTTTTCTTGACAGCTTTTAAAGAAGCTTATATAATGTCCCAGGAAATTATCTGTGTGGCATGTTCTTTATGCACTTGCTGAAGATATGTGAATGTATTTCAGGTGGTTCTCTAGAATCTGTTATTGCTCAAGATGAACATCTACCTGAAGATGTAGTGAGAGAATTTGGTGTTGATTTGATTACTGGTCTATACCATATTCATAAACTTGGAATTATCTTTTGTGAACTGACACCTGGAAAGGTAAGGAGAAGTATTATTTACAGTGGACACTACATGTTACTTTGTATGCCATTAACATTTCATTATTCCAATTTTACTGTTTGGAAGAGACTTGCCTCAGGTTGGAGACCAGTTTTAGCTGTAGAGCATATGTGAAGACATATAGTTACCTTATGATAGAATTGATTTCTTTCTCTTTTGTATATCTTTCCAATTTTATTTAGCAGAAAATTCCAAAAATTCCATCCAGTGACTGTGAGAGTAATACTGTGAGAGTAATCGACACATTCACTGCTTTTTGTGTATTTGATGCATTGGGATAGATTAATTTTGATTTGGTGTACTTATTTGAATTGATGAAGGATTTTAGTTCTTTGACCTTGGATGTATGACTTTATTATTATACTCTCATGCTGCAGAATATTTTGAAGTAATAGAATATGTTAATGAGGGAATAAAGACAGTATTGGTGGTAAAGAGAAACTTTTCTCTGTTTTTAGTTGTAGTGATCTCTATCTCTACTGTATCTACTTAAGTGATTTGAGATTTTGGGTTTTTTAAAAAATTATTTTATACTTTTCTTTGGAAATGTCAATGATCAGCACTTTTAGTATATTATACTTTTATGTTGGATTGTGTTTATTCTTCTAGATTCTGTTGGAAGGGCCTGGCACCTTGAAATTCAGTAATTTTTCCTTGGCTAAAGTGGAGGGTGAAAACTTGGAAGAATTTTTTGCTTTAGTTCGATCTGAAGAAAGCGAAGGAGATATCAGTGATAGCACTCCACAAAGAAATCTGAAAAATAGATTTCAAGGTATGATATTTTTACAACTCAAAACTAAATTATACCACAGAAACAGAATTCAAGTTGGAAAAAAACTTTTTAAAAAATAATTTGGAGAGAAGAAAATAAATTAGTTGTTCATCATTCTGTTGGTGTTTTCATTTTTAATGATTTTTTAATGTTTGTGTTTGTCTTTACAACACAAAGCACAATCCATACATTTTATGTAAACAGGTTTTTTTTGGGTTTTATGTAAACCCAAAATTTTGATCCGAAAGAAGGCTGTTCAGAGGGAACATAACTCTCTGAGAGCAGCAGCTGCGCATGAGTAGACAGAAAAGAAACTAGAGTAATTCTAAGTTTCATAAAGCCAATTTAAACAAAAGTTGGAAAAAATATACTTCTGTCTGTCATAAAATGTATGACATATTAGCAATTCATAACCTCTGCTGCTTTTTATAAACAGACTTTGGGTTATTTTTGGATGAAAATTCATATGTAGGTTATCATCAACTGTAGTATACTTGTATAACAAACTCTCAATAGAACATAACTGGCTATTTTAATTTTGTATGCTCAAAATTCAGTGTTGCATCAAACTGCAAAACTTCCCTTCATTGCAAACTGTGCTGCTGCACCCTCACTGTCCTTGTTGATTGAAATGATCCAAGTGATTTTTAGTTTGAGACTTGACTGTTTCAGTACTTTTTACTTAAGAATGATAATTCTTTTTTAAAGTTTGAGAAAGTTAATGTGCTTTGCTTTCAATGGACAGATTCATGCAAGGTTGATAGGTTGCAAGTACTATGTTATTTTGTCATTGAAGAAAATTTCAGAATCTTGGTTTTAATCTTCCAAGTCTTGTATTGGTCATCATCCCAGAGCATATCACTAATGACTGTTTGTAAGATAATGATGTATCATAGCAGGTACTGTTATCAGTTCTTGGTAATGTTTGTGGGAACAAAGAGAGCTTTCTTAATACTATACTGTAAAGACCAGATCTTTATTCAGGAAAAAATACAAATCTCCTTCCTGTTGGCTTTTAGGGCAGGTGTTTTGGTGTGTATGGTTATGTCCTTCTGTCACTGGAAAAAATAAAACCCAACAACAAAAGAATCCAAAATACGCTTTCTTTTTTTATTGATGTTTTTGCTGAGTTTGTATAATTTTTAGAGGTTTTTGAGAACCAAGTTAGTGTTTAGAAGGGGGCAACTGTAGAAATAGGAACTGTGTGTTTCTTTTTTGATATCAAGATAAAAGGGGTTTGTGAATAAGCTGCTGACATTTAATATGTGATATTTTCATAACGTTTTAGTGTGAAAATAGCTACTTTAGATCAGTGATCCATCTGGCTAACTATGTTGGTTTTGTAGCAAGAGTTTTCTGGTTTCATGAAGGTTTATGTCTTGTGAAAAAAAAAAAAAAACAAAACCAAAAAACACAAAACCAACCAACCAACCAAAAAAAATCCCTTATGTGAGATAATTATTTCTGTTCCTCAAGTACAAATTATGTTAGTTTACTGTTCTGCTCAATATGCTTGTCTCTGGAAGCTGTCAAAATATATCAAAACATTCTTTGCATTAATCACAGTGTTAGAAAAGCGTAGCACAAGCCAGCTTGGTAAATATAAGAGAAAGAAACAACAAAATAGCATATGTAATCCTACATAATTCAGTAAAATTATGTGAGACAAGTTCCTTTGAAACTTAAATTTTTGTCAGTTTAACACTCTATCCTGGCCCAAACCAGGACAGCTTTGTATCTCAGTTTTATTATAGTAAGTGACGATAATTCCTAAGTCACTGAACTTACAAAGTTTGAAGTGCTGACCAGGATAAAAACTGAATTAATGATCAAAGTGCATTATACATGCTCTGTTTTTTAGGCTCTCTACAATACACAGCTCCAGAAGCAATAAAGGGAGAAGATTACTCCAAAGCCAGTGATCTGTGGTCCTTGGGATGTTTACTTTATGAAATGTTCTCAGGTTGTAATTTTGTGTATTTATTTATTATATGTGATAATGGACACATAGGTTATGGTATCAGAATAAATTCTTGTTAACTTTCTAGTGAAGTGAAGATACAGAAAAACTTAAAACAGGATTTAAAGTTATTTTAAAGAATATGTACTTCAAAAAAAAAAGGGAGACTTTTATCAAATAATCAGGTGAAGTAATACTATTGAGTAGTTTTCTTGACTGTCATCTAAATATTATGATACTAACCTGTATAACTTAAATACTATAAAGTAATAAAAAGTATGATTTAAAATTATAGCAGTCCTCACATTCTGATAGTGTAATGTTCTTAATCTCCTTAGTATTAAACTCTGAGTGTATTCATTTGATCTTTCAGAGAGAAAACTCTTTCACTACTCTACATTGGGTTTCTGAAATGCAGATGAAGTACCCATTAACATTGTCTGCAGCTGGAAGGAAAAGTTAATCACAGAACAGAATTACAGTGCAGCCTTCTTAAGTTCTAAACAATAAACTGATCTATTGGATCAACACAGTTACATAGATATTGAGGTTTCTGTCTGGACCTTCTCCTCTTGTCTCGTTGCTGATTCATATAGGGCTATCGTGGTGACCTAAATCAAGCCTCTCTGTTACCTGTTCTGTCCTTGGTCCCTGTTTTTGTTCATGCGAGAAGAATTTAATCCAGGGGCTTATATCTGAATTGACAAGAGAACTTGATAAACAGATTTTGGGCTGAAGGTGTTTATTTTCTTTGGATGTTTCCTTAGGAGTGTCAGCTCATATCATTGCACCTGACAGACATTTTGAAGTCTGCCTAATCTGTGAAATACACTTCTGTTTGTTTGTAGGAAGACCACCATTCTTCTCAGATAGCTTTTCTGAATTAATTGAAAAGATTTTATATGAAGATCCATTGCCACCTAGACCAGAGGGTAACATTTGGTTATTTTTTGTTTAATCAAGTCACAGTAATACTTACCAAGTTAAAGTTTGTTACTGATTTCAATTCTAAGAGATGTTTTGTTTTCAAAGTCAATAAAGGGCAATTCATAGTTCTGACCTCTCAGATGTTGAATCTTTCTCAGTCAAATAAGAATTTTGGAAACCTCTATTGTATACTAGGGTACATCAATGATAATTTTAAAATTTTAATGCTTGGGGGAAATTTAATTTCAGTTTTAGCAGATAGCAACTCCACTTGTTGCTAACAGCTAAATGATAATTGGAGGGTGTTGTGGTTTTTTTTGTTTTGTTTTGGTTTTGTTTTTTTTTTTTTTTTTTGAACATATAAAAATTTTAACTAGTTTGCCAGAGCGTTGGTGGTTTGTTTGGTTTATTGTTGAGTTTGTTTTGTTTTGATGTTTATTCATTTATTTAAGAACCCTTTGGCATGCAAAGAGTTTATATTTAGGATTCTGCATGCGTGCAGATTTTTTCAGATGAAATTATTAATTAATAAAAGTTTTTTAGCATGATCTGTAGATAATTATTTTATCTACATTGTGTGATGGTTTGCTTTGCTACCCAGTACTTATCAAGTGCTTCTATTTACAGGTTCTGCTTTTCACAAACCTTCTGCTGACTTCATTAATTTGCTTGATGGCTTGCTTCAAAAGGATCCTCAGAAAAGGTAAACTGTCTAATCCATGACAGCTCTCTCCATTGTCTGTTTTCACCCCTGGAAAAAATAAATGCTATCATAGTGTATTTATAGTCATTTGTAGATCACAAAATATGCAAAAATCATTTAATCCCCCATAAAAACAGAAATGTGCTTTTTTAATATACGAATATAGACATAATGTTTTAATGAAGTATATAAATTAAGTATATTAAGTTTTTTGTAGCTGGTGCCAGATAACTTTATAAATGAAATGATGTGAAGTTACAAAACTTGACAGCTTTGCTTTTGCAGAGAACTGGATGTGTTTTATGAGGCTTTGATTTATGGCTGATACAGTCATATTGTTAAATAACTTAAGGTTATAATTTATAGGGTAGTTCAGACAGGTCAAATATTGGGGTTGACTGTGCAGTTTCCTTCTTTCTTAGTCTCATACCTTTGTGCTGAATGAGTTCTCTCTTCTAATATGAGGCAGTTTGTCCTGTAAAAAAACATATTTGTTGATCAAATAAGAGTGAACAACAGGGTTGATTGCTCTGAATTGTCACTGGGTTCAAAAAACTATTCTGGTGTCTCTGGGGAGCTGTATTTTTCCACTGCTTTTTCAATTAGTTTTTTTTTTTTCTTTTGTTTTCAAAAGGCTGAGTTGGACAGACCTATTGCAGCATCCGTTCTGGAAAGGATCACTTGGCCATTGTGGTGATTCTGCAGACAGACAGGGCACGAGCTCAAGGTAACAAATGGTCAAGGAAGACTTCTTGTATAGTGAATCAAAGCAAACAAACAATTCTGTATTTTTATTACGGTTTTCTGTATGTTTTTATTTATTCATATACAAAGTATGTATTCACATTATATATATAAAAAAATATAAATATGTTTCTGTAGATTTTCATATTAACTGACTGATGAATGGAGTTTCCACCGTTCAGTGAATAGCTTTGAATGTTTAGGAATCACTTTTACATTGTCTGTTCACTTTCAACAGACTCCATCCTCCTGGATATAGAATGTATTAGTATTTACTTCTGAACTAGCTGTTCTTGTTTTAATTTATTTGTTTATATAAAAATTATGCACAGTAATTTGACTCTTTCTTAAGCTTTTTTAGAATCCTATAAATATGGGTCAGTTCTTTCTCTACTGAGTTTTTTTTGCTTATGCATTAGGCTCAGAGCATCACAAAGCCTATCAGTGGAGCATCTTAGATTTGTGACTCAGCCTTATATCCTTGCAAAGGCAGCTGACCCATAATCTTTGCTTATGACATAAGGCATTAATCTAGTGGGTTTTCTTCCCTAAATTTGTAATACTCTATACTGCTGTATGTGCAGAGAAACCCAAACCTTTTGTGAATAGTAGATTCTATGTATTTAAAAGTTAGGCTTTTTCAAAGCTTCTGCTAGTTTGAATGTTTTTTTTTTTAATTCTGAATTGCAATATTTAGTGTTGACTTTTATGTTTTTTTGTTTTAAATATTTTAAAGATACTTTACATACCAGTCTAGGAAACTAATGTGACAATAGCTGTCTTTTAGGACGCTGGATGTTTTTGTACTCTATTTAAAAATTCTCTTTAGTGTTGCTTAATACCCATTTCTGATACCAGTGTTGCAGTATTTTTGTTATTAACATTTTTCTAGTGTGAGAGAGAGCTCACTGTCTTTTAATTTTATTACCATTTTCACCCCCAAGGCAGATAATAAATCAAGATTTAAACATTATATCAGAAGGTAAGAATACATTCAGGATTTTAACAAGACTTACATCAGCCTCCACTGCAGTGCTCATCTTTGAGGAATTCTCAGAGAATCAGAAGAACCTTAACCTCCTATGAAATCTTGGGCTAGCTGAATTTATTTTTGAGTGTTTTCTAATACCTCTGATACATCCACTGGGTTATGTGCTAGTTGACAAGTATGACACACTTAGGACATGAGCTTGACATGCAGAAGAAGCTCAGTACTTTTCCAAATGTTATGCCCATGTATCTGTTTTCTTCACAATATGGCTTTGATTAATATTTGATAGCCTAGAGCCCCTTCAGGAAGGTTGTATGACCCATTTCCGTGTGAATAATACAGAGGTATATTAAAAAACCCAAGCAACCAAAATCAATAGAATTGTAACTAAATATGAGATGTGAATCATTAAGAAAAAAAGTTGTTTCTATTGATCTAAATTAAGTCTCTGGACTTCTTTTTTGGAAGTCTGTTGTGACTTTTTCATGTGAAGGTTGAATGCTCTATAAAGCTTTTAAGATTTCTTTATAGCTGTGGTATTATGTGGTAATAATATAGCTTTTCTAGTTTATTTCAAACAAGTTCTACTGATGAAGTTAGAGATTTTTAAAATATTTTTCCAAGTCCTTTGTGTACATCTTCTGTCATTACCATTTCTAATATGAAAAATAAGTGTAGCACATATTACAGTAGTGTGCTGATCTAGAGAATGACAGTGAAATTGTATGCTAATGATTGCAACAAATAGTGGATATGATCACTGTTTTATATTTTTTTAATCTGTGTATATCTTTTTTTAAACAGCAGTGAAGAAACTGAGTCATCTGTGTCTTGGATTGCCAAAGAGACAGTGGATACTCATAAAAATCTTGATAGCCTCTCATCTTCAAGACTAACTGATAAGACACCAAGGAGTTCT
This sequence comes from Florisuga fusca, assembly GCA_038090715.1. Taxonomy (NCBI): domain Eukaryota; kingdom Metazoa; phylum Chordata; class Aves; order Apodiformes; family Trochilidae; genus Florisuga; species Florisuga fusca. The sequence continues at coordinate 41,329,124 of JAAWXA010000002.1, read as the reverse complement.
TTCAAGACAGGTAATACTATTTATTACGTTATTTTGAATTAGTTCGTCTGGGGAATTTTGTCCCACTAAATAAAGTTACATCCTTATTATGTATGTTTTGTTTGTTTTTAACTTATTTTTAACTTTAACTTTTAAATGCAAGTTCATGTTCTTTTTTCATTAGAAACTCAGGCTGAATTGCGCCCAAAAAGTGCAGGTGATGGTGAATCAAATGAATCAATATTTCTTCTCAGGTATGGAAATCTAAGGAACAATTAGAAACCCCTTGAAACACTTTATTTTTTTGTTTGTTTCTTCCCATGCCTCTTCATACATTTTCTTGTACTTTTTGAAACATTTTGTTAGTGTGTCTCCTTTTGAATTTTCTATTACAAACTTAGTATTAAGATTCCTCATAAGAGCTGCTAAAGCAGTATGTGCAGTTAGAACAATGCTTTTATGGTTTCATTGTACTGGTTTTTCAAAGTAGATTTTTGATTTCTTAGCTCTCTGTGTAAAGAGAATAATTCAAAATTTCTGTCCTACTTCATATACATGAGAATATGCTTTGATTATGCTTACTTTAAATACACAAGAATAAGCATTCAGCCTATGATCCACTAATAAATTTTGCCTGCAGCTTTTCGTCACAAACCATTGGTATCAATCTACAAATTACTGCGTAGGTATTTAAAATAAAAAATATTAATTGGTTTAACACTTACTTGTTTTAGTTGAGGTTTGATTCTGAAACTTTCCATGAACTTTCAAGCCAAAAAGATTATTTAGTAAAACAGGTTTTGTTCTTGTCCTCATCTAGCAGAATATTCTGTTTTAAAATTGAATACACTAGCAAGCTTCTTTTGTAACATGAAATAGTACTATTGTCCATGATGGTTTGCCTACTTTTCTAGTTATTTTGGTTGATTTTAATAAAATATTACTTCACATCTTGCTTACAACTTCTACCACCACAGCTAAACCCATGCTATTAGTAGTTTAAAATAACATTTGCTGTTTTCCTTAGGAATCTCCTGAAGAGAAGGGCTGCAATGGCATTAGAAACACTTGATATAACAACACGTAATCCAAATTATGTTGGAAATGAGAGAAGAAAAAAATGTATTTTAAGGAACCACATATTTTATTTTCAACAAACACATCAATTTTAATAAAAAATTGATATGTAATACACGGGGGGTTTTAATTAATTCTTTTCTGTGATTCTTTCTGCTTGAATAATTTAATTTCTCAAAGCCACATGTGTTACCTGCTGAATTTTTAAAACATTAAAGTGGATGGAAGCTGCCAGCCTGGCTCTTTGAACCTGAATTTACTTGGTTGATGATGTTTGAACAGCAGTAGGTTCTTTTATATGTGCAAAGGGAAAAGAGATTACTAATTTCAACTAAATCAATTCAGTCATCACTTGTCTTGTTTTAAACTGAAAAAACAGATGAGAACTGGAAAAATAGGAAAGATTTTCTGTCTCTCACACACATATGAAAGCAAAATAGGTTTGGAAAAAATATATTTCATGAATCTACATGTTTTGAAGCATGTAGGAACCTAGAATAACATATTCAGCCCTGTAGCTAAAGATCATACTTTTTTGACTTAGGAAGTAAGACTGCTTCAACTTTCAAGCTAATCCTGATATATTTTTTTCCTGTAGGAATTGAAATATTTTATGTAGTTTTCTCTAGCTAGTATAGAATATTTTGGCTCCTCTTCATTGATCCTTTTAAATTTATTCCTGTAAAAAATAGATAAAATATTCCTTATTAACAAAATAAGGATAAGAATGAGTACAACTGTGTTATTAACTTGATGAAGGATTTTAATAGGAATCATTTAATTGTCATCAGATACTTAAAGACAGAAAGTTCATGTTCAGTTGATGGAGCAGGCATAGCATAATTTGTATGTCAGCTTTGAAAGTTTACCATATAGCATGAAAGTTTCAAAAGCAAACTGAAAAGAAGTAGTTTGCAGTGAAACTTAATCTATTGGTTTTTTTCTCTTTTTCTCCCTTTTTGTTTAAGTTCCCGTCCCACTCCTAGGACCAGCACTGCAGTAGAAGTAAGTGATGCTACTACTTCTGCAATCCAGAATTCTCCACAGGGGGATTCATACTCTAAAAAGGTGAGTAGAAAAATAATGTTAAGGGATGATGGTATCTTTATAGTTAAGTTGTAGCTTGGAGCCTGTAGCAAAGTCAATTTTCTTCTCCAGCCTTCCATGAAAATGCTTTCTTCTTTCTTAGTCTATTTTTTTCCAACTTGCAACTTATGCTTTTTAGACCCGATACTTTTTCTTCAAACTTCTTTCTTTGTCACATATTTTAGTTGGCCCTACCTGCTACTACATAACAATAAGTAATTTAGAATAAGTTCTGTAGTTTAATGTTGAAATGAAACATTATAATAATATATACTCTTTTTTTGTGCAAAACGTTATTTAAAAAGACTTTTCTTGTTCTAGGCTAAAAATACGTGCTCAAGTCAGCAGGATATGGAGTCAACATTGAAAGAGCTCATTTACACTGAATCTGATCTTATCATAACACCAATCATTGACAATCCAAAGGTATAACAAAATAAACATAAGATAGAGGAACTTCTGGGTGAGGCTATTTTTGCAGTTATATCTTTAATCAGGGTGAAACTCCTTTCCTGTATTTTAAAATTCTCATTTTAAAGCAGTTCCACCCTATCATCTGGCAAGTTCTCATGCAGTTTTTTGGCAGTCTTTTATAATCCTATTGTGTTGCTAATTTGGAGAACTGAGTTATTTGGGGGTTGAATACTAATATTAAATAATATAGTACAAAAATTAGAAGCTGCTAAATGCTGTCTTCTCAGATTTGATTTTTGATAACTTGCTTTGATACCTATCAATTAAATGAACATGAAATGACTGTGTTTTGGTATACTATAAACAAGACCATTTATCAGATCTTACAGATGGGTTGTTCTATGAAGGTATACATTGTAAAATTTAGACACTATACTGCTTCTAATATACATGAACTTATCTTCTCTGGAAAAGAAGACCTGAAGTTACAAGACATGTCCATCCAGTTTCTGTCATGTGGATTTTAATGTGGCAACACTTTGTGATGACTCTCTTAAGCAGACTGACACTTGTTTGGCAGAAAAGAGAAAACAAAAAAAAAAGTCAGAGCTCTGCACTGCAGTGACAATGCAATGTCTTTGTATGGGCACATGTGTAGTATTGGCAGAAGGGGAGGTAGACAAGAGCTCCTTTAATCTTCCTTTTATTTCTGTACATAAAAAAAAAAAAAAAAAAAAAAAAAAAAAAAAAAAAAAAAAAAAAAAAGAACAACTTTACCTGATAAGTGGCCAGTGATAGGAATGCAACATTTTCCATTGGAAGTGAGCATCTAGCTCATTAAGAATGCCTTATGGCTTTTACTTGTTGTATTGCCTTAGTATAACAATTTGTTTATTTGTTTTTTGTTTGTTTGTCATTCTTTTTTCTTTTTAATGGAGTTCCTAACCATCTCAAAAATTAAAAATATTCTGAAGCTAGGTAAAATCACTACCTAACAATACTGTTTTGGGGGTGAGAGGCATTGTTGCCAGTGAAGAATTTTAAAGTTAAAAATGCACTTGAATGACGTCTCTGTAAATTTTCACTTCTGTCTCAGGACTCACAATACAAAGCATTAGTCCACTGCTACAGATATAAAGAGAAGATGAGGTACATACAAATGTGCACATGGAGTTTGATCTCCTTGCCATGCAATGCCAGACTCAGAATTAATGCAAAATCATCCACTAAATTCCTGGGATGTACTCAGAGTCATTGGATACTTGGCAACCTTCAGACTAAAGGGTGATGCTGACACCTGGTAAAACTGAAGAGCTTGCAATTTAGTCTCATGGAACAGGATTTACTAGTTACTGGCAGAATTTTAAAAGCTGGAATGTCAGCTTATATTGTAAAATTTCCCTGTGTTCTGCAGATTTGTGGAACTGAAGCCCTTTTTTAGAAAATAACTCTCTAGTTACATTTAGGCTTCCTCTGTCAACGTCTAAATTTCACTATACGGTTATCTTTTTTTGTACTTTTTTAGTTACTGAAAATCACCCTCTAATGTTCAGTGATGGAGCAGTCATCCAGTATCACAATATAGCAGAAAATTATTTGATGTGGGGAAGAAAACCTCATACTTTATGAAGTTTTTATACCTTGATAATATTACTTTTTATATTCTAGAATGATCTAATCTATGTGTATTTATTTGATGTATAGCAATGCATTAAGTGCTAAAACATTTCATGAATTTTAAGCTACGTAGTTCCTTCTGTAGCTTTTGCCGTCTAAATGCAAGTATTTTTCTGCATACAAGCAAGATAAAAATGTAAACAGAAAAATCCTATGGTTTTTTTTATTCCCATTAGAGAAAAAAGGCATGTGCATGGAAATACTTACAGTTTAATTATACTAAAATATAGAGTTAAATCTTAAATATCCGCTTGGGAGAAATACCTATCAGAAAAGTATGGAAAATATTCCAGTAATGAGTAGTGGTTTGTATACCTGTTCTGTAAAATTTCTACATCTTTTTGTTTTCATGTTCAACTACTTAGAGATTTCCAGAAATGTATTAATTGTTGTAATGTGTTTGTTTGTTTTCCCAGATAATGAAGCAAATGCCAGGTCTTACACCTGGGTCATAACAACCCCATGGTAAGATACAGACTTGGGGAAGTGTGGTCAGAGAGCTCTCAGTNTAAGAATGTCTTATGGCTTTTACTTGTTGTATTGCCTTAGTATCAGAATTTGTTTATTTGTTTTTTGTTTGTTTGTCTTTTTTTTTTTTTAATGGAGTTCCTAACCATCTCAAAAATTAAAAATTTTCTGAAGCTAGGTAAAATCACTACCTAACAATACTGTTTTGGAGGTGAGAGGCATTGTTGCCAGTGAAGAATTTTAAAGTTAAAAATGCACTTGAATGCCGTCTCTGTAAATTTTCACTTCTGTCTCAGGACTCACAGTACAAAGCATTAGCCTCCACTGCTTCTACAGATATAAAGAGAAGATGAGGGGGAAGTGTACATACAAATGTGCACATGGAGTTTGATCTCCTTGCCATGCAATGCCAGACTCAGAATTAATGCAAAATCATTCACTAAATTCCTGGGACGTACTCAGAGTCATTGCATACTTGGCGATCTTCAGACTAAAGGATGATACTGACACCTGCTAAAACTGAAGAGCTTGCAATTTAGTCTCATGGAACAGGATTTACTAGTTACTGGCAGAATTTTAAAAGCTGGAATGTCAGCTTATATTGTAAAATTTCCCTGTGTTCTGCAGATTTGTGGAACTGAAGCCCTTTTTTAGAAAATAACTCTCTAGTTACATTTAGGCTTCCTCTGTCAAAGTCTAAATTTCACTATACGGTTATCTTTTTTTGTACTTTTTTAGTTACTGAAAATCACCCTCTAATGTTCAGTGATGGAGCAGTCATCCAGTATCACAATATAGCAGAAAATTATTTGATGTGGGGAAGAAAGCCTCATACCTTACGAGGTTTTTATACCTTGATAATATTACTTTTTATATTCTAGAATGATCTAATCTATGTGTATTTATTTGATGTATAGCAATGCATTAAGTGCTGAAACATTTCATGAATTTTAAGCTACGTAGTTCCTTCTGTAGCTTTTGCCGTCTAAATGCAAGTATTTTTCTGCATACAAGCAAGATAAAAATGTAAACAGAAAAATCCTATGGTTTTTTTTATTCCCATTAAAAAAAAGGCATGTATATAGAGTTAAATCTTAAATATCCGCTTGGGAGAAATACCTATCAGAAAAGTATGGAAAATATTCCAGTAATGAGTAGTGGTTTGTATACCTGTTCTGTAAAATTTCTACATCTTTTTGTTTTCATGTTCAACTACTTAGAGATTTCCAGAAATGTATTAATTGTTGTAATGTGTTTGTTTGTTTTCCCAGATAATGAAGCAAATGCCAGTTAGATTTGATTTGAAAACTTTACATATACCAACATATTCAGGTATGGATCTGCTGAAGTTGTTAAAGCTTAAGTTCTCCATGTCATGGTGTAACTTGCTGTCACAAGGCCTGAACCCTCCCATTGCAGATTATGAGTTGTCACAGTTGGAGGACTTGTAACTTTTCTGGAGTTGTTTGGGACTTGTTTTTTGTTTGTTTTTGTTTTTAATATTTAGAAATGCTGCTGTAATTTCTGAAAACCAGGTGGTGCTCATTGTCATGAATATAATGTTTCTTCCACTGGAAAATTTCCTCTAGCCTACTTAGTGAAGTAATATTACACTTTACCATGTCTGACGAAGGATGTCAGCCAGATATATAGTCATTCTAGAATTCACATAGCACCTCTTCTTAGATGTAAAAGCTTCTTTTTTCTTTTGTAAAGTATGTATTTTGGAGATCTTTTGAAAAATTGGAAAGGAACACCAAATCGATGTGTATTTTAGTTCACATTGCATTTAAGTAACTAAATTGTTATACTAATTTTCTGATATGTGTAACTATTGTTGTCTGTATCTATTTAATACAAGACAGTGTTTTTTGTGGTTGTAACACTTGCAGTTCTTAAACTTCTGTTGTTTTTGAAGTTAGTGTGATTGATGCTACTTATCAATCAAGATTAAAGGCAGTATGGAAAAGGTACGATAAATACCTGAAATTCGAACCTCTTCTCACCTTTACCAGAAAAAATCACAATTGCTCTCCTTAGCAGTTGTTGTTATGTACATGTAAAATTGGAGTAAAAGACAGAAGACCTGCTCTTGATTGCTGATATGTTATTCAGTAAATAGCTAACTGAAACTGGGGGAATGTATGGCTATTAGAGTGAAATAATCTATTGGGACTGATGAGGAAGTCTGAAAATTCTCTGTTGCACAGTAGTTAGTTAATTAAACTACAAGATTTATGTTAATTGTGCTACTGACTTCTTTGTGTTCCTCTTTAAGTCATTTGTGTTCTGATAGTACTAGGGCTTAACAGGATGGATACCTACCTATATGAATAACTCTACACATTTTCAGTTTATTAATTCTGAGGGGAATTTGCTTTCAAATTTACTCTAATGAAACTGCACTTTCTTATTAAGAATTAGTAATGATTAAGGACAACTACTTTTCCTAAATATAATGCTAATAAATATTTACTTAGATAAAGTCCTAGGACTTAGCATGGTTGTAGTTTTAAAAAGGTCTTGGGGCTTGTACTCTGTTACATTTTCAGGCTTTGTTTATCTTCTTGCTTTTTTTTTTATTTCTATAATCTTCATACACATATTACATATTTTTATAATATTTTAAGTACTAACATTATAGTTAGATGCAAACTTTGGAACTTACATTGATGTTACTCTCCAGAGTGATCAAGGAAAATCAAATATCTGTTGTTTTAACATGTTGTTTCCTTCCTATGGTTAGCTGAGAAGTTATCATCTATGAAAGATGTGGACTGGAATGACTTCTTGCAACGAGTGTGTTTGCAACTTGATTCCACTGAGAAGAATACTGGAGCAGCACGTTCTAAACTGAACTTACTGTACTACCTATGTACTGTGGTCATCCACAAAGAAGTTGCAAGCAGGCTAATTAGCTCTCAGCTGGTAAGTAATAAAGTTTTGACGGGATAACATGGTTTACATACTTGCCATTGTACCAAAAATTTGCTGCTTTGAGTTGTATTCCACAAAATCATTGGTGTGCTGACAAAACTAATACAGCCAACTATGTTTGTCCACTCTCACAAAATAAATTTTATTTATTAAGTTCTTGTAGGGTAATACTTGGTGATGAGCTCTGCATTTGTAGATGAAAGTATCATAGTTATTTTCCTCTGCATAATGTTGTTCCTAACAAAAGAAATGTGTGGTTATTTTAACGTGCTGATGTGTGTCTTACAGTTTTTGACAAGAATACAAAAGAAATTGGTTTTTACTAGCTGCCCTATTTTTCTAATCAACGTTTGCATAATATCTATGCATAGCCAGTATTTGTCTGTGATAATATTTTTTGCAAATGCTATATGTTTGTTTTAATAAAATCACTCATATTTTGATTTTATTGTTTGTCATTGGGACATGAAATCAGTGAAAATCACTGATGTTATTTATCTTTAAACCATAGTTTCCTATATTAATACAGCAGCTGCGTGTAGCCGCCAACTGGGATATGTAAGTAGCAATTAATTTAAATTAATTTTTTTAAATAAGATATTACCACTGAATTTTCAAAAAGATGTTACTTAACAGGGTCTTGGAGAAATGTTTTAGCCTGTTAGACTATTGTGATACTTGACTGCATTTTTCAGCAATGAGGTAATTGAAATAATGTACTGCCATTTCACAAGACCAATGATTACGAAAAATATTTAAATTTTATCTAGAAGTTATATAATTTAGTGTAACATATAGTGCTAGTTAATATCAGTGCATAATCCAACCTGTAGCGTAATAGCAGTAAAATAACTGTAATGGTAAGTTTGTTTTTTTTTTAAATGCCTGGTCAGAAATATTTCAAAGTGATAGTGCCCTCTTCTGTTTGTTTCATAAATGTTGATTTTATTTCATTCCTTTTTGTCTTTAATGAAACATAAAACTGATTTGGAGTTGTAGATTTAAATTCTTTTTTGTCAGCTACAATGAAAAGTTTAATATGACCCATTTTTCTGTGTTGTAAGAAAACTGAACATGAGCCGATTAGTAATACTATAACAAACTAAAGAGTTTCATCAGTGCTAAAGAAATGTCTTTATGTATGAATTTGTTGCTAAATTGATTTGAAATACTTATATACTTAGATGGTACAAATAAAATAGAAATAATAAGAAAATCTGAGATGTAAATAGTACTTCAATCTTCCCTTAGCAATCTTTGTAAAACATAACCAAGACAATTGTTTTTCTACACGTATAAAAAATTTGCTTCATATGCAGACGTGCCAAAGTTGCTCGAGTGATTGGTTTACTTGCACTGCACACATCTGAAATTGGAGAAAATGTACCTGTTTCTGAGGTAACTTTTTATTATAACTTTTTTATTATAACAAGTGCGATTGTTATAATTAGTATAAAAATAGTATGATTGTTTCTTAGACATCTTTTTTTCCAATAATTGAAATGCAAGTAGTTTCATACTCCTCACAGTTAGGGATGAACGTATGTAATGAATTGCAAGTAATTTTTTGTGAAGAAGAAAAAAAAATTCACATTTTTTCATTTTGCATGTTCAGTAGTTGACTTACACAGTAGACTGATCAAAAAAGCCATCTTACTGTCAATATTTGCATGTGATGCATACACACAGTTGTATAAATTTGACAGAATCTGCTATTTAATATCTGTCTGAAGTGTGAATGTGACATTAGTCCTGCCTCATGAGATGAACTCAGGATTGGAATGTACTGGGAGTTTGAATGTAAGTAACAACTGCTAAACACGCAGACTAAATATACATCTATACTGTGCAGATCTAGCATAAAGCAATGTGTAGTTATTGGTTAACAGCTGAGTTAGTGGCTATGCAGCTAAGGATTTTTTTCTTGTTCTAGGTCCCTCTGGTTTCTTCCTAGTGAATAGCAAAACCAGTTTTGTTTTAGTTTGGTATACCGCTTAACAGTTCAATTCTGTAGTGAAAACTGAACTCCAAACATTATTGTTATTACCAAAGGTTGTTTTTTTGTTTGTTTGTTTTACAAAGTTACAAAGTGAGGAAAGAGTCCTTATGGTTATAATCACTGAATTTTGATCAAAGTCTTTCAACATTGCCAGCTGCATGTCCACTGAATATCAGGTCATAATTTAAGTGCTCTCTTGTATGTAGCAGATATTTTTGGTATTTAGCTTCTAAAAGTTCCAGTGACAATACTAAATGGTACTTTTGAGATGTCCATATAACTTTTGGCTTTTAGGTGTTTAAGGCATTTAGCACTAATATATTTAGCAATGGTTTCTGTGGCTCTCCAGTTTCCATCATAGAAAATATGTATCTTAGTCAGCTTAGTGTATTTAAAAGCAACAGATTTACATTGAAGAATACATTAAGCAGTGACATTTAAACTGAAGGACTAGAAAGGAAAGTTAATTTCCATTTTAAGTTTCTGGCCCTATTCTTATGTGAATTAAAAATAATGTTTACATACATTCACTGGGAAAATTAATAATTAATTTTTAAATTAACAAATCTGACTTGTTGTACTGTTCAAAAGCCATGTATGGTAATGACATTCATCCTAAGTTTATTCTCTCAAATTAGTATTTCTTAATTTTAAAAACATTTTAGAATTCTGATACAAAATTAAAATGAGGAAAAAAAAATCGTAATATTTTCACGTCTTCAAAATTCTTTTTGTGTATGTAATCTAAAATAAGATAACTGTAATCGGTACACAAAACAATTATAGAAAATGTAGGAAGCAGTAATTTAGGAATTTCTGACCTAGAATGTTCCCCTCTGCTCCACCCAAAGGAATTAAATGAACATGTGGGTATATATTGATACTTTTCTCCTCTTTGTTTCCTCCTCCATTCCTAGTAACTCCTAATGCTTTTTTGTCCCCTCTTAGAAGTGGTCTCCCTGTAAAACTGTGTCCCCATAGCCCCAAAGTTTTATTCCTAAGTGCAAAAAGTCACTTCAAAGATACGAAGATGCAATTTTGGAATTATTTATGCCTCCTGTATGATCCATGCTATGTACACCAAGTTTTCTTTTCAATTTTTATCACTTAATTGGAACCCCTTTGCAGTTCCTTTTTACCTCATTATGCACGCATCCAGTTACTTGTGATTTCTTCTGTGCTTTTAAGGAACCACAGGTACTAATAGAGACTTTTGAATCTGCACCATTAACCTTGTTGTTGTTTAAACTATTTATTGAATAGAAACATTTATTCCTGAAAAAACAGAAGAACTTTAGGGAGAAAAAAAAAAGCAGCCTCATCCTTATTTAACAGGCAACAATAATTATTGCATATACTGTATGCCAACAGAATTTAATTTGTTGCTTTTGAGCAATTGCTGGTATTCCCTGCTTTTATATAAAAAATAAAAATTCAGGTTATCAGTGAAGAGCAATTAATTTCGAATGTAAACACTAGAGGTCGCTAAAATGCAAAAAATAAAATACAAGTGAATCATTTACAGACTACACAGAGGTGGACCTATGGAACTGTACTATATTTATTCTGCTGATGTATTCTAAAATGTAGGTCATTTTAGAGAAAGAATCATAATAGATGAATATTTGTACTGCTGCATTCACTTGCAGTTGATCTCTTTTTCCAGTGAAGTATTTTTTAGAAGAAGACTGCACTGGTTAGAAAAAAATGGGACTGATCTTAGAAATGAAATGGGCAATCTTATACTGAAGGTGAAGACATTTTGTATGAATTTCTTCTATCTGGAGTTATACATCATGGTTTTTTTCTGACTTGTATTTTCTTACCAAGGAACTGCCATTTACAAATGTGAAATATCACTTCCTCTATTTGTTCCTAGTTATCTCAGAAAAACACCTAGATCTTAAAGTTTTATCTTTGTATTTACATTTTGAAACTGTTTGATAAGACTAGGTTCTATGAAAAAAAGGTTCTTTCTTTCCAGAAATTCTTGGAAAGAAAATTATTCTTCCCAAGTTAGGGAGACTTGCTTCCATTTATCTCATTTGTCTTATTTATTAAATCAAGCTACTTTTCTTTTCTCTCTGTAAACAGATTAGGTCTTCTGCCATCCAAGACACAGCCATTCTGGCTTGAAATATCAGACTTTGTTTTTTATTTTTATAAGAGATGATACAGCACCTTCACAGAATGCCTCCATGCTGTGGAGCAGTCTCCTTCTCTCTCTGGAGGAGACCAGCCTCCTCCACCAATTGAGTTGGTCTTTGCCTGTCCTTTTGGAGGCCAAAGTCCAGCCCTTGTTGTTACCTCTTCTAAATTTGCTGATTGAGAATATTAGTCTCACTATGACCTAAGCATCTGTGCCTGTTTTTTTACAAACCTGGGTCAATTACCCTGGTGAGTGTTTAAAGGGTTCAGAGAACTTTACTTACGGAATTCCACGGCCAAATTGTGAAGCTAAATAACCCATGGAAAATGACAGCATATTAGAATATCTCTATAATACTGAGTTTAGAATGTTACTCCTTTGAAAGCAATGGAACTTTTCAAATTTGTTTGATTCTTTTTAGTTATTATTATTTTGATCCTTGTTTTCTACAGATGCAAAGCAGCTGCATAGTCACAGGTGCATGACTTGTAAACTCTTATATAGGCTCTAGCTAGTCTGCTTGTGGATGCTTTAGGCTAGATCAATAGTTTGTTGTCATTTTAGTTCTTAGAGAATGACACTTTTAACTCATGTTCCTAGCTTATCTCTGTGGTAGCTCCTGTTTCTGGGTCTGCAACTGCCCATATTGTAAGGAGATAAAAATGTTTTAATTTGGTCATTTATTCCCAACCTGTTTAGCTTGAATGTTGTTTTTATTGTAAAACAATCTTTTGAGTCAAGCTCACAGATGACCATAATTTTAGCGTACCTTTGGTTGTTTCTTCCAAGGGCACTTCCCTTTTTCTGTCCTTACACCTTTAAGTGAAACAGCACACGACATAAGCAAACCCCCACCTTTATTGCTGTTTTGCTATCTTTTCAATATGTGTTTCATGGATTTTTTCTAAGATATTACGAAGTTTGTGGCTCAGTGTCCAATTTTGTTCAAATCCAGTCCTCTATATTTCCCCAGCCTGGATTTTAAAGTAAAGGGCATGCATCCCCACCATCAACTTGTACTGGAATACTACGTCCAGTTCTAAGCCACCTATCTCAAAAAAGGCACTACAGGTGTTAAAGATAGATTTTGAGGAAAACCAACAAGAATGGTTAAGTAAAGGACCTCTGAGGGTGCTGAAGAGTGTCAGATTTGTTAGTAAAAATATGTCCTTGAATTATCCTCAAATGTTGAGTGATACAGGGAAATTTAAATTGAAATGTTTTTTCTATATTGTAGTTTAAGAATAAAACCACTTTGTGAAGTTGAAAAGTGGCAAATTAAGATCCACTGAGAGAATGCAGAATGAGGCATAGAAGTGTCTTTCCACATGAGAATGTGAAAACTGGAAATAGAACAATAGTATCGACTTCCACCTTGGAAAGAAACATTAAAAAAAATGTTACCTTCATTCTTTTGTGTTCCTGCTGTGTAAATGATGTGCAATTCAGGTTTAAGATTGCCATATTTAAGTTACTTGAGTATAGAATCCGTCATCCCTCATTTTCCACTGCAGAACCAGAAGTATGCAAATAAATTTATAGTGTGCAAAATCTACTAAGAAACAGAGCTTAATCCAGTAATTTTTACTGTTAAAAAGATAAGCTTAAATGCAAGTCTAATAAATAATGCCTACGGTGTTAATATTAAGCTTTTTCCTTCAATTCCTCTGCATAGAAAACATTAAAAAAATTTAAATATTTTAACTTTTTTGTTCTTAATTCTACCAATTTTATGCTTGCCTGAGAGCAGGGTTTGTTTTTAAGCAGGACTGTAAGAAAGAAAGAAACTTCATGGATTAGTTCATGCAACTCATCCTTTCCTATAGCAGAATAAGACTTGGAAGTTTCTTTGATTTGGAAAGCAGTTGGAGGATTCTTCAATAGGATTTAGATTTTTTTCTTGATCCTAGGCTGATAAGCAGTTTCAGGTTAACTTACATCCAGAGGAAAACGATGGTTATGTGAAATGTACTATGTATCTGACAGCTGCTTATATATGTATCATGTGTAGGGAAGGGTAGTCTTTTGGACTGGTGCAGTACGTGAGCTTTTGCTGAGCTGATTTCAGTTTGTCTCCCCTCCAGCACTGCTTTCCTGAGGCTTTAGAATATACTTGTGTCCTGTTCTGTATGCACTTGGAATAATTCTTTCTTTAGTTGTTGTATTTGGAAATCTAAACTGAAATGCATGATTTCATATAGGGTTCTTTGGCTTTATTCATACCCACAGAGCAAGATTAATTGAGTATGCATTTTATTTTTATCATAAATTAAAACAAACAAATAAAAAAATCAAGTAAAATCAAACCCTGTATGGGAAATTTAAGGTACCTTGCCATTATTTTCACAAAATCATGAAGGTGGGCATCCTGAAGCATTAAAAATTGAGCCTCTTAGCAGTATTAAATGAATGTACTGGTAACAACAAAACTGTCGTCCACTTCACCAGTTGCCTTTGGAAATAACACTTAGTTTTCTTGGTAAAGCCAAGCCAAAGCCTCTTGGTAAAGAGAGGAAAAATTCCAAATGTTCTAAAGCCCTAAGAGCATCTACTGCTTACAGTTGTCTCTTTCTTTATAAAATTAGGCAACTAAACTTGTACATAGAAGAGATTTAAATTAGATATGTTCTTTAACTAGTATTTTTAGGCATTGTTAATAAACTTCAGTCTTTTGCTCTCAGCATCAGTTGTGTTGTTACTTTAACTGCCCTACTTTGGGTAAATTTTGTAGAATAGAAAATGAAAAGATAAATGTCAAAATTAATAGTTTGGAAAATGTATGTTTCTTTCAGTTATTAGATTGCATCTTACTTGCTTGATTGACACAATTGGGCTACAACCTGGTTTGGTGATACAAATTGCACACTGGTGGTAACTGAAAAACCTAATTTCCTGCTGCCTTCTGATTACAGCACATCAAACCAAGCTCAGTGTTAGGCCAAATCACTTGCTTATTGTTTGTAGTCCTAGCTTTTCCTCTGCATACCTGCCTCTGCATACCTGGAAAAAAACCCTGTGAGTGTAAAAAAACACTTTTTAAAAAGAATTCTATAGAGAAGAAGGAAATGTCTAACCAGGTGTTGCTTAGTCTGGTTGGTATCTCCACGGGGCAGATTAAAGGAATTTGCAATAACAAAGAAAGAGAACTAATTTAAAAGAAAATTTATGGAAAATCCTCAGATTCTATAAAATATTTTTAAATAGAAGAAATTCTATGTAGAGTTAATAGACCTAAAATACCCTACATGGGTATTTTCTTGATGGACATTACTCTTTAAGAGTGTCATCAGCTTCTAAATCAGGTGGATAAGAGACCCACTGTCTGGAAGCAGAAGAAGATGACTTACAATAACTTCATATAGAGTCATAAATAGAATACAAATCCAGAAACATGACACTGACAAAAGGCAAGGATGAGTGGTAGAAACATGCATATAATGATGATAGTTAAATATGGGGAAGCCATTACTTAATATCACATCCTCAGTCTGATGCTCAGACTCCCCTTCACTCCTCCTGAGTTCAGGACCCAATTTATTGTACTGAACAAAAATTTGCAAAGCCTGAATATTTCACTAGTCTTTCCTTTTTTCTTGTGATTACACTCCATAGAAGAGTTTGACAAAAGTATCTCTATCGTATGTACATGTGAATCTAACTCCTGATTAAGTACAGTTAGCCCTTGTAATGCTTCAATTATTCATATTCTACTAAGAAGGGAGGTAGGTAACAAGCTTGAGATGTTCCAAGAAGGCTGGTCAGAATTTTTTGATGCAATATTTTAAAGATGAGAGTATATAAATATTATTCTAGTTTCTCTTCTGGTTAGTGGCAATACAACCACATGGCATTCTTTCTCAGCCAATGAGAGTGGTTTTCTCCAAGAAAAGTGAGATTACTTTAGCTTTACTTGCCCACTTTACATGATATCTGTGTACTCACAAGAAAATAAACTGAANTGTTAATAAACTTCAGTCTTTGGCTCACAGCATCAGTTGTGTTGTTACTTTAACTGCCCTACTTTGGGTAAATTTTGTAGAATAGAAAATGAAAAGATAAATGTCAAAATTAATAGTTTGGAAAATGTATGTTTCTTTCAGTTATTAGATTGACAAAACATCTTGCACTTGCAAGGAAAATCATAGAGTAGTAACAGGAGAAAAAAATCTAGCCTTTTCCTTTGAGCATATACTTGCTTGATTGACACAACTGGGCTACAACCTGCTTTGGTGATAGAAATTGAACACTGGTGGTAACTGAAAAACCTAATTTCCTGCTGCCTTCTGATTGCAGCACATCAAACCAAGCTCAGTGTTAGGCCAAATCACTTGCTTATTGTTTGTAGTCCTAGCTTTTCCTCTGCATACCTGCCTCTGCATACCTGGAAAAAAACCCTGTGAGTGTAAAAAAACACTTTTTAAAAAGAATTCTATAGAGAAGAAGGAAATGTCTAACCAGGTGTTGTTTAGTCTGGTTGGTATCTCCACGGAGCAGATTAAAGGAATTTGCAATAACAAAGAAAGAGAACTAATTTAAAAGAAAATTTATGGAAAATCCTCAGATTCTATAAATATTTTTAAATAGAAGAAATTCTATGTAGAGTTAATAGACCTAAAATACCCTACATGGGTATTTTCTTGATGGACATTACTCTTTAAGAGTGTCATCAGCTTCTAAATCAGGTGGATAAGAGACCCACTGTCTGGAAGCAGAAGAAGATGACTTACAATAACTTCATATAGAGTCATAAATAGAATACAAATCCAGAAACATGACACTGACAAAAGGCAAGGATGAGTGGTAGAAACATGCATATAATGATGATAGTTAAATATGGGGAAGCCATTACTTAATATCACATCCTCAGTCTGATGCTCAGACTCCCCTTCACTCCTCCTGAGTTCAGGACCCAATTTATTGTACTGAACAAAAATTTGCAAAGCCTGAATATTTCACTAGTCTTTCCTTTTTTCTTGGATTAACATGTGAATCTAACTCCTGATTAAGTACAGTTAGCCCTTGTAATGCTTCAATTATTCATATTCTACTAAGAAGGGAGGTAGGTAACAAGCTTGAGATGTTCCAAGAAGGCTGGTCATAATTTTTTGATGCAATATTTTAAAGATGAGAGTATATAAATATTATTCTAGTTTCTCTTCTGGTTAGCATACCACATGGCATTCTTTCTCACAATGAGAGTGGTTTTCTCCAAGAAAAGTGAGATTACTTTAGCTTTACTTGCCCACTTTACATGATATGTGTGTACTCACAAGAAAATAAACTGAAAGTTAATTTCCATTCTGCTTGAAGCACAGGCAGTTTTTATCACTGTAAGTGTTTGCGGAATTCCAAATATGTTTTAATTTCCACTAATACTTGTTGACAGTCATCTACTAATAGATCAAAGATGGAGTAATATTTGAAATCTGTCCATTTTCACTTTACATATTAAGGTATGAAATACCTTCTCTCCTTGAATGTGCTGTAATTTTCACTTCTGGGCTCCTTAAGTTTCAGCAAAGCTTCTAGATAAAGCTTGAAATGGGTTGAGAATCAACTGCCCACACTGCTGTTGTAAATTAAGGTAACAACTGTCTATCCAGATATAATTACTCTTCGTTTTATTTTTGTTATAACTATACTATAGCCATCCAGTTTGACAGCTAGTGTAAAAGGTGTAGGTAATGTATTAAATTTAAGATGTTTTTACAAGACTGTATAGGACTTGCAGTCCTATTGACAGAAAGAAAAAAATGTATTCAGCTTGAAAAGAAAAAAATGTACTATAGATAAGAGGACTTTATTTGTCAGACTATGTAATTAAAATAAATATTGGTTTTCTGTTGCGCATTTTTCTAGGTAATGAACTTTCTTTACCTAAAATTTGTACTCTCCTTTAATGCTGAATCAAACTGGGTAGATTTTTTTTTTTTTTTAATCTTATATATTTCCTCAGGAGAGAATGAAAGACTGTTTTAAATGCTTTGCAAATCACTGATGTCAAAATTAGAAGTAATCTGTGCACATGACAGAGTAGAAAACTACTTGCCTTCCTCCCAAATTTTAAAATATGTTAATTAAATTATACATTAAAAATACACTATATAACAGTAAATGTATTTTGTAAAAATATGCGCATATATATAATTGTGCCTATAATATAGGTGATGAACCACAACTTCCTGTTCCATAGCTTCTGTTGCAGAAGGCATGAATATTTTCTTAAGTTTAATTAACAGCACAGACACTGCCTGTTCAGTATGTAATATACTCTGTGAGCTTCCATTTCCTGCACTGGTGTAATATTTGATTACCTAAATATGTTCAGTGAACAGAGGGAAATCACAGGGTAAATTTTCTATATGGTATGCTCTCTAGAGAAAAAGAGGCCATTATCTGATTCTGGTAAATACAGACCATTTTGTTTGACCATAAGCACTTAAGAGTAGTGAGTATCCTCTCAAATGTGTAGTAATTATTTAATCTTCAGTGCCTTCTACCCATACAGCTTTGTTAGTCTTTGTATTCTGGTAATTTAATTATTCTTTTCTTGGTATTAATCAGCTTGCAGCTACTAAAATTAACTTTTAATGGACACATTTTTTATAATATATGAAGATAAACAGTATAAAATTCATGGCAAAGATTTAATCATTTTATTGCAAATCAGTCACTGACCTTATGGCTCAGATTTCTTCTGACAGATCTCTCTTGTTTAATAAACCAAGTTTTTTAAAATGAAAACTTTGAATTTATTGCAGTATTGACTAGGTTTTTGGCAATATTTGTGCAAAGGAAAGGAAAGAACTTTTAGTTTATTCAAATTTGTGAAAAGAGTAGGAATTGGAATATCAAGAAAACAACATTCTCTTATCATTTCTGAATAAAAAGGATAACTAGGTTTGCTAGTCCTAAAATCTTGAAGCAGAGTAAGAAACAGTAATTTCTGTTCACAGATATCAAATACTGTTCTTTCATTTAATTTTCATGAATTTTAAATCTTAAAATTTTGATGAATAACCAAATAAGATAGATAATCTACCCAGTATATTTAATGTTAAGGTTCCAAAACTTCAAGTAGTAAGGCAGCCAAACAGATCTTAGTACAATTAACTAAAGGAATGGCTTATTAAATACAAAATTTATTTTACTATTTTATTTAAAAGAACATAAGATTCTTAGAATTTTATAGCTGCATACATAAATGTATCTAGGTAATACACTTAAATTTTGATGAAACACTAACTGAAAATAATATTAAACAAGATTCATGTTGATTTTTAATAAAGGTTTTCTGCTGGTTAAGAAGCACGAGTAAAATGATAAACAACCTGCTTTGATTCTGTATTGAAGATGTACAATTTGATTTGTATTTTCTTCATCAAGTCCTACCTGCACACAAACAAGCAAACTTAGCTATCATCAAGATTTAATGTCCCTGTCTAGTCTGCTGGGAATATTTTCTGCAGCTTGTGTTACCACATGACGTGTCAATTTTGTGTAGTCAAAATCACTATTTCGTGATGTGTTCACTCTCAGTCTAAAGAGGGAGAGTGGAGAGGTGTTAACTGAATGTGGATAATGTCTTTTAATGCCACAGTACTGAGGTACTTTTAGTGGTATTGATTGCACAGTGAAAGTAGTTCTCAAAACATGTATTTCATCGCAAGAGCAATTCTGTATGGTTATAGAAAGCAAACCTAATAAAGAAGAAAATGCTGTCATTATGTATTCATCATTTAGTGCAGAATTGCACTTGAGCCAACTTGACTATTTTCTGAGTCTGATATACTAGAAGCTTTAAAACCTGATACATTTATTTCCTCATTTAAATATGAAAGTGAAACTCTGTGAAATAGTAGACCATTTAAGGTTCCTCAGTAACATCTAAGAAATATGCTGCTTAAAGCAGTTAAACAAAACAGGTAATGAGCATAGCATTACATAAAAAAGGGGAAGAAGGTCAAAGTTTGTTTAGGGGATCTTTTTGCTTTGATTTGAAGAACACATTTCCAGTTTTTCTGGTTTCTTTGTACAAAAATTGGAGTTATGTTATGAAACTGTTAAGGTTAGAAGGTGAAGGAAAATCAAGGAAAGTTGAGGATAAAAACTCTTTAGTGCTCTGTTGAAGAAAAAGTGCTGTACTGACAAGTATATCTCTCAAAATTTTATTTATTTTTATTTATTTATTTTAAAAGAGTACGTTTTATAATTTAGGATTGGAAATAGTTGTTTCCTGGGAAGAATGTTAAACTTTGCAAACTCCTGATTTTTATTTATCTATTTATTTATTTATTTTACTTCCTGATTCACCTTTCAGTTTCGTATATGCTTATGTGACTGTGATGAGATTTTCACAGATTTTTTTCTTCCAAGTTCTGCTAAAGGGAGCTTTTGAGGCCTTTGTGTCCATATCTTACCTCTTTATAGATTTTTATATACTCAAGTGACAGTTGGATACTGGAATCTGGCCTTTACCTGCAAAAATATGACTTGCAAAAACATAAATTTCATTTACTATTATCAAAGAGTCTAGGATACCAAAATATTTATTTGCTGATTTTATGCCACCTAGGACTTTATCAGTGTAAGAAATTTAAAACTTTTAATTGAAAACAGTTCAGAATCCAGCAACATCTGTAAGCAGTTTTCCAATAAAGATCTCTAGAAGATGCTGTCTTGCAATAAATCTGAAGTGACTTACAAGATGCTGATAAGCATTGAGACAGTTGATTGTATCAGGATACTCTGAACTCTGATGCTCTGAACTGTGAAGTCAGGGATAATAATGAATTTACTATGTGAATTATATACATTTTTACTAGCCCTATCCCAGAAAAAAACAGATTTTGTCTCCTGCCTAGCATACCTCTTAGCTAAAATACTGAAATACTCTTTAAGTTACACTGTTTTGGTGTGTATTTTTTGTTTGTGGGTAAACACTTGTATTATTTTTCTTTCTTTGGTTTGTTTATTGTTTTGTTTGGGGGGTTTTTATTAGCAGATAAGTAATATACACGTGCTCCATCAATGATTTAATAATGTATTACGTATTTTTATAATGACAAATTTGCTCCCTACTTTGCAGCAATCAGCAGCCAGCTTATGTTTTGCCATTTATACGCATTGCTTTATACAGAATGGGATGTATGTTCAAAACTATGATTTTCCTTAGCATTCTGAAAAAAACTCAGAATAATGCTTTGTTTTTAGCTGCTTCTTTCTCAGTTGATTAGATGGGACTATGTTTTGCTAGGCCTTCTGAGGTAGTGTGAAAAGAGAGCATGTTTTGAAAGCAGGGAGCCTGGCCTATTTTCAGATAACCTCTGCCTCTGGCCAATGCTTCTCGTGGTCTGTTAGAAAACCGCAGTGTTGCCCCTGTGGTTTGTTTGGTATTGGTGGTTTGTTTGGTGGTGTTTAGGTTTCTAATTTTTTTTCCCTGTGATACCCAAAGTAAAGAATGTGGGTCTTTGTAATTCTGGAAGACTTGTGTAACATCCTTCAGTTACTACCCATCTCTTCAAAGGCGTGTTAGATCAAATCTCTTGCAGAGGAAGTGCTGTAGATGGGCTCTCTCCCCTTTGGGGATAAATACTGAAGTAGCTTTGGGCCACAGTTTTCTAACATGATAAACTATAAAAGAGAACAAATAAAAGTCCATTACAGAGATCCAATAATTTTTTTCATTATTGTTTGATTAGTTAGATTCTCATTGTTTTGTAAATATTTGTGCTTCTGATCAGGTACTTGTAGCATCATCAATATCTAAGACCTGGATTCAATGACTTTGGGATAGGACTGTCACAGAGTTAGCTCTATTTTAAAATGTTTTTAAACAAGTCCATTTAAAAAAAGTCCATTGTTCTCTACTAAGGTGTGAAAGAAACACATGAAATGTGTTAAATTATGTGTTAAAAAAGCTTGTTGGGTTTGTGCTGTTTAAACAGGATGGGAAGAGTTCATAAGCAGAAGAATAAAATAAAATTAATGTTCCACTTGTTGGAGGTTACCATATGATGGTTTCTATTGCTTTGTTTGCTGTGCAATAGTGACATATGCAATAAGTGTTGTTATTTGCCTGAACTGCTATTTTATTCCTGTTTCCATAGGTTAAGATACTTTACAGTAATGCTTTGCTTTCTCTGTTTAATAAAAAAAGTAATGCAAGCTACTTTGCACTTCACATTTAAAATAATAACTAGCAGGTTGACTGTTTCCAAGGTTTAAAACGGAAAAGTATGTGCAACATTACATTAAAAGTACAAAGTACATAGAATTAACTTCAAATCTCACTTAGTCTGTCATGCAAACTATTAGAAATCACTGACTTCACCAATGGTATTTGTTTACAGAGTTTTTTTCTGTATCTCATAAGTACCTTAAATGTAGCAGAACTAAATCCTTCCCAATAGCCAAAAGAACTACTTAAGGGACACAGGAAATGTACTAAATCTGTATTTTCTGTCTTCATTTCCTGCTCTTGCAAGTCATTAGTATTTTGTAGCAAGGTGTACATGTAGAACAATGTTTTCTGAATTAAAGGAACAACTGTCTCTTCTACTGCTATTTACTTGGTATATATTGGAGCCCATTTGGATTTGAGGGAGCACACACTAGCCAGCAGATAGCATATTTCTCAATTTAATGTGGTAGCTAAATAATTTTTAGTTTCTTGAAAAGTTAGGTTGAAATCTGTTCCAGATGTGTATGGGAAAGTGATTTCTTACGAGGTCACCTGCACAAGATGAAACATAATTTTCAATTTGTCTCCATGCCCTCCATATAAATACTATCTATCTATCTACCTATCTACTATCTATCTATCTACCTATCTAACTATCTATCTACTTAAACTCGGAGATCAGGAGACAAAACTACAAGTGTTCCTATCTCCTGATTTTATATCTGCAAAAAAGTATTGTGTATTTTTGTTGCTTGTTCCTTTTGTAACCTGATGATGATAATGATAACGTTTACATCTGATGGAAACATGGGAGCAGCAAGTTGACTTTTTTTCCTGGCAAATTTACCTCTATATTGTCCTCAGTGGAGAAAGGATGGTGACAGTTTATCACCTAGGCTATTTCCTTATTACATTTTCACCAAATCACACAAATAATCCATTTTGAAATGATTATTTTTTTCTTCTCTTTCTATGCTAAATCCTGTGTAAACAGTCTTTAAAGAGTGTATCAGTAAGATGGCATTTCAGATAAATATTGTTGCCTTTAATAGTACATTTTGCTTGAGAAAGGATTATGGATGTTGTGTGATGTATTTTTTTATATTAGGCAATTGCACTTTTAACTGAACTCATCAGAGAGAACTTCAGAAACAGCAAATTGAAGCAATGCCTTTTACCATCACTTGGGGAGCTTCTTTACCTCATAGCCAACAAGGTAAGACTGTCTCTAGTGATCCATACAAATTTAACAAATGTGAAAAAAAGTCTCCTACTGAAAAGTAGACAGAAGAAGAAAATGACTTTTTATTTGTAGGCCTGACAGTTTTTCATCCTTGTATGTTCTGGGGTACTTTTTCTACTTTAAGAAACATATTAGTCCAATCATGTACTCAGATAAATTAAATTGCATTCTTCAAGTATCACATTTTGACTTCATAAAACAGTTTCATCCATCACCATACTGACTGCTGGCCTCCAATGCCAGACATAAATGTTAGAACCTATCTTAAATAGAGATAATTGAATAGAATCACAGAATATTAGTGGTTGGAAAAGACTTCTGAGATCGTTGTCAAACTGTCAAACTCCCCCTCCCCCTAAAACCCTGCAAACCACCATGCCCACTAGAGCATGTCCTGAAGTGTCTCATCTACACGGTTTTTAAATACAAAAACATTGTGACTTCTTGGCATTAACTGCAGTATCTAATTTCTCTGAATGCTATCATGTTATTTAATGTTAGTGTGTGAGGTCACTTGATCAAGGAATGAAAATATCAAATGGATCTCTATTTTGGCTTACTGTAGTTATGGCTTTGTGCTGAATTCCCCTGATTTATTGTCCTCATTCCCTAGCTCCTCTGCATGTTCCAGAAGATGAAACAGTTGCCTTTTTTTTTTGTAGAATCGCAAGCATCATCGTTTTCTGGTTAGACAATTGCCAAAATATCTAGCAAACACAGTCACAGAACTTGCTATAACACTGAGAAATTATGCTATGGAAAATACATCCACAGTTTAATTTTGTATGTTTTCCTTGGGGGACAAAAATTTCTACTTAGCATCGTCAAGCAGGTTGCAAAATATGTAATTTCAAGCCAGCAATAAAAACAAATAAACATAAAACTTATGTGGCAAGTGTATTTTGCAGTTGCATTTATTATGAAATTAATTTCCGTGATTGAAACAGATCTCTTTACATTGTTCTATAACAGGAAAATTATTTGCATACACCCCAGAGTTTTTTTTTCTTCTGAAAACTTGAACTGACAATTTTTTGTGTGTGTTTGTATCTATGAACTTCACAGTGTTAGAAGCATGATAACTTGTATTTGATCACAGCTCTGTCATGTTTCAGGAAGATCTATAGTAATGGGTTGCATTACTTTGAATTTTATAGCTAAGAAATATTTGGAACTACTTTACATACATGAAATCAAGGCACAGCGTCTTGATAAAATTAAAAAAATATCGATGCTATTTTTATGCTTAGAGAAATAGGTATTTTTTTTATTTAAAATAAAAGGTTTTTAAAGAAAAGCCCTTTATAAACCTTCCTATACTGCCCTTACCATATGAATGACCTTGGGAAGATGTCACACCAAATCAATGGTAGTAAAATAAGATTAAATGAGTGTTTATTCTCTATTTGTATAATTAAACAGCAAAGCTCTATGCCTTGCCTAATTCAAGAAAGAAGTTGTGACTGCATCTGTAAGCACAATATTTGTTTTTCTTTTTTTTTCATGTTTTCTTCAGCTTTGCTCTTGAGTCTGCTTGATTGTTTTATCAAGCTGCTAAATATTTATCATTTCAACTGTAATTTTTTTGTGGCCATAGCTGATTTTACTTATTTTTTCCACAATGGGGTTTGCTAAGTGTTTCTAGGTCCAGCCACAAGATTAAACATATTAAATAATATATTAAATAATGCTAGAGATTATTTCATATGAACATTTGATAGGTCATAAATTATGAAGCACTTAAAATCAAGTTCTGCTATTTAGGTGCAGCATGATTCATTAGGTTAAGTACAGGATCACAGGCTGCAATACTGTAGTTTAGAAAATGCTGGAGAAATGTCCACAGTTATAAAAGTCCTCTGCAATCCTAAACTCTGATATGATGTGTGTACTTTCGTATGAGTAGGATCTGTTACTCCATCTCTGCATTTTTCTTCCAAACAGAAGCCAAGAGCAATGCACAAGTAGCATGAGCAGACCCCAGAGGGGATGTTCTGTTACTCCTAAGTGAATTGCCTCGAGGGAAAACTTTCAGGTTCTGTGTAATATTTCTATTCATTTCCTGCTGTTTGTGTTACTAGGGTGCAGAACCTAAAGTTCAGTCAAAATCAACCTGGGATGTGAGCAAAAAGTAGGAACACCCCAGTGTTGGGTAATGTGTTTACATTTAGTAAATGTCAAATTGTATAGGTATGTTTAGGCAGCCTAATTAAGAATTTTTTTTTTAGAATTTCTAACTAGAGACTAAACCTTGCAGAAAGTCATTAATTAGTCTGAGGAATGGAAGAACTATTAGTGCTTCAGGACTGTGCTATTTCTTAAGACTTTTTGTTTTATAGTACATATATGGTTACAGAAAAACTTGGCAGAATTTCTGATTAGATGAGTAAAATGAGAAGCAGGCCCATGCCAATTTCAGCACAGGCTGTCGTGTTAACTCTGTCATAACACCTAGTGTTGTCCTGCTTTTTCCAGGGTAAGAAGGTTCTACTTTTGCCTCTTAGAAAATAACCTAGCATTCTGCTTTGAATGTTGGGCTGCTTTTTCTTAAACTTGTACACTAAGCCTTGGAAAGCAAACTCTGCTTGAAAGTCAACATGTTGTTACTCAGATTAGATGAAGGAGGTAGAATGTAGTAAATCTGGTGTCTGTTAGATGTCAAACAGCTATGATTATTGTTGCCTTTATATTACTTCCAAGGAAAATTGTACTAGGAGCTGTGGAACAAGGCTAGCAGAAATAAAGATCAAAAGAATGAGAGATTTAACACACTAATTTTCTCTGATACATGTTGCAAGTAAAGTTTTATTTATTTTCAGTAAAGAAGGAAACATAATTTTATAAGGCAATTCAGTAATAGTCTTTGTTGCTAATGTGCCATGATTTAATTAAGTGCCTAACATTATTATATCATGTATGTTGTATTAATGTAGGCCAGTCAGAAATCTGGAGATTCAGAATTCAGTATGATTTGTTTCTGCATCATTAGCATCCACCTTACCCATCCTATGCTTTTTATTAAAACAGTTAATTAGAAAGCTAAAAATAATTTACCAATCTAATCAGTAGAGCTCAAGAAATGTATAATTTCTGGAGGAATTATTTCTTACCATCTTTTGTCTACTTGTTAAGAAAAGGCTACACATTGATTTCACAGCTTATCATCTTCAAACTATACAGTGCCTATTATTTCTCCTCTGTGGAGGAGGGCTTATTTTTTTTTCACTTGCTAATATCTCTGTGTTACCAGACACAGTTATTACTAGATATGTAACATGTTCCTAGTTACGGAGGAGCTTTTAGTTAAATCTTTGTTAAATTAAATCCAAGTGTCCTCTTTTAAATTTGAAGTTTTGCAGTTGGCTACTGGGGAGAAATGGAGTAGTAACTTCTAATGAAAGAATCAAACCCCTAATTCAACTAGCAATGAATTAGCTATCAGGGTGATTTCAAACAAAGATCTTTGAGCAGTGTTGATAGTTACTAAGGGCTGTTTCATACAGTAAGTTTTATTAAACACTTGGTATCTCTAGAGTATATGAATGTTTTTTTCTCAAATTGAAGTTAATTTGTTTTTTTAAGTTGTCAGACAAAAGTAACTTTGCTTGGTATAATTAAATAATACTTAAAAAGAAGTATTATTACTTTTAACAGTCAGTTGCCTCTGTAGTAATCAAAATGATTGAGATGAATGCAAGAATATTTTATTGTCTGTGTGAATTAGAAGGAAACAATGAAACCCAGAAATACTAGGGCAAATTCTTTCAGGGGTTTTGGAGACTACTTAAATAAGACTATTTAAATAAGATATTGTTTAACTGTTTAAATAAAACATAAATTTCTGTACTGCACATGAAATAACCTGAGATAGTAATACTACTCTGCAGTTTAATGTATTTTCTAGCATATGTTAATTTGAAATGTGTATAATATGAACCTTATTAAGAATCTGTTCCCCATTTTTTATATGAGATCATGTGATTTTTAATCTAATATTTTATACCATTGGCTTGATTTTAGGAAGAAAAAAAGGAGCACCCTGGAGTATGCTGGGCTGTTCCCTCAGCTACTTACACGGTGCTAATGAGATGTCTTCGGGAAGGGGTAAGACTCTTTCATTGTCTTCAATAGAATTTCTCCACTGTAATAACCCTTTAGGTATTGTGTGAAGATTGTAGCCTGCAGCACTGCAGTACCTTGTCATTCAAGTATTGCTCTTGAATTTAAATTTGTGTGATTAAGACCATGACGTAAGCCGAAGATTAGTGCAAAAATGCAGTGTTTGTTCTCTGTACAAAAAGAAAAATTATGTATTTTTTTGCAATAGGACAGTAAATATAAATTACTTTTAATAAATATGGAATATATTAATGCTGTGGTTTTCTTTTGAGAAAAGTTCTGAGAGTTTGTACTGTCCTCTTGCAGTCTGATTTTTGCACATCTTTCATGAATCTTTGAGCAAGATTAATTTTTAACTTTGAAGTGGATGATACATATTTGTAGAGAAGTGCATTCTTAACGTACTGGGTTTTTAGCCATTTTTTGATGGCAAATAATAAAAATTAGTTTATTCTTGTACTTATGCTATGCTGTATTTTTCATTTTTCTTGGTACTGACTTAGCTGTGTTAGAAAAAGGGAAGAAAAATATGCATTAGTTCAATTTGTAAAATGAAAAAGAATTAAGAGATGATTGGCATTTACTGTTTATATGAGACCATTTGACTTCATTTTTGCCCAAGGCAAAGCTCAAGGCAGACAAGATGTGTGAGGTTGCTGGAGGGAGGAAAGCAAAAGGATTTATTTATTTATTTATTTGCTTATTGTTGAGATCTTTAATGCCTACAGATTGTGAGTAATGGAAAGGGAATCTAGGTACATTTTGGTGTCTTCAAACCTTTAGGTGATCAGAACACACAACTGTTTGTATTGTGGTCTGTTCCCAGCTCTTAGTTAGAGTAAGGTGTCATTCTAAGGCACATTGGTGACAAGCTGTTTAATTATAAATTTTGTAATGGAAGACTTGCTATTTCTGAATGTTCAGTGTAGAGACATCCGTAAGACACTACTTTGTTTCTGTAGAATAAAATCAATTCTTAGTTCTGAAAGATGTAAAAAAATCTAATAGCTTATCATAATATATTCATCTTCAAAAAATAACACAAAATAGAAATACATTTCCTATGCAATAGTTTGAATTAAATTTAATGAGAGGCTAACCAAGCACAGCTGTGCATTTTTATGGTTTCTATTTGTGAAGATGCTCAAGGTTTGTAATGAAGTATTTGTGTGAGTACAGTGCAAATGTAGGAATACAGATTGCTGTGCCTCATTTGTAACAGCCTCAAATTTCCAGAACACCACCATCTGAAGAGTCAAAAATATCCATAAATATGTAAAGTAATTTTATTTTCATATGCTGGTAATTAATGAGATAAAATTAAAACCCATTTTCTTTGGTCTTCCTCCAACCAGCCACCCATCTTTCTTGAAAAAATGATCTTGCAGCATCTAAAACTAGATAGTTAAAATCATATTATTGTTAGGCTTCCATTGGCAAGAGGGTTTTTATAGGAAAGATAATATTCGGGGGTGTAGGAGGAATGAACAAAGATGAAAAAACAGGGAGTGAAAGATTTTAATGTATTCAGTCTATGGTGTCCTTTCTGAATATTTTTGTATTTATGTCAAAACATTTAAGTGTAGGGCTACTATAGTTAGATACATTCAGATAACAGTATATCAATCTCTTCAGACTCTCACATTTTTCATTGAAAAAGTAGATCTTGCAATCTTTAGCAGAGAAAGTTACACACAAAAAATTATTTAATGAATTTTTCTGAAAACATCTGTGTGTTTTCATGAAACTGAAAATATAGCCACATCTTTGAGATTTTTTCTGTTTTGGTCATAATGGAAAAGCATTTCCCTTCTGTATGATTGGAGTTTGCCATTTTACAGCTTGTGGCCATTTTCACTTCATCTATGGCCATGCACCTCTGAGAACATCTATCTCTTTATCCTTTCTTTTCTCTTTTTCCTTTCATCAGGTAGTTGTAGACAGCAATAAAATCTTCCCTGAACATTCTTTTTTCAAGGCTAAACAGCTCTCTTGGCCTTTCCTCATACGTCATACAACATTTGAAGATGTGTGCTCCTTCACATCTGTGCCCACTGGTTTCCTTGGCACATTTGTTTGCATCCTCTGTGGTACAATGGACTTACACATGTCTGGTTTGCTTAAGTGTCCCCTACCTCCATCTTCCTGTCCTGTAGGTATACTTTACTCTCAGATTTTGTTGTTTGTCACCTGGGTATGAAAGAGCAGTGAAGACTGTGTCAGAGAAGGCACTGACCTCCTGAGCTTTTTCTATGTCCTTTGGCTTCATTTCATTCAACAGTGAACTCAGTTTTTCTGTAGTCTTATTTTTGTTGCTGATGTACGAATAGAACTCCTTCCTGTTGCTTTTCAGATGTCTTGGTTTCAAATCAGTGTTCTTTTCTGCTAACACAATACACTGGCTCTAATGTGGGGTGGTTTTTGTTTTGGTAGTTTTTCTTGTCTTTTTTTTTTCTTATTAGCCAACTTCTCATTTCTCTGGTAGCAGGCAGAGCTGCTTTGTCTGGCCAGTGAATTGCTCACAATGTTCAGTGGCTGATACGCAGATGTGGCAGAGGAGGGTATGAATGACACTTCCTACCCATCCTTCTGCTGTGAAATAGGACATAATAGAAATAGTTAAAATAAACAATATAGAATTTTTAAAAGTCTGACTCAAAAATAGAATTAGGTTCTCTGTAAATTTTTTGTAAAAAATTTTTTACCCAGTTGTAAAGAACTGGGTATTAAAATCCTGAAAATATTGTCTAAACTTGCCTTCACTGTGCTTAATCTTATTTGACTGCATCTTAAGATCTTAGTTGTTTATTTTACATTGTAGCCTATTATCTCAAACTAACTTTTTGTAATAGATCCGTAATTACCAGAGTATGGTAACTATATGCCTTATTAATACTTGTAGTTTTTATTGCCAGTTAAGAAGCTTTATTTGATGTATTTAATAAGAATTAAAGAAAATAAACCCCATTCTTGTCATTCAGTGCTATAGTTTATAAAGCTTTAATCTTTGTAGGATAAATTGACTGTCCTTCAATTTCATTATGAACTGCTCTGAAGTGTACTTGGATCTCTGGGGTTTTATAAGATTCATCATAATCAGAGCAGAATTGTCCTCTGAAGCAGAGCAGTAGAACAGGAATGAGTTTAAAATGNTGTATAAGAGACATTGTCTAAACTTGCCTTCACTGTGCTTAATCTTATTTGACTGCATCTTAAGATCTTAGTTGTTTATTTTACATTGTAGCCTATTATCTGCTATTTATTCAATAAATTTCCCTGAATTATTATTTACTAAATGTAAGTAAACTTCGTATTCTTACATTAGTAGTTAAGAAACTTAATTACTTTTAATTGAATATAATTTTAATTAAATAAATTTATTTTAATTGTTCTGAGCTTGTTTACTTTTAGCACAGTCTGTTTTCTCAAATAAGTATTTGCATATGGCCTCAGTGTTTATAAAAAATGGCAAACTAACTTTTTGTAATAGATCCGTAATTACCAGAGTATGGTAACTATATGCCTTATTAATACTTGTAGTTTTTATTGCCAGTTAAGAAGCTTTATTTGATGTATTTAATAAGAATTAAAGAAAATAAACCCCATTCTTGTCATTCAGTGCTATAGTTTATAAAGCTTTAATCTTTGTAGGATAAATTGACTGTCCTTCAGTTTCATTATGAACTGCTCTGAAGTGTACTTGGATCTCTGGGGTTTTATAAGATTCATCATAATCAGAGCAGAATTGTCCTCTGAAGCAGAGCAGTAGAACAGGAATGAGTTTAAAATGTGCATGTGTCCCTTTTATTTGCTTGTGAAGGAAAAAAATATTCAGAAAATATAGGTAGTGTTGTTTCCACACTTCTATGCCTGAAAATCTTACAGCAGCAGAAGATAGGGGAATTTTTTTTTATCTGTAGGGGATCACAAATTCACATTTCCCACACTCCAGTTCTGTTAAGGTGAAAAGGAAGTTGATTTTCAGTGTAGAAATGATGTGTCAAAATAAGGAAATTAGTATGTGCAAATAAATTACAAGCCAAATTTGATGTTTATTTTTGGTATAATGTTGCAGACTGTGAGAATCCATGTAGTAAATACTAAAGTATTTATTTACTAATATTTTTCAACCACTCTTTCTGACAGTGACCCGCAATTCCTGTTTCAGGCATCTGTGCTCATCATCTACTTCAACTTTTAAATGTTTGTGTGCAGCCTCTTCAGGTGGCAGGGTCTTGATTTCTGCAGCTGAAGTGCTTGGTCCTTGCAGTTCCTGTGTTATGCAGTCACAAAAGATATCTGTTTCACAAAGGCTATCCTTTAATACTAAGTGTTTCATGCTAATGGAATTGTATTTTCCATCTTCTTACTTTATTTATTCAAAGCTCCTTTGCTAAAGTTACCCGTGTCTCCTTCACCCCAGATATATCATCCTGTCTCTTATTTGAATCTCCTCATTGACTTCGCATATATTTTGTTTTGTTTTTCATTAAAAATTTCAGGTTCAAACTAATAAGTGAAATCTCAGCTTTAGTTTCTGCATTTGCCTCTCTTCACATATGTGTTCCAGCAAATTCTCTCACCTTTCTGCTTCCTCTGTTCTCTCCCTCACATTTGGTCCTCCCTTCCTTCAAAGCCTCTTTTTAAAACATTTTTTTCAGATAGTCTTCTTAGTATTAATAGTCTTTCCCATATCCAAACTACTTTTTGACATGACACCCAGTTGAATATGAGCCAACAGTGTGCCCAAGTGGCCAAAATGGCCATTGTCATCCTGGCTTGTTTCAGAAATAGTGTGGCCATAAGGACAGGGAAAGTGATTGTGCCTCTGTTCTTGGCACTGGTGAAGCAGCACCTCAAGTACTGTGTTCAGTTCTGGGGCCCTCACTACAAGAAAGATGCTGAGCTGCTGGAGCAAATTCAGAGAAGGACAACCATGTTGGTGAAGGCTCTGGAGAACAAGCCTCTAGAGGAGAGGCATTGGGAATGTTTAGTTTGGAGGAGGCTGAGAAGAGACCTTATTGCTCTCTACAGCTACATGGAAGAAGGTTGTAGGGATCTGGGTGTTGGCCTCTTCTCTCAAGTGAATAATAATAGGACTAGAAGAAATGGGCTGAAGTTGCACCAGAGGAGCTTTAGAGTAGATATTAGAAAGGATTTCTTTATTGAGGGATTAGTTAGGTGCTGGAATGGGGTACCCACGGAGGTGGTGGAGTCATTATCCCTGGAGGTATTTAAAAACTATGTAGATGAGGCATTCAGAACCTTCTCTAGTGGGCGTGGTGGTATTTTTATTATTTTACTTTATTTTGCATAGTCATAAAAATCTTGAAGATCATGAAATAATAAAATGATGTGAGTTAGAAGGGACCTTAAAAATCACAGAATCACAGAATGTCTTTAGTTGGAAGAGACCCTCAAGATCATCCAGTCCAACCTTTAACCAACACTGTAAGCTGACCACTAAACCATGTCCCTAAGGACCAGGTCCACATGCCATTTAAATGCCTTCAGGGATGGTCACTGCACCACTGCCCTTGGCAGACTATTCCAGTGTTTGACAACCCTTTCAGTGAAATAATGTTTCCTAGTATCCAGCCTAAACTTCTCCTGGCATACCTTACATCCATTTCCTCTGGAAAATGGACCGGACCTCTGTTCCTCACACCTGGAAGAGCCCTCCTCCTCCCCTCCTTTGAGGCAGCTGAAGAGAGTGATAAGAGCTCCTCTCAGCCTTGTCTTCTCCAGACTAAACAGCCCCAGCTCCCTCAGCTGCTCCTCACAGCACTTGTGCTCCAGGCCCTTCATGAGCTTTGTTGCCCTTCTCTGGACATGTTTCAGCAGTTCTGTGTCCCTCCTATAGTGAGGTGCCCAGAACTGAACACAGTATTCAAGATGCAGCCTCACCAGAGCTGAGTACAAGAGGGATGATCACCTTCCTGTTCCTGCTGGCCACTGAGTTCCTAACACAAGCCAGGATGCCATTCACCCTCTTGGCCATCTGTGCACACTGCTGGCTCATATTTAGTCGACTGTCAACCAATACCCCCAGGACCCTTTCCAACTTAGAGATCTCTGACCACACTTCCCTAAGTCTGTATCTTACCATAGGATTGTTATGACCCAAGTGTGGGACCTGGCGTTTGGCCTTATTGGACACCATACAATTATCCTTGGCCATTGGCCCAACCTGTCTAAGTCCCACTGTGAGGCTTCCCTACCCTCCAGCAGATCAACACAGCCACCTAGTTTGGTGTCATCTGCAAATTTACTGAGGGTGCATTCAGATCCTCATCCAGATCATTAATAAAGATATTAAAGAGACGAGGCCCCAGTACTGAACCCTGGGGGATACCACTTGTGACCAGGTGCCAGACAGATTTGGTTCCATTCACTACCACATTTTTGGCCCGGCCATCCAGCCAGTTTTTTATCCAGTGCAGAGTGTATTTAGCCAAGCCTCATACCGTAAGTTTCTGAAGAAGAATGCTGTGAGAGACAGGTCAAAAGCTAAAGTCCAGATAGACAATGCCCACAGCTCTTCCCNCTTTTTTAGAATTTCTAACTAGAGACTAAACCTTGCAGAAAGTCATTAATTAGTCTGAGGAATGGAAGAACTATTAGTGCTTCAGGACTGTGCTATTTCTTAAGACTTTTTGTTTTATAGTACATATATGGTTACAGAAAAACTTGGCAGAATTTCTGATTAGATGAGTAAAATGAGAAGCAGACCCATGCCAATTTCAGCACAGGCTGTCGTGTTAACTCTGTCATAACACCTAGTGTTGTCCTGCTTTTTCCAGGGTAAGAAGGTTCTACTTTTGCCTCTTAGAAAATAACCTAGCATTCTGCTTTGAATGTTGGGCTGCTTTTTCTTAAACTTGTACACTAAGCCTTGGAAAGCAAACTCTGCTTGAAAGTCAACATGTTGTTACTCAGATTAGATGAAGGAGGGAATGTAGTAAATCTGGTGTCTGTTAGATGTCAAACAGCTATGATTATTGTTGCCTTTATATTACTTCCAAGGAAAATTGTACTAGGAGCTGTGGAACAAGGCTAGCAGAAATAAAGATCAAAAGAATGAGAGATTTAACACACTAATTTTCTCTGATACATGTTGCAAGTAAAGTTTTATTTATTTTCAGTAAAGAAGGAAACATAATTTTATAAGGCAATTCAGTAATAGTCTTTGTTGCTAATGTGCCATGATTTAATTAAGTGCCTAACATTATTATATCATANGGTATACTTTACTCTCAGATTTTGTTGTTTGTCACCTGGGTATGAAAGAGCAGTGAAGACTGTGTCAGAGAAGGCACTGACCTCCTGAGCTTTTTCTATGTCCTTTGGCTTCATTTCATTCAACAGTGAACTCAGTTTTTCTGTAGTCTTATTTTTGTTGCTGATGTACGAATAGAACTCCTTCCTGTTGCTTTTCAGATGTCTTGGTTTCAAATCAGTGTTCTTTTCTGCTAACACAATACACTGGCTCTAATGTGGGGTGGTTTTTGTTTTGGTAGTTTTTCTTGTCTTTTTTTTTTCTTATTAGCCAACTTCTCATTTCTCTGGTAGCAGGCAGAGCTGCTTTGTCTGGCCAGTGAATTGCTCACAATGTTCAGTGGCTGATACGCAGATGTGGCAGAGGAGGGTATGAATGACACTTCCTACCCATCCTTCTGCTGTGAAATAGGACATAATAGAAATAGTTAAAATAAACAATATAGAATTTTTAAAAGATGTGTATAATATGAACCTTATTAAGAATCTGTTCCCCATTTTTTATATGAGATCAATGTGATTTTTTAAATCTAATATTTTATACCATTGGCTTGATTTTAGGAAGAAAAAAAGGAGCACCCTGGAGTATGCTGGGCTGTTCCCTCAGCTACTTACACGGTGCTAATGAGATGTCTTCGGGAAGGGGTAAGACTCTTTCATTGTCTTCAATAGAATTTCTCCACTGTAATAACCCTTTAGGTATTGTGTGAAGATTGTAGCCTGCAGCACTGCAGTACCTTGTCATTCAAGTATTGCTCTTGAATTTAAATTCGTGTGATTAAGACCATGACGTAAGCCGAAGATTAGTGCAAAAATGCAGTGTTTGTTCTCTGTACAAAAAGAAAAATTATGTATTTTTTTGCAATAGGACAGTAAATATAAATTACTTTTAATAAATATGAATATATTAATGCTGTGGTTTTCTTTTGAGAAAAGTTCTGAGAGTTGACTGTCCTCTTGCAGTCTGATTTTTGCACATCTTTCATGAATCTTTGAGCAAGATTAATTTTTAACTTTGAAGTGGTGATACATATTTGTAGAGAAGTGCATTCTTAACGTACTGGGTTTTTAGCCATTTTTTGATGGCAAATAATAAAAATTAGTTTATTCTTGTACTTATGCTATGCTGTATTTTTCATTTTTCTTGGTACTGACTTAGCTGTGTTAGAAAAAGGGAAGAAAAACATGCATATAGTTCAATTTGTAAAATGAAAAAGAATTAAGAGATGATTGGCATTTACTGTTTATATGAGACCATTTGACTTCATTTTTGCCCAAGGCAAAGCTCAAGGCAGACAAGATGTGTGAGGTTGCTGGAGGGAGGAAAGCAAAAGGATTTATTTATTTATTTATTTGCTTATTGTTGAGATCTTTAATGCCTACAGATTGTGAGTAATGGAAAGGGAATCTAGGTACATTTTGGTGTCTTCAAACCTTTAGGTGATCAGAACACACAACTGTTTGTATTGTGGTCTGTTCCCAGCTCTTAGTTAGAGTAAGGTGTCATTCTAAGGCACATTGGTGACAAGCTGTTTAATTATAAATTTTGTAATGGAAGACTTGCTATTTCTGAATGTTCAGTGTAGAGACATCCGTAAGACACTACTTTGTTTCTGTAGAATAAAATCAATTCTTAGTTCTGAAAGATGTAAAAAAATCTAATAGCTTATCATAATATATTCATCTTCAAAAAATAACACAAAATAGAAATACATTTCCTATGCAATATTTGAATTAAATTTAATGAGAGGCTAACCAAGCACAGCTGTGCATTTTTATGGTTTCTATTTGTGAAGATGCTCAAGGTTTGTAATGAAGTATTTGTGTGAGTACAGTGCAAATGTAGTAATACAGATCGCTGTGCCTCATTTGTAACAGCCTCAGATTTCCAGAACACCACCATCTGAAGAGTCAAAAATATCCATAAATATGTAAAGTAATTTTATTTTCATATGCTGGTAATTAATGAGATAAAATTAAAACCCATTTTCTTTGGTCTTCCTCCAACCAGCCACCCATCTTTCTTGAAAAAATGATCTTGCAGCATCTAAAACTAGATAGTTAAAATCATATTATTGTTAGGCTTCCATTGGCAAGAGGGTTTTTATAGGAAAGATAATATTCGGGGGTGTAGGAGGAATGAACAAAGATGAAAAAACAGGGAGTGAAAGATTTTAATGTATTCAGTCTATGGTGTCCTTTCTGAATATTTTTGTATTTATGTCAAAACATTTAAGTGTAGGGCTACTATAGTTAGATACATTCAGATAACAGTATATCAATCTCTTCAGACTCTCACATTTTTCATTGAAAAAGTAGATCTTGCAATCTTTAGCAGAGAAAGTTACACACAAAAAATTATTTAATGAATTTTTCTGAAAACATCTGTGTGTTTTCATGAAACTGAAAATATAGCCACATCTTTGAGATTTTTTCTGTTTTGGTCATAATGGAAAAGCATTTCCCTTCTGTATGATTGGAGTTTGCCATTTTACAGCTTGTGGCCATTTTCACTTCATCTATGGCCATGCACCTCTGAGAACATCTATCTCTTTATCCTTTCTTTTCTCTTTTTCCTTTCATCAGGTAGTTGTAGACAGCAATAAAATCTTCCCTGAACATTCTTTTTTCAAGGCTAAACAGCTCTCTTGGCCTTTCCTCATACGTCATACAACATTTNAAGAGTCAAAAATATCCATAAATATGTAAAGTAATTTTATTTTCATATGCTGGTAATTAATGAGATAAAATTAAAACCCATTACTATTGAATTTTATAATTTCTTTTGCTGTTTTCCCTCCATTTTTGTTGCAATCCTCTTCTTCCTCTCCATAACTCTTACCAGCCACCCATCTTTCTTGAAAAAATGATCTTGCAGCATCTAAAACTAGATAGTTAAAATCATATTATTGTTAGGCTTCCATTGGCAAGAGGGTTTTTATTAGGAAAGAATAATGAGAGATTAAATTTTTTGTGCCAGTTGTTTTTATTCGGGGGTGTAGGAGGAATGAACAAAGATGAAAAAACAGGGAGTGAAAGATTTTAATGTATTCAGTCTATGGTGTCCTTTCTGAATATTTTTGTATTTATGTCAAAACATTTAAGTGTAGGGCTACTATAGTTAGATACATTCAGATAACAGTATATCAATCTCTTCAGACTCTCACATTTTTCATTGAAAAAGTAGATCTTGCAATCTTTAGCAGAGAAAGTTACACACAAAAAATTATTTAATGAATTTTTCTGAAAACATCTGTGTGTTTTCATGAAACTGAAAATATAGCCACATCTTTGAGATTTTTTCTGTTTTGTGTTTTTGGATT
The DNA here is from genome assembly GCA_038090715.1 of Florisuga fusca. Taxonomy (NCBI): domain Eukaryota; kingdom Metazoa; phylum Chordata; class Aves; order Apodiformes; family Trochilidae; genus Florisuga; species Florisuga fusca. The sequence goes on along the minus strand of JAAWXA010000002.1, from coordinate 41,291,192 downwards.
TTTTTTTTTAAAGAAGCTGTAAAACTGTAGAATACTTTAGGATGGAATAGACCTTTGGAGGTCATCTAATCCAGTCTGCTCAGTGCAGGTCTAAATAGCTCAGATTGCTCAGGGATGTCTATTTGACTCTTGGAAGTCTCTAAGAATGGAGATCCCACAAACTTTCTGAGCAATGCCTGGACAACCCTCATAATGGAAAAGCATTTCCCTTCTGTATGATTGGAGTTTGCCATTTTACAGCTTGTGGCCATTTTCACTTCATCTATGGCCATGCACCTCTGAGAACATCTATCTCTTTATCCTTTCTTTTCTCTTTTTCCTTTCATCAGGTAGTTGTAGACAGCAATAAAATCTTCCCTGAACATTCTTTTTTCAAGGCTAAACAGCTCTCTTGGCCTTTCCTCATACGTCATATGCTCCACTACTCTGGATTTTCTCCTGGATTGTCTTGATTACTATCAACATTTGAAGATGTGTGCTCCTTCACATCTGTGCCCACTGGTTTCCTTGGCACATTTGTTTGCATCCTCTGTGGTACAATGGACTTACACATGTCTGGTTTGCTTAAGTGTCCCCTACCTCCATCTTCCTGTCCTGTAGGTATACTTTACTCTCAGATTTTGTTGTTTGTCACCTGGGTATGAAAGAGCAGNTCTTACCATGGGATTGTTATGACCCAAGTGTGGGACCTGACGTTTGGCCTTATTTGACACCATACAATTATCCTTGGCCATTGGCCCAACCTAAGTCCCACTGTGAGGCTTCCCTACCCTCCAGCAGATCAACACAGCCACCTAGTTTGGTGTCATCTGCAAATTTACTGAGGGTGCATTCAGATCCTCATCCAGATCATTAATAAAGATATTAAAGAGACGAGGCCCCAGTACTGAACCCTGGGGGATACCACTTGTGACCAGGTGCCAGACAGATTTGGTTCCATTCACTACCACATTTTTGGCCCGGCCATCCAGCCATTTTTTTATCCAGGTGCAGAGTGTATTTAGCCAAGCCTCATGCCGTAAGTTTCTGAAGAAGAATGCTGTGAGAGACAGTGTCAAAAGCTAAAGTCCAGATAGACAATGCCCACAGCTCTTCCCTCATCCACTAGGTGAGTCATCTTGTAGAAGGAGATCAGGTTAATCAGACAGGACCTGCCTTTCATAAACCAATGCTGACTGGGCCTGATCACTTGGTTATCTTGTATGTACTGTGTGATGGCACTCAAGCTGACTGCTCCTTAACCTTCCCTGGCACCAGGGGATCATCTAGTTCCAAGCCCCCTGCTTAGGCAGGGACAACTCCCACTAAGTCAGGGTGCTCAAAGGCGGGGTGAAAATAGCTTTTTATTTTAAACTAAAATCTATCCTCTACATGGGGAAAAGGAAATAATCCTAGCTCATGCAGCATACAATATCTCATAAGTATCTCATTAACACTGCTTTTCTGTGCCAAAGTACAAAAAAGTTGATGACGAGTGTTTTTAACTGTTGCACTCTATTTCTTATATATGTTGCCCCTAAGCCTTACTGGAGCATCTGCAAATGTGTAGTGCTGTAAAGAAAGGGTCACTGAGGCACTGCTCAAAATAAGCTGTTACCAAATGAGACAAATTCAGGAGCAGCTTGACAAGTCAGAAGTGGCAAGGTACTTATGTGGGAATGACCAGAGGTTCCAGGTACTGAATTTATTTTGATTGGAAGAAGGAAATTTTGTATGAAGTGCAGGATGACCCAGCTTAATCTGGAATGAGAACCTCAAAAACAGGATGTCCTAGAAAAGGGGGAGGCGGCGGGTAAGATGAAAATGAAAGGTAAAAAATTTGGTCTTGTTTTTATTTAAACATGATATTTAGTGTTTGTAATTGTGAACACCATGAGAAAATGTCAGTTTTGGGCAGGTAGGAATTGGTAAGGCAAGAAAGCCTTTTGCAATCTCTCAGCAAGAAGCAAGATCAGGTTTGGGGTGCAGCAGGTCAGAACCAGCACCTTGGGCCCTGCTGGTGTCCCTCTCCAGCAGATCCCCTCTGCCACCATCCATGTGTCCCTCAGCAGCTGCCCAAGCACCACCTTGAGAGTCTCCTGTGCCCTGGGCTCTGCCCCACAGGTGATGGTCATGGGGCCAGTGCTGAGTTTCCCTTCTTGGCAGCGCGAGTAACAGGCCGTGTGCCTGGCATGGCCGTGGGACCTCTGCTGGGATCAGCTCCTTGTGCATGCTGTTCTCCGTGTTCACTAACAGCTTATGTCATGGGAACATGACAGGATGACTATTTTAGTTAAGAGGCCAAATATTAGTTTAGGTCAGGCTTACTTTCCAGAGAGCTAATTAGGTAGAATATGCTACAAGTCTTGTTGCTTAAAGTGTGCTCAGGAATAAATCCCAGAGGAACTGAGATGGCCGATCTCAGGTGACAGCAAAGGAATTAATCTGAAAGCCTCACTCTGTCTTTTGAGTAGAGCTGTAGTTCTTTGGAAGAACAGGAAGGATTAGCATGAAAATAATGAATACAGACGTTTTTTAACAGCATTATACTAGAGTTTCCCCATATTTCTACATCGATGTCTATATTTTAGAATACTTAAGTCAGTAAAAGGAAGAGTGGATATTGAATGTATTTTTAATGAATGTAAGTTCCCCCTTCTGGAAGGCTTTTTTAATGCTTTCTGAAAGGTTTCATTATCATTGCTCACAGTTGTTGGCGGTTCTGATTGTGAAGATAAATGTCAAAAATCCAAAGGTTAGTATGATAATGTGGAGATTAGTTCAAGGAAAGAAATCAATTAAATATTATGATGAATTATTTGTGAAGCCAGGCTATGAATTCAAGAATGCCATTTAAGACATTGTTGAAAGAACCTGACTCATTCAAAATCAAAGACTGAAATAAGATGAGGCAATACACAGCCAACAAAACCACCAGCCATAAGGAAAACTCCGCTTTTAAGTGAAAGCAGAATTTGGAAAAAAAAAAGTGAGATGAGGGGGAGAAGAAAGAGAAAGCAGGGACTCTGCTTTTGAGTGAGTTCTCTATTAGTTCAAATCCCATTGGAGTACTAAACAGTTTTTTTGAAAAAGAACTGCTTCCATGTGATGTTCATGGTGTGCCAATGACTGGTGATTATTCCAACATGATGGTTTTTATTTCTTGGAGACATTGCAGTATGAGTAGTGCTATGTAGATATTAAAATTACACGTACAGTGTCTTTCTACAAATGATTTTTCAGATAAAATTATTTCATGAGTAGTAAATATAAAGAATTCATAATTCCTTACAGAAAATTAGGAACTGATATTAAATGGTTTATCTTAAACACTGGTCAGGATTGTCTGCTACAGAAGAGGAAGAGAATAGAGTTCTAGAATGATTTGCAGGAAGGCTTTTTCTTTATCCCGGGTAGTTGTTTGCTTTTCCAAATAAAGAGGTTTTGATGTAATGTTTTTCTGAATGTAATTGTCTGGCTCATAATCTTGCTATCTAGAGGCTGTTGTAGTGATGAGTTTTGATACATTGACATTCATTGATAAAGCACTGATTCTGTAACACCTCTAACATAACAACACCTTGTCATTGTTAGGTGACTACATTTAATTTGGGGTGATGATTTGGAGCTGAAAGAGTTTTTGTTAAATTATAATTGTAATATATTGTCGTAGTAGAAGAGAAAGGGGAAGTATTATCTCTAGATGTAACTTTGTCACAAGTTGAGGTTTCCCATTAAATATTTCAAATAAAATTAAGAAACTACACCAAGAGAATATACATAAACATAGGCATTAGTTTAAAAAGAAATCATAAACATAAGAAATGTTTGCATATGAGTTTTCCTTTGCTCTCCTTTCTGTAGGAAGACAAGGTAGTGAACCATTTGGCAGCAAAGATAATTGAAAATGTTTGCACTACTCCCTCTTCCTGTGCACAAGGATTTATTACAGGAGAAATTGGACCTGTCTTGTGGTATCTTTTCACACATTCTACGGTGGATTCTTTGAAGATAACTGCTGTTTCGGTAAGGAATTTCCCTTACTGATATAGAAATATTTTGGGGTTTATTTTGAAAGGTATTCTAAATTAAAACTGAAATGGTTTTGAGTGTGTTTTTTATATGTATCTGTATTTATATTTCAGATTGCAATAAAATGTATTTATAAATTTTCCTAAGTCAAAAAGTGCGTGTGTTACAGTCCAGTGCTTATGAAAAGTCCTTGTAATTCATCATCTTCTGGAACATGTTTTATGCTGGTGATCATGTTATACGCTCTGTCCTCAGCCTTTGTTCAGATCCCAGAAGATCATTTGATCTTCTCAAGGCTGCAAAGTCAAGGTTAACCACTGAAAAATGTTTATCTTAGTATTTATGTTACAGGTAGCTAGCCTCTCTTAAGCACTACTGGAATTGCCTTTTTTCCATAGCATCTAGTGAGAAGAAAATCTTTATGCATGTCGTGCAGAAGACAGGTAAAAATGTTTGTGAGGAAGCTACAACCTGATGAGCTTATTGTAGCCTAGTTTATTCCTACTTTTTTCTTTTTTTTTTCTTCTTTTTGTGTCCATTAACAGCTACCACCCCTTACTAGTCAATGAGTCTTTTTAAATGCTCAGTTCATTTGAACAGTGCTGGCATTTGTGATCTCTTCCAAGTGAGGAGAATGGAAGTATCATAGATTTTGAGTTCCTCAGTTCGTTTGCCTCCAGTCACTGCAGTTATGATTTAGCAACCTGATCTTTGTGTAGGTCTTGCTATCCAGGGATGTTAAATGAAGTGACAAGTATAGTAAGTTACCATATTTATACTGTAGTTCAAAAACTGAAGCATCTGGCACTCCTGAGTTGGCACTCATACAACTAGCAATGATGTTGGTTTTACCAAGCTCTTACCTCTTGGTTTTAAAAAGAAAAGTTATTTCCCTTTATAACACAAATTCAAAGTCTTAGTTGTCAAAGCTTATCAGTCCTTAAGGTCTACATTAGAAGTCCTCTTACGGATGACAAAGCAGTGTGTTTTAGGATGTCATGACAGTTGCAGGTACCAGGATTCCCAAGAGAAATTTAGCTGATTTGTGGGACCACCTTTCAATGGCAGTTGTCAAACTAAATTAGAAAGATGCCTTTTTATTATTCTGTTAGCTTTTCTCTGTCAAAATTTCCTAGGAGTGCATGTTTTATTGTTGTGACCTTTGTTTTAAAGTGATGACCAATTTGTGTGTGCACACAGTTCTGCTGAGGCCAAAATTTCTTCAACATCTTGTCCAAATCTGGTATAGATGTACATATAAACAATATAAGTAAAAAGTGTGAAGGCAGTAGGCTTGCTGGAGGTCATGCCTTTCCCTTGGGTAGTTGCTGAGGTTTTAGTCATGCCAGAGGTGGGACTTGCTTCACTCTAACATATTGGAGACTTTTGAGTGAAAGCAGCAGTAAGGAAGACTGTAAGAGTCTATATCCTTGGTCCAACAGTTGTGTTCCTTGTTTTTCTGTTTTTCATGGAAATTACTGCTATCCATGTAGTCCATTCCATCTCCTTTTTCCAGACAGATCTTAGCACACAAGTGTGCTTGGGTCTGAGTGTGTTCCTGGATTTTCCCCTCCCCTTTTTTTGGAGACCGTGTCCTTTATCAAAAGTCTGTGGTTTAATTATTTTATACTGCATATGAAGACAATTGGACAAGGAGTCTTCTAAAGTAGGATGTGCTAAGGTGATACTTATTAATTTTGCTGCTTTCTAGTGAAACACTGAAGTAACAAGAGAGTGACCTTATTTGTTGGATTTATTATTCAATGCCTAATACAAATCATGGTTACATCTTAATACTGCTGCAGTATTTAGATATATAATCTCTAAAAAAACCCCCAACTAATCATTATTGAAATATAGCACAGGCAGAGCTTTTACTAGATGAAGCTTATAGAGATTTCAGTAACATAATAATTTTTAAAGTAAAATACTAATGTATTCTCTAGGTATATTGCCCTGTACAATTTATATGTTCACTACATTATTGCTATAAATCGGTAGGTATCTTTATTCAGCACAACAACATAAATTGGAATTGTCAGTGTCTTGTTGTATTTTGTCATGCAGTCATTCCTGCCTTTTTTGAATATATCTTGAAGAATTTATTCTTAAATGACATCTATATTCACATGTGAAAATACGTTTCAAGAAATGCATATCTCACACCTTTACCTAGAGCAAACAGGCTGTCTGCAGAGTATTTCTGCAGTAAAGCACTGTGGAATTTTACTTGTGATTATTTCAATCTAAATCTTTTTATCATTTTGATAGTCTCAGAGAAGAAATAATTCTGTGAGATGTCAAAGTGACATTCTGGCAAGCTTAGTAACAGGAAGAATACTTTCTTTCCAGTATACCTAAACTTTTTAAAAAAACTTTAGAAACAATTTTTAATTTCACTTCTAAGAGAGAGATGGCATTTTCTGATGAAGGAAGAATAAAAAAATATAAGCTACTTAAGTGGAAACATTTGAGAAAGCTCGATACAGTCTTTTGGAGGGCTGTGTTTTGTTTTGTTTTGTTTTCTTAAATAGTTGGTGCTGAACAGTTTCTGTCACAGAGTTGGACATTACAGATACATTAATGTATTCATTCTGGAACTTGAGAGAGTCATAGAGTACATCCTGAGAAGATGAGGATTACCCAGCCACTGTGTGGCATCTTATACCAGAAGGCAATGGATAGGGCACTGATGATTGTAAAATCTTCAGAATATCTCAAGTTGGAAAGGATTGCTAAGGATAATGATGCTAGCATTGGAGCTGCTGGGAGAAAAGGTGCTAGGTAAGACTATGCAGAGAGCAAGGACAGAGAAGCCAATTCCGGGAGAGGTTTTGCTAGTGCCTTACTCTCAATCTAATTGTTTCAATCATTCTAAGACTTCTGCTGAGAGATGATGGTGTGAGCTTTACTCTTCCCTTTTATCATTGGTTCCTGAATCCTGTTCCACAATCTTTGATCTTGGTGGGCTGGAGCTTTCCTGCTGTCTCCAAAACTGCAACATATAATCCTAGAAGACAGCCATGACTTTCCTACCAGGTTTGCCTGGGTGTCATCTAATGGTCTGGTTACTATGGTCATCCTTTTTTGACGAGGCTGATAGCAGAGAACCAAGGCATTGCCAGGTCTGCATACACCATTTTAGCCCACTAGGTTAGCTCCATGTTTATTTGACACAGTCTGTCTCTATGTGACAGTAGTTCATGGAAATTTGACCCTTAAAGATAGGTTTAGTGAACCCACATACCTTTTGTCTACTCCTTTTGGAAGCTCACACTAGAGGTGAGGGGCTGGGTTGTGTCCTTGGAGAAATAGAGCATGCTGTACTAAGAAACTGAGATTGTGTCTCTGATCTAAAAGAGGGAGGAAGGAGGAGATGGAGGAAAAAAGAAGCAGAAATAAAAAATAAAGGCTGCAATCTGTATGGTTCCTGGACCAGAAAGGACAAGGAAGAACAGGAGCAGAAAAGATAAACAGTGTCAACATTTTTTCTGTTTAAAAATTGTAAGTTCTTGATTTATTGTCTTTTATGCCTTCCTTTTGGGTTTGTTTTGTATTTTAGTGTGTTTTGAGTAATGTTTCTAAGGGGACTGGTGAACTGTGCAGTTTCTGAGGTTCCCACATGGAAACTTTTTTCTCTGATGATTGTATTGTGTTGGTATAATTGTCTAGTCTCTTAAATGAGAGACCTCAGTATTGAATGCAGACCAAGTAAGCAGCAATTTCTCAATATAGGTGGTCTGAAAAGAACAAAAAAGTGGTAATACTGCTTATTTTAACAGCAGAAAGTAATTTTCACAGAAGAAATTCAAAGTTTTTCCCGAAAATCAATTCTGATTTTCACATGACTCAAATAATAGACATAATCTGTTTTCCTATCATAACACCACATTCAAACCAAAGAAACGTATCCTCCACCCCGGAGATCATTTGGTAATGTTTGTTGTGAAATAGCTAAGCTAGTATACATAGAACAGCTTTGTGTTCACTTCAGTAATCAAGTTAGTATCTTCATTTTTTGTTAGAACTGTTTTAATCACTAGTATTTGTAAATCAACAATTTGGAGAATTGTCTGCTTGCTTACTATACTATACACTGTTCCTTAGCAAGTGTCTGGGTCTAAAGATGGACTTTTGTAAGTGAACTGCTGCATATGAGATTATGGTTCGTGCTCAGAGATAGAGACAAGGAAGATGCCCACCTTTATGAGTGACCAAAAATTCTGTGGTGTGTGCCTTCTCTGTATTCTCTGCTGCTTGTGCCCCTTTCTAGTACAGTGTTAACTGAGGCTACCTACATTTTGTGCTGATAAAAGAGTCAAGAGTGGACTCTGCTGTTTCATCATTATTATTCTCTAGAAGGGAGAGTAGTGGGAGTGTGTGATGTTGATGTACCAAATAATTTGGTTTCAGCTGCATGGAGTGTAGAGCAAAACATGTAGAAGAGTTCCAGGTCTCTTAAAAATAAGTAGCTTTTTCTCTTAATATTTGTCTTATGAATAAAACTATGTCAATTCTTTATGCTACTAAACTATTGTAGAAGTCATCACCCATTTTTATTCCCCATTATTTTTCTTAAGATAATAATCCCATTAACTAACTTCTTTTTTCCCCCACTTTGTAGGCTTTGTGCAGGATTACTCACTACTCACCTAATGCTTTCCAGAGTGTCATTGAAAAAGTGGGATTAACAGCTGTACTGAATTCCTTGGCAAATGGAATATGCAAAATTCAGCAGTATATGCTCACCATGTTTTCAGCCATGTTGGCATCAGGGATCCATCTACAGAGGCTGGTTCAAGAAAAGGTTTGATTTCAGATTAATGTTGTTCACCAGCCTGTAATTTCAGTAATGGAAAGTTAAAGTGGGCTCTGTTTTTTGTGTTTTCAAAATGCTTAACTCAGTGACAGTTACAGAGCTGAGCATCAGGAAATGAGCAATCAACTTATATTTTTATGTGCTTAAAATCTAAATGAGTTATATAGTTGGGTTTTTTTAACTCTTACATATCTTCAAGAGCTGTTTCTTATGGGTATATAAATTGCTGCTGTAGCTTGATTTCAATCAGTTCAGAAAACTCTAGGCTGACCATAACTGGTAATGGCCCTAAGGAAAAACAGTAAGGAATGCAAGAGGACAAGCTCTTGACACAATTCCCTTAGACATTTAAAAGAGAAAATAATGAGTATCCTGATTGAATCTAAAGATGTACTTCATGTTTTCCTTAAAGGACCTTAAGGCAGTTTGCAAGTGAAATGTCTTGCAGACAATAGCATTTTAGTAACTCAGGGTTTTCTTTTTAGTGTCAATGAATAACACTACTGACTCAGATTTATGTATAATATAATTTTTGGAAGAGATGATTAAAAGCTTTGTATTTTGATCACCAAATTCCTTCAGGCTTAGAGAAATAGTGTTCATTTTTTTTGGCAGTAAGTTTGCACAATTCATAAACAAAAGTAATCCCTTTCTGCTTAGAAAGGATAAGAATCACAAAGAAAATAGGAACTATAGCTCATGTATTACTCTGTAATGTATGTTGTAACCTGACGGTCATCTTGACTATAAAACTCTATTAGGCTTTAGTTGAGAGAGATTAATTTGATTTCTATACAGATTGTTAAAATAACAATGTTTAAATTAAAATATAATGTCCTGCTTTCCACCCATCTCTTCTTGCAGCCTAAAATTGTTCATTCTCTTCCTAAAAGTTATTTCTGTGCTTTGTCAGATCTTCCAGTGTGTTTTTGTAAACATATTTCAGCTGGCCTTAAGCTTTCCACAGATTCCACTACAACAGTGCTAACAGGTGGTGAATTCTCCTCTAATGTCAGTTTCTAATGGTGCACATTACTGTAAGTTGATGGTATAGTCAGAGAAGTATATTAAAAAAATATTCTCTTGAACATTCAGCAAAAGAATGCAGTATGTAACAAGCCTGTGGCTACAGCATCATGTTTTCTGTGAAGAATTTCTTGTTTATAGAGGACTTGACCAAAACATGGCTAAAAGGACTCCCTTTCTGACAGTGTATGTCTTATGAACTCCTTAATTAAATTTATGATATTATAAAAATAATGAACTCTGGAACTGTCTGACAAATAGGAAAACAGTATTTTGTTGGCACACAGTACAGTAATGAATGAAACTTTGTGGGTTTGAAGTTTCTGCTTAATCATTAATGAGTTGTCATAAGTGTTTTGTGAGCAATTGTTGCAATTTTGCAGATGAGAAAATTGAAATATTGACAAATATAGACATTCTTTTAACAGCATATATCAAACTAATTATAGAAGTGGGAATAATACCAAAACTGTAACTGAAAAAACATTGTGCTGTAAAACTGGTAAAGATGGTCTAGTCTACTGCATCTGCCCACATCTGGTAAGAGTGTCTGCCTTAAAGCTCAGAGAAATCTTTACCTCATAGAATATATATTTTACTCAAATTGGATTCTAGGAAACAGAAACTGGCTTTCTATTTTTATGAATAGGATCTAAAAATATAATCCTGTTCCTGAACTGAACTACCAGGTACTATCACATTTCATGGAGTAAGAATATTTTTGTGTTGAAAACTGAATTTAATAATCCATGCTCTTTTCACTCTTCCATAAGGATGATACAGAAGTCCACCTTAATGAGAGAAGGGAAAAGAAAAAACAAGTTGCTAGTGTTAGCCTACAGAGTGTTTTGCCTTCTGTAGAAGTATTGTATACTGTATCTTCAGGCACAGAAGAACCTCAGTGTTGCACAGAAGGCGGTGGCAAGGTTATGATTGTGTTTTTAATACATTTGTAAGCAAACATATTAAAAGATGCTTAAATGTATACATTCAAAATGAGATCATTTAGCTTTGTATGTGTTATCTGGAAACTCCTTAGCTTACAAGACCTAAGGCTGCTTGTTTTCTACACCTTCAAAACCAATAAAACCAGTTACAAAATAAAAACCAGAAGAAAAAGGACCAGTGCAGTTCTGTGGTTATCCACACTAGTATATCTTTTCAGAGAATAGCTAAAAGGGACTATCTTATGTCCCTATCTGATACAGAGCCTTTTAATATTAGCTTCTTGTCTTGGAAACAAGAAAACACAAAACAATGTTTTAAAAATAAAGTGTGGAAAAAGAACTCAAAATCAAAAATCCTTGATACACTATATCAGTAGATAAAAAATTTTCCTGATTACTTTCATCTGGGTGTCCAGATTCACCTGTCAGTGAGAGAAAACCAATTGTACAACTTTTTGGATGCAGTTGGGTTCTTCAAGACATCAGACAATGGGTTGGATTTTTTTTTCTTTTTCCTCAATAGTAATAGGTATAATTATTCAGATAATTACACCAACACATAGTCACAACTGCATTGTTTCTTCACTTCCCTGTACCATTGCCCAGAGTTTCTTTTTCTCTTGGTTATATCCAGTTATGGCACTGAAAAAAAGTACATTGCAGACGTTTTCCTCATATCTCATTTACTTTTTAAAATTCATCAACCTCTGATTTTGATGGTTTTGTCAATGTCGATATGAACTAATAAAAATACAAATGCCTAAAAAAAATCATTATAACTCTTATAATATTACAAAGGCAATTGCAATGCATAGGAGAGGAACTTGAAAATACACAGCCATACAATAAATGATTGCTATCACAACTTCAGTTACTGTATAGTGAAATAGTGGTCTGTTTTCCCTTTGGGTAAGCAGTTCGAAAACATAGTTGCTTTTTGTAATTTGTTTTAAACTTGCTTTTCAATATTACTAATGATATCCAATATAAAATAATGATCCTGTTGCTGTTGACAGTGCATTCAGTTGCAACAAAAAGACTGTCCTTAGCCTGCATAGTCTCCATACATACATCAAACAGTTGAAGGGGAAGGAAGAACAATATAACACTGAAAAGATTAATAATTAATGTATTAGAGGGTATTTCAGCAATTTTTGGCTTTTCTGATGTATTGGATTCTTCAGGCCAGCAAAGATGTACTTCAGATTTTCTTTGGATAAACTGTTGCGGATTTGCAGTTCTTAGTCCAACCAGAGAAGCAAGTTCCAAAATATGAATTTTATTTCTTAAGCCATACTATTAGAACATTCCCAGATAGATCTGATGTAACTGATTTTGATTTATGGGGTTGTCTTAAGCCATAGTAACCCCTCCCTGTAGCACTAAAGTATTCTTGCTTTCCAGAGCATGAAGACTAAAAATTGTCAGATATGCTTTGGCTTGTAGATGCATGTGTCTATGTTGTGGTTTCCCTGTGCTTGGTCTGTCAAGTTAATTTATATTAGCAGGCAGTGTTGCACTATACATACTCTTTCTGGGGCTTTACAAGGTTTCTTAATGTAAAATCTGATGGTTTGTTGGCTTGCTCTTACACTCGTGTTCCTTTTCCAGTCTCTGCAAAGATATATAGTTAATTGTTGCAAAGACTGTCTCTAATAAATTGCATTCAGTGTTGATTTTTAGTTTCATGACAATGAAGTTACCTTTCAGTTATTCTGTCAGCAAACGAGGGAATTTGAATAATATTTGGTATGTTAAATATGCATCACACAGCGGGATTTTAAACTTTGTATACAAAATGCAGAAAGTCATTGTTTCTTACTTCTTGTGGTTTATCCTCTTTCTATCAACTGTTTTAGTAGTGCACTACTTTCTGTGTAGTCCTTTTATTCATGAGGACATCAAGTCCTAATTGGGTTTACTCCTTGAAAAGGTGTCCTTTACTTCATGAGCACAAAAAGATGTAGTCAGAGAGGGTAGAAATACTTTTGCTGTCTTTTTGGAACATCTGCTGTATAATGTAGAGGCTGATGCAGACATGATTGTATCTAACAAATGTGTTGGTTTTAATCATCCTGCGCATATTGGAACTAATAGGTAAATATTCAGTGGTAATTGTGCTGAAATATTTTTGTATTCTGAAAATCCTTCAGTCTTCTTTTAAAATAAATATATTAAAATATCATTTGCTTATCCTTAAGGCAAGACATTTTAAAATATGAGTTCTGTTGTATTTAGTATTTCATTTTGTACCGTTTCAGACATAATATTTTAGATGGCTTTTACTTGTTGCAGCTCTTAAGATGTACAAAACAGCTTTGCACTGGGCCAGTCTGTTTGGACAGAACTGATTCAGTAGCATTTTATGGTGTGGATTTTTATTATTAGTCACATGAAACATACCTTACTAATAAGAAACACACATGCATATGTGCAAATTTTAATGTGTACAGTATAAGAATACAGCAAAATAACCTTTTTTATTACATAACATTAACATATTTGTGTTTATTTCCACCAAGGATTTTGTGACTACAGTTACTCGTTTACTTGAAAGTCCTTCAACTTTTATTCGTGCAAAAGCCTTTTTGGTCCTGCTACAAGTTTTAATTAATAACAGAGAGATGTTGCTACTCAGTTGTCAAGCAAGGTAAGGTAATAATAGAAGATAATTAGAGAGGTTATGCTTATTTTCAAAGTATTACCTGAAATACTTTAAAATGTCTGGTATATTTGAGTCACTGTTTTAGGAGAGAACAACTTTCTGTGCAATCCTTTTATTCGTGAGACTATCAAGAGGAGAGTGTTCTCTTTTATTGGAGGTTATCAGGTGGTGATTACTCACAAGGGGAAGCCACTATCTAACAGGGGAGAGTCTGTTTTTTAAAGTAACCTGTGGTCACAGTGAGCAGATTTTGCTTTGGGTAGAGCAAAATGTATACCACAAAAGTGAGTTGTTGATCTGCTGAGAAAACAAAATAAAAGGGTCTGTCATGTACCTCTTAACATCCAGGCCATGGATTTTGCTCACCAGTGACTGATGTTTTTGTGCAAAGAACCCCCAGGGAGTTCAAATGTGAAATAAAGATGTCAATATTATGTCTTTAAGCAGAAGTCTGACCCTTCTGTCTATTCAAATAAGCATTTCAAAATTTTGCCTGAAGCATTCTATTAGAGGTGAATTATTATTGCAACTTCTTGTAAGTTAGCCAATGGCTAATAAATCAGTTACCATAGTATACTATAAGAGATTTCATTCTGCAGAGTTTGTGTTTAGAAACTTTAAACTCCAACTTTCCAGAGAAATGATGTAAGATTACTTTGGTGTTTTATGTCTATCAATATGTTATTCTAAATAGTGGTAATATTTTGATAGGCTGTAGTATGATTTATACAGTATGATTTTTCTTGACAGAGAGATTGAACTCTTACATCAACTAAAATTATTCTTGCTTTAGGAAAACATAGTTGTTAAAAATTAATGTCTTTTGCTCATATTGTGCATATTGGTCATATGTTTCAAAATGAAGTGGATTTTAAAATTATGCTCTAAGTCTGCAGAGGGAGTAACTCCTTATGTTAGTGTCTTATGTCCGTTTAAACTAGCAGAGTTCCACTTACAGAAGCTTAAGGGTTTCTTTCCTATTGTTCTTTTACACTATCATTTGTGTTATTTTAAAAATTGGTTTATTTGAAAGGAAAAGTCTCAAATTTCATTTCAACAAAATTACAGAGCCAAAACTAATGTATTGTCTTGATTGTAACCACAGATATTAGAATTGTCTGCTTCAGTAGTATTATTGAGATATTGTGTTGTTTTTTGTTCTGAGAGGTAATGTTTTGCACTTGCTTAAATGTAGACTTGTGATGTATATTGAAAGAGACAGCAGAAAGACCACGCCAGGGAAAGAACAGCAAGGTGGCAGTGAATATCTGTCAAAATGCTTGGAACTTCTCATCTATCACATTGTGCAGGAGCTGCCAGGAATTCTAGGTAAATTCAATTGGTTAACTTTGCAAATCTTACCTGACTATATCTTACCTGACTACATAAAGTTTGCGTGATACCAGCTTCACAAAGTTTTTAGTTGTGTCATGATCATATATTTGGCATTGGAATGCATAGTTTCCTATGTTAATGATTTGTATCTGTTTTATGGTAAGCCCCATTACTCAGTCAGGAATAGGGCCCAATTGTGCAATCAAATGTACAGTGAAATCTGCCAATCATTTACACTGAAACGTCCATGTTGAATATTTGCCTCAGACATTTTTTCTGGAAAATTTGAGCCTGAATACTTCAGTTGTTCTAGACATTTGAAACTGATTTGTTCATGCATAAGAAAGGGTCATAGAATCATCAAGGTTGGAAAAGACCTTTAAGATCATCGACTCCAATCATCCACTCTACAACCCCTAATTACTAAAGCATTTACTGCAGCTCTTCATCTACCCATCTTTTGAATACCTTCAGGGATGGTGCCCCCAGCACTGTCATGAAGCTTTTTTTAATATCTAACTTAAGCCTGCCCTGGTGAAGCTTTACCCCATTTTCTTGCCCTATCACTGGTCACCAGAAAGAAGAGGCCAGTGTCTGTCTCACTATGACCTCCTTTAAGGTAGTTGTAGAGAGCAATGAGGTCTCCCCTCAGCCTCTTCTCCAAGCTGAACAGCCCCAGTCCCCTCAGCCTCTCCTCAAAAGGCCTCTTCTCCAGAGCTCTAATCAGCTTTGTTGCCCTTCTCTGCACCCTCTCCATCACCTTGATGTCCTTCTTATACTGCAGTGCCCAAAACAACACACGGTACTCAAGGTGTGGCCTCACTAAGGCAGAGAGTAGGGACAGGGTCGCCTCTCTGGTCCTGCTGGGGTCCTGATGCATTCATTCCAGGATGGAGTTGGCCTTCTTGGCCACCTGGGCACACTGCTGGCTCATGTTCAGCCGACTGTCTAGCGACACCCCCAGGTCCCTCTCTGCTGGGCAGCTCTCCAGCCATTCCTCTCCAAACCTGTAGTGCTGCTGGGGGCTGTTGTGGCCCAAGTGCAAGACCTGACATTTGGCCTTATGGAAACTCATGCAGTTGGCCTCAGCCCATGGATCGAGCCTGTCTGGGACCCCCTGCAGAGCCTCCCTACCCTTGGGCAGATGGACACTTCCACCCAGCTGAGTGTCATCTGCAAATCTACTGAGTGTGCACCCTCATCCAAATCACTGATAAAGCTGTTAAACAGGAGTGGCCCCAGCACTGAGCCCTGGGGAACACCACTTGTGACCAGCCACCGGCTGTATTTAACTCCATTCATAACAACTCCTTGGACCCGGCCTTCCAACCAGTTTTTTATCCAGCAGAACACATGTACTTCCAAGCCCGAGCATTTTCTGGAAGAATGCTGTGGGAGACCTTGATGGAAATATCTTCACTTGGAGAACATCAGTGCTACCTCAGTCCATCCCTTATATTTAGGAATAAGGACTTGAAGTTTCAGCAAAGTAGTTTGGGCATTATTTTTTAATATCTGCTCTAATTTCACTGGTATTTGAGCCTTTGGAATGATGAAAAGCTCCTCTGACCTTTGTGCTGTTTATATATTTTCAAACATAAATTTGCTTGAGTATAGCAGCTAACGTTCTGTTATCACAGAATATGCTCAAATTTGCCGTTGTGGGGTGAGTTACTGGGGGAGAGAGGACTTGCAGAAGGAATGGTGAAAGACATGCATGCAACTAAGACAAAATCTGCAAATTGCAGGGCATAAGTTGGACTCACTGGGCAAATATAGGAGAAACTGGAGTAGAAGGAAATGAGTTTGAGAGTCTGGGAGGTCAGTCAAGAGAAGGTGAGAATTTTGGGCGTATGTACAAAAGTAAAAATCTTGAAAAGATCAGCAGGATCTGCTGATGAGAACTGAACATAGGGTCAGTATGGAATAAAAGAAATGGCAAAGAAAAAAGCCCTTACATAAGTGAGAATGGTAGGATTTTCTTTCCTGGAAAAAGCTATGTTGTATGTTATATAAAGAAATATGGGAAGTTTGTTTGAAAGTTAATCAGGATCGGATGAAGGAAGAAAAAGAAAGGAAAAAAGCAAGAGAAGGGAGGAAAAGGAAAGGAGGGGAGTGAGAGAGGGAAGGAAGGAAGGATGGACGGATGGACTCCTTGGCTGTGTGTGCTTTGTCATTTAATCATTAAAGATTTGTTTCACAAAAATATTTTCTGTTAAGCTGAAACCTTATTTGTTTTCCATCTTCTGCATTATCTCTAGAATATTGAAAATGAAATTGTAGAACTGTAAAGGTCAGTAGACCTAAATGTCATGCTGCTCTTTTAAAAGAAACTTTGCTTTCTGTGACTGTCAATTTTTAGCTTGCTGAAATATCTGATCCTTTTTTCCTAAATAAATATCAGGATTGAATATTGGATATATTTTGGGATTTGGAAGACTATACGTGTTTGAGGCAGAAATTCACCTCCCACTGTCTGTTTTTACTATATGCAACTAAACAGTAGGCCCTGAAACTTCCTGAGATCCTGAACATAGTATGCATCAAATATATATTTATTATCATTATAATACATAGTTCAACAATTGCATTAACATTGTCTTCTGCTGGCTTGTTTTACTACTGATATACAATTTCAATGCATTGTTGACAACTAATAAATCAAGCATAATTTTTACACTTTGTTTTCCTTTCCAAGTGAGATTTCTGCGTTCATTATTTTTATTAAGATAAAGCTATCTGTCCGTATTTGCCCACATTAGTCAGAAGGCTTTTGCTTTTTATTGCTGTGAGTGTGACAAAGGAATATGTTTTGCTTGAGGAGGTGAAAGCTGTGGGCTCCTAAGAAAAATAAGCAGATTTGCAAAGTGGAACAGTTAAAAGCAGTTTAACTCTTGATTTAGAATTAATCCTAGCTGACTTTTTTAATATGCATTTGTGTAAGCTCCTTATTGATCCCATCTTCTTCCACCAGATGTAGCTATACACCAAACAGATTAAGTTGTAGAAATGGGCCTTAAAAATACATTTAAGTAAATGAAATAAATTGTTAATCTTGTGGATAATTTTAAAAGTTTTCAATTCTTGTAGATGAAACCCCCTAATTTTATTTCTGCATTTATAATATTTAACCTGTTTCTAGGAAGTAGATATGAATTTCTTAGGTCATGCTAAAATTAAAAGTAACTGTATCTATGTATTTATCAACTGCAAAATTGGCAGTTACAGTGGGTGGTTATATATGCCTTAAACATAGAAAGAGAGTCGATTGCTGAGTGAATTATTTGTTGTAAACCACAGATAGGTCTTGTTGAATTACAGTGTTTTGAGTAATTCAAAGGAAACATGTTGATTAAAATTTGGTATTTTGTTTTCTGTTTTTGGAGAGTTTTAGGCAATACTTTTTTTTTTTTTTTTTAATGCAGGATATTACAGAGCAAGTCAAATCTTCAAGGTTAGGTATTTTTGCAGCCTATTTTAGGGCCAGGCTCTGTCACTTCTGCTTATGTTGAAAACTGAACTCCACAGGAGCAGAAGAATAGCACTGGTATTATTCAACATGAATCAAATGTGTGACTTACTCTGAAAGGAAGGGCCTTTTCTGTCAGGAAAATTATATAAAGAACAGAATCTTTTGTTTAATGTCAGACATTTGTTTAATGTCTATGTGAATTCCCTTTTACAGTTTGTGCAGCTCTCTTGTTAAGCAAAAATAGATAGTAACTGTTCTTTCAAGACAGGATTTGACTAATATTTTCAGGCTATATGGGCAAAATTTTCCTTCTTTGAATATGAGTCATGACTTTTCTCCTCATACTTCCATTCTTTTCCAATGGAAAAGAGGTTTTGCTTTTCTGAGGCAATCATTGATGTAACACAAGTTTAGCAAAATATTCCTTGATTTTTATGTCTCTTCTGAAGTCTGAAGTATAATTTCACTATTGCAATTAAAACTTTATTCCTTCATAATTGTATCTGAAGTTTTGGTATGGAAGCAATTAAGTTCTCTCATTGACCTGTTGCCACCCTTTTTATAAGAATGTGAGAATTCCTGTTGATTTAGGTCACTTTGTGTCACTGTTATACTTGTGTGTGCCTGGCTGGTGGAGGGATCTTTAGGAAGGAGGGGAGAGGACATTTCTTTCTTTCTCTCAGTGGTACTATGCTACAGGAAAAGGTACAGCTTGAGCACTGTGTCACCTAATCATGCTGAAATCAGCTCTTGACTGGTAAGATGGAAATAATGAGAAATTTGCTTTTATTTCACTGGAAAGAAAATTGTATCCACAGAATTTCAATATTATCATTCCACACATATGTAGCCACCTAAAGCTCTTGTAAGTCCACGCTGCCAAGAGGGGCAATTTCATCTTTGCTTCTACACCTGCCTTATATTTGTATTCTTACCTTTTTGCCAGAGATCACATTTGTGTGCTTGTCCCTGTAGCCAGAGCAGGAAATTGGCCTGGCTGAACACTGAACTAGGAAAGAAAAATGCTGGGTCAGCCTGATGTATCATGCATTCACATGAACACTGCTTCCAGCAGGAGGGAGAAGCTCAGTATCCTGAACAGATGATACTGGAACAAATATGGTTTTTTTATGTCATTTGCCATTGTTAAGTAAAGCAATTATGTTAGATCTGTCTGAAATGTTGTTTTCTATGCAGGTGACATTCTCACTGCCTTAACTAATGTCTCTGGACGTAAACACCCATCAACAGTTCAGGCCAAACAGCTGAAGATGTGCCTTCCTATGATGCCTGTAGTGCTTCATCTTGTGACATCCCAGGTAGATTTTTTTTTTTTTCTGAAAAAAATTTAAAACAAATAACAAACTCTTTCAGTTTCCCATAATCTAATTTCTGCTGATCATGACCAGAATGGATAAAATAGAACTTTTATTAATGTGTAGTTGTGCTGATGAATGTTCCAGCTATGTAACAGCATTAAAAATGTAAGCCCTATTTTCACACATTGTGAGACAATTCTAATGATAGTAGCTGATACATATCTTGTCCTCTTTTTTAAATATGTCTCTTAAATACTTTCTTTAAACTTTTTCTGATTGTAAGATATGCATTTGATGGAATTTTTTCAACTTCTGCTAAATTCAAATAGGTATTTCGTCCCCAGATAGTAACAGAGGAGTTTCTTTTCAACTACGGGACCTTACTTGTGAGTATAGACAAATATTTAACTTAAATCTTGTTTATAAAGTCTATGTATGCATTAAAAAATCACATATGATTTAAATACAATTTTATTACATTAAATTTATAACTTGGAGTGAGAACTTTTTTCTGAACATAAAATTTAAGCTTTGATGATATTCAAAACTGTATATATTATAAAATATTTTATTTAGTAATCTGTTGAATTAAAGGGAAAATATGCTATCGTGTGTTCTATACTATAGAGAAACTGAAATACACAGTATTCTTTCTGGACCTTTATGCTAGTTGTAGAAATGACAGATAAATTATAATCTAATCTATACTTAAGGTATTCTTTCCTTTTGTCACCTTCTTGCAAGTATAAGTATCTTACACTGTATATAGCTGATGAAAAGCTGAGTATTGTAAGGTACAGACCTAAGATATTACCATGTGTTGTCATCTACAACCTGTTTATGACATGAGCAATAGAAAATGAATGTTTAACCGTGCCTAACTAGAGGATAGTATAGGAAAAATGAAGTAGTACTATTGTATTCATACTGACATCCATAAAGGGACATTTGATCATCAGCTTGTACTTTTTCAAAGTATTGTGCAATAACTGAGGCCTGTAGGACTTGAGTAAGTCAGTGTTTCAGATTTGTTTTGTTTTGTTTTAAATGATTTATTCAAAAATTTTACTCTTAACAATAACAAATTATTAGGAGTGGAATGATGTGAGCTTGGTATCAGGAAGGAATAGAAAAAAGATTTTCCTGTAACTGCTGTTCACTGAGAATTTTTTTTCTTCCTGCTTTGAAGTTATTTCCATCATCACTGTAATTTTCAGTACCATTGTGGAAAGAAATGGAGAGAGAGTAAGGACAGTCCTTTCATGTTTTCAGCTGACTAGAAATACAGGGAGGACATGGTCTGCCCCAAAAGCACAGCTAATAGTAGGCTCCTAGCAGAATGTATTGGGCACACATTTGTAGTGGAATACACACGCTATTCCTCTCTGCTGAAAAAAAAAGAAGACTGGATAGGGGTTTGGCCTTTTTTTTTTTTTTTTTTTAATAAATACATCATCTTCTTATGTTTCTTATAGAAATCTAAGGAATTAGTAGCCAAACAATTTTTGCAACAACTGTATTAAATTTTCCAGGTTGGTCTTGAGACTATGATTAGGTGCAAAACTGCCTTAAATGAACAAACAAAATACTACTCTCTTCCAAATCAAGTTGATTAGATAATAACAAGTGATTTTCTTCAAATGATCAGGTTGGGGTTTTTTTACAGAAGGATTTGGTTTTTCTGACTGCCTCTGAGGTGTGTTTAAATGATAAAATATATAAATAGTTTCTAACTGTATTTTTAATTAGAGAAGAATCCTTCTGATGTTTCTTACAGAGAAAAAGAAAACACTTCTTCCAATGTAATACATAATAAAAAAAATTAATTACTAATGAAATACAAAACAAGCATCACATAAAAAGATAGGTATATGTACCTATCTGAAAATCAGAAAGGTATTAGCCCACAGTAAATTCTCTGTGTTCTTGCACAGTTCTTAAATACTGCATTAGTAAAAACTGTGTTCTTATGTGTTCTTCTCTGCAGTTCTTAAATACTGCATTTGTACAAAGTACAATTTCAGCTGAGAATTTTTTCTTCTTGGCAGGTGTTAATAACATATCTTTGGCATACCTATGAGATAAATAACTATACATCAAAGTGTAAGCCAAAGAGTGAAATCAAGATTAAAATGCCAGAGAATAATGGGTCTAATTGTAAAACACTTAATGCATATTATTAATATTTCGTTGTACCTGTTCCTCAAAATGATGGCTAATTTAGATGAATTTTGATTAGGATATGCAGTTTTGTGTGTAAATATATATAACTGTATTCACAATGTGTGTAGTATGCACAGAGAGCAGAACCATGATACAAATAAAAAAAATTACATTTTCTAGAGGGCCTTTGGTCTTTTTCGGGAGTTATTTTAACACAGCCATGTCCAAGGTCATTCAAAGTCTTCTTAGAAATTACAGTTCTCTGTTAAAAATAAAGACATTTAATTACTGTCTATCTAGCGGGAAATGTTGTAATTCCTGAAATTAGTCAGAGTCATAATCCTTACTGTTCATTTAACTGTCCAACTGTTACAGACTTGGAAAAGTGTAACAGCTAGATCATGAATGCTTTTAGTCTTTCATATATTAATTATTATGACAATGTTTCCTAATGTAGGAAACACATTAGTTTAATTAACATTTTGTATTTACACAGTCCTTTAAAGAATTTAATATTAGAATTATTTAGCAATTTTGCTTTTTCAATTTTGTTTCTAAAGTGTCCTAATCCAAATGCCTCTTCTTCTGTAGAATTTTATGAGATCAATAGATTCAGGAGAAACAAACTTGGATGGGGCAATAGGTAAGGTAACCTATGATAGTGCTACAGTTTTATAAGCAGGCATTATAACTTGCATTTTATAAGGAAACACAATTATTTTTACTAATAGGACAAGCTGCATCAGAAGAGTTGATCAAGACTACTTTCTCAACTTTTGAAGCAGTAACACAGCATCCTGTCTTGTTAACAGTCCATCGCTTGACTGTAAGTCTAACAAGAAATTAAATAGTTGAAAGCTAATTGGCCTATTTCTACTGGTAATAGAATGATTTGCAGATTTAGAAAGTCCTTAAATTATGGCTTAGAATGTATTGTGGTTATATTTGACAGGAAAAATATATATTGTTTTTAGAGAGATTTAATTTTAAAAGAAGCAGCATGGCATTGCGACTCAGTTTGCTATATTTAGCCGAGAAGTTGGGAATAGAATGAGAGGGCTTAAAATTTAGAAATAGCACTTCTTAAAATAATTTTCTTGTAAATGTAACACTTGATTCTGTAAGTCTTTTTTCAGCTTCAAAATGATTATTTTCCTGTATGTTAGTGAAAATGTCACACTTCATTTGTCATTGAGCTTTTAGCATTGGTTGGAAAGACTACCTCTGGGGGCTGATGATCCTGTTCCATCATACTCTTCCTGATGAGATGCTCATCAAGAGTAACAGTTTAGAGAAGTTAGTAATTTTTTGTTTGGGTTTTTTATTTGTTTAAATATAAAAAGATTTGTTTTGTTTGAAGTTTTTAATTATTTACTTTTATCTAAGCTAGCTGAAGCCAGAGCAGTTATGTTGTGAAACAGTTGTCAGTAAACCAATAGGTTGGAATGCTTGAATCTGTGGTTGGCAAATCAATATAATGTACCAGTGCCTTTCTGTGCCTGAATTATTACAAGACTTGTAACCCACCATGTTTACTGGATGGACATTAAATTCAAACTGAAATTTATATTGTTTTATTGAAATTAGGTTAAGGACACACTCAGTATAGCATTCAAGTCAAGAAAGGCATTAGCAAATTGATAAATTCATAAGAAGGACTGATCGTAGGGATTGTGCTAGATAAGAATGGTTTTAGAAATTGGGTGTGTTTTGGAAGCTGAATCCTATTTGGCTTGTGTATTGAGTACTTAGTCTTCATATTTATAAAGTCTTCATAAGTGAGAATATTAAAATGAATAAAAATATAAAAAGGAATATAAATATAAATATTAAAGGAATATAAATAGGAATACATATAAATATAAATATAAAAAGAATATAAATATAAAAAGGAATGTAAGTTTAATGCTTTACTTTCAGCAGAAAGGTCAGAAGAAAATAATACAGAAAACAGTTCAATTTACTTTAAAATGGGAAAGGATGTGCTAGAAAAGAAATCTGAATGACAGTGAGGTATGAATGCCTATTGGTATTTCCTTGCTTGTCTGTCAGCCTGCAAGTCTCTGTATTATGACTGTATCATTCTAGAACCACCTAAATTTTTAAAAATAATCACTTGACTTCTGTGGGTTATCAGTGTTTTATATATATATGTGTGTGTGTGTGTGTGTGTGTGTATGAATAATATATATGTACCATTTTTTAGAGAGGCCCATCAACATATACTGAAGTTGCAGTATCTCATATCAGCACATTAAATAAAATTCCCCCTGGTGTTTAGACTCCAGTGATTCTTAAGGTTCTTTTCCTTTACAACCCTTGTACCCCTGGTCTCATTTCCACACTCAGTACAACATTATATGAAGGCAGGGAATGACTATCCTACTGTCTTTTAAGTAAGCCCTGGCTGCCAGTAAGTGAATTTTATTTAAGTATGTAAATTTCTGGAGAACAGTTTACTTTATCACATACATTGAAAATTTTAGTTTAGTGTGAACACATCAGTTAACCTTATGTAGCTAGAGAAAAAACTTCCTGCCATTCCAGCGCTTCTAAATTTATGACACATAGCAGTTCTGTAGGATAGCTTCTCTGACTTAGAATAGGTGTATATTAAAATTTATTAGCTAAACCCAATTATATACATGTCAATGAACAAGGGTTTTTTTTGTTTTTTAGAAAATAAAATTTATTCTTTCACTGGCTCATTTTTGTAAGTAATAGCTCTTCCTAATATAGAAGAACACTCCTGACACTCAGCAAATAGCCACTCAGACACAAAATAGAGTGGAGAAGTTGCCTTTTATTTGGTATGTTAAATTCAAGAAATTGTCCACTGTAATTAATAATCTCTAACCACATCTGCCACTAGCGTTACAAACAGTAATTAGTTTAATACTATTTATGAAGTCTGTGTGCTAATTATGCTTGAATGTGCGGCATACATTACTTTAGTGGAAAGTGGTACTTCATCTTCTATGATGCATACAGAATATTTCTAGAAATGCTATTACTCAAGGGATATCTTCTAATTGCCACTTGCTGAGCTTGACTAGAATCTATGAATATAAATGCCAGCACCCAGTGGAACTTGGTGCTTTTTTAAAAAGTTGCAGACAGACATGTTTGAGCTTCCAGATCAATATTTAAGTATAACAGTGGCTAAGAGGAAACTCCTTCATTGGAAAGAAATGTGTATCCTAGGCTGATCTCTGAAGCCTGGTTTGCTCATTTGGACAAAGTTGATTACAAATAGCATTTTATGACTGAAGTAAGAGGAAGGCTGAAACCCTTTTGAAGAGGATGTTTTTTTTTCCACTACACAGTGACGTTGTTTTAGTTTCTAATCAGAAATTAAATGCATTTCTAATGCATTTTAATGAACTTAATAAAAAGTGAGATTACATTCAGGAAGCAGAACTATTAAGTTTTTCGGTTCTGTTCTGGTTCTAGCTTAGCTGCAATCAAAATTGTATCAGTTAATAGGAATTTAAGAGCAACATTTCAAGTTCTTTTCCATTTTGAGAACTGCTTGTTGTGGTCGTAGTTTATGTTTGATTTGCCTTTGTATTTGTATCTTAAAAACAAAAATTAAATACATTGAATTTTTCGATAAAATTTATGATTACCATCAACCTGAAGTCAGTTTTTGGAGAGATTAATTTCTGTGAGGACTGACTGTATTAGATACTGCTAAGAGTGATAAAGTCAAGGAAAATTAATTGGAAGTGCTCAAATGAAAACAAATAGTGAGTAGTAATTTCATTTTGCTTGCAGTTCTGTGCATTTTTAGAAGATATAAAAATCCATACTTGGTGTGAATCAGCAAGTTTTGCCAAAACTGTAGATTTCCAGGTATGCAAATATGATGATGAAAGCCATCAAGAAGACTCTGTAATCTGGAACGGAATATAAATACCAGTTTCTAAAACTGACACAAGTCTTAACTGCTGTTTCCTAAAATGGAAAAATACTTATTAAAATCCAATAATAAGTGTCATAACAATATTTATTTTAGAATTTTGGTAAAGTTTCAGGTATAATTGACTGGAATAATTCTGTGTTGACTGTATAATTTGCATTTTTAATTCCTCTCTTAAGTGTATTTATTTGCCTGAAAAAAGGATGTACACTAATTCAGAGCACCTTGAGCAGTGATGAGTTTCATGATAGCAAGCGGCTCCCGTGGGAGTCTTTCCTATACTCTAACTAGCTCACAAAAATGGTCTGTGTACTGTGCAGAGAGCTCTTCTCTTGATTGAGGAGAAAGTTGTCAGCAGTGATTCTCCTCCTCAAGGTTTTAAACTTGTTTTTGAAAATCAGGCTAAAATAAAAGCACCCTGAACATGATGAGTTGCTTAATGGGAAGTCAAGGGAAAAGCAGTATGACATGGAAGTGTACTGGTTGACAACATAGGAGTTATTATTTTCGCCAAAAATTACAAGAGAAGAGTTAGCAGCTTCTACAAGTACTTTGCTCTGCTCATCTTTGTCTTTTCTTGATTGAGCATCAGTGGTGGTTTTCATCCACAGGCTGTTCTCATCTGACTACTGACACCTTATTTTTGTCACTGTTGGACATGACGATGTGAACATATTGTACAGCATTTCTTCAATCCTTTTCAAGTAGATTAAAATTATATACCACATGTGGCTTTCTGTCCATTATGCTAATCCACATGACATGAGACTTTTTTTGTGGAACCAGTTCTGTTCTAATTGACACACACTGACTCAGTCAATAGTCTCTTCCCAGTAGTAAGAAAAAAACCTAAAAAACCTCAATGACTATTCTGAAGTTCTGAAGACTTTTTTAAAAAAAAAAACCTTATAGAAATGTCATCCTTCTCCCCAGTTCATTATAACATGCATTAGAATATTTTTCCTATTATATTCTAGAGGTTACTGGCAATATTAAAACTCTGAGAAGCATTCTGTGCCTCCAGCGAATGCTTTAAGAAGGTTGAAGGCAGGCTGATCTTAATTCAATGGTCACTTTCAGCAATAACTTTGTATGTGGAATTTTAATGAGAATAAATGTCAAGGTGATATTGAATGTTGTGGATCTTACATGTGACTGTAAAAAATGGGAGACAACGGTCTTTGCTTTGGTATGTTCTTTTTTGTATAGTGGATGAGGAGAAGATATTTGTCAATAGTTGTAAGTTAAACATATGTACACTGAAAAGAACTAGATACCTTTAGAAAAATCTCTGGAAGTAAAGTAATGGGCTTAGTCACTTGAGAATTTGTGTGTGGTAGCTGCATGGAATGGATAGTGTAGTCTCTTTATACAAGTTTAATTCCTGGATCTGATTTTCTCTTGAGAAGAGCCTGGTTCACAGACACAAGTAGACCAGGCTTTAAGCCTGCTTATTTTTTTTCTGTCTGTCCAGTGTAACAGCAAATGTCAAGACTTGAGCCTTAAGCACTGATTTGAAGAGCTCTGAAACTCACTTTTAATCAAGAGAGAGATTTTTTTAGGTCAGTAGTTAATCAGATTAAGGTAAGTTCTGTGGCCTTGAGAAGAGGGTTAAGCTACCTGTATAAGCACAGCATAAATTGTTAGGGGATATGGGGCAAGTTTGGCTATATGCTAGTTCATTAATACATGGTGGTTGGATATGCCCTTGCTGACTATCACAAATGAAGAGAAGTTTAGTTTTCCATTATCATTCTTAGGGGGTACCTCCTGCTAAGTAGGGATTTAGTGTATTGGATACTTCCACTGTGAGCCCTTACAGTGCTATACCTTCTCTTTAGTGGGTATTTGTAGAGCTTGGACTTTGCTTGGTGAGCTTAAGTAAAGCTGAGTGAGGTGGGTTTTTTCATTTCTAGGAAAGCAGGCAGATATTGTTTATAGTGAAGGCCTTGTGTCTGACATCTCCTGAACAGTGCAGAGAGGGACTGAAATTACAGGTTTTCAAGGCCCTTCTTGTACCTGGTAAACACTTAACTACTCAAACTCTGATTTGTATCATTTTCGTTTTTGAGGGTAAAAATAACATACAGACTTGTGGAAGAACGTCTATAAAAATTGTGCCTTGTTTTTAGAATATCTGATTTTTGGAAGTAATAAAACACTGTAGAAAAGTGAGCACAGCTTTTGCTGGGTGCTCATACCTCACTAGTAGTGTTCCTTGCAGAAATCAGTGAATGACTTGGAGGCAGAACTTCTGGCTTTGAATAGTATGCTTCAATTTCCAAAACGTTTTTGACAAAGTCGTGCAACAAAGGCTCTTCAAATGCATCAGTGGTCCTTTCCTCTTACCCTCTAAGAGATTAGTTTTGAAAAATGTAGGTATATTAAGATTGGTGCCTTACAGAGATCAGTGTTGCGACATGTGCTATTTTTAACTAATCCAAAAAAGGGAGTGAACAGGGACATGACAAAGCTGTCTGACGCTAAAATTATTCACAGTAGTGAAAATTAAAACTGGCAAGAAGAGTTGCTGAAGGCTTCAAGATATTGAGTGGGAGAATAAAATTACATGCAATTCAATGCCCATAAATGTAAAGTGATGCACATGGGGATAATCATTCCAACTGTGCACAGGCAGTGTCAGGTTCTAAACTGCGTATTAATGTTCTGGAGATCTGTTAGCATAATTTTTCTAGGAAAATTATGGCTTTATAGTCAGCAGTATTCAGAAAGACAACTAGATTATTAGAAATGACTGGCAGAAGATGAGACAAAAAAGCAGAAAACATCACTATGCCATGGTAAGCCTATGGTGCCCTCCAGCCTTGAATACTGAATGCAGTTGTGGTCATTTGCTCTCAAAAGGAATGAAGCTTAACAAGAAATGTACAGCTCAGTGGTGCAAGGAGGAATTGAGTAGATAAGAACTTGGAGACAAAACACTTGGGAGTGCAAGTGTGCATAGTATTTTATTTTCATAAAATCAGGATAAACTGGTATTGAGTTTGCAGATTTCAAATAAACAAAGTAAGGCCTTTTTATAAAGCATAATTGAAGTGTGGAATGCAGTACCATAAGTATTGCACATTCAAGTATACATACATTAAAGATAGGACTGGGAAAATACATAGAAGCAAGATCTAGTAAGAATTATTAAATGCAAGATACAGGTACAACATCATCTTAGATCGACCTCATCAATGTTTTCAAATATGTAAGGGGTGAGTGTCAGGGAGATGGAGTTAGGCTTTTCTCAGTGGTGACCAGCGACAAGTGGTGACAAGGGGTAATGGATATAAATTGGAGCATAGGAGGTTCAGGTTGAATGTTCGAAAAAATTTTTTTACTGTAAGGGTGACAGAGCCCTGGAACAGGCTGCCCAGGGGGGTTGTGGAGTCTCCTTCACTGGAGACATTCAAACCCGCCTGGACATGTTCCTGTGTGATGTGCTCTAGGTGGCCCTGCTCTGGCAGGGGGGGTTGGACTAGATGATCTTTCGAGGTCCCTTCCAACCCCTAGGATTCTAGGATTCTAGGATTCTATGATTCTATGATTCTATGATTAGAAACTTTCTTAACTCAAGAATTGCTTTATTAGAGTTGTGCTTAATGCTTGTTCTTTTTATTCTACTCCTTTTTATTTTCTATTCTTTCCAGGTGTCAGAAGTAGCATTACCAGGTCTGAGCTACATCTGTTTTTTATTTTGATCCTGTACCTATATATAATAGCTAGGGGATGTGAATGTAATGTGGATGAAAGTTTCTAGTATTTAATTGCTATTTTGGGTACTGCTAACAACACAGCTGTAGCAACATGGATTTGAGTGCCACCATTACAGAACAGTTCCTATCTGAAGTTAGGGATTTATCATGAACAGGTTAGAAGATAGTAGAAATCCAGCTATTGTTATGATCATCTTTAAACTACTTAGTCTGTTTGGTCTTACAGAAGTATATTTCCCAATATCTGGAAAGCAGAATTAGGGATAAAGACTGAAACAGAAATAATATTTGACTACCTTCATGCATGTATGAATATTTAAATCCATGTAGTTGTCAGTGGTCATTTGAAAGAAGAAAAAGATGAATCCTTGTTTGAGTATTCTTCCAAGCACAAGCTATGCATATTTAAAAATTGAAGAGCTGTCCATCCATGCTCTCTTCAAAATCAAAGCATGTCCTGTCTAAATGAGTTATATTTTACCAATGACTTAAGACTTAGCAATTCATTCTCTTATAGAGAATAGTAATACTCTTAGATATCTAAAACTGAGTAATACCTAGTTTGCTATAAGAAGATTTTAGATGGAAATCAGCTGAATAGTCCTGTGACAGATTCTTAATCTGTAGCAATGCACTCATAGACAATAAAGAGTTCAGTGGATTATCTTCTTTTATATTTGAAATCCCAAATGTAAACTTTAATGGAAGACTATATTACCAGAATGAAAAAAAAGAAAATTTTATCAAAACCCTGCTAATCTTAAGGAAGTTTCATCAGATTTAGTACATTTTCCTGATGTATTTTGTTCCTGTGCAGGTTTGTTTTAGCAGGATGTTTTTTCTGAATTCAATTCAATCATTGGTTTATGGATTAAAGCATCACGGTTAATAGATATTCTGCTGCTTTTTCTCTTAATATTTTTTGTCTGTACTGAATTCTGTATTTTAAAGTAAAATTCCCTCTCAAGAAATTATACTAAAGTTACACTTGTTTTCTATATAAAAATACATTGCTGTCTATAACTTTGACAGCATACCAGAGAAAAGTGAGGTTGGTTTTGTGAGTGTAATTATGGATGAATTTCCGTGATTATTCATCTCTTTCATTAAGGGCTCTAGCAGTGGAATAAACAGAGGTGATAGTATATCTCTGTTCTATTTTTTTCCCTGTGAATAATCTAAGCCAGATCTTTTAATTCTCTGCTTTAGGTTGAAGACTGTATCCTCCCACCACTAGTTTCCTTGGTCCACAGTCAGAATGGTAAGTATATGGCCACATCAACTACAGTTTCCATGAATTCCACATTTTGTTTTAATTACACTTCAGTGTGGTCACATTCTTGGCACCTTTATTTTCAAGTGGAATGGAGACTCTTCAGTTTGCGGCTGCTCTCAGAAACCACATCAGTGCTTTTAAGCCACGAGGTCATGGCTGAGGAGAAAGGGGAGAGCCTCAACTCAAACAGCAAGCTTCTGTCTCTCGTTAGAAATTCATTGCTGCCTCAGTAAGTATAATATTGCTCATGTAATAGAGAATAGCTTGATACTCAATCCATTTTGACACAATATTTGTTTTACTACCCTTTTTATATTTAAATGGCAAAATGAAAAGAGGAATAGCAGTTAACAGTTGCCAGAGTTCTCTGCCCAACTTCTCTCTCCTAGGTTTATGCAGAAATTTGTCATATACAACACAAAGACAACTTCTGTGTGACATTCATTTCTTATGCCCTGCCTCTGGCTGTTCTTGGAGTGGAAAAAGTTTTCCCTAGCTTTTGGCCTGTGATTTAAATACTCTTCTCTGTACTGCTAGTAAAGCCAGAACATTCTAATAACAGCAGTGTTTTGTCTATTTTGGATAGTGCCCTCATGTAAGATGTTCTGAAATAGTACAGATTAGTCTTCCCTGAGCCACTCAAGGGTTATATTTTCTAAATTGCTCTCCTTTCCTGCTGCCCTCAGCAGCAGAAAATCCCTACAGCAGAGTAGATGAAACTACAGCCTGTGGACCAGATGTGGCCTGTAACTTGATTTATATGGTTTATGGTCAAATGAAGCCTCTCATTTCAAAATGACTTGCAGGTGAGCATAAAGGCAGCTCTCTGCTATGCACATGCATACTGTGGGCTGGTAACATCTGTGAGTAGAGGGAAGGAAAGCATGAACACAGTACAAGTGCAGTAAAAACGAGTTATCATTTATCTTTCACATCATTCTAATATTTTTGCAGTGTATTTTAATGTGTGGTCCTCAAAAGTTAAGAATTGTAAATACTTAGCTGCCCTAAGTGAGGAAATTGTTTCCCACCCTGACATTAACTAAGTGGCTGAAGGGTAGAGGAATGGATGCTGGATTATGATCAGTCTTCCCCAAAAATGAGACTGTCTCTTGCTAATTGACTAATGTTCTTAAAATTTGAGGTCCATACAAGATGTCTCAGCTTTTCTCTGAGAGTGAATGGGAAGAAAATCTTAGAGCTCTATAGAGAAGCTTATTTTCACACATTTTTTACACTTCTTTTCACTGGAAAATACAGATTTTTTGTTATGAATTAACATGGAAACTGAAAAAAATATTTAAAAAATACACCTTAAGCCATCAGATACTTTTCTTCAGATAGGAGAAGGGACCTGGAGCCAAATGAGCCTAAGTTCTGTCTTTGCTTTGAGTAGACATGCCCATCTTATAAAACCTTTGTCATTGAACTGGGGGGAAGGAGCATCACACTTGTTCCAAACTAGAAGGTGAAGAGCTAGTATACTCCTCTCCCTGAGCTAATTAGTTCAGTTGAGTGGCAGGGCTTTTTGGGCTGAGACCTACTTTGGGGACTTCTTTTTCCTATTTTGGGCTGATCCTATTCTGGGGATTTTTCATGTCCTATCTTTTCATTCATTGCATTGTAGTTATATAAAAAGGGTCTTGCAGATGCCCATAATCTTTGTTACAAGCTTTAAGTATTTTCTAAATCACCTTATTTCTCTCATCAGTAGAGATGGTGATAATTGTATTTGAAAAGAACTTTGAAAAATGTGTCAGGGAACAATTTTTTAAGTTTTTGACATTTGGAATATATTTGAAATTGCTAAAAACAAGCTTTACTAGCTTAGGAGCATAGTAAAGCAGTATGTAAATCAG
Source organism: Florisuga fusca (assembly GCA_038090715.1). Classification (NCBI taxonomy): domain Eukaryota; kingdom Metazoa; phylum Chordata; class Aves; order Apodiformes; family Trochilidae; genus Florisuga; species Florisuga fusca. The sequence continues at coordinate 41,258,656 of JAAWXA010000002.1, read as the reverse complement.
AAAGAGTTCACTGGTGTCTGCATATTTAATTTAATACATTACTTGAACCTGTGGTTTGAGCCAACCCCTAGTAAATATGTTCACCTGTGGGGAGCAAGTAATCAATGTAAGAAGGCACAGAGGAAACAAAGTGGATGGGAGTTTGAGGGTTTTATGCAGTGAAGAAAAACTCAGTTTGGTGAAAGCTCAAGAAGAAACTAAGAGAAGACTAAAGCTACTGCTTTGGATGTCAAATAAGATGCGAAAGGTAAGTTTATTCAGCAGTTTTCTGGGTATGGGTAGATATTGATGGGAGGTAGAAATGAATGCTTGTACGCTCTTTGCAGTTCTTAAAAGAAGCTGTCTGAATGCAAAGGGATCTTGCCTAAATCTAGAGAGAAAGGAGGTATAAGATTCAATGTAGCCTGCTTGTGAAGATAACATAAAACCTTATTCAAAGAAGTAAGAGTTACTTGAAAACTCTGAGCTAAAAAGTGAGGAGACAACCAGCGTGTATTTGAAGACTGAATAGGTGTTTGCTGATGTTTAGTCTTTTTGTTGCTGGACAAAGGATAGGACATTGTGACTCAGCTGGAGGACAGTCCAAAGAGGAGAGGACATATGTAATGGCTCTTTTTTCATGGGCAGTCTGTCTGGGGTAGTTCCATCCCTTTTATTTTTGCTATTTAAGAACTGTTATGTTCTTCTTAAAGAAAGGTTATAATGGTACTCATTTGCACATATATTTCATTCCTATAAATATCTTCTACTAGTTAATTTGTTTAAATATAGAACTGTCCAAAGAAATAGAATTCTGGTGACTATGCATGAATATAAATAGTCTTAATTTTGAGATAAGTGGAGGAACACAGTGGTCGCCACCTTTTCTCTCATCTTTTGCATCATTAATAAAATGTTATTTCATTAAGTATTTGTGGGTTTGTAGATCAGAAAGTTCACTTCCTCATAGGATATAGAAAATTAATACAAGGCAAATATTTCGTTACATATCCATATTTTTATTAGAAATTGAAACATCCTTTAAATTTAATTCTTAATATTCCTAATTACATATCATAAGTTGAAATTGGAGCCAGAACAAGCAAAAGAGGAGGAATTTGCAAATAAAGTTTCATTTAATTTGAAATATTATATAACTTGTTCTTAGTAGACTGACAAGTCAGTTCTGCAATTACAAAGGCCAGAATCCTTAAGATAATTTGTTGATAAAATGTTAGGTTTTTGTTAAGAACTTAAGAGAATTCACATCCCCAGATCTCTAGGTCCTTTTGGCTCTGTTGCACGTAGAAAAGATTGACAAAATATCCTCTTGCATTGTAGCATCTAGACATGATAGAATCCTTATAAAACATTCTCTAAAACTGTTGTTACCACATAGGTTTCCCTTATGTAGTGACAGGTAAATCATGGGGTTAGCTCATTCATTTAACAAATTATTTTAAGCACAGAATGTTTTCCTTTCACAGAAGATTCATTTATTTATAGTTCCTAATGGCCTTTATCCAGGCAATATGTTTATATGAATTACTAAGACATAAATTTTAATAATCTACATTTTCTCACATAGCATTTGGCACCTTCCCTTAGAACCATCCTTACAAATGTTATTTGGGGAGAATGGAGTTTTAAGTAAAGGAAATAAATTGAGACTGTTTATTACTGAAATCTGAGGAAATAGGATGTGTGCAGAATAGTACTACTCTCTCTCAAAAGTAATACATAGAAGGATTAAAATTGTTTAAAGTTGATTTGTTCAGGGAAGGTGTTGGTGCGTTCATAGTAAAAAAAGTATATGACCAAGGTTAAGACTTTCAAGATAGCATGGCTGATTCTTTCATTATTAATATTAGGAATTACTATTTTGGAGATCTAAATCTAGGTTCAGTGTCTCCTAATGCATCATAGTATTTTCTTTTTTTCTGAAGAAAGGGTCTTTTTAGTCACCAACAAGAAATAGTTTTCTTTCAGGAATGGGAATCTGTAATTTATAAAAGAGAGATTTTAATCACATAAAGCTGACACTGACTTGTATTTGGTCAGTTGTGTAGATTCTCCAGTGTGGTTTGCAACTCTACAGCAATGCATTCAAGCTCATGTGTAGTAACCCTGACACACACCCCGTAGGCTGTGTGCTTGTTTGGGAATGTTAGTCCTTGTAAAAAAGCTCCCACGGGCTATGTCAAGAATGAACAGCTGGTGTGCTTCACCCTTCTCATCTTAGAGTTGTCCAGATCAGAGACTTGGCCAGAAAGCACCACACATTCTTCTAGTTTTCCTTGCTGTGTAAATCGGAGTGCTGAGGTATGGTGCTGAGGAGAGGGGACCTTCATTCCAGCCAAGAGCTAGTACACAGAACACATGCCAAAACCCAGGCTGTGGGAAGTGATGCTGGGTGCTCATTTCAGATAGCACTAGGACTCTCAAGATATGAAGTAAAATACTTAGTGATTTGCTTGATTCCACCCCCTCTCCCATTCAGAACACAAAAAAGAAAAACATACAGTGGAAGCCTTCTGTTGCACAAAATGTGATAAACTACTACATTGTCCTACAAATCATCCTTTTGTTTGTACTTGATTGATTCTTTGTGATTTTTCTTTTACAAATGAAGAGATTTATGCTTCCAAATTCCATTACTTCCACATGTTTAGAGTAGCACTATTTGTAATCAAAGACAGTATTTTGACATGACTGAGTCTGTGGTTTTTTATGCTTACATCTTTCTTCCATCATTTTATCCTATTGTCTTCCAGATAAATTTTGATTTTGACAAAAATATCCCTGTTTGTTGGGTGGGCTTTACTGGAATGTTTGCAGCACAGCAAGGTCCATTTTGGTTTTCAGCAGCCTGTTTTCTCTTACCAAGATTTCCATGAGGTTATATTTTGAAATGTTTTATAGATGTTTTTTCTGTAGTTTTTGTCTTCACTACTCTAGCTCTCAGTCAGCGTTGTTTTGAAATATTTTTCAAAGACTCATACAATCATAGCATGGTTTAGTCTTGAAGGGTTCTTAAAAATCATCTAGTTCCACCCCCTCCCTGCATGGGCAGGGACACCTCTGACTAGATCAGGTTGCTCAAAGCCCCATCCAACCTGGCCTTGAACACTTCAGGGAGAGGTCATCCACAACGTCCCTGGGTGACCTGTTCCAGTGTCTCGCCACCCTCATAGTGAGGAATTTCTTCCTAATGTCTGAACCCTCTTCCAGGTTAAAGCCATGACTATTCATCCGGTCACTACATGCACTTGTGAAAAATCCCTCCCTAGATTTCCTTCAGGTACTGGAATGATGCTGTAAGATCTCCCTGGAGTCTTGTCTTCTCCAGGCTGAACAGCCCCAACTATCTCAGTCTGCCTCCATAGGAGAGGTGCTCCCGCCCTTTTACCATCTTTGTGGCCCTCCTCTACATTTGCTGGAAGAGCTCTATGTCCTCCTTGTGTTGAGGGCTCCAGAACTGGACACAGCACTCCAGGTGGGGTCTCTAGAAAGCAGAATAGAGGGGGAGAATCACCTTCCTTGACCTGCTGGCCATGCTACTTTTGATGCAGCCCAGGATCTGGTTGGCTTCCTGGGGTGTAAGCACAAATTGACAGCTCACATTGAGCTTCTCATCAACCAACATCCCCAAATCCTTTTCCTCAGGACTGCTCTTAATTAGTCCTCTGCCCAATCTGTAATTGTGCTCTGTTCTGTACTACTTGGAGAATAGGAGCATACTGTAGTTAAAGCAATATTTTTTTTCAATTTGAAATAAAACATAAAGCTCAGTGCAAGTGTTTTACTAGTAAAAGATTTAATTTTAATTAAAAATTGCTATGTAGAGCTTAGTGATATATAAGTTGGTTGATGGTCTTCCTGAGCACCCCACATATCTTCTGACTATTATTTTGAGCTCCAGTTTGACTTGAAAATTAGAGTTTTAAAAATCAATCAAATCATATGCATAAAGACAGAGTTAACTTTAATAAGTATATATTTTATAAAACAAGACTTTTGTATGTGTTTTATAAGTATGTATATTATTACACAATTTATAATTGTGTCTCTAAAAATGTGTTCTTTTATTAATGCTTCTTTTAAAGATAAACTGATCCTAGTCTTAAAATACTGTTTCTAAGCAGTTACTGTTTATTGCTTTGTGCAATTACAAACACCATTGTTTTCCCTTTGTAGTTATTATAATCTTTGGATATGAGAAATGATGTATTTTTAATACCAACTTCTAAATGCACACCTCTTGACTTTTTTTCACTGTGACTACCCTGTGTCTCTTTCTCTTCCAGGTATGAACACATTCTGATAGCTCCAGACCCAGTACCATTGTATGCTCTGAAACTGTTGGTGGCCCTGACTGAACACAACCCTGCTTCTGTGAGGTGATACAACTACACATTCCCTGTTGTTCTGGGTTATTTCTGTTTCAAATAATTTTTTTTTCCATTAGGGATTAACAATAACTTAGATCTCATTGTCATAATCCTTTGGCTACCGTTTATGAAATTGAAAATCCTTGGAGAGTATGTTATAGAACACAGCCTTATCTCTCTTGTTCCAATTTTATATGGTCCTGGTTAACAGTGAAAGCTAGAGTCAAAGTCATAAGAATTTTAACATTAAAATTACAATTAATTAAAAAAAAAAATTAAACCCAAAGCACATTCAAAACTTTTGCCCAGTTAAGCATATTTGTACAGAGACAAAGGAAGTGTATTTGCAAAAGGCTTAGACCAGTCCATTAACTTTAAAGCTCTTCGGTTTTTCTGCAAATATAACTGCCCTTTTAAGTTCCTAAGTAGGAATTTTAATGTTTGGTGTAGGTTCATGGAGTATGTTTGAAAGTATCTTAATGTCTCTTTCTGAAGTTTAGGCTGTCATGGACACACACACAGTCTCACTCACATGTGTCTGCACACATGCAGCCATTCCTTTTCCCAGATCTGCCAAGAAAGTCAAATTTGTTCTTGCACTTGCTATTGTCTCTTCATGGTGTTATGGCTAAGAGGTCACTGCACCTATTGTCTTCCTTTGATTGATTGAAATGAGTTTAAGATTAAAAAAGCATATGTCAGGAAATCTATTTTTTCTCCCCACTATTTTTATTACTAAAGATGAAAACATCCTTTTTTGACCTTTTATCATATTACTTTGAACAGTGCTTTAATATACTAAGTAGACTAAAAATAAGCAAGAATATAGACTGAAATTTGAAATGGTTTGAATACATTCAAATGTATTGAATGTACTTAATTGTGTTTCTATTGTATAGAAGCTGCTTATGCTACTGCAGGATTTTATGTATTATAAAAATTAGAAGTACAGCATTCTAATTTTCAAATAAACCTACAGATATTCTAATACTTCAAGAGTTATAAAAATATTCCTTTAACTAGAATGATGGATATTATAGAAGCACTTTTTTCTCAGCATAATGAACTGTGTTTATTTGGGTAACTGTGTTTTGCCCTTATGCTTAGTGTAGGCACAGTGCATGCATACTCCTCGTGGTCTTCTTGCAGCAGACAGCAATTCCTTTCTTAATATTATTGAACATCAGCTGTAGATATCCAATGAACTACTAATAATTTTAAGTATCATTGTATCAGGTATTGTTATTTAAGGATGGGCTACTAGATTCCACATACTAACACACCTCTAGTTGTTGTTTCTTGATTATTTTACTGGCCCTCTTTTTTTACTTTCACTAAGACCATTTCTTTGGCTAGATTTCTGAAGGAATTGAATTTATAGAGTTCTCTTGGCCTGTCCTCTTCCTAATTCTTTATAATCTTTACAAAAGATTGTAAAATGACAAAATGTAAAATTCAGTATTTACCTTATTGTTTCCATGTTTTTCAAAGGTAGCTATTATTAGTAATAGTCTTTTTTTGAAATAAAAAAAATAGTTGGGAAGAGGACAAGATGAGGACTGCTCTGCTTTATTTAGGTTTTTTTCCATGAAAGTTTGTTGTCAGGCATATTTCAAATGTATGCATATTCAGAGTATGCATTCTCTCTTTCTTGCTCTCTCTTCTTTAATCCCACCATTTTTCTTGTGTCTCACACTTATCTTCTTCTTCCCATCCCCTCAGTCTTTTCCTGTGCGCTTCCCAATAAAGGTGTCCACATTTGAGCACTTGAAGGGAGACGTACTCCAAACTTTTGTCTTCTTTTTTCATAGCTGATACTATAAATCAGCTAACTAGCTGTGATATGAGGAAAAGAACTCAATAACATTCTTACCATTCTTTCAACACTTCTGTTTCCTACTATAGGTACTTTTTTCTATATGGCAGAGATGCTAAAATGTTATTATATTTTAGTCTCATAAGCTTACAATAAAATACTGCTAGTGTGGGACATATTTTGAATGCCTTTAATAATTAATATTCAGTAAGGACACAAAAAAATAGCCTGTAATCTTTGCCATTCCTCCACTGTTTTTAATATTCTGTATTATGGGAGCTCTTACACTCTATCACTTTCCAGTTTACCAATGGAGAATTCTAGTGCCAGTGATTCAGTTTCAAAGCACTTATCATTGCACGTACATGATCTTTGAAGCTGTTGTAGTTTCTTTCCCACTTTACTGGAGAGCTAACACATCAATGCTTTCCTCTCTTGGTGAACTAGCTAATGTGAGCTTTTATTAATTGCCATAAACCAACTTTTTTCCTTCTCACTAGTACTTTTAATTTTCTAGGTGAAGGTTGAAGTGCTCACTAAAGTAGATCTATTTGGTTCTAATAACTTCTCTGTTTTGATGTGTTTTCTTATTTTCTGTCATGTATATGTATAAGATAATACGGAGTACTTTTGATTATACATGAGCCTATAAGTCCTAGTTTGGCTGAGCTGAACAGTTGAATTACATGCTGGGTAGAGGTGTACAGCATTAGTGAGCATAGCACAATGCAGATGAGTTGAGAGAGATTGGTGGAGGCTGATACAGTTGTATTTTTGTTTGTTTGGGTTTTTTTAGGACTTGGGGGAATATTTATGTAGAGTTTAAAACCAACTCTGATTACACTAATTTCACACTATAGAAATTAAGTTGTAAGAACTCTAATTTTCTTGACAGAGAAATAATGCTGATATAAACCAGCAAAGAAGTCAAATGCTTTTTGCTTATCCAGTCATTTGGTAAAATATTTGCATTATTTTCCCTGCTGCTTTATTGAATACCACCAGGCAGGAACACTTAGCCAGCAACAGACTTGAAAAGTTGTGTGGCAGCTAATAACACTGTTGTCAAGTTGCACACCATTGTAATTCATTTCAAAGACAGTGTTCAAAGTTCATTATTGCAAGTGAGTTCTCATTGTCTATTCATGTACTGACTGTAATACTAATCACGGTTTTTAATGTTAAACACAACTCCTTAGTGTTACATTTTATAGAAGTTCCCCTTTAGTAAAGAAATTAGATATTAACCTTAAACCTGTAATTTTGTTTCCTCTTTTGTGTTGCTGATCAGTTGCTGAATGCCTAAGTTTTAAAAACGTGAGACTACTGTTTGATGTTATGGTCAAGTCAAGTGTTGAGAAAGATTTTTTTTTTAAGGTTCACATATTTACTCTTGTAATTAAAGTATTAAACAGAAGGAGAAAATACATTCATTCTTCGTTATTTTTACTTTCAGCGTTGATTTTTTTGTTATAACAAAAACTAGAGCAAATAATGAGGAAGGGTCAGCTGGTTAGGGTACTATGGTTGGAGATGCAGACTTGAGTGAATTCAGTTCTGCCACAAATGTGCTGTTCAGTGTGAGGTAAATCTAAACCACCATCCAATCCATTGTCTCGTGTTCAACTGCTGCAGGTGCTGAAATTCTGTAGGAAGAAGGAAAGTAAGTGGCTCCACACATTCTCCAGGCTTTCTTGGGTGCCTGTCAGTTGTTTTTTCAGAAGAAGCCATATAGGAAGATGGTAGCTATTAATGAAGAATTTTCCTCTACATGGGTTCAAAAAGATATTTTACAAATAACTTTCAATATTTATTGTTCTTTGTATGCAAGTGATTATGCCATGGAGTGTTTATCATCTTTAGAGGTTTTCTTTGTATTTCTTTGTTTACTCTGGCACTTGCCACTTAATTTGATGCCAGCACTTTCTTACAATGAAAAGGAAGCACACTCTACTTCATAAATTTCAGGGATATTGTCTCCTTTATCTGTACCTTTTGCAATCTGAACAGTCCAAACTATTTTAAGAGCCTTTAGTAGTGGTCCTTGTAAAATAGATTTTGAAAACTCAAGAATACTGTATCAACCATCTCTCCTGTGTCCACATATTCACTGACTTCTTCAAGTCGTGGATTTGACATTTCTTACCCTTACAATGACTGTCATGGTTCTTGCTCTATGCGTTCTCACCAGTTCTGTTCTACAGAGTAGCTTCTACTCTTTTGTTCAGCTTAGAATGTCTGTAATACCCAGATTTTCACATCGTCCCATCTGACTTTTCATACAATAACATCACATTTTCTGTCTTTCAAATCTCTCTTATGAAAGAGAGTTTTAAACAAGGTTACATACTTCGATCTCGCTTTGCTAGATGGTCAACTGCAGAAATAGGTGACAAGTCCTTCTCTTCTTCTGTGGTCTAATAAACCTCCAATCCTTTTTCTCTTCAGTAAGGCAGCTTCACAAAGAAAGTCTGTAATGTTGTAACCCTCTATGAAGTTAACATAATCTACTAGCTAAATTTCCCTGGAGATAGAAGGCTAGGGTTGAAGAAGAGGTTTGGAATATAGGTCTCTCTTACACTTTGAAAGATGTTTGGCAACCAACAGTACACAGTGAAAACCCAGAACTATCCTTATTAAAAAGAAAAGCAGTGAATAATGTATGAGGCCGAATCTTAAATCAGTATTGATTTCTGAACCTGGAAGATAAAAGCATTTTAAGGCTTAATATTGGCCAGATGAGCCAGATTGCTGCTTGGTGTTCTGGATATTACAAACCTGAGTTTAGGCCTATGTTCTCCACATATATAGATGTTTCTACTTTTTATTACTGGAAATTCTAGGACCGTGAAGGCACCTAAATCCTAATGCAGATCCAACTCAGAAATGCTGCTATTTCCAAATGCCAGGTGGTTTTTTTGTTGTTTTTTGTTATGGTTTGGTTTGAGTGGTGGTTTTTTTTTCAGTTTAATGGATAAAATATCCATAGGACTGAAAGATGTTATCATTATACTGAGTAGTGGTGGTCTGCCTGCTTACAGCTTTATTAAATGGATATAGTCTGTTCCCTAGAGACTGCATGGGAAGAACAAATAGAGGTAGCAGTATGTGCAAGAGCTGCAGCCTCTACACAAGTTAAAACTGGAAATGTTGATCTTAATTTTCAATTCAGATTTTAATCCCATTGTTGAATGGATGCCTTAAGCTCACTTTAATAACTCTTTTCTCCTTTAGATATTATTTAGTTATTTTAAAAAATATTTAAGAGATGCTTGATTATAAGTCTGTGAAGAAAAGGTCTTGCTTTGTGGAAAGCTTGTCAGCCTTGTGTTGTATCTCTCTTTCAAACTACCATTCTTCAGAGATTGTGACAGCCCTTTGGTCATGGAGTAGAATCAAATTTTGTAGGAATTGAGAACACTTGAAATCTGTGCAAGTTAACTGCCTAAAGAAGCAATCTCCAATGTATGAGCTGCGACCTTTCCTTTTGTCTCACCCACTCCCTTTCAAGGTGTAAGACCTACCTTACCTTCATTACTTAGGGCCTTGCAAACACAGGTTGGTGCTTATGCAGATAAGTGCATGTGTGTTTAAACCTTACAGATCACCTTTTGAAAAACCATACGGGTTCATTTCATTAACATTATCTGACTAACAAGGTGTTGGAAGTCTGAGATGTAAAGTGTATGCTTTGCCTTCTTGGAAATAATCTAACTTGCTGGTAGAGTGTTGATTTTGTTGTTCCATGAAGTATTTTTTCAACCTTATTCTTTCTCTTAACAGACTGTGTTTATAATTTCTCAGGAATGAAAATAACCAAAGGTCTTGGTTGATGTATAAGACTAATTGCAGTCCTTAGTTATGCAAATAGTAATGCATAAAAACCTTCAGGGATGAGATTGCTTAGCTATAGAAGGCCAGAAGCAAGAAAGCCTTGCTTGATACATACTGCTGTGTTTTTCACATCATAGAATGAATGAATATCTCTATTTGGAAAGGATCCATAAAGATAATTCAGTCCAGATCCCAGGATTATGTAAAACTAAATCATATGACTAACAGCATAAGGCTAAAATGTTTTTCAGGACTGTCTGAAGCTTTTTTGTATATCTAATAATTAGATTCAGCAAATGATGATTTTAGGTTTAAGAAATTGCATCTACTTAGGGCTGAAATCGCAGTCAGCCTTGACTTTATAAATACACAATGCATAAAAAAGAAAAGGCTTTGGAAAGTATCTGAGATACAGTTGAAATAACTTGTCTAATCAGCTATTGATTTGTTCTAGACAAGAAGTATTATGTTAGATAAAAATCTGAGAATTAACTTATGAAATCTATATTGCAATTTTTATTTGATAGAATGTAAAAAAGTAGCTTGACTGGAGGAAGGACTTGTGTTATTGTGCTTCCTGGCCTTTAAACAAGTCTTTAAAACTTAAGGAACAGTGTAATTGTTTTTCTTGCTTTCCAGCTGGATACAATATCAGTCTAAAATATGCAATCCCAGCATGGCAGAAAACACTAGTCTTCAAGTTTTAACAGCAACAACATCAAAAAAGGTCTGCTCAAGAAAATGGTTTAGGATCCTTAAGGGAAGTCCCAAAATGGAGCTTTTGTTTTCTAGAATTTCTAATTTCTAGTAGCAGTCATATAGGACTAAGATTACAGCTGTGATTGTTATGCACACTGAGAGGAAAAAACATCTGTAAAATGCTCAGAGAAGACTGAATGAATCAATCTACAGCCAATGTCAGTTTTTTTTTGTTTTTTTGTTTTTTTGTTTTTCCCAAGTTTGTGTACTAGGCAAACCAATGCATAGCTTTCCTGTTTTGGTTTCCCAGAGATAAGTGAAATAGAAAAATTACCAGCTATGTATCCATATTGAAACGTGTCACTGAACAAACTGAAATTAACTGTGGTGTGCAGGTTTTATCGCTAGCAATATTGGACTACTTTTGTGGTCAACAATGGAACCAACTACATTTATTATATACTGATAGCTAGGCTCTGTATATATTAAATAAAAAGTAAATATCTAATTTCAGGAGGAACATTCAGAGAAGTAATTGTCCTTTCTAGAGTGTCATCAATAATGTGAATTGGAACACTACGGGCGTAAACCTCAAATCCTTGCTATTGGAATGAATGAATAAGCTAGACCATTGAAAAAGGCTTGAATATGTATTTTTCATGTTTTAGACTAAATCAATTATTTTTCAAAGCTAGGAGGAAATATCGACTCATAGGTGTCAAGAGACCATGAAGATAACACGTAATGCAAATATTAATATAATTTTTTCAGGCAAAATATCCCTCAGGACTCGGCACTCAAGGGAAAGAAATACAGTTTTTCAAATCAGATATTTTTAAAGAGCCAAGACTGATGTATTTTTTTTTAATTAGAAACAAAGATGATATACACTAAAAAGCAAGAAATTCTATGTAATACCTGTAAGGCAGAAGTTTTATGTTGCCAGTGAATGTGCAGAGCACAGTCACAGAGGCTGTAACTTTGTCAGAGAGCTTCAAAAGTTTTCTTTATGACAATAAACCTTAGTGGCCCTCAAGTTTTTGGTTATAGAGTGTTCTTTTATACCATGTTGTAGGACTGCAATGTTTGAGGCTGATAACACACTTCACTTAAAAATTTAAAAGACAATTAATATAATTTTCATGCCCTCTTGGAGTTTGTCCTTCACTGACTGGGAATCACTTTTTGTTATGATTTTATATAAAACCAGAGGGACATTTTATTTTAGGATTATTGGTTAAGTATTCTAAATGACTTGTGAATAGACAAGGGTAAAATTGTAGGAAATAATGAGAAATTGGCAAAACACATGTTGTGATTTAGATGTATCAAAAGACAAATGTTTGTATAAAAAAATATGAATTTTGAAGCTGAAAACTGAACAGGAATTGAAAACTACAAATTCTTCTACCGTAAGCTTGCCAAGACTGCTGGCTAAATGACTGGAATTGCTTTGATACCCTTACAATAAATGTGTGCAGCAGACAGTTTGTGAGCTTACACTGGGACTGAAAGTAAACCCTTTTCATTTCACCACATAATTACTGCAAGTTTTCAGCAATTCATCTTCTGATACATAATAAAAACAAAACTTTTCTGGATCAATACACTGAATACAAATCTTCATATGGTACTTACTGAAAAAATATTTTCCTTGAATTTCATGTACTTAAACAGTTTTGACAGCAAATACCAAAGATATTTGAAAGAATATCCTGCTTCAGTTATTTCTCTTACAGTGGGGTTGTATGTTTATTTTCATTATCAGCTCTTTTTACTTTCTGTTTATGAATACCAGTCAGCCTTTACTTGTTAAATTTTCCATATTCAATATTAGTTATACATTTGTGAAACATCTTTAAAATATAATCATCGAGTAATGGTGATGCATATTGCTCACCATATTGTCATTGATTGTCAGTTGTTGTCTTTATCACAGACAACTGTCATTGTTGTGTTTATCTTCTTTTTACTGTCTACTACAAAAAGTAAAACATTAAATAAAAATCTAATTGTTTTATATCCAACATAATTTTCTGCCTGCATAAAGGCCAAAAGTCCTCTCTTCATTCTTTCCTCTGAGTCATTTGAAATGTAAACTACAGTAGCTGAGAATGCTTAGAAACTGGAATAGAAGAATAACTCTTATCAAGAAAATGAAATGTAAAATAATTGGTCACCTAAAGATAAAGTCGATAACTTCTCACTGATGTATTTTATGCTAGATACCCTTGTAAATAGTGCCTTAATATAATATTTCTTAAAATCAATATCTTTACCTTTGAACAGCTACTGAAGTGCACAGTATGTGTGACAATAAGATGACTTTGAAAGTTTCCACTTCAGTAGTGGGTCTTCATTATTTGAGATTCACACAAAAGGAGTAACTTTGTGAACTCTAATTTGTTCAAGGTACCAATGCATGGAGAGGCTATTTCAACTCAGAAACTCATATTTCTGAGTTTACTTGTTGTTTCAGAGTGCGACCAGTTCACCATCTCCACCAGCGTTCTATGCTGATAAAGTATTGGCCTTTTTGTGGTTGTTCTTTAGCCTTTATTGCAGCTTTTCAGTTTGATGATGCAAACATTTGCATGCTTGTGGGTTTAGATTTTTTGTGAACAATCCAGACAAAAAATGAGGTTACAAGTGATAGGACGAGGTTATGGGCTGTAGGTGAGCCAGGGGAGCTTTAGACTGGATTTTAGGAAGAATTTCTTATCTGAAAGGGTTATCAAACAGTGGAACAGGCTGCCCAGGGAAGTGGTGGAGTTGCCATCACTGGAGGTATTTGAGAGTTCTGGAGACACAGTGTTTGGGGATATGACTTGGGTAAAGTCCAGTAAGTGGTAGCTTATGGTTGGAGCCAGTGACCTTGAAGGTCTATTCCAACCAAGGTAATTCTGTGATTCGTAATTCTTAAGTCGTTTGTCAGGGATCACAATCAAAGTCTGATTTTATATTAATTCCTTGTTTTTATTGTGAATGTTATTTCCTGACTGACCTTTTTAGGAAAACACCTTTTTAGGAAAGGTGTTTATTTTTAAAAACTTATTATTGGTGTTTAAGTGTAGCAATTTTTTTACAAAACTTATGACATACTATATAAAACTTATGACATACTTATGACAATACTGTAACATGCTGATTTTTGAAAATGAAGTGACTTAAAAACACACATCTCAGTGTTTTGGAAAATTCAGTACTCTGTATTTTTATGGAAAAACTTCGCCCTGTTTCCTGTATTTAAGGGTGCTGCCACTCTAGGTATAGACTGCCTGCAGGCAAATCCTACTTATAAAGAAGGAAACCATCAATCTAGACATGTAGAATTCATGAGTTTGTATTTGAGTAGAGAATTTAGTAAAAACATTTAGGTAAAAAAAAAAAGCTAAAAGTATTTAATTGTTAGACTCTCTTAGAGGAATAAAATAGTAAAAAGATTAAATTGCTTTGCTAGTGACACAAGATCAGAAATTGTATTGATTTCAATCCATTTTTTTTTCCTAACTTGGTATAATATCCAGCTTGAACACATACAACTGAAAAGAATTTTGGATATGGGACCAATACAGATATTCTTGATGCCTAATAAGAAAGGAGTTAGTCTTATGCTATCTCCTCCAGACTGCCTTTATTATTGTGTACCAGAATTATTCCTGTGAGAAGCAAATGCAAGGCAGTGTAAATTCACAGCCTGGTGAATTCCCTTCCTTTTGCATGCAGCTGCAGGGACAGAATGGCTAAATTCTAAACCAGAAGTCCTGTTGTAAGACTTTACAAAGTAGGTGCCTGGAGCTGTTAAAGGAATCACAAGTGTAATAAAAAGCCTTTGTTCTGTGTTCAGTGTCTTGCAGTCCATGTATATTTTGCAAGGAGGCAAATAAGGAAGTATGAGAAAAACAGATCTCGTGTATTTTTTGAAAGCAAAATCAGAGGTATAATTTCCTTCTGAAAATTGTTAGAGTTAAAATTCAGACAATACTGATGGCAAGTCTCACAAAATCAAATGACCAGTTGCTTTGAGCTAGTGTAGTTTGGATGTAGATATAAATGAAAAGGAAATGCAAGTACTTGACATTTAGAATTATAATTGGCATAAATGTACAATTTTTATTCCAAAACAGTGCATTTTCCAAATAGGATAGAATCTGATATTATATAAATTAATATAATTTTTAAAAAAATCTACAGTGAACCAAAATACTTTTGATTTAGATTATGGGCAGTCTATGAAATAAGTTCCGTAGCTGAACTCCTCTTTGATCTGCTTTAAGATTTTTCCTTTGTAAACTTTGCAAGATAGCAATGAAGGTGATAATGTCACCTCTTGCAAACATATATACAAAGTGGGGATAAATTGGATTTAAGCTTTGTCTTAATACATTGCTTGACATAACTTCATTCTTCAGCTAAGTTACATGTATAATTTTCTTTAAAGACTGAAGCTCTTTTGTTTGAATCATATAGGTTTGCAGATGACCTTTAAGAATGTGATATTTGCTATGGTTTCTCAACAGCAGGTATAGCTGACTTTAACTCTGTAGAAATCAAGGCTGCTTACAGGTGGGGGGATGCCTGAATCCAAAGTCCCAGTGACAGCCCTCAGAAAAACTGGATCAACTGAGCTGGTCCTACTTAGGGTGTAATGAGAAGGTGACTTGTCTTGCTTGATGTCCAGTGTTCTTCTCTGGTGATAAGATAACATGTGGGACACCAGGGAGAGATGACCAACTAGCAAACCCTAATCCATCAGCCAGAAAGGCCAGGAAAAGTCTCTCTGAGGAGCCATTTTATGCTGATCATCATGGACAAGGGCACTGTAATTGGTCCATTTGGGTCACCTTACCCATCCTTCCCCACTGTCACTGCCAAAGCCACAGCCCCACAGCACCTGTGGGGTGCTCGGGCACGCTCAGGCCTAAATGGCCACAAGCAACTTTTAGTGTGGTACTCTCAAGCCAAGACACTTATATAACCTAATATACTCTGAGAAAGAAGAGTTCTTCTCTTATCTGTAACTTGTGCTTTTACACATTTCTACATGCTGTTTTTGAACATTGTTCATTTGCATGAATTTACACAGCATAATACAGGAAAGAGTATTTAGTAATGTAATTCATATGTCATTGTAGTGTTTGTGAGAGAAATATGTGCTTTACTAATTGAACACATTTGGATGAACAAGGCTGTTACTTAGCTGTATTAAACACATTCATAGATGTGCATACGATTATTTTGCTTTGTTATGTTTTCACCAGTTTAATGAGTACGTTTTTCTTGTGTCTGCATGAAAGTCTTGTACAGCGTAATAAATCTTATTAAAAACGCTAAGCCACCACTCCCACTCAAACTTTATATAGATTCTCTGATCACAGTTATTACATTTAGGTCAATGCAAGGATCATAGAATTAGGAAAAGAATATGAAATAGCCAATAATTTTTTATACCTAATGCACATGTAAGACTTCTAAGTAATTCTCAGTTCTTCCTAAATACAGTTGTTCTGTTAGCATGCCTGTCATTCCTTATTACCATATTATATATCCTTTACATGATATGATTGTAGCAAATATGAGCAGCTAGAGCTGTGGTAGGTAATATCAGTCTAAATGAAGGATTTTATGATTTTATGACCCTTGGATGTTTGTTCTAGCCCCCTTTCCAATTTTTTGTTCTAGCCCCCTCATTAAGCTCATAGAAGAGAATGTGTAATTCCTTTTAGTTTCTTTAGTTCACAGTCTAGTGCATTATCTTACAGTATCCAAAAATAATACCTTCTCCTTTTTCTTACTGGACACAAGTGAAAACTATTAAATGGAAGCATGTAATTTTAGTAATGTATGGGTTCTTTTTAACAAATAGTTTATCAATCAGAATTAATCTGATCATTGTTGTACCAGAAGACAGTACAGGAAAATGTAGAATAAAGCTTCAAATGTGGAACTATTTTAGTCAGGTATGACTCCTGTTTGCTCATAAATAATTATATTTAAAGTTTCTCTTCTTAACTGATGTACCACTTACAAGACAGTTTTGTAGTATGTAATCTGTGATGAGTTTCCTGAATAAGTGTGCAGAAGCCTCTGCCTCTATAGTCACAATGGACATGTTTAACACTTTTAGACAAAAACTCTTTGCTTACATTCTGCATTTATTACATGTATTTCATAATACAGTCTTGTTTTATAGCTGTATCCCAATCCTAAAACCTACCTAATATTTATAAACTACTTCATAATGTTATGAAGGCACAAGAAAAGAACTGGGTAAATAGGCATCTAGTACAGTGTGTAAGGAGAAGAAAGAATTACTCTTCAGCTTCATAGAATCATAGAAAGTTGGGGATTAGAAAGGGACCTTGAAAGATCATCAAGTCCAGCCCCCCCTGCCAGGGCAGGGTCACCTATAGCAGGTCACACAGGAATGCATCCAGGTGGGCTTTGAATGTGTCCAGGGAAGAATTTACACAGCATAATACAGGAAAGAGTATTTAGTAATGTAATTCATATGTCATTGTAGTGTTTGTGAGAGAAATACATGCTTTACTAATAAATAAAGGTGTTTGGGGTTTTAAGAATAGAAAATGATGCATAATGTGAAGTATTACTCTTTCTTGAGAATATTCTTCTTATAAATAGTTATATACTGGATTTTACCTGATTTTGAAATTCTGGATAATACAACTAAATTTTTTTGAGTAAAATGCCTCAATATTGAGAACTGGCTGACAGATTTATTATATTAACATGCTAACCCAGAGAAGTTAATGTAGCGTACTTTAAAAAACACAGCATATTTAAAATTTCACTGTGTCTGAGTCCATTAATTTAAATTATTTAATGGTGCATGCTGTTGGGCAATATGTATATTATATTACTGTATTTTGATTAATTTCTGCCACTTAAAAATATTAATTTAATCACTGCTCCACTCATTTGAGTCGCATCAGTGAAACAGACCTAGAACTAATTTCCAAAACAGTATAACATTGCTGTTTCTATTTAATAGCAGACGTGTGGAGTTCTTTTTTCTTAAGAACTAGTCAAAGACTGAGGTTCTGGGTCATGAATTTTGGCAACAACTATTTTACTACTCTGCTTTTTTGTGCGTTTAGTGTGTTAAACAAGAATTCTCTTCTCTTTCTAAATAAATCTTAAAATGTGTTTTTACAGCCTTGTGGAAGAAACCCATCTTTTTCCAGTTCTTTTCCAAGTCATCTTGGTAAGGATATTTTTTATATATTCGTATATGTATATACATACACACTTGTAGATAGGTATCGTATCTTCCAAATCATGTCAGCTATTAATTTAATAAGAGATGTTGATAAAATGGAATTGAACAGCTTATCTATACAAAAGAATCTAGTGTAAGTAGATTCTATCTACTTTATAAAACCTTTCTAAGATATTTTTTAATTTTGAACTAAATAAAACCCTAATGAATACTTAGTACACATTATAAATAAATACACATAGTTTATGCAGTATGAGCTGATTGCATACTTGATTTTGTATCATTCTTGAAATTCAATCATAAATGGGATTCTGAACCAAACATTTTTTTCCTCTTAGATTTAAGTATTTTAACCCCTTTTAACTTCCTTTGCAGTGATTTTACTGCCTATCATTTTAAATCTCTTTAATACTTCATAAGAATATAAGCCTTTTATTATTAATAGATTTTTACAGTAGCATGTAGACGACGAGCTTCCTGCTATTTTGTGTACCTATATGTACAAATTGTTGTAAGTATTAACAATAAAAACATTTTACAGTGTTTCATAAATATTTTTGACCCAGTGTAAGTACTGCTTTAGGTAGTAACAAAAGAGGAACCCAGTAAAATATAGAAGTCAAATGCTTGTTAATATTCTGAAATACGAAATTAATGTTTGAAACTTCTCCAGGGGTTGGAATATTGAGGTTTAACTGCCGATACGTATGCACATGCGCGTATATATGTACATATATACATGTGTTAGTATATAGCTATGAGTATCTAAGCATGGTTATGATCTCAAGAAATATACACAGATCTTGAAAAACTCTTTTAACTCTTTAAAACTCATATCTATAGTCATGGTATTTGAAATGTTCACATGCCATGCCATGTAAGTAGGGTAAGTTGGAGTCTGCTGTAAATACTCCCTCTTGCTGTTTCTACACACAGTTTGACCTCATCAGTTCTAGACGGAGGTTTTCTTCAAAATCATCTTCATGACTGGTGGTTGTCAAAGGTTTCATAGCTCTCTTAAACCTCTGTAGCTATTTTGCAACGTAGGGGTAGAGTCCTAAGAGGAAAAAGCTTATAGCTTTCAGGGAACAAAAACAAAAAAGCCTTTTAACATTCTTTGTTCAGAGAAGACACCTGGAGTGGCTTCAGTTGCCTTATATAGCAGTTAAACTTCAACTGTGTTGGATGTCAGCTGTGGTCATGGTTGCCTTTAGGGGGTGTGAGACCCTGAACAGGTTGATACCTTCCCTACTGTTCCCCTAATGAACAGTGAATTCAGCCAAGGGATGCCAGGCAATTGTGAAGGCTGGGTAGCCAGGACTAATCAGACTGGAAGGATTAATTATTAGGCTGGTTATCCTCATGACCAGAACAAATCAGCAAACTCCTTCCTTATAGGTTTCTGAAATAATTTTTATGGTTGTATTAGTGAAGGGAGCTGCATATCATTTGCTTTTCATTACAGTCCATAAACTATTCTTTATCAGGTTTTATACTTTTATTGGTCTCAAGAAACAGCACAGTTTGGTAACATCAAGCCCTGTTGTTGAACCTAGAATTTTACCAGATCCTAAAATATTCAGTTATACTTCAACCAATACATGATTTTGTACTGTCAGTAAGTTAATGAGAACTATTACTATCAAGTTCAAGGAGTATCACTAGGACTTAATTTGTTATGCTAAGATCAAATGGCCAATGTTTTTTCTCTGTATCAATATATGTAGCTTATGTTCTTTCCAGAGATGCCACTGACGGGATATTGGCTCTTTTAAGCTCTGCAGGGAAATAATGTGGGCTTAGAATTGGAAAATATCTCCAGGAGCAGTCTTAATTTCTAAACTGTAGCACAAACAAGGTGGCGTTGAATGTTCTAGCTTTAATCTAGCTATCACAGCAGGGAAGACATGATGGCTTGCAGGTACTGAGCATTCACAATACATAAGTTTTAGTGTGACTGCTTCTCTGTGTTCACTGATGTACAGTTACACTATGTCATATATTACATACTACCCTATGTTGTGGTCTAAGCAGTAACAATGAGAATTAGCTATTTCTTACCATCTGTCATGTATCTGGTCCAGTTAGATTTCTGAACTCAGCTGAATCACACCAAATGTATTCTTTCATGTCATTTATGACTGTGATTCTGTAAATGTTACAGGTGCCAAACAACAGGGACTGTATCAATGAAAAAGGCTGTTACTGTCTACCTCAAAAGTTGTTCTGAGGGAATAACCATCTGTTTGAGTCACCTGAGCTAGGTTTTGGTTACTAATCTATTGGTAACAGGCTTTTAAATGTAGTTGCTGGTCCCCTAGTAACCCTCAGCACTCATTTATCATTCAACACTTAGTTACATTTAGGAAATACAAATTAATAGTGTACTTTGTGACTATATGAAAGACCTGGATACAGTCCTTTGTTGCAAAACTTCAAAGGAGACTTTCATGTTACAGCTGAATGCAGATTAATTTCATCAGTACCCCGTTGCTAGATCCTAGTGCTAGTGGTTGCATAGGTTAAGAATAGTTCTACAAAGCCGTGTGAAGGTAAGAGTGCCATGTGAGTGGCATTTGTGTTGCTATAATGCCTAAAAAGAGCAGTGAAGATGCAGTGATGTACATCTGTGGAGAAAGGAAGGCATCAATAATACATAAGTATGTCCAGGACAATAAGTGATTGAAAAACAGAAGGAAAGCAGTCATCATAATATGCAAAATTTAAAATGTGCAAATTCCCATTGCTAACAAGATTACAAATAATGACCCAAATTCCAAGGTGATTAAGTGATGCCGAAAGTTGGGTTGATACAAGGTATAAATATGAAATGCTGCTTTTCATGAAGCAGAAGGGATTGTAGCAGGGAAAGTTACAGTGGGATATGTTTCATGTTTTAATTTCTTGCTGCCTTTTCCTGCTACATCCGTAGTATTCTGTTCCTAATGTATTTTACTGTATCAAATCTGCAATCTATCTGAAATATCACTATTATATACAAAATATTCTTTTTGAATTGTTATATTTGTGGAGTGAGGTTGATGAAGGAATTGGGTCTGTCTTACTCCCTTATTTATAAATTGTGGTTATTTGTATTTTAGATTGCTCAAAAAATGCTTCAAAATCATGCAGGCAGACACTGATCCTTTTGGAAGATGTGCTTCGCTTACTCTGTTGCAATTGCAGTTCAAAATCAAGTTCATTGTTCCATTGAATTCCATCAGGAAGAGGATATTAGCTAGATGTGATTATAAGAGTTGTCTCAGTTACATCAATTTTAGTCAAATATTCCTACTGTAAGATAAGAAAAAAAATTCTTTTTTAAAAAAGCCACTGATTTTGTAAAAATATTGTCTAAATAAGGGATACATAGCTATGTATTACTAGATTGCTTTTTTAAAAAAAAAATTAAAAATAATTTTAACCGAAGCCCTTCTAGAAAAACAAAGTTATGGGAAAGAAGTCGCGTAACAGCCAAGTGGAATCAGTGGCTGGATTTTATATTTCATTTTAATATTTCATTTCCATTTCATTTCACTTTAATTGGAGGCAGAAAATCAAGCTACTGGAAATCGTTACAGTGAGAGATTCCACTCCTTGTCATCCAGTTAAAGGAATGAAGCCACCCACCTAGAACCATTTAAAAA
The DNA here is from genome assembly GCA_038090715.1 of Florisuga fusca. Lineage (NCBI taxonomy): Eukaryota > Metazoa > Chordata > Aves > Apodiformes > Trochilidae > Florisuga > Florisuga fusca. The sequence continues at coordinate 41,237,050 of JAAWXA010000002.1, read as the reverse complement.
TAATACTTGTTTTCAGCCAATAATTTCCTGTGAAAATACTGTGAAAATGCTATAAAAATGGTTTCTATTTTCTGCTGAGAAACTACAGTCAAATATCATGTGAGGGAAATTGTAGAGGTATTTCTCTGTTTAGCAGTGTCATGAATGATAGCTATAGAATGATAGAATAATTTGGGTTGGAAGGGATCTCTAAAGGTCACGTAGTCCTACCCCCCTGCAGTAAGTAGGAACATTGTCAGCTAGATCAGATTACTCTAAACCTTGTCAGTCCTCACCTTGAATATCTCCAGGGATGAGGCACCAACTACCTCCCTGGGCAACCTGTTCCATTTTAACAGCACCCTCATTGTAAAGAACTTGTTCCTAACATCCAAGCTAAATCTACTCTTCTCTAATTTAAAGCCATTGCCCCAAAGTGGCAGAGGTTATTGCAACAGTTGAAGCATTAGTTTACTTCTGTCTGCTAAACTAAGCACATCTTAGTCCAGTGTGGTGCATTCTTTCTTGATTGTCTAGAAGAATAGGGAGCATGTTTCTAACTCTTTCAAGACCATTCAGGATGGATACTTGCAGCAGTAGGTTAGGAGTCTCTGGTTCTTCTGTAGGGCATATGTTGCTGCTGGAGAAAACTATTACAGCATATATGGCAAATTATATGAACTCTAGAACTCAATGGGATTAGGCACTTGGTCCTCTCTGCTGTAAATGAACTTTGAGCTCAAGTCCCATGTTAAGCTATGTGCTTGCATGAGAAGATTGATACTAATAGTAACTGACAGCTATGGACATTTCACTCCAGTCTGCTGGCATACTCAATCCTTAATTTAGCCTCAAGCCTCTACTGAAAATCAACACAAAGATCTCTGGGAATGGTTAGGCAATGTGTGTTGTAAAGAACAGGAAATACTATTTATTTTAATAACTTTGTGTGTGGTATTCCTGTTCCTGACTGCATACTCAATGCTGGTATAAATAGTTCAATGCAATGGCTCGTTTTGGTGTATTTTGTCTGCTATTAGGGAAAATGTGCATTTCTACTGTATCTGAAATTAGATTCTAAGAGGGATTTTTGTGCTGCCATAGAACAGGTATTCATTATAGTTAAGAGCATTAGATTTATCTGTAAGTATCTTTTTTTTTTTTTTTTTTTCCGTCTCAGTTTGTGAAGTGTGCATATTTCCTAAAATCTGCTAGGTTTGATAGCCAATATATACACTGTGGCAATATATGTAAAACTTCTGCAACAGACTAGGAATGTAATCTGTGAGGATTTCTGAAAGAGAAAATGCCAAAAGTCTATTTTAATGGATGGTTTGTAAAGGAAAAGAGCTGTTTACTTTGAAACAAATTTAATATCAAAAAATAGATTAAGGAGAAACTAGTGAAAGAGTGTCAAGACGATCTTAGAATTTATGTGTTTGGAATGATAAAAAATTATGAGGTACAGTTTAAATCAGACAAATTTAATGCAAATGTAAAAATTACCATGAGTAGAAGAACTTTTTAACTAAGAGTATGGTCTGAATCTTTTCCAAACAGAAAAATTACTTAGTAATGAGCTGAAGTCCTGTGTCAGTATTCAGTAAGATACTATATTTATTTTCTCTTTACTCCTAATTCAAATGAATAGGAGTGTTTCTAAAGGATGAAGAAGATACTGTAAAAGGCAGTAGATACAGTATGATAATTGCCAGTTTTCAAGGACCAAAATGTGGCTCATCGGATAGAAGAGGGTTTTGTCCATTCTGTTAAGTTGTTTATACACTTTAGACAACATGCATGGTATAAAAGCCATTTCTGATTGTGGTTAATAAGGAGAACCCATGGTGTATGATTTCTTTCCCAGATATTGTTAGGTGATGGTCGGTGGCTTTTGGATATAGCAATCATAGAATCATAGGATATCTCAAGTTGGAAGGGGCCCATACGGATCATCCTGTCCAACTCCCTGCTTCTCACACTACTACCTAAAACTAAATGATGAGCCCAAGGGTGCTGTCCAGATATCCTTTGAACTTTGCCAGGCTTAGTGCCATGACCACTTCCCTGGGAATTTTATTCCAGTGACTGACCACCCTCTCAGTGAAGATGTTTCCCTAATGTCCAGTCTGATCTGTTACATTTCCTCATGTTCTGCTGCTGGTCACCAGGAGAGAGAGAGCATATCAGCCCTTCTCCTCCCCCTGCCCCTCCTTGAGGAAGTTGTAGACTGCAATCCAGTCACCCCTCAACCTTCTTCAAGCTGAAGAAACCATGTGACCTCAGGAGTTACTTGTAAGTCTTGCCCTTGAGACGTTTCACCATCTTCATCACTCTCCTCTGGACCCACTCATAGTCTGTCCTTCATATATTGAGGCACCCAAAACCACAAATGGAGTATCAAAAGTGATGGGAATGTATTCCAGGTTCTCAGGGACCACGTGGCAACCACATCTTGCCCACTTGGAAGGCTGCTATATACTTCTCAGGTGAAGTGTACCACTTCTTTTGTGTTCTTTTTATGAATATTATTAGGAAATTCTGTAGAATTAAAAGTTTTTCATGGACAGCCTTGAAAATTTTCTAAAAAATTCCTCTGAAGAGATGCTAGATTTAAACAGAATGGGAATGGCTTTCTTTCGCTCCATAACCTTGAGAAAATTATTGTTATAGGGAGTTTTGTGGGTTTTTTCCAAGTGGTATTAGTAGCTGGTTACCATCTGTTCTTGTGGAGTTTCTTCAGTCAAACAGTTTTGACTGGCTTCAATTCAACTTTCTAATATTGAGAGGTTGTAGTGGTAGTAGTTAAATGTGTATTTGTTAGAAAAGAAAGAATCTGAGAACAGGGTTTCAGTTTTTTTCATTTACCTGAAGTTTTTAATTTACATGATTCATGGGATGAAGAATGAGGTTGTTCGCATAGTACCAAGAGGGCTGAGCACTGCTTCCTATTTCAGCTGATGGTCCACATTTCTTCTTGACCCTGAGCAAATTGTATAAGCCTTCTTTTTCAGATCTGCTTAGTGTACTGCTATCCCTCATGTGTGTGTTGAATACATTTACTGTTACAAAACTGTCAGAAATTGGTGCTCATCATTCTGAAACTAGGCCTGGTTATGGTCTCAGCTGGACCTTATTAAAAATAATTCTTTAATGAATTTTCCTTATGGTAAAGTAATATCAAAACCACAAATGTGCATCTCAGGGATGTAGGGATAAAAACTTTATTAGGATTTAGAAGGTATTCAGTTTTTGTTATGAGAAGTGCTGTACAAACTCTAAATAAATTTGAGCAGCCCATTTTATGACTGTCTGTCATCAGTAGGATTGCTGGTGGAAAAAGAAAGATGTATGAGGGGAATCAGAGCCATCCTTTAAATCATGTAAATTAATATTGTGACTAATAAAATGGCTTTTAAAAAGGAAAACAAAATTACTAAGGTGTATCCTGTCACTCTTCTTATCTGGAAAATTATTTTTAGTCAGTTCTCCTGCTAGGGGAGGGAATAAAGTTATTTACAAAATCACCTGAAGCTCCACTTCTTAGAGAAAAATTGAGTCCACGGTATTATGTTCTTTTATAGGAGGTAAATTTAACTATTTGCATTTTAAAGGAATTGCTTTCTATTGCTAGACACTAATATTTTAGTATGTATGTTACATAACTATTTTAATTTTATGTTCAGTGCTAAGGGATCATATATAAACACTATTCTTATGTGTTTCTTGCTTGTTTTTTTGTACTGTTCCAGAAGTTGAAAATTTTATGCATAATAAACATAAGTCTAAAAGATTTTATTAAGGTTTTAAAACTAGCTATAGCACGCTGGAAAAGGAAATCACAAACAAGTAGTGAAGTATGTAGGTCTGCTTTGCAGAAATAATGACCATGATTACTGCTGATACTAGAGCACGTTTCTAAGTTTTATGATGTTTTGACTGTTTTCGTTCTCTTTGATCTCACTGTTTACGTTTTATTTTACTGGTCTTCCATAAGCAAGCAAGCACCCTGTGTTTGTGAAGGTGGTTGGTTTTTTTATAATACATTTCTAAATGAGTTAAAAGTCAATGGTTGCTTTGTGTATTGTAGTATAATGTCTTACAAGTTGTCTTTGGAAAGAAAATATTTTTACCATGCATTTCAAAGAGAAAGTTGTTGCAGAGTAGCAATTGCTGTTATGCCTTGCATGGGCCTATCTCTGTCTTTATCACTTTGTTGCTCTGACTGTTCAAAGAATCACAGAATCACAGAAAGTCAGGGGTTGGAAGGGACCTTTGAAGATCGAGTCCAATGCCCCTGCCAGAGCAGGACCAAAACTAGAGCAGGTCACTCAGAAATGTATCCAGATGGGTCTTGAGAGAAGGAGACTCCACAACTTCTCTGTGGAACCTGTTCCAGAGCTCTGTAACCCTTACAGTAAACAGATACTTCCTTGTGTTGAGGTGGAACATCCTGTGCTTTATCTTGAATCCATTGCTGCTCATCCTATCACAGGGCACAATTGAGAAGAAGAGGTCCCTTCCTTTTTGATGCCCAGCCCTCATATATTTATACACATTAATTAGATCCCCTTTCAGTCTTCTGTCCAGACAAAAAAAACCCTGGTCTCTCATCCTTTCTTCATAAGGCAGGTCTTTCAGTCCTTTAATCATCTTGTAGCCCTCTGTTGTACTGTCTCAAGTAAATCCCTGTCCCTCTTGAACAGAACTGGATGCAGTACTCTAGGTGAGGTCTCACTAGGGCAGAGTAGAGGAGGAGGAGAACCTCCCTTGTTCTGCTGGACACACTCTTCTTAATGCAGCCCAGGATACCATTGGCCTTCTTGTCCACAAGGACACATTACTGACCCATGGATAACTTCTTGTCCACCAGGACTCCAAGGTCCTTCTCCATGGGGCTGCTCTCTAACAGATCACGTCCTAACCTGTACTGGTGCATTTTGTTATTCCTTCCCAGGTGTAGGACTCTGCACTTGTTCTTGTTGAACCTCTTGTTGAATCTCTTGATGATCGTTTTGCTTTCTGTACAGGCAACTAGAAAGAACATAAAAAAGGCTGCATCAGGCCATGCCTGTGGTCTTGACCAGCCTTTTGGTTTTGTATCTCTTTTCACTGAGTGAAGAAACAGCTCCTTTTGTCTGTTTTGAACATGCATTCTGACAGGCTTATTATTTCTTGTTTCTGCTTTCAAAAAATCAGCAAACAATCTTCATCCATTTATGACAGCCTTGATTTTGTAAATCTCAATATTCCCTCTCAGTTTGCTAAAAGAGATAGCTGGAATAAAAAGCCATCATTACTTGGCTATTTTAAAATGGAAGCTATTCCACACTTTTGATCATTCTTGATGCTTTCTCAGAATAGTTTCAATTTTTCTATGTAATTTTTGAGATGTAGGACCAGAATGGAGTGCTGAAAGGGTGGATGAACTGTGGGTTTATAAAGTGGCCCAGTGATGTTCAGGTTTTTCGGTTTTTGTTTTTTAAATTTTTATTATTATCCTTTCTTCTTTTCTTGGTTCTGTTTTTCTGATTCATGTGAAACTGTCTTTCCTAATCTGATATTATTAGTTCATGCATGAAGTTAGGACTTTTTCCCAACTATGTGCATTGCTTTCTGTATGTTAAATTTCAGATACAATCTTTCTCCTCTGTATTTACATAGATTCCCTCTCTGTGAATAAGCTTCACACCTCTCCATATTTAATACAAAACGTTTCCATGGGATTTTTATTTCATTAAAGACCTTTCCACTTATTCATTATAATTGGACCATTTTCACACTTATTAGTGAAAAATATTTTGGAGGTGGTTGAGAATGAGCAAAGGGATAATTGCACTCCCTTTTAATTAGAGAATTAACTGGTATCATCATCCTCAGAAACTGCATTACTTCTATCACACCCCTTTTCTCCAAATGTTCCTTAGCATTTGCTGCATTTCTTCTATATTTTAATTTAATATAGCAGCAAAAGTAGTTAATCTTCTGGATTGGTGGCTCATTCTGCTGTGAATAAAATCAAACAAATTAAATTCTTTATCTTTCATCCTCCATCCAACCCCACTTTTATCAGTAACTGGTAAATTTCACCTCCTGTTCCTTCAGCTTTTTTTTTTTATCTCACTCTCACAGTCTTGCAGTGTCCAGCCTTGGACATGTTTCATTTTATTTAGGCTTGTCCTTTAATCAATTTTTAACTTCGTAGTATTTATATATACTACACACACATACATATGAGTGAACATATATATAAAAAGCATACATGCATATATGAGACATAATTTATTGTTAAAGTTGTCCATGTCTTTGTGACCTGATAAGTGTTCTTCATGCTGGATTCTGTGACATAAAAACAGAAGAAATATGCCTAGTCCCAGGACTTACCTATCAGTTGACTGTGAGCAAGGAGTAGGGAGGACAAGAGTTTTGGGAAGCTGAGAGAGCTCCTCTTGTTTGTGTCTGCTGCATGGCCCAGGACTGGCTGGGGTGCAGCCCTGCAGCCTTTCCTCACTTCCACCCCGACTTGGTCACTGATCAAGCCAACAGAGACCTCAAGAAGAGGATCAAATGCTACAAATATGTGTAATGCAGATGCTGCAGAAAGAGTGTGAGTGATAATTCTTTCTAGCATGGGACTTTACAAGTCTAGTACAAATTTATAGACTTTATGAATTAGAAGTTGGGGAGGGAAACCTGATCTTACCATAGTTTGTGGGGATTTTATGCAAAATATTAAATAGGTTGTATAGAAACAAATTGTCAATGAAAACATTCACCAGAAGTGATTAATTCCTACATTTAAATACTTAGTTATTCTTGCTGCAGAAATAACATTAAAGCAAAATCTTATTGCTCACAAAATTTGTGGTTCTCATACTGGCTGAAACCAGTGCATCAATTTACCTTTCCTGCTAATAATTAAGGCAGAGAAAGCATTTAAGTAACAATTTCATAATGTAGTAAAGCTGAGATTCATGCTATTCAGAATTAAAGTTACTGATCTTGTGACCAGAATTTTACTGTGACATTATCTATGTTCTGTCAAATGACTGAGGTATATCTTCTGATCTCATCTGGATAAATATTGGTGTAGGAATGTGGCACTTGCTGACTTTACATTTATTGACCAGCTGCATTCTGATGACTAAGGTAATAGCTATTGTGTGCTTCACAATAGAGCTTGTAGAAGAATATTGAATGTCCATGAACAGCTTCTGGCTGGCAGAGGTTGTATATTATGCTTCTGAACTCTGATAATTTATCTAGAAATTTGTCTGGTTTGGCTTCAGTTATGCATAATACATTCCTTATGTTAATGACTTGCTGAAGAGTTCATATTGCAGGATGGTAATTAGATTTTAGAATGCCAGTCTTCCACAAAGGAAAACAGTTTAAATCTTAATATTCTGCTTTCAAGAGTAATTTGCTTATTGTATTATGAGCTTAGTTTCTAAATATATTTTGGTTTATAAAATGTTGTTATAGGCATGCTTAAGAATCATTGCTTTGCTAAAATAGGTTTATAGTCAAATATATGCAACAAGATTAAACCTTAGTTTACCTACTGTGAGTTTGTAATTATAATTTTAATAGTAACATCATCTCAGAGAGTCAGCTGAGATTTTGCAAGTCTTTTTTTTTTTTCTGTTATGTTTGTGTTTCAAGTCTCCCATTAGTATTACAAGATGGAGTTTTTGCCCCTTGCTTGCTTTGAGCAAGTATTTCTTTACTATTCATACGAGTATGGGAAGCAAGATTGGGCCCTAGAACTCTTTCTTTTACATTTACTTGGTCCCTTTCAAATTCCTGGCTACCAAACATAGTAGTAACTTGTTCGAACATCATCATACTACACACAAGTTGCTGAGGACTTTTCACTCTGCACTTTTAAGTGGCAGCCATAAATTGCTCCCTATGGCAGATACGTAAGCACTGTTTGGTGTTTAGTGGTTGACACTACTTTTAACTTCCCATTGCTGTGTTGTGTGGGCTGATTGGGAGTCTGGCAATAAGTTAAGTTTCATTCAAGGACAAAACAGATTTCTTTGAATTACTTCGATGAGTAAAGTAGGAACCAAGGAGAAGAGATGCGTACAGAGGTTGATAGCTTCTTCTGCTACTGCAGAGAGACAAGGATCATTCTGCAAACAGTCTGATTCAATTGTTACTGTATATTGTGAAGTTCCACATTTGCTTACCCTGTAACAAGTTGTGGAGAGGGATTTAAATTCACTGCACGTAGCTATCTTTAGGGCTCACATCTGGATGGCACTGCAGGAGCATATTGCTGAAAGCAAACAGACTACCCGTTTTGATGGTAACAATGGAGTCTGAGAAAACACTGGATGCCTGAATAAGATTCCATTAAAAAAGGGGGAGCGAGAGGGATGTCTAATGCATCCATTTAATGCAGAACTCTCCAGAGAGTGAAGTGGGGATTATGCCTGCTGCCCTTCTTATTAAGGGCCGGTATAGAAGATGCTTGTTGGACGAATGGTATCTCCATAACAGATGCTCTATTACTCATGAATACGTTTCTAATTATATCTTAATGATCTCAGCCACAAATAGGGAAACAGAAATCGTTGTCTGAGATGTTACCTTAGTGGCTGCAGGATTGGCAAGGTTTAGATTATCTGTCTCCTCTCAGTATTCCCTGGGGGCTTCATTGTGAGAAATGAGACTTGTTTATGATGGTGAATTAAATTGCTGTAAAAGGTTATTTCAACATACAGTTGGGAAATCATAATAAAATAATTTAGTAAAAATGGGAGCTAGAGTATGCTTAATGAAACATGATTGGATTTAATTTTCTTGCTATTTCAATCATTAAAGGTACATTATCCTTTCTCAGAGATCATTTGGGCTCTTTGCCATGGACCCACTCTTAGTAACTGTCTGAAACCTGCATGTTCCATTAGGATATAAAAATGGCTAATAATACCTTACTCTCCTCTCCTGGGCTTTTGTAAAATTTGTTACCAGCTTTTCAGATATATTTTAGCTGGTTTCCTCTTTCATCTTTTTATTCCTTCTCATCTATAGTACACAATATTCAGTATGAATAACTGTTTAGGGAGGATAAGTTGAATGAAATGAAGTAAAATAGTAATACAGTTACCTTAATAACTGTAAAATAACTTATGAGTAATTAAAAAATTAACTCCTTTAATTATTACTAGTACTCTTTGTTGTAATGAAGTTAATATTTTGAACATTTCATATAAAACATGCTTCTATGCTATCTTAATCCAATGGTCCAGTTATTTTGGGGGCTTCGGTGTTTTGTTTTTTCCTTTAAGTCTTTCCTTTTACTGCCACACTGTATGACATTTTACATTGGCTATAATTTCCGCCTGGCCTCTAGTGATAATAAATGTCATTCTGGTTGATATTTTATGCCTCTCTCAGCATCAGAATTCTACTTTGATCTAAAAGTATCCATCTCCTTTCCAGGCTATGAGTTCATAGGAGAGTAAAACCACTCTTTGTTGGTAGAAAACTTGAGCAGCGCAGCCATATCTTGCTGATAAAAACTGGTTTTCAGGACTCAAGTGTGTAGTATGGGGAAGGAAATATTTGTTTTACTTTGGTGTTTCATGATATTATTCCCATTTGGATGTAGGTTTCAATGAGAGTGTGTTCAAGGGTGAAATATCTACACAAAGTGGCACGGAAGGCAAAGGAGAAAGGCAGACCTCAGGGTAGCCAATAAGTAGCCTGTTAATCAGAAACATCTTAGGGGAAGGGGCCAAGTGCATTTCCCAGGTTCAGAGTCAAGTAGAAGGAATGGTTGACTCTGGGTTTCTGAACTCAAGATATGTGTTTTAAATACTAGGCAAGATGTTTTACCAGTGTCTCACTGTCTCCTACTGAAGTTACCACTGTTTGCATACATTAAATTTTAATAGTAGAAAAGGCTTCTATTGATCTGAACTTTTACTTAAAAGGAGGAGAAACGTCAGTCCTCTACACTTACTGCGTGTGAACCACTGTGGAGTACAGCTGATTTGAAAACCTAGGGTGTGTGTCAGTGCAGACTGGGAACATTTTTTTTAAAGTCATTTGAGGGAATGGAAAATCTACCTCTATTTTAACACTGAAAAACAAATTACTAGACACTTTGTTTCAAAACAGTTTCATCTGAATTTTGTATCTCTTAGCTAAAAAAATTTCTGAGAAAATGCATTTGTGTATACACAGGTGCGTGTATATATCCTTAATGTATCCTGTCCTCCTTTTAAAGCAATAGATGTAAATTCTCATGTAATCATTTAGCATCTGTTTACTTCTGAAATTAGCTTCATGAGAAGAAAAAAAAGATCACCCTCTTGGAGGTTCAAGGTACTATGCTTTCAGTGTCTTCATAGTGTATCTCCTGTGTTTCCAGGAGATAACAGTTGTGAAAAGCAGAGGTTTGAATTGAACTTTTTCTCAGAAGAAAACAAGAATTGATTACTGGACTCGATTTCTTTCATTAACTAGAATTTGTGTTTCTAAACAATACCAGTTTTCAAACCTGTATTCCTAAAGTTCGTTTCTTGAACCAGTATGTAGGCATCTAAATAGAAATTTCTTGGGGGGAGAAGGTGGGGCAGGGCTATGAAGAAAAATGAAATCACTTGGAGATTATCCTGGAAAGAGGTACAAATTTAAAAATTTATGTTCAAAATATTACATAATAGTAATAAAATGCACAATAACTTCACATGTCATTGAGACAGACGTAAGGCTTGTTTAGCAGAGCTTCCTATTTTGCTCATGTTAGTAATTCTTGATTGTGTCTTTGATCCATCTGTTAATCTCCTATAAAAAAGTGAGAGTTTTCAGAAATGATGCTTAGCTTTTGCCAGGCAAGTGCACAAAGCATACTCTAGGAAGTACTAGTGGGATGCCAGCTGACTCTGCAGTGCTAAGTAGATCTGTATCATGTATTTTTTGAACTCTCTGTGACCTGGCACTGTTGAGATTGCCAGTCTGACAGCAAGACTCAGACCATTCCACAATTCATTGTGATATATTTTTTATTATATGACCAGTGAAGTAATTTGTTTTCTGTCTTTTCTTCCTAGTTTAATATTCTGGGTGATGAGAACTGTTTATGAGTTGTCTCTATCTTTTATTTAGTGGCAGCTGCTGTGTGAAAATGTGGATATTGTAGCTCAAGTAGTGAAATTATATAACGGTTGAGTTGGAAGGGACCTATAAAGATCATCTAGTTCCAACTTGAGCAGGGATACCTTCTACTAGACCAGATTGTTCAAAGCCCAGTCCAACCTGGCTTTTCAGGGGCATCCACAACTTCCTTGTGCAACCTTCTCCAATGTCTCACCACCCTCATATTGAGGAATTTCTTCCTTATATATAGTCTAAATCTACCCTCTTTTCATTTAGGTACCATCATAAATTTACAGGAGTCGTAATCTATTAGAGCATACAAATTTATATTATAAAACTCACATTTGCAAGTATGTTTTGCATAATACTCATAAGTACTTGTATTCTTACTATTATTGCCAATCTTGTTAGCTGCAGTTTCTTTCTTGTCAGTTCTGGTTCTACTTCTCATCACTGGCAGACCACTGCCAGCTAAGGAAACAACTGTCCTCTAATATCTATGAATTCCAGTGCCTGGAGGATATAATTCCTGTGACTGATGTTGCATTCATGCAGCCAGTATTTTATAGAGCTAAAACGGAGCTGTCACTTCTTAAGTGTTTTGCTAAAATACATACCTGAAATATGACCTACTAGAGTGAATTTTATCTATGTTCACTTTTTCAAGGGTCACAGGTAGATACAGACTAAGTACTAAATGTAAAACAGTAAGGAAACAAATAAAGGAATAAATAAAAATAATGATGAAAGTAAAAATGTTTTTTAATGTCTCATACCAACATAACCAAGATAAGTATGCCATTTTAGTCATGCTGCTGCAGGCAGAACTAATTAGAAAGCAAACTCTGTAGAGTCTGGAAACCAGCAGGATCCTAGAATAATTTAAGCAAAGAGGCAGTACTGTCATTTAACCTTGAAGTTCTGTCCTTTTAGTATCTAGATTTTTTTTTTTTTTTTTTTTTTTTTTTTTTTTTTTTTTTTTTTTTTATCCTAACTTACATGCATTTCCTTTTGGTAAATAATAGTAAAGCAAAATCATCTTAACCTTGCACAGAATTTGATTAAAGAATAGTGTTGGTGGTTTGCTTGACACCAGGTCAGGCCAATGGTTGGATCAGATTTTTGTGGGAGATTTTTGGATAAGAGCTTCCATCCTGTTGTGTCTACAAGCGAAAACATTTAGTACCAGACTTGTTTCTCTGAGAGCAGTGAGATTTTTTTGCTGTGAACACTGTATTTTTTAGGCCTGGATTTCACAAATACTTATTTTTGTGAAGTGACATTGTGAGACAGCAAAGACTTTGAGCTTTATTTAGCTTAAATATGTGTATCAAATCCACTTACTCTCACAAGTGTGTTAATCCCTGTGGCACACACACAGAATGAATTGTAATCTTACCTTCAAATCCAGAATCTTTGCCCTAGTATTATACCTTGATTCTGTTCACACCATTGATTTTCATTTTCACACCAGCTCTTTTTATCCTTCAACTTCATACACACAGTGTGAAGAAGAAAACACATTTATCCTTGAGTCCTTGAAAGGGTGCCAAGGTAACACTGTGGTTCATGGAATATGAAAGTGTGTTTGTGTAATATACATACTGCTTTCCAGGGAATAGTAATTTAAGATAGAACTGAGAGTAGAGATTATATACCACTAATTTATAGAAGAGGGAACTTCACAGGTCTATTCCTGTATTTCACAGAGATACTCTGATATATCTAAAATATTTTTAATTTCCTGGATTTGTAAGTATTTAATAAATTGATTGCAGTAAAGGTGTGCTAATGTTCATAGACCTTGATTAACTGATTGAAAACCAAAACCAACTAACAAAATGTGTATTTGAGTCTACCATGCCATTGTACTTTTTTCAGTGTTAAATTGTCTGGAAACAATAGTGCTAAAATGGAGAAGATACCCAGTTCTGTAACCTTCTGCCATGTCAGGAGGAAGGGAGGAAACTAGAGATTTGAAAGGGAGTTGTTACAATATAAGTGTTAGGGCAGTCCTGAGCTGTCTTGGCTATGTATATTGAGCAAACAAAAATCATTCCAAATAAGCCCTCCCTATTAGATTTCTTTAGAATATATATGGGTTTCACTCTTAAGCAAACAACTTTAGTGTTGAGAGTTAATGTTTACTGCATGCCACAAAAAAAGCACTGTGATGATAAGTAGAGTTATTTAACTATTATTTCTTTACACTTAGTAAACACAGTCTTTTTCTAGATGAGGTTTTATAACACTCAGTTCATAATGTCTCTTGCCTTGTTTTCCTACTGTCATAGTAAGAATGTAGTTTGCTTGGAGCATAATTGCTTGTCTACCTAAGCCCAGGATGGGAACAGGAAAGAGATGCTCTCTCTCTCATGGGACAGGAATATTGGCTGTATTGCTCTTCAGCACTTCCACCAGTCTGTTGAGAAATGTTCTCAGCACTCCCCTGTTGCCTGCCTTGTAAATTGGTACCTTGGTGTAAACTAACAGAAGATGTAGTTTGCTGCTACAGGAATAACTTGAGTGGGAAAAAGCTGGACAATTAATTTTCTAGGACGTTCGTAAATGGGAGTATGTGCACTTTGAGCTGAGTGAAGTGTATGGAAAGCTGATAGAGTCTGATTGTTGAGTATGTTTGTTTTCTGAATGTGTGTCTCTCTGGGAAAATGCCTGTCTTCCATGAACAGGTGTCCAGGTTTGAGGTTAACAGATTGCCTTAAAGAAAACATATAAACCAATCAGAGTTTTCTAATGTTTTTCAGACTAGTAATTAACTACTTAGAAAATCCCTACAATGATAGGAAATAAGAAATAATAAAATTATTTAGAAAAATGACAAATCTAATGAAACTATATCGTGAATCTAGTAGCAGAAGATTCAGCAGATGCTTCATTTTGATGTAATAGCCTTTTGTTGTTTTCAAGTTTTATGTAATTTGAATAAACCAATTATCAGCATTCTCTGTTATGTTTAGAGTTTAAATAAAGGTGAATCTGAAAAAAAATATATTTTAAATAGTATTTTGGAAGGTACAAGGCATAAGGCAAAGGGTAAAGAAAAGACAAAATTAAATATCTAAATTAATTTTTTCTTGCACTTTTGACAGCATGACTGTGGGGAATTGGCCCTGACTAGAGGCCAGGTGCCTCCCAAAGCCACTGTCACTGCCCCCTCCTCAGCTGGACAGGGGATTGAAAACAGAACAAAAAGCTCATGTGTTGAGATAAGGACAGGGGCAGAGATCATTTACCAGTTATTGTCATGGACAAAACAGACTAATTGTGGGGAAATTAGTTTAATTTGTTAGCAGTCAAATCAGAGTAGGATAATGAGAAATAAAACCAACCTTTAAAACTCCTCTCCCCACCTCTTTCTTCTTCCTAGGAGCAACTTCACTGCCAATTGCTCTACCTCCTCCCCTCCAGTACCACAGGGGAATGAGGGTAGAGGTCAGTTCATCACACATTGTCTCTGCTGCTTCTTCCTCTTCAGGGGATGGACTCCTCACACTCTTCCCCAGCCTCCAGCAAGGTGTCCCTCCCAAGAGAGACAGTTCTCTGTGAGCTTTTCCAATGTGAGTCCCTCCCATGGGTTGCAGCTCTTCATGAACCGCTCCAGTGTGGGTCCCTTCTGTGGGATGTAGTCTGTCAGGAGCAGATTGCCCCAGCACAGGTCCCCCATGGGGTCACAAGTCCTGCCAACAAACCTGCTCCAGCATGAGCTTCTCTCTCCGCGGATCCACAGGTTCTGGCAGGAACATGCTCCAGTGTGTACTTTCCGTGAGATCACAGCCTTCTTTGGGCATCCACCTGGTCCAACATGGGGTCCTCCACAGGCTGTAGGTGGAGCTCTGCTCCACTGTATAGCTCCATGGGCTGCAGAGGGATATCTTACCTCCACCATCATCTTCACTACAGGCTGCAGGGGAATCTCTGCTCCAGCATCTTAAGCACATCCTCCCCCTCCTTCTTCACTGACCTTGGTGTCTGCAGTTGTTGCTGTCACATATTTTCACTTCTCTCTTCAGCTGCAAGTTGCTTCTGCAAAGTTTTTTTTTCCTCTTTTCTTAAATAGTGCCCAGAGGCACTACCACCATCAGTGATGGGCTTGGGCTTGTCCTTGGCCAGCAGTGGGACCATCTTGGAACCAGCTGGCATTGGTTCTATCAGACACAGGTTTTAGCAGCTTCTCACAGAGGCCATTCCTATAACCCCCCTGCCACCAAAACCTGCCCGTGCAAATCCAATAAAATGACTATATCTTCCCTCAGCTCAACTGAATTATGGTAAAGGAACAAACATTTTATTCCTCATACACACAGGTTCCATTTCTCTGTTTCTTTGTCAGCCCATGACTTCAAATTCAGTACTTTTCTGAAACTTGAGTTTAAGTCTATGAGTAGGAAGAATAAAATACTCAATTTGTGATGAAGAGGGCCAATCGATGTTTTTCCTCTTCCCCTTTTACTTCCTCAGAAAAGTCCAGTCTTGCCACAATTGTTCTTTTAGTTAGGGGAAATGTCAGGAAAGGAATTTCAGTCTGGATCTTGCACACCTCAGTAGGTAGCCATTCTCCATTTCTGCTTTTGATTTCTAATTTAGCAATTGACTATAGAGAATGAATAGAGACAGCAACACATTCCTTAACAGTTAATGATGGATTTGGGAATGCAGAGTTAAGATAACCAATGTTCAAATCCCTGCACAGCCCAGTTCCCGCAGAGACTGGAAACTGAATTTTTATTATCCTAGGTAAGTGCCCTAAGTTAGTACTCTATTCTGCATAAGCCTCTTTTTATGGTTTTAAGCAGAAATTCCATTCTGAACCCCTCAAGCCTTTTCAAGTAAAAATTTTAATGTGAGCCTTTGGATAAATTAAAAATGTCATCAGCAAATTACCCAAACTCATCTGAATGTCTTTCCTTGTAAAGGCAAAGTGTCTTTTACATCAAAGCAAAATCCACATGGAAAAAAAGATGTCAATTCATTGATACCCATCATTCTAAAGTTGTTTAAGAACTATTTTTAATTAAAATGCTGAAAACACAAGTCTGATAAGTGAATATTTTGTTATGGAAATGTCTTAGTTTAATGTTTGATTGCAGCTCCCAAGTGACTTTGCTCTTTGAATGCCTCACTGATACTTGAGAACTCTCCCAAGACATCTACAGATATATGATACTAAAAATGAAGATACTGCTGTAGGGGTATCAAGTACTTCTAGAGCTTCATTGCGTTAGAACGTACCAGTATAAATGCTTCCAGGATGCACAGTTCTTCCCTGATAATATGACAGCTTAGTTTTCTGGAGTAAGATATATGTATAACTTCTTTTCCATCCTGTCTCTTCAATCTTGAGCAGATTTTTTTTTTAGGGCGTTTCTGATTGTTTATTCACAATGAATACCTTTAATATATAGGGAGCTAATTGCTTGGATTCTTCTTTTTAGACAATGGGGAAAATGATATTTTTATAAGAAGTTGCTTCAGAGTCCCCTTCCTATGACGGGGCGAGTCTTCCTAGGCTTCCCTTGTTGACAGTAAAGAAAATTTCCCTTGAGAATGAAGGAGCAGATGGAGAAGCTTTGAGTTTTCATTGGCATGGGAAATTTAAGTGCAACTCTGTAGGAAGAAGGAATGACATGGTATACAGAGGTGTGCTGCTGAGCTGCTTTCCACATCTTCTGTGACAGAGACCATAAGATTGTGTGGCTGGTTATTGTTTTCTCTGTTGTGCTGCATCAAAGTTTATCCTGTCTTGGTCCAAAAATTGGACTAGAAATGGCATATGAATTTCACTAATTGGACCATTAGATTCCTGATGTTGTCTTGCTTTCTGAGCTTTTTTCCCCAATATTAATGTTTGATTCATTGAAACTTGACTAAGAGAAACTTTCATGCCAATAGTTTGGGGTTTTTCTGTTAGATAAATACAAAGGAAAAACAAGGACAAAAAGGAATTCCTTCCCAAGATATAGGACTTTTGTAATTCACCCTGTAAAAAAAGTTAATTGTAAAAGTGTATTGATGACCTGGCTTCTTTCTTTTTTCACCATACATAAGGTAGTATTGGTGACAAACCTTCATCGGATTTCCTTCTAAATAACCTTGAAGGCTGTCTACCTCTAATTCTGAACAGATTTGGGTATACTTCTCTTTAGTTTGTAAATCTCATGTTTGCTGACATAGGACAGGTTTGTAATCCTTAACTCCTTAATATTTACTACTTAATATTTTCTTCTTGGATTAGCTTGCTTTATCCAACTTCCACAAGTCTGAAACATGAAATAGTTCTCTTAAAGGAAGAAAAGTAATTAATCTATTAATAGGTGGTGTTAAAAATACTGTTCTTGTTCACATGTCCATTCTTTGAAGTTGTATTCTTACAGGAGTTGAGAATAAAATGAGAAGAGAAAAGTCACTGGTCTTTATTTATATTTTCAGTTCTTAATGTTTGTTGTACAGAAGAAGTACTTGTATGATCTTGGTAGGAGCTGGTTTTCTGAAAGGAACTATTTTTTTTTTTTTTCCTACAGAAACAATGATCTTTAGACCTCTGTTTGTTGTAAATGTCACCTTTCCTCCTTATGCCTCTTGAGATTCTGACCATTAATACAGATAAAACTGCATGTTTGTTTCCAAGATAATAAGGAATTTGTGTAAATGAAAAGGATGTAACAGATGAGTTCCAGAATAAAAAGCAAAATCATTAGGTCTCTGAAAATCTAAACTTAGTGCCTGAGAAGGCACTTGTAAATTGATATACTTCTCAAAAATGGATGTACTTGTCAAAAAGTATCCCACTTGCTGTCATGGGAAGAACAAAGTCTAAGATGAACATTACCACTTTCTATTGGTTGACATCCTAAGTTTTTATTAATGGTATCTGTTCTCCTTTGTTAGTCCTTTAAAATAATTACTACTGTTTTCCTGTCCTCAACTGAATTTGCTTCTAAGCACTTTGTGACTAAGAAAATAAATAAATAAATAAATAAATATCCTTTTCAATATTCCACCAGGAGTTTCTGTGCAAATTGTAAAATTTCTGTTCTTCGTGTGTGGACTCAATATATCACTGCTGTTATGCACCTGAGAAACATGATTATTCCAGAAATTGCCTGCCATATTAGTAGTTGTTCCTTATTGTATGACCATACCCAGAGGAATATATTTGGAAATACTATCTCTGTTGGAACTGTGCTTTTGAAAAAGGTGGATTTTTAAAAAAATTAGAATAGCAAGCTATATGGATGTGCTTACTTCTGACTTAAGTCATCAAACAGGAGAATAGTTACAGTAATGGTCGAGATCCATATTTAGAGGCTTTCAATTTATGCATAACTAGACTTATGCATCAAAAGCCACAAAACATTGAAGACCAGATTAGCAAACTATGGCTGGATTAGCCAACTATTATCTGGATTAAATTTGTTTCTTGGTGGCTTTGTCATTAAAAACTAGTGCATATGCTGCTGTGAATATGCCGTGCAGATTACATGCTAATAATATTGTTTCATACAGAAAAATTCTACTCTTATGTCTGGAAAAGTTTCTGATCCTCTATTTCATATATAGAAAGTAATACAGTGTATCAAAATAAACTAGGTTAAATGCGATATTAAACTGTGCTTTTGTTAGAGATCCTGTTGGCATCAATCCTTTGGTTTATTTTATTTCAACTGTGCTATGCCAAAAAATGCAATTTTTTTAGTAAGTATAATTTGAATATGGTACATTTCTATAATTGTCTTCTTTCGTTGGATTTAGTGTATGAAAAATCAAGCCTCCATCTTGTTACTCCCCCTTATTTACCCGATTTGCATTCATAGTCATATATAAGCTTAAGGAGAAGAAACCTTGTATCAATGAAGTTTAATCACTCTGATTATGTTGAATGGTCAGTAGTACAGTGGTATACAGACTTGATTATAGCATATCTGTAAACAGAGCTAGTGCATTTTCTTCTGGATTCCTAGATACATGAGTAGGGGGCATATGTGTGAAGTCGCCCAAATTGGTAACTTCTTATCACAATTGCTATCTTTTTTGTTATCTAGAATGTAACTAAAATACTGTAGTTTACCTATGCTGTTCTAAATTCTAATCCACTTAAAGGAAGAGAAATGGCATATTTACCCATAGTGTCTTGCCAAGTTTCATAGTCCTACTTTGCTAATTCCCACCCACTTACCTAAATGGCTTTAAAAAAGACTTCAACTGATTTCTTTTGTGAGCATATGACCCTTCTAAATTAGAATGAAAAGTTTAATGACCTAAATACAGTGCAGTCTTGTTTGAAAAGCCTGATTTATCTTCTGTGGTTCTTTTTTTTTTTCTTCTTTTTTCCTTTTTTTTTTTTTTTTCTTTTTTTTTAATACTAGTATTTCCTTGTTATGCCCTTGGTATTTCATAGCTGTCCTTTTTAAGCACTGAAGCAATTAGTTTTGAGAAGGCTGATTCTTCAGGGTCCAGTGCTTTCCTGCCTTTCATTCACCGAAGCTGTACATTTTAATGAAGTTGTTTCATCTGTGTTGCCAAACACTAGAATTTTGCTGCTTCAATTCTAATTATCTCTGCTGGCAAATGCTATGTTTTATTAAAGCTGTCAAGTGCACTGTTCATTAAATGTCCACAGTCTGCAGTGCTGTGCACACAAATTAGATCAGCTTTGCTCCTTGGTAGATTATGACAAAGTTAAATATTTCTATAAAAACCTTTAAAATCGAGTCTAAAAGCAATCAGTGATGACTTAGATAAATAATGCATACCTGTAGCTTCTTGAAACCTAGTATTTGGTCAAAACCCATCTTAACACTCTGGTAATACAGCAGAGTATACCATTTGTAGCATTATTTTATTCATTAACAGACCATTTTCTTTCCTTGAGATAACCTATGTTGCATCTTGAATTCTTGTTTATATGAGCTTTGAGTAAGATAAGTTTTGTTATATATGCTTTGACTTAAGTAAAAGCATCAGTGCTACCCTTCCAGTAGAGGGTTGTGTAGTATAAGTGATCTCCATTAAAAGCAAAGATGTCTTCAGTTTTAGTGTTACTAACCTGGTGAATGCAAAAGATTGCTGTTGTAAATGATTACCAGCTTGTCTTGTAATTGTGTACCTCAAAAGGCAATTTCACTTGAAGTTGTTTACTTCATATATAGGGGGCAATAACAGAATTACTGTAGTTGCAAAGAAAATATTAGTCAGCTCTTGTTTTTGCTTTTATTAATTTTATATACTCAGTGTGTGTAACAATCTTCAATAACACAAAATCATTCATACTATATAATGTTTTCTAAATGTTCTTGAGGAGACTTAATAAGATATTGTGATGCTAGACTACCAAGTAAACAGGCTGTTGATTTAAAAAAAAAAAAGTTTTTCTTACCCTTCAACTCTGTAGGAAATCAAATTTATTTTAGTACCATGGCTTTATGGTATCATTTCCTTTATTGGTTACCTCATCTTTTGAAGAATGTAGCATTTATACTTTCCAGCTTTGCTTTTAAAATTATCAGGCTGTATTATATATAAACCTTCAGAGTTTATTTATTCAGAGGAACAGATATTTATTGTGCTCTTTATAGAAGTTATAAATGACATCTCAGAGTACTATGTAAAATAAACAGAATTTTAGGGCTCTTGAATATATATTTTTTAGGTTTTAGTAGGAAATCACAGTCCTTCAAAAGGCTGTGATCTACTCTTCCTTGTCTTCTCTGTATGATACAGTTTAAAGAGCTCTGGTGTGAGTAGAAAATTCACACAGGCTGAAGTTGAATGGGAGACCATGTAAGCTTATGTATTTCCTTACCTGTTAGTATATTATGCCTTATCAGGAATTTATTATGGTATTTACAGAAAAAAATAGCATTTAGTTTTTTAGTGCAGTAAAAGAAATTAACGCTCTCAAAGGAACCATCTGAGCCATTGCCTGTCAAAACCTTTCCTTCAGTAGTTATATGTTTAAGGAAAAATGTTAGTCCTTCACATTGTATGACCCTTTACTACTGTAAAAGAGAATTTTCTGAAGTGGCATTGAACGTGCATTTCACACTATCCTGAGTTTTATCAGACTAGTCAAGAAATAGTGTCTCACTTGAGAAATCTTGCAACTCGTTATATGGTGTTTCCAGGCAGGGATTCAAATAGTGTGCCTTATCCTAAATGCAGTGCTGATGACTTAGTCCTGGCTCAAAAAGTGGCTTATGGAGATAGCATTCTGAATGCCATCCATAGGTTGACTTGAAGTAAATTCTCAGAAGAATAATAAAACTTGTTCCTGTGATTCCTACTGTCTAACAGTCAGGCAGTCTTATTCTGTATCAGCTATCATACTTAGATGGTCAGTAAGATTATCACAAAGAAGGGCAGATTGCTCCTGTTTTGTTTTTGTTTTGTTTTTTTAAAGCATACATCTGAGGAAAAAGGTCATAAATGCTTCAGCAAAGAGATGTAGAAAATAGACTGTTCTTAGCCACTGCTGCTCATCTTCTAAAAGAACTTTGAATGTTCTTTTGGCTGTATTCAAGGGTTCATATAATAAGCATGAGAGAGACATTTTAAGAGTGAAGAATTTGATATAGAAATAGGACTTTAATGTGCATGTGAAATTAATTTTATACTTAGGAAACTGCGTAAACAAAAACAACAAATAGATTCTAAGACTTACTGTGGATCATGAAGCTGAAACTGAAAAGAGTAAAATTAATGTCATTAATAAAAGAAATACCATACAAAGGGAAATGTTTCTGTTTCTGAATATAAGGGGATAAGGCTGATAAAGTTGTATGCCATTTTTAAAAGACCAAAATTTTAGACCTAGCTAAGAAGTCTTTCAGTTCAAAGAAACATGGGAGAAATTTTGGTCCAGTATTTGTCTTTCTGAAATTTATGTTCTCTACAAATATATTTGGCTGATTTTCCATTATTTCAAATGTTCAATTTAAAGAAATTTAGAGAGTATTGCTTTCTTATTGATGTATTTTTGGAAGAGAATTGTTGTCTTCTAACCTTGCAAAGAAACACTAGATTTTATGGTTTTTTTATTTTTTTTTTCGTTTTATTTTTCTCTTGTCTTTATAGGAACACCAAGACAGTATACTTGGCAATACAATGCAAACTGTGATTGCCTTACTGAATAACGTGGTTGCTAACAAAAGCACAAACATGATGTTACTCTTTGAAGAAGGTAAGTCATCTTTAGTTATGCTCCTTACTATAGGTGTTTCCCAGTCTGTTGTAATAGCTGACATTGTATGAAACTGTAGACTTGTGTGCATTTATGTTCTGTAGTGGTTGTCAGATAATAAAGTCCTACAATCACTTTAAGCACATAATGGGTATGCCTTACTCAATTCTGCCTTTCTGCATGGCAAATTAGGTGCAAAACTGTTGAACAACATGGCAAAACTATCCATTCTCTCAATAGCTCCTCTTTATTGTCTGACAAAATAAATTCCCAGGTACTTTTTATGCTGCTGGTAGTAAAACAATACTGTTGCACTTCTCATCTGCTCCAAAAATAAAATACGTATCTTCTGTCATGCTGATTTCCAAGTTGAAGAAGTGGGATAGAAACATTATTAAAGTCTTTTGTATTTTCCTTCTGTCATGTCAACCAGATGGCTGTGTTGCCATTCAGCTAGACCTAGACAGACTGGAGGGTTGGGCAGGGAGAGATCTAATGAAATACAACAAGGGCAAGTGGAGAGTCTAGCAGCTTGGAAAGAACACCACCATTTGCCAGTATAGGTAGGGCACTGACCTGTTAGAGAGTGGTGTAGAAGAAAGGGACCTGGGGGTCAGAAGGATGGACAGAAGGATGACCAGGAGCCAGCAATGTGTGCTTGTGGTTGAGAAGGCCAATGGCATCCTGGGGTGCATGAGAAGGGGGGTCAAGAGAGGTTCTCCTCCCTCTCTACTCTGCCCTGGTGAGGCCACATCTGGAATATTGTGTCCAGTTCTGGGCCCCTCAGTTCAAGAAGGACAACTACTTGAAAGAGTGCAGAGCAGAGCCACAAAGATGATAAAGAGAGTGGAGCATCTCCCTTTTGAGGAAAGACTGGGGAAGCTGGGTCTCTAAAGCTTGGAGGAGACTGAGGGGTTACCTCATTAATGTGTATAAATATGTAGAGTGTCTGGAGGATGGAGCCAGGCTCTTCTCAGTGATGTCCAACAACAGGACAAGGGGCAACGGGTGCAAGCTGAAGCATAGAAGGCTCAGTGTAAATATAAAGAAAAGCTTCTTCACTATGAGAGTGACAGAAGTAGAAAAGACAGTACAGCAGCCAAAAGTAATTTATCTCAAGTAAAATGTCCCTGTCTTCTCTCATCCATTTTCCACATTAGCTGATCTCCAGAGTACAGGGAACTTGGATTTTGGCCAGCACTTTATTGATTAAGAGCGTAGTTGTTCAGTAAAAAACTTGTGAAATCTGGTTTGCAAGAATGTTATGAAGACATTGACCTTGTAATTTGTAAACTGTAAGATACTTGAATGAAGAAGGAAGAAACTGGTGGGCTTTTTATCATTTTAATTGCCAACTGTAAATATGTAGTGTTCTCTACAAGAAAATACCTTAAGTTTCCTCTGCCACTTTCTTTGGTGTTCAACTTTGTATTTTTAAATGGTTTTGTGTGATGGTGAACAACACAACCTAGTAAAATGGGTACTGTTGCAGAAATAGATCCTGGGGTCCAAATAGAAAAGCTGAAAATGATTCGGCAGTGTGCCCTTGCTGCAATAAAGGCAAATCAAGGCACCCATAAGAAAGTATAAATTGAAGATTGAGGGAAGTGATAATTCCCCTCTGTTTGGCACTTGTGAGACTGCACCTGGAATTCTGCATCTCGCTCCGAACTACGGGAAAGACATTGACAGACGGAGTAAGTCCAGAGGAGGACAACCACAGTGTTTATGTGGGTGGGCCACACAGTGTGTATTTCCAGCCTGTGTCTGTACTATCACATGAATTTATTCCTTCCCAAGTGCAGAACTTTGTATTTGACTTTGCTGAAGTCTAAGAAAGTTCTAGCAGCCCATTTCTTGAGCTCTTTCTGAATGTTGGCTCAACCCTTCATCACATCAACTGCTTGCCTCATTTCAATATCATCTTCAAATATGCTGAAAGTGCATGTTATTCCATCCTATTAACACTCCATGTTCAGACTGCTAATGAAGCTATTCAACATTCATGAGCCATTCTACTGTCTTAAAAAAAATGCTGAATACAGCATATTATGTGTCATCAATTTCCCTTATTTTCCCATTACGGTGTGGTAATTAATTCATATATATATATGAAGGTTTAGAAATTAAAAATTTTCAATACTTACTAAACATTATGAAGAACTCAGGTTACAGGGGCAGTCATGTCAAGGTTTTTTTCTTTTTTCCAAGAGACCATATGTTAACAATAAGGATTTCTTTCCAATTCTATGTATGCCTTTCTTGAGCTGCCAAGAAGCAGATGATTTGGGGACCTTCATCACTGTTTCCTTCTGTGCCTTTTAGCCTTCAGAGCTCTCCTTTGCTCAAAAGGGTTGTATTAGGTCATAGTTTTGGTTTTGGGTTTTTTTGTTTTTGTTTTTTAGTGGGTTGCATCCTACGTGTTGAGCTGTCCCCTTTCTCTAAGCTGCATGATAGCACTTGCCTCATTACTACTTCTGTGATTATTTTTTTTTTTTAATTAATTATATGGTTGTGCCTTTCAGCAACTTGCGTACAGGGTGGCTTGCCTAATATTAATTTGTCTCCCCTGAACTGTGTCTTTTTGTGTGACAATATATCAAATATTTAATGATAACCACTTGTAACATTTAAAGGTGAAATGGAGATTAACATGCAACTAGAGTTGCAGTGGGAATTTAAAATGGCCTCTGCTGTGTTATCAGCTTTTAAACATTTGTTCTGTTAATACTAATGACAATTTCCACTTAAAAATCAGAGGGGAATAATACAATTTCATTTAATTATTGAGACTGGAACTCAGCAAGGAGACTGAAATTAATACATGGTTTCTTGTGAAAAATTAAGGTGAGATGCTAAAAAGCCAAGAAAATAGTGGTCATTTTTAGCTTGGTCTTCTAAGAATGTGAAGGATGCTCTCTTGGCTTCTGTCTGTCATTCTCTTGCTTTTCTCCCTTTCCTCATCTTTTGAAATCATTGTATGACTTAAAGTGAGAGAGCATAGAAGTCTAAACATAGAAAATATGTAGGAAGTGCTAAATAATCAATAGTTGAAGAAAGGAGAAAAATCATAGTGTCATGGCTTAGACAGTAGTATTGTCTTATCAAGTACCTGTTTCTGGCAATGTACAGAAAATGGATTTGTGTGATGTCATGCATCAAACAAACACAAATATAGATTTTACAGAAAGAAAGGCATCTTAGTACCTAAAGTTACATAACTTCTAACTATTGTGCTTGCAGAAGATGTAAATTCACTTTCAGATAGGAAATAAGGAATGTAAATATGAAGGGAGCATAATTTTAAAGCTGTTTTCCTTCTTTTGTCATAACACTAAAATGTGACCAAGTTGCAGCTAACTGATCTGAGTTTATATCTTGGTCTAGAACAATTCTTGCTTAGGGGGTGAAACATTCTTGGTTTTGGCTCTATTTCCATTAGCATTTCTTAATTTTTAAAGCATAAAACGTATACTCTTATACAGTATTCTGAGGTCTACTGAATCTATTAATATTGCTTTATTTCCCATGGCCTTTTTTCATATTCAGTTGCTATTTGCTTGTTAAGGTATTTGCAATCTTTTGGTTTTGATTTGTAACCACTGAGCTCAACAGTGTGTATCAGTGGCTGAGGAGGGCACCTATGTGACGATCCCACAGGATCAGTCAGTGCATGGGAGCAGCTCCCTCTGTAGCATGTGCTTGCAGTTGGGTGAGGTGGGATAGAGGAGTGATAAGGTTTCAGAAATAGGGAAGGGGAGTCATCAGTGACAAAGATGGCAGGAGATAGGCAGGGATATAGAACGAAAACCTGTGGGATATGGTGTGTTGTTAGTTCTACTGGCCAGGAAATGACAATCTGTATATTGTTGTGTGCTGGTCATATTAAAAGGGTTAACACTTGTTAACTATAGAACAAACACCCAGTTCAAGATGCTGGAATCATCAGCTCTTAAACAGGTGTTGTAGGAGTATGTTTGATGATCATCTGTTTCTGAGGCCATTAAGGCATCCTACTGGAAAGGCATAAAATCTGTGTCTATTGACAGGCACTGACAAAGTGACAAGTGTAGGCATGAGACAAATCAGAAAGCCAGGTTTGGCTGCTTGATAAGGAAATGGTGTTAGTAAGTAAGACAGCTTACTTGGTTTTGTGGAAGACTGCTTTTGTGTTAGAAAATAAATCCTATAGGTTGCAGTGCATATCTTCTGATAGTTTGTCTGCAGCTATTTATTCCTGGCAATGACTTAGATTTATTGCATTTATATAAGCATCTATTTTCAGAATGTATAAGAAGTAATTCTGTCTTTAGGAAAAGTTTGTGCTGTAATTCAAACCCAATATAGTAACCGGTTTGCAGCTCACTATTACTTATTAATGAGTTTCTATTTTTAGCTTTTTTTGGACTCTCATTCATACATATATGAATGGTTGATTAATTTTTTTTTTATTATGGTCTTTTAAGGAGATGATATCTATATATAGAGTTCAATCCAGTCATGTTGAATAGAATGTCCTTTTCCAGCCCCTACTGCTGTGATCCTATGTTTGGTTACTCTCTCCTGAAGCAACCATCACTACCAGTGTAAGCAGAGATGTTTTTTGGATGTTTAAAAACAGTTTCCATTATATAGTACAGCAAACCTGGACTTTATTCCTTATGTGTTAATGCTCTTGAATCTTGGAAACTAAAGTAAAAATGATCCTGTAAATTTAACACTTGGAACAATAAAAGTAGTCTTCAAGTTCTTCTTTAAAAATGCAACAGCTATTGGTAGTAAATGATACTTCAAGCAGTTTGTCTAAAAACTGAAGTTCCTAAGGAAGGACCATCAGTGTAAATGTGGAATGTCAGCTACAATAGTTGTTAAATCAAATACCATATTACAAAAGCATGGTAGCCGCTTAGAACAATTATTAAAGTGGAAGAGATTTGCAATAAACTTTGTAGTCAGATCATCATAACTCATTTGCATGTCATGAAAGAGAGATCAGCTTTCATGAGAGAAGTATCCTTGTTAATCTTCTGGTCCACTGCTTTGACTTTTAGGCTAATGTCAAGGGATTAATTGGATTTCAAATGTCTTCCTGTGTCATATTGTTAAACTCTGTTAAGTGTTGCATATCCAAAAACTGGCACTCATGAGACCAACGCACAACTTAATATTTTTCCTAAAAAACAACAAAAAAGTATCAGTCTTTTAGATACATAGGTCTTTTAGGAAAATCAATATGACTAAGAACCTACATACACTTTATTTTTTTTTCCTGTATTTAATCAAAGTTTAGGAACAAAATGCACTCAGAAAAATTTAAAGATATTATTTTAAAATATGGAAAATTGATTAAAATATTTTCTATATTTTAAAATACAGGAAGGAAGTGTAGACAAAATTGTATCATCCTGAGTAGTTACAGATGTTGCTTCTTTATACTGTAATTGTGACAGGGGAGGTCCTTGGTTAGGAGGTGTACACTTTACATCTTCTGCCACGCAGGGCATAAACCTTTCACAGCTTCTTGCCAGTACTGAAGTAATTAGTTCAGCTCTTGAGCATGGCCGTGTCTCTCTGAACATGTAAACAGAGTAGCCATGTGTCACTATGTTCACTGAGTTGCAGCTTATATGAGAAATCAGTGGCAGTTTAGCCTGAAGAAGTCTATGATTTTATGAAGTTCAGAATGTTTTTTTTAACAGCATTAAGACATGTTTTTCTGACCCAAAATGCCAGTCACTCAGATGAAAGCATGTAACATCACATGGGTAAACTTAGAAGTCTGGTATCATGAAAGATAAGTGGAAATCATGTCAAAATAGCACGATCGTAGTGAAGTCTTTGAGGAAAAAATAACCTTTGTAATTCTGTGATATTCAACAATGCAGCCACCTGAAAAGGATGGAAATAGAAATGGTAATTGCTGTGAGAAACAGTTATGCCACTCAAGTAGAACCAAACCTGTTGTTGAGAGCTGTACCCATAAGGCGCAAAATGTCACAGCATGCTTGCTGTGACTTCAAAGGATAAAATAAGTTAATAAAGGTTTAACAGGTTATTACATCTTGTCTCAGTAGTGCTGTACTGCAAAAGAGGACTGGCCTTTCTGTGGTTAGAGTAGGTTTCCTGATACTGTCCCTGTGGCCAGCCCGGCAGATCATCTTGCTGCGTAGCTGCCTCATCAAAGATATCTCATTTTTTAACATTTAATTGATGGAAGAGCAAGGAGTAATAACAAAAAATCTTCAAGATCTTTTCATTCCATGATACTGTGGTCCAAGAGACTGTACATAAATCTAATGATTTAACTGATCAGCTTAGTTTAATGTTGGGAAGTTAGTTCAATAAATTTCAAAACCTAGACTGTCTCTTTGGTCCTAATATGCCAACTGTAATGAACATTTTTTTATGCCTATCCAGTTCCTAGACAAAACTAAGACTTAAGGTTCTGACTGAACAATTACACTGACTGATAATGTTTGGAAGCAGAAAAACTAATTTTAAAAAATATTTTTATGTTACAACGTAATGCATTGATTTTGAATCTGATATTGTAGCTATCTGAAGGTTTCCTGATGATGAACTCAGGACTGAAGAGAAGAAATCCACCAAGTCTCGTGCTCCTTTTCACCACCTTGTGATAGTTTTTCCTCCCCTCTGGAGACTGTCATCTTTGCATTCATTCTAGGTGCTGCTTTTCCTGCAGGCTAATTTAAGCATTATTGTTAGACATGCTGGTACTCCCCTGAAGTGCAACCCAACTCAGTATATTAGAACTAGTGAGTTTGTTCAGTTTGAGAGAAGATGAATAAATGGGTGGAAGTGGAGCTATTGTCTTAGCTACATGTTTACTATTAACGATACAAACTACTGTTACAGGTAATGAATTAAAACCTAATAATGGTGATGTCCCTATGTAGCTTGTCAAATGTATTTTGTAAGCTAAAATATGACATTAAGGAATGAAATAAAAATGTAACTATGTATTTGAAAAAAGACTTCAATTAGAGTTACTGTGCCATAGGCTGTAGAGCATTAATATATTTTCCATTCTAGCGGTTAGAAAGGTCTCAGTATGAAAGCAATGGATCACTGCTGATTTTGAGATAAGTGTAAAATTTCAAAGGTTACAAATAAAAAGTAATAGTCTATATTACTTGAAACTTTTCCTGAAATGTTCACATTTTTCCACCTAAATATTTTTTCTTTTTCAAATTTACAACATTTATATGTGGTCTTTATAGTTAGTTGCTTACTTTTACTATTCATGATCTAATTTTATTATACTGTTTATCCTAGTTTTTTCCAAGTACTCTTAAGTTTTATTTTTATGTGTATTTTGTATTTAAGAAATAATTTCTATAGGTACACTTCTTTTAAAGTCTAAAGCCATAGATTCACATCTATACATGGATTTTCCACCATGTTAAGCACTATATTCAGGTGAATGTTTTCTTGCTATTTTGACAAGTTATTCCTTAACTAGGAGTTAAAAACTTGTTTTTTCCTACAGCATTTCATCAGTTCTTGGTAGATCTGATATGGTAACTAAATGTATATTTATATCCATGATACATTCATGGCAATGTATCTGCACATAGAAAGTTTTTTTTGAAGTCAGCTGATGGGGTAACATTTGTGTCACTGAGGGGCAGTGGTTATTTAAGCTGCTCTGACAAAAATGTTATAATCATGATTTTGATTAAAAAGAAAAAAACATTTCATAAATGTGGTACAAACTTGTCTATCCACCTGTTAAGAATAATTTTTAAAAATTTCATTTTATCTTAAACTTTTTTTCAAATTCAACCAGGATTATGTTTATGTAAAAAGAGTCTGTGAAGACAAGTGTGTCAGAAAAGACTTAAGCACATATGGTGGGTTTCAGATCTGAATTTTAAGCAAATCGGTGTAACTTTTCATTTAAAGAGGCCCTAACTTAATAAACATTGGGGTTTTTTTGTTTCAGAAATAGGATTTAAAGGTTCCTATAGATGTCTCTACATCACTAGAAGATATTGCACCTGTTAGCTGTTGCTTCTTTTTGGTTGAGGGAAAGGATATGCACTTCCCTTCGAATTTTGTAAAATCTAATACACTCTTCTGTTTTTTAGGAGATTGTAAAACCTGGGAAGATTTTTTTTTTCTACGTTGCCACCCACTTTTTAAAAAGATAAGAAAAAAAGGATGTAAATGTGTGGTTTACCTGCATTCATTTAGTTTCAACTTGTCTTATCTTCTCTGAGGTCCATTCTTTGCTGATCATATTTCAGGTTGCTTAGTGAAAAACCTCTCACCCCTATTCCTGTGAGACTTGGCAGAAATCCAGTAAAGTGCTGTTTATAGATTTATTCACACTTTTAAAAGATAGGTCTGTCCTAGGTAACACACCCATATTATGAAATGAAGCTTTTTAGCTGCTTTTTATACAGCCATAAGATATGACTTATTTCTCTGGATGACAGCAAAACTACTGCTACTGCTATGTATTACATAGACTGAAAAAACCCTTAAATTACCCACAATGTCTCAACAATCTTTCCAATATGCATTTTTGCTGATTAAACTAGATGTGTCATTTTCAAACACAGACAGATACTGTATATTTTGATCCTAGAATTATGTGAATTATGGCCAGAATTATGTGAAGTGGAGGTTTATGCCACTATTCATTTTACCAGAAAAGGAAAAACATGCTTGAACTTACCACGAATTTTCTTCAGAAACTACACTGGATGTTGTTGAGTTCAGAGAACGTGTGGCTCAGATGGTGACAGAAGGTGAATTTAATGACAGTATTTTTCCTACGCTGTAAGGAAAAGTTATAAGCAAGATAAGGAAAAGGCAGATAAAATACCGAAAGGAACAGACAGTAACAGTAGGATTAGGGGTTTTGACAGAAGGTATGGTAAGAACAGCATTGCTTACAAGATTTTGTCTGCCCAGGCTATGGGTCAAGCAGTCACTCAGCCTGAGTCTGTGCATTACAGGATCAGCCTGAATACAGAAATACTCAGTCTTGTCTGAGTCCAAGAACTGACTGGGGCATATGTTGGTAAAGTTACTTGGACCCTGAAGTACGTTAATGTCTAAAAAAATCCTATGCCTGGTAGAGCAGATCTGGTAGATGAAAAGAAAAAAGGTACTGTTGTGGTGTACCCCACTGGCAACCAAGCACAACAGTCACTCACTTACTCCTCCCTGCCCCAGTGGGATGGGGATGAGAATCATAAGGGTGAAAGTGATAAAGAAGCTCATATATTGAGATAAAACTGGTTTAATAATGAAAAATTGATCATAATAAGAATTTTTTAAAATGTGAGAAGAAACAAGCGAATAAACAAAGCGAAAAATAAAACCCAAGAAGGACAAGTGATACAAATGAAAACAGTTGCTCACCACCAAACAAGCAATGCCTTGCCAGCCTAGGAGTAGCAAGCTCCCTGCCAGCATTGCCTCCAGTTTTATTGGTGAGCATGGCTTCATATGGTGTGGAATGTTCCTTTGGGCAGTTCGGGTCAGCTGTCCCAACTGTGTCCCCTCCAAAATTTTTGTGCACCTCCAGCATACTTTCTGGTGGGGCAGTCTGAGAAGCAGAAAAGACCTGTGCAAGCGTTGCCCAGCAGGAATTAAAACATCAGTGTGCTATCAACACTGTTTCCACCACACATCCAAAACATGGTCTCATACAAGCTACTATGAAGAAATTTGACTCCATCCCAGCCAAAACCAGTACAGATACTGCAATAGGGATCGCATACCAAATCTGAATCTGAATCCCTCTTTTCTGTGGTGACCATTGCTCTCCCTGCAGTTGTATCAATGTTCTTAACTTCTTTTTCACCTCTGAAAAAATTAGTCCTTGAGCAAAGCAGAATCTATATTTTCTGTTTAAGTAACAGATCTGCACCAGGGTCCAGTTAATTTTTTTTTAGTATAATGGTAGAATTCACTGGCTTGCTTTCAAAACTGGATGACTTGGGCCAAGATAGCCTAGTAGACCAAACTATCCCATATGTTCTCCTTCCAGTGCTTACACAAAAGTTTCCTCAAGGGTCTGTGCTTATCTGTTACGTAGGTAAGGTTGAAAGTCACGGATAGGTCAAAAAAGAACAAGCATCTGTGCAAACAAAACAAGGCATGTGCCCAAGGCACTTTACTAAAAAGTCTGTTAACATCTGAGCTGAAAATTCTGTGGTTAGATTTTAGAGATTTAATCAGATGTGGTATGGTCAGACGATAGCAAATTAGAAAGAGAGTCTGTTGGTCACAGCTATTCTAATACTTACTTGGAAAAAATTGACCTAGCAGAGTAGGTTTAAGGCTGCAGAATTTAATCAGGTCAGAGCTGCAAAACTAGATTTTCTATCATGTAACATCCTGATCTCTGTTCAAGTAAGCCCTTTGATCAGGTAAATTTAGATACACCAAGGCCACCTTGGACATTGCAATTACGGCTCGTCAGCTTTCATTTCTGTTGTAAACGTAACTGATGAATAATGCAGGATGTTTCGGGAGTCTGTGGCATAGATTCCCTTTTGTTGTAATAAACAGCAGCAAATTCCACTAAGTGGGAAAGCTAGCCTTTACTTTTGTGCTTTGGTTCAGTTATAACAATTGTAAAAGACTGTTACTTGAAAATCCAAGTATTTGTTCTCTGTAGATTTTCATCCTATGGAAGACTGATGTAAAGTAAAAAGACCAAGAGGTGTAGGAATAAATATTTAATAACTTTTCTTGCAGGGCATGACTCTTCAGTAGGTAATGTATAGAGTTTTAGCCTTATTCTTTGAATACATATGGGATCAGTAGTCAACCGTGTTATATTTCAGCAATTTAAAACTCTTTGAAAACTGCAGGGAATTTTCTGAAAACCAGAGTTCATTGGTCCTTATCACTTTCAATCCAGGGACACTTGAAGGCCTGGCTAGAACAATTAGTGCTGGTAATGTCATTCAAAGCTGTTGAGTGCTGTCAATTTGTGGACACATTTTAGGGCTGTATCTGCATTCTGAGACTGTTCGTATCTGGGCTGCACGGGTTTTGTCAGAAAGGCAGCTCTCAAAATGTGAATGTGGTGTCTCAAGGATTTTGGTTAAAGGGCGAGTTGATGCCAAAGGAGAAGCATGTTAAGATATTTGAAGGAGATAAATAAGGTTTAGTCTTGTGTGACAGAAAGTCTATTATTAAAATTGAAAATTTCTAGTTACATAGCTCAGGATATAAATTCCCCATGTATTTTATCATATGGTAATTGTTTCAAAACTGCTTGATCTTTCTGAGGAACTAAGTCAAAAGTGCATCTTCACTGACTGAATCTTGCTGAATGCAAAGAATTCTTAATTGAACAAAAATAATGGATTTTAATCTAGTGAAGAACTTTTTGTCTAGTTTTTTACCATTAGTTTGAGGGCTTTGTGCAGCCTTTATTTTTCTAAAAAATATAAACTATGTA
The DNA here is from genome assembly GCA_038090715.1 of Florisuga fusca. NCBI lineage: Eukaryota > Metazoa > Chordata > Aves > Apodiformes > Trochilidae > Florisuga > Florisuga fusca. The sequence continues at coordinate 41,203,304 of JAAWXA010000002.1, read as the reverse complement.
TACCAGAAGAATTTTTTTCCTTGTAGTTGCAAATTAACATCCACTACCTCGGGTTAGTTTTAAAGGAGGTTTTAAAACTGTGCTTCTTAGAGGGTAAGGTGGCTTGTTAGATATTCTGGTGCAGATCATTAGAACCTGCTCTTTGGAAAAATCTTCTAAGCATCATCTAACTTCAGTCTAATAAACCCAGGATATTTTAGCATAGTTGACACCTAGCAAGGAATGAAATAGGTTGTATCAGGATGTGAATGAAGTATAGCATGCTGTAGTATTGCTATGTTTTCTTAAATCAGCTACTTTCTCCAATGTTTCTTTGACGTATGGCTGAATAGCTACTATCAAGTTTACTTAATAACAATAGTAGTCAGTCCAGACAATGTGATTTTATCTTATTACTGTCTTGGTTTATTTATTTTTTAGGGTTTTTTGATGGAAGTTTGTGCTTGCGATTATTGCACAATTGACATATTGAAAGTTGGTATAAAAAACTGCTTAAATCCATATGAAAAGAATGCAAATTAGTTGTTTAAGATATGCACAATTTGGGACAGAAATATTTGAAAGGTATATTCTGTAATACCTCCATCCCTCCACAGGTCTTCCAGGAAGAAGAGTAATTTGAGTTTGCTTCCAGCAAAATCAGCTGGGTTAAGGCTGCCCATCTGAGCAGTTGAAAACAACCTAGCAGAGGTTGTCAGGGGAGCACTCGGGTCCCCTCTCTGTCCCATGCACACACACTCATAGACAATTGTAAGGGCAGTAACCTCCAACAATTGATCATGAGCAAACAGCTGGGAAAAAGTAGCATTTGCCATCAACAAAGCTGTTTACAAAATGAATGTCTGTCAGGCAGCCTTAGCATTGTACTCTGCTGCATTGTCAATACCTCTTGGGATGATAGCACTCAGTTTTACATGCATCAAGAGCCTTATGCTCCCTGATAAACAAAAAAGCAGCCTATTTGTGATATACATAATATATGCGTAAGTGGCAGAACTGGCAGCAAATCTTACGACTCTTCTGGGTACTAAATTTTCTCCCTGGAAAGCAAAAGTTTAATTTGAGTAAATAATTTAAAAATAAATGTTTCTTTTATGTGCAGTCCCATAAGCTGCCTGATATGAGCATTTTAAGTTTGTATGTGCATCTTCATCCTACCTTTCTGTTATGTTTTCACTTACCTTTTTGTAGTAAATGTCCAATTATTCTCAGCTACTTATAGAATGTAAGAAGCAGATAGCATTTCTAGAGACTGTGGTGCCAAACAAATTAAACCTGACTGCTAAAATGAGACACTATTAATGTCTTATTAACACTGAGAGTAGATCCCTGGAACATCATCACAGTCCATAGCTATTTAGTATTCTCTCATATAAAAAATTGTGGATATTTTTATTCTGATAGACTTAGAAAGCATAATTAGTAATTATTTTCAGAAGAAAATTGAACAAGTTTGTGTTCATGTTCAATGAGTTATACTCCTAGGAATGAGGACCATCTCAGTAAATCTTGTCTAGAACAAAATCCCGTGCCTTCAGAACTTTGATGCTATGTAAACCCGTGTGCTTTGAACTTAGTTTCAAACAGCTTGGGTATCTTTTCTGAATTAATTAGAGAGTCAAACTGACACAAAAACTTGAATTCAGTTGAAATTTTGTCACAGAACTTTAATGAGAGTCCAAGATAGGAATACTCTTCTTCTGTGTATGTTATTCTAACCTCATCTTTTCGTATAGAACAGCAACAGTCTTGCCTATTTGGAATAATTTGTTATATCTTACTATTTTTATATTGACCAGTCAAGCATGTGATTTTGTTATTACTAAATTATTCAAGTTACATTTTAATATCTTTTATTACATTTGGGTTTTTTATTGAGAGAATCTACTTGTTTTTTTTATCTTTTAGTTTTCTGTTCTAAACACCTTTTGGTCTTAATCACTTCCAAATCATCAAATCTCGAAATCTGTAGTGATTTTCTATCTTAATTTATTCTTCCCTCAATAATATCGTAGTACTAACACAAATGGTTACTAAGAGGTGAACAGTAACAAATAGTAAAAATAACACTAAAAGCAATGAGCCTCTTTTTTTAAAAAATGCCATTGCCCTAAAGATACCATTTGCTTTAATGTTGCTTATTTTCAGTTGTTCAAGAGAGTAAACCTTGAGTAGTATGGCTGTGATGCAAAGAATACAAATTAAATCCCAGGTTTATGTGGGATTTATAAATATTTATATTTATAAATATAAATTATATTAAATAATAAAATTTATAAATAAGGTTTTATGATGAATCTATGACATGGTGAAGTATCTTAAATGCTCAGGAACTGAGGAGCTAATTCGTATGTGAATCTATTGAACTGCAGTACTGTGTTTCTTCTTAGTAATATTTTTTAGTTTTATCATTAACATTAAGAAGAATATGAAATATGCTTGCTAGTTAGTCTGACAGTGTCATTGTCATTCTCAATTTCATATTATTTTGAGTCATTAAAAAAAAAAAATAATCAAAAATCCAAGCAGGTCCACTGTAAATAATAGGAAGTAAAGGCTAGTGAATATATCTGTTAGTGTCCCTGGGGAGTCAGTTGTGTAGGAGTGATACAAATGGGAAAAACAGCTCTCCAGAGAGCATCGTGTAGAGAGGAACAAAGAGAAACCTTTTTGCCAGGCTGAGGGTTTGCTGCTGGCTGCTTGGCTGCACAGTGGCATTGTTCAGAGGAAGTGCACCTGCTCTAACATTTTCTTCAGCTGGAAGCGAACAGGTTTGTTGAATGCTCTAATTGCTGGTAGGCATGAAAGGATTGCCTAGAAGATTGCTTCTTAGGCTGTCCTTTGATGTTTTGTATGATTTGGAAGCGAGGATTTCTTTCCCTTTATCCATGTTGCTAATAGGTGAGAATAAAATCTCTCAGCTTTCATTCCAGAAGGTATCATGGCACATTCTGTCCAATGAGGTGTATCATGGGCCAAAAGACTCCTTTTATCTTTGAAAAGAGTTGTAAAACATAGGAATAGTCATCACAGTCCACATTCATGAATTACCATCGGTGACGTGTTCAGTTCATTGCAGGGGTCTTTGGACAGGAGAAATATTCTGCTGTGAACACTAGGTTCATCAGATGGTATATAACTGCAGCTGGGAATTTTGGATGCAATCCTTTTAGTACATATTATGAATATTGGACTGCAATTGGAACAGGTTATTTGTTTAGTTCCAGTTATGTTTATGCAAAATATAATAATTCTAATACAAATTCCAAGTTTTGCAAAATTTGAATAGCAGAGAACTGCACTGAGACTTGACAGTTTGAAAATCCTCTTTTTTTTACAAATAAACAGTAGGCATTGACTAATTCACAATTAAATACTGCAATAAATTTCTAACTACAAATGATATGATGTGATCTATTTTAATTGTTTGCTCAAATTTGCAAATTGTTAGAGTAATAAAAAACCCTGTAAGTTAATGAAGTTTTTACTTAACTCTCTTAATAAGAAATCCCCAGCTGGAATAAAGTATGATGCATTACATATAAACTGTCGCTAACACTTTTCTCTTTACAAAGTGGGCTATTGCCAACATACTTGTAAGTATCAGCAGAACAATCTTCCTGTGGTTTAATTTAATCAGGCTTAAGTCTTCACTATGATATAGAATTCAGATTCAGATCCACCACTTCAGAAATTCAGGAGTGCAGGGGGTGTGTCTTTTTAATCAGAGACTATCTGACTTTCTAATGAAGAGTTGCGAATTACTGCATAAGAAATTTATGTCTGTTAAATATAGCTCAAAAATATACTGTTGGAAGTTTTTAAAGAGAAATATTATTTTAGGCTTTGTTGGAAATTAGGAGGCACGTGGTTTTTAATCACTTGTAAAAGCTGGCAGAAAATCTTCAGTTTATAGATATCCATATGCAATTTTTATGTTATGACTTACTGAGTTATGAATACAGTTTTCCTTTTTATAGAATTGCATGGTCTTCTTTTAAGATTTTGGAGTTCATTTTCTGAAATGCTGAGACATACCAGTCTTGATCTTTATAGGTACCTTTTGAGTAAATTGGTTCCAGTGGCAGTGGCCAAGGCTTTTAAACTTGTGTTGAATTTTGTCATGGTCACTGTAAATTATACTAGCTTCCCAACTTTCTCTTTTGAGGACAAAGAATGTGTATTTTTTCTTGTGGTGTAAGCAAGGAGTACATTTACATGCCTATAATTTTCATTTTGTTTGACACAAGAAAGTATTTTAAAGAGCATGTCTAGAACTTTATTTACTTTGCAAAAAGTCAGTCTGTTGGTTTTCTTAATCTGTGCAACTAAGTATTTATCAGTTTTCTGTATGAGTCATGCAGTGTGTTAGGGGACATTTTACACCAATGTTTTATTTTAGCTGTCTTTATAAAAAATTCTGAAGTGTGAAGTTCTCCTAAGGTGTTCTAAGTCCAGGAATAGTTGTTGGTTTTCTCCCAAAATTTCCAAGTTAACCATGCATATCTTTGTACATATAACTCTCTCTGAGAAAGTATATATTTGTAAAAAATTTGCCAACTCTGATTTTTTTGTTGTTGTTGTTAGCTAAGTAAATGAGAATATTCTGATATATTTCAGGTATTGCTAACATTCATTGCCTTAGGATGTAAATACTTAAAAAGAAGAAAATCTAGGTGATATGATTCACATCTCTAGGTAAAGAGAAGGTTGATCATTTGGTTCACCTCCCCATTCACCATTCATGAGGAGCGAGGCAGCTGTGAGACTCCGGCAGGTAACAGGCCAGGGAATAAATAAATAAATTGTTCTCTTCAACATTGAAAGGGAAGGGAAAGCATTGTGAGTTGGAGTCATAGGTCCTGTTGTTTTGTTCACTACTTCTCATTCCCTACTTAATGCTATAATGCCTAAAAATATTTTGATCATGATCCATACAGCACCTTCATTTGAAAGAGGTCTTGTCAGAGGCAACACCCAAGCCACTGTCTTAAGGGTTCTATAACAATTCATTTTGATGTGGCTGTGGGTTTTGTGGTCAAATGTGTGGGGAGAAACAGAGTGTACTTGGACATAGCTCTGCAGGCAATTTAGCAGACCTTGCTTTGTTAGGGACCGATTCCTACCGCATTGTTTCCTTAGGTTTATGCTAATTTAGTCTGGTGAAAAAAAAGGCTGGACAAAATACAAAACAGCAAGTTTTGTATTAGGTAGACATGCAATTATGTCTGTCTGTTTTCTTCTTGGTGGGTGTTGGTGACATCACTTGAGTGTCTCTACATCCTCATTTTTGTGTGAAGTGTTCAGAAATGCAGCAGAAACTGTCCTTTAAATAAAGGAAAGGAAATTAAATGTGCAAGATTAGACTGATGTAATTTTGAGAGTTTTATGCAGACAAAACCCCAGGAGATTCAAAGCTTAGCCTGAGCTGTAGTCCATCAATCAAACTCGTGGAAGAGTTAGTAGACACAGAAACACAAGAAGATGTGAGATATAGGGAGAAAGCAAGTCTTGATGATCCTGACTCATAACCGTATTCTAAATGAATGTTTTTCTATTTAATTTCCTGAGGAAAGTATTAAAGATGATGAATAGGAGAGGAAAACATTTCATAGAAATTTAGTTAATGGATGGGGCTGCTTTTGAAGCAAAAATAGTTAAACAGCTCACAAATTTGTCTACTCTTAAGAGCTGAATGGTATAATTACCTATTATATTATACAATGTCTCATTCTAATCTGGTACTGTTTTTTGTAAAATTTAAAAAATACTTCTTAAAGGAGAACTTAAAAAAGGAGTCTTTATACTTCTGTGAAATCAATTAGATACTTCAGTCATTTCTGATAGTCATGGAGACTGGAAGCTAGGATACTAATATACTACAATGCAACTACCTATGTGCACACAGGTCACAGTATAGCTGATTGCCAGTTTAAAAGACCATAGTTTACAAACATAATAATGTTCTTGGTGAGGAACAAATTATCTGTCCTTTTTAGGAAACTCTGAAAGAAAAACATTAAGATAAAGTATAATTAGCTCTGTCACTTTGTAGTTGGAAGTAAGAAATATTCTGAGTTGTTGTGGTGTTGCCTTGAAATGGTTTAAACTTTTTCTGATATGTGAATTGATTTGTTGATTAAGCAAGCTACAGGGGTTGATGTTATTTACTTCTAAAGAAGCTGAAAAAAATCTTCAAGACAGAGGTATTTTCAGTAAACCTTACTACTGCCAGTTGAACTGATCTTGTTAATATTTTAGATGTAGTATTCAGTGTTTTATTGATAACTCTTTTCTGACTGTATTTTATGTCAAGCATAACAATTCTACAATTAAAGCACATGAGGAAGCTTATAAGCTTCAGGCTCTGATCTTGATGAGTCATTTTAACAGCCTGGAGATTGCTTACTTCTTGTGACCAGAAGTGTGAAGCAGACTTGTGTACCTGTAGAGCATACTCTACAGAAGTAAAGTTTAGGATTCAAAGTATGTCTTTTTTTAATGAAAGTTACATAATTTTCCATGCAGTTAGCAGATTTGGTTGTATCTGTTTGGCTCTCTTTATAAGCTGCTCCAGACAGAAGAGATGATAACTATAACAATGAAGAAAAAAGGAAATTGAATAAATATCTGTAATGTGTGTGAATTTTGTTTTTATGCTAAGCTAGTATTTTTACCTAGGCTACTTTCCACATTGTTCTTTTCCTGATAGCCTATTTCTTTTTTTCTTTTTGTCTCACTTTCTATGTAGGACTGACATACCACATCTGCAATCTCCTAGTAGAAACCATGACTCTGTACTTGGAGACAGATGATAAAAGCAGCACCAAAACAGCAAATGCACTGCTTCTTTCCTTACTTGAAATTTTGCACTGTATGCTGATATATACAGCCAACATTGTGCGCCAAACTTTACAGGTATGGAGCAGTTTCATCATATCATATTCCACATGATCCCCAGTAGCTGAAAGTAATTTGCTGTCTGATCTGAAAATTAAATTGTATTTTGTGGCTTAATGTAGGTTTAAATGGGGTGTAATGTGTATCCTTTACGTACATATATTAACTTTAATTCCTTTAGTGACATTCCTGACATGCAAAAGTGTCAGTTTCCTGGCGTCATCACCATCTTAAACAATTTTTTAGGTAACTTCCTGGTATCCAAATAATGAAATTCCCACTATTCTGATTTTGTTGAATTTTAAGTTTGGTTGAAAGAGAAGAGCATCTCTTTTCAACTGCATATCACTGTTTCATGTGCTTACTTAGCTAGAGTATTGACACCAGCCTCACTATATGCTGGAAACACAGATCCTAGCAGACTCTGTTGTTTCTGTATTGCATCATTTGCTCAATGACAACTCAAAGCCTTATTCTTCCATTTGTTTTAAAAGAAAAAGATTACTCTGTAGAAAAATATTTTTTAAAAATAAATCACACGTGATTACTGTGCTTGAAGAGCATACTTAACCTCTGCATGGGTTGTGACAAAAGTATTCACTCTCTTATGCTGATCAATTTATTTTCCAAGTTTCTGTTTGGATTACTGTGAATCATGGCATTGGCAGCACTTCCTCCTCCAGTGAGGCGTCTTCCTTTTAAAAAAGGAGCTAAAAATTGCATTAACTGTGTGTCTGTGTAGTATTCCAATATCCATGTGTCACTAAATGTATCACTGTAGTGATAGCAAATAATTGCCTGATTTTATAGGCTCTACTATTCAGTAGAGCCTTATTCAAGATACTTTCAAAAACAGAACTTGGAATACAGAATCAAATTTTTTCATATTATCCATTTTTTATGCTGAAGTTGACTTTGACAGATGATATGACCTCCCCTTGAATCCTTTTGATTTAAGTTTCTTATATGTAGTTATAACTATCCAGCTGCAAAGGCAAAAACATAGTACTGCTTTTCGTTTGCATTTCAGTATTTTTTGCTGAATGGTGCTGATAGCTGTGTCCAGCTTAGTTCAAGAGCTAGCTCTCTGTGGTCCAAGTACTTGTGTTTTGGTACAAAGATTCATATTAATTCCCATGCGTGTTTTTGAGCAGTTTCATCATATCATATTCCACAGGTGATCCACAATAGCTGAGAGTAATTTGCAGTCTTGATTTGAGAATTAAATTATGTTAATTTAGTGACTTAATGTATGTTTAAATGTGGTGTAGTGTATATCCTTTACATACGTATACAAACTTTAATTCCTCTAGTGACATTCCTTCTCTTTCCAAAGACACTAAATATGCAAAAGTTTCAGTTAGTCAAGCATCCCTGATTGAGGATGTCTTTCTTCTCATCCAAGCACTAACCAGAAAAAGCTATTGTAAATTTTGTGAGGTGAAGGTGGCTCACTTCCCTTTCTTGATTAATATAAACACACCATTTTATAGTCTTCTCTGCACTATGTCTTTTTTTTCTCTTCTTGGACTTTGGCATTCCCAGGTTATTGTGCTAAGTCTCAGTGAGAGACATACCAATGTGTCTTACTACCTGGAGAAACAAATTTCACATCTCTTTCATTTCAAAATTTTTCATGGAAGAAAGACATCCTTTCAGCTCATCAGTATCAACAGTGGAGCTTCAGCAGTAGTGTCATCTCTCTCAGGAGCCTTGCTCCTGTGTTCATTTAACCAAATGAAAATCCTCAGGTATTATATTTAGATGACAATTTAGTATTAAGCTTTAAATGGAACACAGTACAAAAAGACTTTTAAATCTGTTCTTCAAACAAGATGTTTACAGCTAGACTGTACTGGGTCATGGTCCAAAGCAGCTGCAATATAATCAAGTTAAATGAAAAATCTTGCAAGCAGACCTTTCTGGAGTCCTGGGGCAGGGATGGGTCATAAATAATGCTGCCTAGGACAGCAGTGTGTTTTGATGAGTGGGGATGACTGTGGTCAGAATTACAAGTAGTTACAGGTCAAGTAACAGACTAACATCACTTAAAGATTTTATTATTCCTATTTAATACAATCATAGAATTGTTTGGGTTTTAAGGGACCTTTAAAAGTCATCTAGTCCAACACCCCTGTAGTGATCAGGGCCATCTTCAATGGGATCAGGTTGCTCAGCGCCCTGTCCATCCTGACCTTGAATGCTTCAAAGGGTGGGGCATCTGCCAACACTTTAGACAAGTGTCTCACCACCTACAGTGGTGAGTATTAGGAAGATAAAAATTTCTTCCTAATATTTAGTCTGAATCTACCCTCTTTCAGTTTAAAACCATTACCCCTTCTTCTACTGTAACAAGCCCTGCTGAAAAGTTTGTCCCCATCTTGCCTCTATGCCCCCTTTAAGTACTGAAAGGAGGTAATGAGATCACTCTGGAGCTTTCTTCACACTGAAAAACCCCAATTTTCTCAGCCATTCTTCATAGAATAGGTGTTACATCCCTCTGTTCATTTTTGTGGCCCTTTTCTGAAGCCTCTCCAGCAAGTCCATGTCTTTCTTGTGCTGAGGACTCCACAATTGGACACAATACTCCAGGTGGGTTCTTATGAGAGTACAGTAGAGTGGGAGAATCACCTCTCTTGACCTCTTGGCCATGTTTCTTTGATACATCCCAGGATACAGTTGGCCTTCTAAGCTGAAAAGCACACATTGTTGCCTCATATCCAGGTTTTCATCCCTCAGTATTCTCAAGTCTTTCTTCACAGGATTTTTCTCAATCTTTTCATCTCCCACCTGGTCTTGATACCTGAACCATGTGCAGGACCTTGCACTTGGCATGAACCTCATGAAGTTCAAAAATGCTCACTTCTTGAGGTTCTCTGGATAATATCCCATCCCTCAGGTGTGTAAATGGCACTGTTCAGCTTGGTGAAGTTAAAAAAATTCCTGAGGATGCACTTGAACCCACTGCTAATGCCACTGATGATGATACTGGAGAGTACTTGTCCTACTGCTGAGCCCTGAGAGACACCATCTATCTGGATGTGACTATCCAGCCCGTTCTTCATCCACCAAGCACTCCACTCATCAAACACAAATCTCCAGTTTAGAGAGAAAAATGTTGTGGGGGGCAGTGTCAAAGGCCTTACGGAAGTCCAGATAGGTGATATCAGTAGATATTGTTCACCATTGTAGTTACTCCATCATAGAAGGCCACTGGGTTGATCAGGCAGGACTTGCCATTGTTGAAGCCATGCTAATTGTCTTGAATCCCCTTCCTGTCCTCCATGTGCCTTAGCTGAACACATATTCCATGACTTCCCAGGCACAGAGGTGAGGCTGACAGGTCAATAGGTCCCAGGGTCCTCCTTCCTGCCCTTTTTGAAAATGGCTACAATTTTTCCCTTTTTCCAGTCACCAGGGACTTCACTGGAATGCCATGGTGCTTCAAAGGTCATGAAGAGTGCCTTAGCAATTACATCACCCAGTTCCTTCAGGATTCTGGGTTGCATCTCATCAGGTCTCATAGACTATATATGTTTAGCTTCCTCAGTCACAAACATGATCTGCTCTGTAAGACTTCAAGTGTGCTCCAGGGTACCCAGCATGTCTTGGAGCAACAGGCTGAAGGTCCCTGCTAGCACCTTGTTCCTCTGACATCCCACAGCTTTTCACAGGCAAGCCTGATATTATCTCCTTCCTCCTTCTAGTCTAATTTAAGGCTCTGTCAGTGAGCTGTGCCAGCTCATGAGCAAAGACTCTTTTCCCCCTTTGAGAAAAGTGAATCTCATCTGCTGCCAGTCAGCCTGGTGCCAGGTGGGCCATCCCATTATCGAAAAACCCAAGGCTGTGGTGGTGATACCAACCTCAGACTGTGTGTTAATAGATTGGGTGCATCTTCCAGTCTTCCTGCCTGCAATTGGAAGAAGAGCAGAAAAAATAACTTGTACTCTAGCTTCTCTCACCAAGCATCCCAAGGCCCTGAACTCTCTATTGATCATCCTTGGGCTACACATTGTGGCTTCGTTGCCACATAGAAGAATAATAACAGGTAATAGTTTGAGGGCTGTGCCAGGCTAGGAAGTCTCCTAGGGGCTTCCTTAACCCAGCCCCCCTGGGAGGCAGCTAATTTAAATTATTATAATCTATTACGAATATTTCAGGATACAAAGTAAGTCAGAAGGGCAAAGTTGGAAATTATTGCTGAGTCACCCTGATTTTCTTGTTCCGAGTTGCACTTAAAATTGTTCTTGAAAAAGGAAAAAAGGTGGCTGAACTTTAATATAGGCACATTACAGTGAAAGAAAATACAAATACATAAAACATTTACAGCTTTTGAGACATCTTTTGCATATACAGTTTATGGCATTTTGCTGAAGAAATGTCACATAGGTCAGTATATTGTACAGAATGGGCTTGACAGCATGAGGCCCATTTGCTTTGTGCTTATTGTTACAGACACAGGGAGCATTAACTGCTCATTGGGAGCCCAGGAATAGTTAACAAGAAAAGAGCGTACAAGCCTTCTTCAAACTTCCATTCAGACTTCTACCACCTAATGGACCTAATTTGTTTCTCATAATGCAACAGTCTCCTAAGGTTTCTTTTTATTTTTCCTCATCTTATTAAGGCACAGAAATCTGGCACAGGAGGGGACACGCAGGCTGCTGAAGACCTTCTGCTTATCAATAAACCCCTGACGGACCTAATTAGCCTGCTTATTCAACTGGTGAGAATTTGCTTGTTTGTAAGCCTTTTGGAATGTTGCTGAAGTTGGAATTATTCAACTGAATTCAACATCTTAGAACTCTGCTACTTTTTTCATCGTTTATAAGATACCACTTAGTACAAAGGCAAGATTCTAACAAATTTTAAGAAATTATAGGTCACAGCAACATCAGGTTAAGTCTGTCCCAAGTATGTATTCCTATGTCAGATATATGTGTATACCCAAATTTTAGCCCCTTAGAAGACTAGTGAACACTGCATAGGGAAAGCATGGTGTTCAAAATTTGAAAACAAGTACTGTTACTGTTAGAAAAGTCTGTAAACTTAAAATTAGTTCTCAGTGAGTAATGACTTAATGTAATTTTCCTGGTTTTGAGCCCTCTGAGTTTTTCTCCAAGGGTCTAATTTTATTTAAACATGATCCTGATGGATTTAAGAGTAAAAATCCCTACTGATCTGTAAATAGCTTTGAAGTCTGTGTGTTTAAAGTCAGTGTTTTCCAGGGTTTATGAGAAGTCACATCTCTGCATTGAAATCTCCACAGAATGCTGTATTGTGGCCCTGACTCATCCCATCAGCTCAGCCTCCATCATACTGTGCCACAGAATTATATTGGCTCTGTGTGTAATATCTTGTAGTAAAGGAATGCTTCCTCAGACAAACAGTTTTTAGAGGCTCCTTCAGCCTTTTATTCAACACGAAGTCTCTAAAGTGGGATGTGGGAATTTCCTTGTGGCTTCCACTATCCTTTTCACATTATTTCACTTAAAGGTATTTCAGATTCACTCTTCCACCAGCCCCATTTTTTGTTTGTTTTTCGTTTAAGTGTACATTTTATGATGTATAGTGGTAGGAATACCTGTGGCCCTTTAACTATCTTGAGCACTCTGTCATCTATTTTGGGGAAGTGTGATTCCTTTTTTATTAATTTTTGGCATTGTACTTATTGCTAAGACCTCCTTTGATGGATTTATTTTAACCATACATTGACAAAGGCTTTTTGAAAATGTTCACTAAATGACTTAATATAAAGTGACTGAATTTCAGCTGTATGGTACTTTGTCTTTATCAATTATTTTGATTTATTTTTTATTATTTTTTTTAAATCACTGCATATGATAAATAGTAAGACATGAAGATATGCAAATGTTACTTTGAGGTGAAATTAGACATAAATTTAATTCCATTAACTCTTGAAAGAACAGAAAATTAGAGGCCAAGATTTACTCAGCCTATACCACCTGGAAGTCTTTTGTAACTTTTTAATTAAAGGACAGGAGAATTCTATAGTTAGCATGTAGTAATTAGATTCTGACTTGCCCTTGTACTTCAGAAGCGTGGCTGCAAATTACCATTAGGTTTTACTTTGTTCTTTATTTCTACAGATTCTGGTATGTTTGAAGTGTTTATTTAAAATCAGTTAATTTTAACATCTGAGTAAAGATCATTGGTGCTGCTTCTTTTGGGATGGTTGGTTTTGGTTTAGAATTTTGCTAAAGATTTTTTTAAATTTTCTCTCGTGATCTGTATGTGTTGTTCTGCATTTACACATGCTTGATTGGACGTATGAAAGTTAGTTAGGTTTGTTATTTTTTTATTTTTTTTTTAAAAAAAGGTATTTTTAAATAAAGGTATTTTTTTTATCCTTTACCCATTGCTCTATTAAACTTTTCCTGTTAAGGCTGAAAGAGTTCAAACAAAAGAGTAATAATTTATAACATTTAACACCTGTTTATCATATTTTATACTCTAATCTGTTTAAATAGAGTTAGATTCTTTGTGAAGTCTAGTAGGTCTCACAAGACATATATGCTTCCTAACCCCATGAAAAAGACTCAGTTTTACCCGAGTTTATGTTCTGTGGAGCTGACTTTAGTAGCTTAGTCTATTTTTTAAGGTGTTTGGCTGTATAACATTACTGTTCTAAGCCATTCAGTTCTTTGTGAGGCCTTGAATTCTGAACTATCGCTTTAAGATATTGAGTTAAAATTATTTTCTCTGATTTGCTGTTTCTACCTGTCTATAATTTTTTATCTCACTTCAAGTAATTGCTTTCTTCATTGAAATGTATATCCCTCAGGTAGATGATTGCTCTGTGGCCCATTGACTAGTCTATTTATTTTTTCTTTTCCTCAAGTTCTACATGTTTATCCCTCTTAATAATCCTTAAAGAAATTGATGTGAGTTAAACTTGAAAATGTCAAAAACTTAGAATCAATTTTTCCTGTCTGTAATTGTGATTTAGTTTATCAGATAGAGCATGGCAAACCAAGTGTAGGAAACTTGAATTGCATGTAAATGAAACATCAGCGTTTAAGAATGAAAAAGTAATAATTACAAATTCTGTCATGCAGAAAATGGTGTAAATATGGAGAATTCAGCATTTAATCCTGTGATGATTCTGCCCTTAGTTGATCCATAAGAGAAAAATAAATTGAGCATTTAGTCTTCTGCTTGGCAGCTTTGTGTTTAAAAGTTAATTACACCTAGCTTTTTGTGTAATGTTCTTCCACTTGAACATAAATGTAATTTGATTATTGTACTGAAACTTGCAGCAATTACAGAAAATACCTTCCACTTTTTGATGTACTGCTCTACTGAAAAAATGTTACTTTTGAAATCACTTCAGCGTGGACTTTCAGAAACTTTTCAAGAGAACTTGCCATTACATATAAAAAGGAGTTTCATGTCTCAGTAGATCCTAGATTTAGATCCTAGGTGTAGATCCTCCAGTCTTTTCTGTGGCCTACCTGAAAGAGAACTTTTCTTGTCTTTTGGTCCTAAGCTTCTTCATTATAATATTACTAGTGTGATTTGTACTTGGTTACTGGGCTCTGTATATTATTGTTAAAAGGCCAGTTAATCACGGGCAAACATGAAGAGGACAAAAATGAATCTCAGAAATGGATGAGATGATCTCCTCTAGGTCCTTTCAGTCTCTCCATTAGCCTGGCTCTAAGGCTGTGCCAGGGTATGTAGTGATCAGCATGAAAAGACATCTTTTGATTTCCTGTATTGTATAATGTATCATTGCTATTGTATTTGAAATGTTACCTGTGAATTATTTTTGAAGAATTCTCTTCTACAGAGCTACTCTATAAAACAAAAACCAAGCAAAAAAGTAAATGACAAAAACCCCCCAAACAAACAAAAACACCAGAGAAAATAAGAATACATTGTTGCAAACACAACTTCACAATTGTGATTTAATTACCAGTTAGGCTAGAGTAAGATGAAATGAAAATATATAGTTTTTTGAAATATTTTCCCATTTATAGGAGGACTACAATTTTGCCCTAAGCCAAAATATTTTTTTTTCATTTAAAAATAGACATGTTTACTAATAAGAATAGCATCGTAAAGTTTAAAGATTTAATAGTGGTGTTTTCCTCTTACATTTTGTTTTATGTTTGCAAAATCATCTTCCCTATAGTTCCCAATGGTGCTTCCTTTACAGCACATTCTGTAATCACATTACTGATTTAATGAACATCTATCTCTTATCATAATAAACTCTCTTTGTTTATAACCTCATTAATGCACTGAAATAGTGTCCCCTCCGGGTAATCCAGACAGTTTCATTGTTAGCTCTAAAATTAGATGCTGTAACAACTCCAACAGTGTGAAAACTGCCACTTCAGCTCAAATGATCACACATTTCTTGCAATGGTTTGCAATTCATGAACACACCGCAACTCAGTTCAAAAAGAATGCATTTTTGACAACAGACTGCAGAAATAGAGATGTATAGTAACAAGAAACTTCCTGCTCTTCATCACATTAACCTTAAAATAGAAAGAACTTGTTCTATCTAGAAAGGAAAAAAATTACAATTTTATTCTTTGAGTCTGTTTACAGGAGATTATAACATGGTCATAAAAATCAAGTAGAAAGTAATACATAATTTTTGTTGCACAAAGGTCTTGTCATGAGACATAATTTTAAAATTTTGAAGTGAAAAATAAATATACAGTTATGAAGTAGAGAATGGGAAAAAATGTGACTCTAGCTGTTCAGTGATTTACTGTAAGGTGGTAGATTTTCTTCAGGGTATGCACTAGGCCAGAATATTAACAGCTGCAAGAAGGAGTACTAATGTTTCTACCTTGCTAAAGGGCTGAATCCATAATCCCCTCTAAAACTGATAAGGTAAGAAAGAATGAAAGGCCAGTAGAGTTTTTCCGTGTGATTGTGAAATATTAAAGGGGGAGATAAAGTTAGAACTCGAGTTTTTCACGTGTTTCTCCTCCCCTAAAAGAAAAATGTTAAGTAGCTGCTATCATGAAGAACTACAAATGTGTTTCAAAGACTTTAAATATATTTTTTTGTATCAAATGGAATTGTTAAAATTAGAAAAATGGTCAGACTTATTCCAGTTGATTAAGTGATGAACCATTCGCCTGTATTCATTGTCTAGAAACGTGATTCTAGCTTTGCAGTTCTTGTTAGAGATATTCTTACATCAGCTTTCACTTCAAAGCTGAATTTTCATTCCTTGTTTTCTACATTTACAGTTATTTATTATATTTTTCAGTCGATGCTTTTTTTCATACCAATAATTTTCTTCAGATCATCTACTCTTTACAAGCACTAATGAAAGTGCTAACACTGACTGGCAGACATTGTTAAATTTCAGCTTACAAGTTTATGACTTTTGACATCTAAATCATTACTGGTTGGTAGTGAAACAGCAAAATGGTAAGTTAGAGTGAAAAATGCTGATGCACACATATTTAAATAGGGACGTTGCTGAGAGTTCCTCTTCCACTTTAATTATCGATGGGTTAGACTGTAGGCCGATGATTCTCCTCTCTTCCAGAGCAAATAGGGTCTTTCCAATTTCTCTCTTTTTCTCCCATTCATCTGAGACCTATGCAGTTAGTGTCTTTCCCTGCAGTTTTTCAGGGTGACAGCAGCTTGCTCCCCAAACTCTAGATATCACTGAAGCTCAAAGAGATGCTGGTGAAACAGATGACCAGAAGATCCTGTAGTGCAACAGGCACCTTGAATAGATTGAATAGGATGATGCCATGGCTGGCAAGTACTGCAAACTCTGGCAGGGTACTGCTGGCTAGATTTGGAGGATGGTCACTGGCAGCTTGATATCCTGTGAAGAGCCACAACAGTGAAAAAAGATGGAGAATTCTAGGAGATAAACAAAGCCATTGGCCCAAGCCCAGATCTTCCTCACCTAGGGCAAAATGTTGCACTGTCTCACTAACTCTTGCTGAAGACAGCCTCCTTGGGAATAACACTAACAGGTTGGACTTGCTCATTTCCTTCCTTGGAAGTCATGTATACTGCTGGTCTCCGGAGGAACTGTGAAGGACATGGTGCTTTTTATGTTTTTCTTCATGCAAAATTGTTGGAGAGACAGTCCTCTGCACACACTAATACCTTTCCACTTCTCTGTTTGATGTTTAGTGATTATCTCAGAAAAAGATCCTCAGAACAGTCTCACTTTCAATATGGCTGTTGTGATTATTAGTTACGCATGGAGTTTTGGTGATTATGAAGTCTAGGGAACTATCCTGCACTGCAGTACCAGGGCAAGGACATATCTATGAAAATGTTCACTGATTTTTTAAATTGTTGGTTAACCAACTAAAAATATTTGGAAAATGACTGTAGTTCCTTTATTGTGATTTTCTTCAAGGAGTACTTGCTATATCTGCCTACACTGTTCTACTAACAAACTGTAAGTCAGAATTTTAGACAGAATAAGAGATGCATTGAGGCAGCTTAATTT
This sequence comes from Florisuga fusca, assembly GCA_038090715.1. Taxonomy (NCBI): domain Eukaryota; kingdom Metazoa; phylum Chordata; class Aves; order Apodiformes; family Trochilidae; genus Florisuga; species Florisuga fusca. The sequence goes on along the minus strand of JAAWXA010000002.1, from coordinate 41,185,930 downwards.
TTCTTCATTTATGTAATAGCTTTTTATTTTCAGTGAAGGAAGTGCAAGTCAGCTTAAAGTTTATTTTATTTTATTTGATATGAATTGAAGATATCAATGGAGCTCTAAAGATTGTTACTATTTGTAGCTTTTCCTCCTTTTTAGCCTTACTATTTCTGTTGATTATGTTATTAGATAATTCTGGCTGTTGGAAAGGAAACAGTCAAATAGGTGGCATTTAGATTGAAATGAAGGAAAACCATGCAGCAAAACTGTGGAAGAAATAGCTACTGTCGTCCTGTCACTTGCATAGCATTAGGGCAGATAGAATGTGATATGTCTTGGGGCTATGTATTCAGAGCTTACATCTCAGTTCAGTATGTTTTAAACAGCCAGCTCTATGAAGCTAATAGAAAACAAGATTGTATTTGCATGCAGATCTCTGGAGAGTTGCTTCTTGCATATTTGAGGAGTATATATATGTCTGATAATATGTTCTCAGATTGCTTTATGGTAACTATGAATTTTCCTTAAAGTGAATTAACCCAGAAAAGGAAAAGAGGCAGAATATGAGAGAGGGACTTATGGGTTGGAAACTAAGCTACACAGCTTTAATGAAGCTGTAATGATGGGGGAAAAAAAAAAAAAAAAAAGAAATATGTACAAATACATATAAAGCCACTATTGTGCTCCTTTGAAATAATGCTCGTGGTCATGCCTTGAGGCTGCAGGGCAGGCCCTGAGAAAGTCCTGGACTGGATTCAGCAGCAGACAGGAACTTGATTCAGGAATGATAGGATTAAAGGATGCATGGATGAGGATCAAAGGCAGAAGACTGGATGGAGACCTTCCAGGACACTGACCATGGTTGAAAAGAGCTTGACCTTTGTGACTCCTCAAATTCATACTGATTAAATACTTAATTTGATAAATTTTGATTACCTGTCTGGTCCCTTTACCTCTTCACAGAAGGGTCACAGGTGTGAACCCTTTCCTTCCTTTTGTTTCCAGTTCATAAGTAGTTCAGCAAAATCAAGCAGTGTTGTTGGTTCTGCACACTGTTCTTCAGAAATAACTAGAAACATCCAGCCTTATCAGTCCTAGAAGCAGACACTGAAAAATATGCTGTTAATTTCAGAAAGTGAACTCATTTAGAAGAGGCTTAATTGAAAAGTAAAATTACTAGGAAGAAAACTGGTTCTGTCTTGTCTCAAACCAGGACAAACACAAGACAGAACTTTCCTAAACTAATTTCTCATTAAAGCGTTTTGTTTTTAGAAAAAAAAAATATTATGATACTCTCCAACACAGACAATTTATATCTGTCTCAGTCCTAAGGTAGTTGTTTCAGCAGTTAATTATTCTTGTTAAAGAAAGAAATCAAAAATGGAAATCAGAGTATTTGCTTCCTTCTATTATGTGTTGCTTTAGATAAGGTTTTGAACTATCATGCCTTACGAGTCCTTTTTCAGGTAAAGGAATTAACCTATCCTCAGCCTTTTTTTTTCACATGTAACCAAAAGAATATGATCAAGTGACCTTTCTTTGACCTCTCTTTGATAAACTAGATGCTCAATTTGTACAGCTTCTGCTGTTATGTTTTCCATTCTGTTACCTTTTCCCAAGAAATCTCTATGATTTTTTCACTAGCTTTAAGGAATCATGTGCCCCAAAGCTAGGAATTGTGTTCCTGTTGTCATTCCATAAGTGCCAAATACAAGCATAGTATGATATCTCTACTTGTTGTTTCCAGGTGTTACTTTCAGAAATTACAGCCTTTTGATAGCAGTATCGTACTACCAGAGGCTCATTTAAAGATGGTTATTAGCTGAGGCCCAAAATCTCTTACCTAGCTGCTTTCCAAAGTGGCCCTTTTTCACCCCATTTCAAAAGACTGCTCCAGTTGTCTTCAAAGGAGTACAGAAAAGCTTAAACTCAGGAAAATATTCAAAATCTGCAAAACATACCTGTTAATGTGACTACGTAAAATCTCTTAAATATCTAGATACCCTGTATTCTACCTCAACCAGAAGTCATAGACTTGATTTAGAAATAATTAAATGAAGTTTTATGATGTGAATTATGTAGTTTAGACATCCTGTCTATAATGATACTTTCTGCTATTACTGCTTCTATTTAAAGCAGAATACACTGTCTGAAAATAACAGAGTTGGGAGCTTTCTGTGCTTTTCTGATGTCACTGTAGATAGGGTATTGGATAGAATTATGTTGGAGACATTGTTTTACTGCTGCTTAAGAACAGAGATATTTTAATTATATTTTCATCACTTTGTTGCAGAGGCAATCAGGTAAAGACAATCAGGTGTTGCCAATAACGAGGAGGAAGGTGTGAGCTCCTGTTAAGCCCACCTGTGCCCAGTTAGGGTTGGCCCCCACTGCACATGAGCAGAACTGGGGGACCAATAGAAGGTGAGTAGTGCTCCAGGATAAAATCTTGTCCAGCCAAAAACGATAAAAAGTCTCCATGAACTTCAGCAAGGGCAAGATTTTACCCCTACTTTGTTGCAGACAATCCTTTCCTGGACCACGGTGTTTTGAGGTCCAGTAGGTCTTCTTGCCAAGGTGTAAGAACAGTACTCTGATAGTTGCCTTCAGATCCAGTTAGTCTATCTCGGTGCCAACGCTCCAGACTCGACTAACCTCTGCTCTGGCAGCTCTAATGTGAGCTCCCCATGGGTTTGGGAGCCCACCTTTTATTGGTCCCCAAATTCTGCTCATGCGCATTTGGGGCCAGCCCTAACTGGGCACAGGTGGGCTTAACAGGAGCTCATGCCTTCCTCCTCCTAACTGGCAACACCTGATTGTCTTTACCTGGTTGTCTCTGCACTTTGTTAAGCTTAGTTTAATGGAATTTTGAGTCACTCAACTAGAAATTTTTATTTTCTGGCACAATACAAATATTAATAGTCTTTCAATGCCCAGGGATATACAGTTTTTCTGAAATTGGAATTTGATTTTTGTTTGTTCATTTTTAGCTTCCCAGTGAAGATACTGAAATATTTGAGAGCTCCTCACAGTGCTTATCATTGCTGGTTCAGCTGTATGGAGGGAACAGTCAGGAGACTATGTCTCCAGAAAACATGGACAGCTTTGCTGAAGTACTGAAGTCTAAAAAAGATGCACGACAACTGAAGCTTTTGTTGAGAGTTATAAGGAGACTGGTGAGTTGGCTTCCAAATTTTTGAAAAGTCCATATGTTTCTTTTATATCATTGGATAATGGTTTTACTGTTGTGGGGGTTTTTTTTCCCCTCTTTAAATCAAAAAGAGTATAAGAGAATTTTAAACAAAATATGTGAAGTGAAATTTAATATGTCTAAATTTCAGATAACTTCTCTAGAAAAAGCCTTCTACACTTAAAACTTCTTACAAATTGTTGATTTTCTCCTATTTTGATTAACCGTTCAGGTATTTTATTAGCTAATTTTATTTATAAATTTACCTAGTATTTCATCTTTATGAAGTATTGGAACAATTTTCTGAATGCCTTCTGAAAGAACTAACCTTGTAGCATTAAATAGCTGCTCAGAAACACTGCTTGATTTAATGATAAATAAAATGCCATTTTGTACTTGACATAGGTTTATGCATAGACTGTTGACTCCTCATTCTCTCAATGAGTGATAGGAACCACTTCTGCTAAAGTGGTTGTCATGCAGAATGCCAGCCAGTGGGAATCTTGCAGGGTCTTAGCCTGATGATGTTATTGGTGAGTAGGAGTATCAATTCCGTCGTGCTTTGACACGGTGGCATGACAGCAGTGTTTCATCTTTCAAGTAACTTAGGTGGAAACTTTCCTGTATTGCTAACATTCTCTCAGGTAATAGTATGTTTTTATCTTGAAGTGTCTTAATAAGAAGCTTTGCCTGCATTGTCAGCTTGCATTGGTTGATTACTTCACCCCTCATTCACCAGGAGTAGGGAGTTTTCAATTAATGTAACTTTCTCAGAGTAAGAGGCAGAAGACACTTAAATTTTCCAAGTGCAGTGCTGACTACTAGAGTAAACCCATCATCAGTGGCAACAGGGTTTGTCCTGCTTGCAGAGTTAAGAGGAGGCAACTCTTTTTGTAGAGCTTCCAAAACTGTTCCCGTCCTCTTTCTCCTGTCTGCTGCATTTACATCACAGGAAAATAAACACCGTACCCTTCTTCCCAGTCTTGGTCAGTCCTGTACCTCCCTGAATGAATCATGAATATATTAAAAATTGACATTGGAATGATATTTGACATCCATAGTTTCTCTCATTCTTTGACATCTTAGGTTTCACTCCTTTATTTTCTAAGGTACTTCCTGAAAAGAGAATTCTAGCAAAGATTTTTTTAAAGGTACTTTATATGATTTTTGCTTGTACTTGTGCTTCTCTTTCTGCATAATTGTTGTGCTGCATAGAACTGAGATTTTCTTTTCCATAAAAGTAATGAGAGAATAGAAGAAAAAAATCTAAGGAAAGAAAAGAGAAATGAGGCTGTGATATACATATCTATATTACTTGATTTTTTAGCAAAACTACAGACTTGTTTCTTTTCCCTCCATTTTGAAGACTAAGGTTTAAAAGTGGACCTAGCAGGATATTTATCACAGAAACTTCTGTAGATCATATTAAGAGAGCAAAGCTATGATATCACCTCTTGAATCTTGCACTTGTACTGTACTTTTAGATCTCTGCTTTGTCTACTAAGGATACAGACACTTGTTATTTATAATAACAGGCATAGATTTTCTGTAATTATTTTAATGAGATCATAGGATTTCTTTTGAAAGCAGGGTTCATAGATAATTTGACAGATTATTTAATGAATCTTACATTATTTCTCTAAGCTTTAAAAAGTCCTGCTCAGAGGAGATTGTTATCTTGTCAAAATTGTCATAATCACAAAAGACATTGAAATATAATCATAACTATTTAAGAAGAATTCAGCCCACATCAGCTGTTCATGCTGAATTTTGAAGTCCAGAGCAGAGGTGGGGTTTTTTGTTTGTTTGTTTTTGGGTTTGCATGGGGTTTGGGGTTTGTTTTTTTTCTTGGTATTGGAACAATATTTTAATAGAGGGATCATCAAAGGAACCAGTTTCCATGCTTGCCAATCAGTCAGACCATCTTTCCAATCTATGGTTACATTAACTTCATTGTTACACTCACATGTTTTGCTTATGTAAGACAGGAGTTTGCAAAAATAATCTAATGGGGTTTTGCTGTAGATGCCTTTACAGCATATATTTCTGTAAATAAGGAAAGGGCTTAACACTAGGACTTGCTAATCTTTGTCCAAGTGTTTCATATGACTCCAGTGAACCGATGGAGACAGATGTCTCAATTTCAGAGTCTTAAGTTTACAGCATGCCATAGAAATTGTTAATGTGCATTAAGACTTGACTTCGATGAAAGGGAAACCAGTATCTGTTGTTTTAATTTAATACTATTCATCCATTTGTATTTATCTCCAGTGGCTGGAGGGTTTTTTTGCTCAAATTTGGAGGTTTATTGTGAGTTGTTTTTTTTTTTAATATGGTCATTGTCAACTTTGACCAGCAGATTGTCTGCAGGGCAATATAAACTGCTGCAACATTTTCTTCGCTTATCTTGTCCTACAATTTTTTTACATTATTTATTAAACAGAAATAAAGACATAGGCCAGACAGGGGAGGAAACGGTATCTTTGTACATGCTTACTAATGGAATCACCATGAACAACCCTTTCTCTAGGCTTAATTTTGCTGTAAAAAGAAATCATTAGGAATGAAAGACAGAAAAATTATCCTCTGAGCTAACTTCTTTAACTGTGTAAGTAAGAATAATTTAAAAGCTTTAAAGAGGCAGCTCTTATTATTGTCTTTCCATTTCTTTATAATCAGAGTTTAGCTTTCAGAGCCTTTGAAATTGTCAGGCCCAGGTTAATCAGTCTTTTTGAAGAAAGTACTCTCACTGGCACTGATATAATGGGTGGAAATGATTGAAGAAGCAGGGTTTGGTAGTATGGGGTTTTTTTTTCCCTTCAGTCCTTTTAGTAACTCTCTTGTTCTGGTTGCCTCATCTTGGGTCAGACAATACTGCCATTCAGATATTCTCCATCTCTCTTACCAGTGACATTGGATGAGTGATCTTGTCTTGTTGTTTGGTTCTGGGAGCCTCTCCTGCCGCCCTTCTGTGGAAATCACTATCGTAACTTTGTCTCTTCTATGAAGATATAATGCATCTTTTTATGGTCCAGTAAACCATCTACACTAAAATATTTCTTTGTGAAGTAGAAGAAATTTTCATTTGGGAAAAAAATAGTTCAAACTGTGCCTGGAAAACCTACCTGCCATCTCAATTTACCATCTAGTAATCTGACAGTAATGTAAAGGCAAGGGATTATCACCAGAATTGTTATAGAACTAACAAATATCTCCACTAATAAAATCTCCACTGGATGTATAATTACTGTGGGATTGCTACTGACAAAATGTTCCATCTTTCAAAACAACACTTTTTATTCCATCCGGTAATAAGGAAAAATGAATAAGCATGAGGCTTTAACAGGCAATTCAGCACTCACTGTGGAGACTAAACTTCTGTTCTGTGATGTTTTTCTTAAGTACTTGTCAGAAAGTATTCTACCTAAATCACACTTGGTTTTTCTTCTGATCAATTTTCTAGAATCTCATTTTCACTAATTTTTGTACTTTTACTGACAAAAAAATATTCATCCTTTATTTGTGAGCAGCTAAGACATTTAGAATGTCATCTGCATGACAGAAATCCTTTGGGGAATACATGTAAGTCTTTCTCATCATATTAGGCTGCATATTAAAAACATTAAGGCTAGAATGACAAGACTTGAGCTGTGCTAAAAGTTCCATAACTTTCATTAATTTCATTGTAGGATTGTTGAACACTAATTTGCTCTCACTGCCAGTTTGGTCCACAGCTACAACATCCTTGAGTACCTGCAGGCAGATTTCCTATCTTGTTTCCAATGAACCAAAGCCTGGAGAACCACTGGTCACTATGTCTAAAATATCATTCAAATCATGTGTCCCTAAGTATTTCTGTGATGTAGATTAGTAATTCTACCATACTGAGCAATGTGCTCAGTTCACACCTCTTGAATTGACAGCTGCATATTTAAAAATATGTGTGTATATTTTTCAGTGTGATTGTTCCCAGATTAAGGCTTCATTGTATTAGTCACTGGTCATGCATTATAAGGCAAGACATTTAGAGCTAGAAGACATAAACAGTCCTTGTAGCACAAATCACTGATTTAGGGTAGCAATCCCTCTGTAAGCCAAACTTCTTGCTGGAGATTCCCTCCTCAGTAGATTCACATAGGTACATCTACAGCTTGCCTCAAAGAGTTTGAAGCAAATTCCCAAGAGGTTTGCAGAGAGCATCCCTTTTAAGGCTTCAGCTCCAAGCATGCAGCACCACAAGGAAGGAGGTGCTTGGGCAGCAATTCCCAGCAGCCTCCACTTTCCCAGGGCCTTACAACACTGCTGGAATCTCTTGGCACAACTCCTGCTGCTAGGACACAGCACTCTTCAGTAAGCTCAGATAGCTGGAGAAAAACTTCTTATGCATCCTTCAGATAGCCTGAATCTTTTAAGTGTGCCTTTAAATAGTTTCATTAATTACTAAGGGAGTCCATAATATTCCATTACTCTAAGGAGGGACTTTCTAACAGAGAGACTAGTGAGATATGAATATAGTATTCACTTGTGGGTTGCTGACATTTATGGGTGTACCTACTACAAATACATGTGTTTCTGTATATGTTTTCCTTAAATTACTTATGTTTTTAAAATCAGCATCACTCTTACATGAACAATTTTTATCATGTATTAGTCTCTTATTTTCAAGCTGCTTTGAAGCCTGCATCCTTCTTTATAGAGCATCTTTTGTTGGCTTCAGTCTAATAGAATAATGTCTCTGGATAGTGTGGAGCACTTCATTAGACACAAACAATTTAAGATCCTCTCTAGAAGAAAAAGCTAATCAGCATTAAGATACACTGTGCAGATCATAAATAGGACAGGTTTCTCAAAATGCTTTGAAGCAAATACATGGCAAGGATAATGCCTCTCCACCCTACCTGCTGTGTGGGGAAGCTCCCTTGGTTTGCATACTTGGACAGGATTTTGGTTTAGGGCTTTAATGAAATTGGAGGGAGTCCCCAGAGATGATCAATGGGGGGGTCTCCAGCACCTGCTGTCACTTGGCAACTTTCTGCTATGGCACTTCCAGGCCTCACCATACCATGCTGGGCACATTGCTGGAGACCTCCTCCTCCACTTCTGGGTTTTAATGTAGTTGCAAAGTAAGCTTCTTGTATTTGCATATATTGTGACTGAATTACAATCTACTGAGACTCCTAGTTTCAAAAGAAACTTAAATTTTCCCTGATGAATGTTAGCAGTCAGCAGGGATGTCTGTGAGTCAGAATTGCAGGGCCAGGCCCTTTGGTGAGGAATCAATATATTGAGATAGCAAAGAGTTAAAAACTGGTTTAAATTACTCAGGAGATGCATGCAGCTAATCTCAGCTACTAATCTCTACTACTATTTAAACAACAATTAAGCAGTGATTTAAATTGAACTAGTATAGTGTAGTTTAAAGAAATTCAGCACTTGAAGGGAATAGTTCTCGTGTCAGAGCCCCTTTGCTGTACTTTGTGGTTTACTGAACAGAGTATTGAGCCAATATTGATTAATTTATCTAAGTAATTTTGGTATTAATTTTTTTTTTAAATTTCACCTAAGCTCTAGTTTGAGCTTTGTGTTTCATTCGTAATTTCCTAGGGGCTCTACCAATTCCCATGGAAATGAAACATTTTACTTTCATTGTTAAACCCTTATAGAGGATTTATTTTAAGCTTAGTAAAGCATTTTCCGTAGCACTAAGAAGGAAAACATTTAGAAAATGAAAGTGTGATTTCTGAATAGTCAAAACTTAATAATATCCCAATTTTTTCTCAGGTGTTTTGCAATAGATACCAAATCCTAAAATATGGATTATTTTATCTATAATTATTTACTTGATATTAAGAATAGCATAGCTTTTCGGAAAGCACTTTTTTAAATGTACAGTATGAAAATGCTATTTGTATGTTTAGTAATACTTAGGATATCCAGATGTGAGAGAAATACTGTAGTTGATTTGCATTCAAGATCCCATGGCATTCTTTATAGCAGTAAACATGGTTAATTTTAAATTGACTAATTACATTCTGTATAATGAAATCCAGGATACAAATTTTTACTGTATATATTTGGTATCTAACCGTTTCACCTGAAATGGTTAGATTCTGTTTCACTTTAGAGGCCTGTGCATCTTTTTGACTTGGCTTTATGTAGTTTGTGAAGGGCTAAATTCAGTCTAATTTTTACTTTATGTAACCCATGGAGTGTTTTCAGGATGCTGAGAAGTAGTACAATATGTTAGCACTGCCCTTGACTTTCTCTTTTTTTTTGACATTATGCTTTCTATCAGAGGAGAGGGAAGAATATTTTGGCATTTGAATTTTAATGGACCCTTTCTGTTTCTGATCAGCCTTCATCTTCATTTACCTCTAAGTTTTACAATATTCCTCTTTAACTTGGCCAGAATTTTTAAGCACAGCATTCTCAAGTTATATACTGATGTTTTTTTTTCCTAGTACTTATTCTTCTGTCTTATGAAATTAAACAGATCGAGAATCTGTGGGTAAGTCTTAGCCACCAGTGCAGTCCCTGGAATTCTTATCTTCCCCTATCTTGTCACTTTGATCCTGGCCAGAAGTTCTGTGGCTGATACCAGATTGCAGAAAAATTTGCTGGTTTTTTTACCCAAAGTACTAGATGGTACAGGAATGCTCTGCTTATTTCTTCTCATAGAAAAGGCAAGTATTTAAATCTCCATAAGACTGTCCAGGCTTATAGGAGCACTTATTTCTGGCTGTGTCAGAACTCCCCTCTGCCATTTGAATTTTGTACTTCTCTGGCTACATTTGCTCTAATTCACTTTATGTGGTATAGTTTGTATCTGTGTGTATCTATAACTACAAACAGTGTGGGTTTTTTTCTTTTTTTAATTATGTGACTTGTGATATTATTAACTGGTTCTTAAGAAATTCTTAACAACTGTGAAAATGAGAATTTGTTTTAATTGGATTCAAGCTGAGATTTATTTTTTTTCAGATGCTCACAGTACTCAATGAGCCTATTATATTAAAAAAACCCTAAGCTTCATATAACCTGTAGTAAAATCGAAACACTAAGCAGTAGTACATAAAATGAGATAGTGAGGAATTATGATTTGGGAGGTTATATAGGAATCTCTATAGCTTGGAATTTTGTGGTTAAGGAGGACTTTACTGGGATTTTTAATGTGATTTAAGTCCTACCTTTTTGCAGCTGGTGATGTCTAAAATATCCATGGCTATCTTAATCTAGAGGTGGTGTTTTGTTATTTACATTTACACCTCTGCAGTGACTGATTTGCTGTCAGTGTTTTTACTGTAACTGAAGTGCTTCCTCCATATCGAAGAGAGCACTTTATCCTTCGTCTGGTATTTCCACCACATAGACAAACAGCTGCTTTGCAAGGAGATCATAAACTGAGTTCTCCCTCTCCCAGCCCCGAAGTTCAAACAAAACTATTTGAGTGGCTTTCCTTCATTTTTCTTTAGTATTTGATGCTGTCAACTTTCTAATACACAGCTGGAAGGCTCCTACTTTTGCTGCTTTTTTGCTTCTTCTTCAGTGTTTAATTCTGTGCAAGCAGGAATAGGGATTGAACTAGTTATTCCTGATTATCAGTACAAAGGTATCTTCCTTTTATTCTAAATTTAAATTCTTCTGGCCACAGGAGTATTTAAGAATTCTTCATCTTATCTTCACATTGAGGCCATTACAAGATACTATAAAAGCTTTGAAAGATTTTGGTTGCCCATGTTTAGATACAGGTATGTATAGAAACCAGTTTTACTGTGACATTTTGCAGACTCATATAGCAAACCCTTCAAAAGAGCCTCCTTTTTTTTTTTTTTAATTTTAATTTCATTGATTCTCTTAAACTCACTTTCCTTGCTGACAAATTTACTCTGCGTGAAATAGTTATATTTCAGTGTGTAAATAAAATTTTAACTACCATGTACCAGCAGGAAATCTAATGTAAGAATTAGATTACCTATTGGAAAGGACTGGGCCTTCCTTTGACTTCTAAGTCACCTACTACTGGACAGTCATGGTAAAAGGTTACAAAAAGGACGTAGCCTCTGTGTTAATCCTCAGTGCTTCCTTATTATCCTTGCCAATGATTCTGTCTATTGATTTTTAAATGTATTTCAAGTTCTGCACTTTAATATGGCATCTGACAAACATCATCTGTGTTTTACTTTGCATAGATCCTTACCCTCTTTGTCTTACGAGGCTGAAGCACTGCTGAGAAGCTAGTATTTTCAAAAATCTTACCATGAGCAAATCTGCAGGTTACACAGAGCTTGATTTATTAGCCATTGTGCAGATGAAGATAAACAGGGAATAGAGCTGGAGTGATTAAAGGGGTATATTGTGGAGGGGGAGAGTCCTTGGCCATCAGGCTGTGAGGATGTGGGACTCTGAGGCACATGGATTAGGCAAAGGAGACAAATAATCTGATAGCTCATTTCAGATATGGGTTGTCCATCAGATGGAAATTATGAGTAAAAATATGATGTAGGTATGGCAAAAGTATGCCGGTCCTGATAATAAGACCAAGCAATATGACCATAATAAGACCAAGTAATGTGACCATATAAAGCAAAAGGAAGGCAGTGTTTAAGGAGTTAGAGTTTGTTGGCAAGACCAAAGATGAAAATTATTTTAGAAGCATCACTCAAAGAAAGAAAACAAAACACTTAAAGATTTTCCTGTCTCATGTATCTAATGGTTGGTTGGTGTATTTGTTAACAATAAAAGCATACATTTAAAGCCCCCCAGAGAGGGCCCATGGTCATGTACTAATCCCTGACAGTGATAACTATATCTAGGCACTATGAACATGGTGCTGCACAATTTCATGAGTCTGTGATTCATGTAATTGTTTTGAAATAAGGTTATGTTTAAAAATAGCATTTGTGTGCATTGAGATTAGATTTTCAGTAGATTTCTACAGTAACTGACCCCTCCTTCCCCAAGTTCAAGCAGCAATTTAATCCAGCATCTTCAGTGATGAAACCTCCACATTTTAAATTATGAAGACTCTACTAGTTAAACATTTATAAAGTGCCCAGTGCTGTCACTTCTTTAAACTATTAAAAGGTAATGTTTTTATATAAACATCATTATAAATTTATAACAGGTTTAATTTCTGGTGATTCAGTGTTCTATGGGCTGTCCTAAATTTTGCACAGCAGATGCTTTATTTGGGATGCAAGACCCAATTGATGAGTTCATATGATGCAGCATATGAATATCTCATTTACATTCTAGCTCTACTCTGCTTATACATCTTGCTTATTGAGACCTTTCAGGAGACATTTTAAAAGCAATGAAGTTGACACACAATACTCAGTCATGACAAAAGCATATAAAAAAACCTAAATCCTTTAACATCAATAAGAGATTACTTCTTCCATTAATATGTAGTGGTCCTATAGAAGTGGATCAAGAGACATATAATTTTATAGTATCAAAGAGCTCCAATGATTTAAAATTCATTTTTTAAGGAAATGTAAGTGTACTTAATGGCAAGAGAACTTCTGTAGAGCTTAACTCCAGTATATGTTGAAAAGTCAAAACAGTATGTTCCATAGTGTGGAATATTGTACTTTGTGGATGAAAACCTAAACTTCATGCTGTGGATCATTGGTAATTATAATGAAGAGACTGCTTGCATATTAGAATTGCATCAGAAGAAGATAGTTGATATCAAAACCTGCCCCTGCCTGTGCTTAACAAAACGTGTGTAAAAAAAATTTGCCATGTAAACATGCTATGAGGTATATATGTATGGGATGTATATGTATACATGCACTGAGATATGTATACTCAACAGTGGTGTCCACAGGACTAATAATTCAGAAAAATTACATTATTTGTATATTTGTATATTTTACATTACATATTACATTACATTACATTTACATTATTTGTATATAATTACATTATTTGTATTGCAATTTACTACTGTCCCATTTCATCACTGACAAAAGAAGAAGTAATCAAGGCAGAATTCTTTGTGCTTATTTTAAATGAATGCTTCCTTTGTGGCTTTTCATGGAGGACACCATAATTTCCAGGGAAGTGCCTGCTTGGGACCCTCTACCTTTCCCCAAGGCAGAGATTTTCCCAGTGGTGGGCTTGGGGAGCCATTAAGGCAGGAGTTTGAGAAGAGCTTGGGCCCAGTGCTGATAGATCTGAGTGCCAAAACTTTATAAAATCTCTGCAAAACTTACTGGTAAAACTGCATTTAGTCAGCCCTAAAATTTTAACTAAGACCTCTCAGTTACTATCTGTGTGTTTCTTATTGTCATTAGAACAAAAGTCTAAGCAAAGGGGGTTATTGCTAAAAAGCAAAACTGAGTTAATCTTTTACAGTCTTAACAATTCACATGAAAATGAGTATCTAAAAACATCCTCATACTGATACTTTTCTTCTAAGTGCTACCAGTATTTAAATACTAATGATGGTAATTTTAGCACACTTTATAGCAGGCTGACATAAATCATACAAGGAATAATTGCTTATAAAGATCAGGGCCATCTCTTGTAATTTTAAACCATTAGTACAGTTTATGTATTTTAATATAAATGGATGTATATTCACATAATGGCACACAATATTTATTTTCAAAGTCTATAACTGTAAGATGTCCAAGAGTAATTTGTACCCCATATATCAGTCAAACATGTGTGGCCCTGACTCTGCTAATATAGCAATATTCCTTTTAGCTTAGTGAGGAAAATTCTTATTGCTAAAAAGCAAATTACAGCTGTCACTGAAAGATTTAAATAACATGCCCTCAGGATTGCTTGAGTGGATTTTTGTTCCACTGAGGAGCTCTGATGACATCAGAGAGATGCTCACACATTCCATCTTGAAACTACAGTGAAATATATATATAACATTTTGAAGGTGGTATTGAATAATGAGGGATTTTATAGACTCTTCTAGTCTCTGTATTGCCTTCATCATTGTATTTGTTAGGATCCTTTTCTCAACTCGTCTTTTTTTATTTTATATTTCCACATCTACTTTTACAGTTTTGATTCTTCTATTCTTGGGACCAGATGTTCCCAAATTTTTTGGAAACTTTTTATTTTCTTTTAAATGAAACTGAAGGCTTTGTGTGAATTGCTGTTGAACTCTGGAGGGCCAAGAATGTTAATATGCTTACTCTTATCTTGCAGCTGGACAACTGCTGGTACTGCATCAGTAAAGCAGCTTTAGGTGCAGTAGTCTCTGTATCCCCCAGTCTTTCAGCCACTCTATTGCTCTGCAAGGCAGCTGGTGCAAACACCCTCACCCACACACTGTGCTTAAGCCTGTAGGATCTCCCCTGCAGCAGGGGCTGTGCTCTAGCCAGACCTGATACCATGCTTGCAGGGTGGAAAACGTGTGTGTCTGGTCTAGGGACCACCACATAATGCAGGCATCACCTCTGTGTCTCGAGCTCTATGCGTACAGTACTCAGGACAGTCTTGATTTTGACTGGAAGCATGTAACTAGACATGGAGACATGTAACTAGAAGGATTAATCAGACAAAAAGAGTGAAAATTAAAAGAAGGAATGTTGTATCCATGATTCTTTGATTCCATGAGTGCTCCTTCTTAATCATTCCCTGGGCAATCATTCTTTTCAATGTTGTATCTTACATTAGTCTGGGCTAAAATAATTTTGTCAGGCTGGTAAAAATTATTTCAAACCAAGTAAATGTTTCCTAATGCCAGCTGTAAAATAAAGGACAGAATAGAAGGGAAGCCTGTTGCCCACAATTAATCATGTTTTCAGGTGAGAAAGACCAATCTTTAAATTCAGTGCTCATGCTGGAGATGCACATTTTGGCTTTCGGTTCACCAGTACGGCAATCCAGATGAAAAGTTTAGAGAAACAAGTTATATATATATCTTACATATTAATATATTGCTAGATCTAATGCTTGAAATCTTGAGATGTCTTATGAGAGTTGTCACAGCTTTTGTATAAAACTAGAAAAATCAAATAAAGAAGGCAATAATATTTTCTGCCACTCAAGTGGCTTGCAAAGCTTATTATTTTTGTTATTTTCTGACATTAATCTTTTCACTAAAACCATTTGGATGAAAATAGTGGGATAATTAGCACTAGCCCATTTATGAGAAACTGCTAGTGACAGAAGCTTATTTATTGTTGCATACAATTAAAAATGTGATGTGTACACATGAGAATTTACATTAAAACAAGATTGCATCTTGTCAGCAGTTTCCTTTGTTCAGCTGTGTTTATTAGGCTACAGCTGCTCACCTACTTTTGTGTGACTTTATAATAATAGTAGCAACATCTTCATTATCGGAGATGTCTAAACCAGTTTGATTACACAACATACAAGGGAAATATATGTGATATAATCTCTGTTAAAGAACTAGATCTGGAAGTAAGATTATATATGGAAAAAAAAGCCCAACCCAAAAAACCTTCCTGTTTCATCTCTGTTGGTTTGGTTTTTGTTGTTTTGGTTTGGTTTTTATTCCTTGCAGTAAGGGTTGTTTAGTCATAGCACCTATGATGATTCATGTAGGTAATTTTACTGTTTTATTTGCACAACTTCAGTGCATCCACAAATAAACAACTTGAGACCTGTCAGGAAAAAAAAAAAACCAAACAAAAAGCCATGCATTTTTTTCTTAATTCAGCTGTTATACAAAGAGATTTCTGTGATATAATAGTTGGTCTAGGTTTATGTATTTAAAGATCTTTGAGAGTTGTAATCCTGTTATTAAGAGGGTCAGCTTCTTTAAGTTCCTTGGCACGGATATACCATGGGGGAAGGTCAGAGTGAAATACCCGCACCCTTTTCTGGCTCTGGTAACTGGATGGATAGTATTTCAGGGCTTACAAAGAGGAAAACAAAAGTTTCATCTGCCATTAATGCCCTGCTTGCCTCATAACATCCTGAAAGAAAATGTGGCAAGTTTTATGGCTTTATTTCTGTCTGGCCTAGAGATGTGATCAACCATAGAGAAACCATCTGAAAGTCCCAATGAAAAGATGTAAGAGCAAGTTCTCTTCTAGGGGCTTTCTAAACAGAAAGGGTTTGTGCTTTCACAAGTATAATGGGACCATTGTGTCTTCAGTATGCTCAGGGGGCATCCCAGCACTACTGACTTGGGCTAAGGTGGTTCACTTTGTTCTCCAGAACATTCAGGGAAAACACTGGTCCTATTAATTTCATAGGGGTTTTTGCAGTCACTATGTCAAAGCCCAGCTATCATGTGAAATTTCTAAGATAGGTATGGACTTGCACAGCTTTCTTGCTGGTTGCATGTCTCCTCTAGCTATTGTATTTCTGTCTAGAGGGGTTTGTTTCTCCTACTCAGCACTGTGTGTAGACATAGAATCCTAGCACATGACTTCAAATGGAATCTTAGTCTTGTTTTCTGGAGCAGAAGCAGTATGAAGGAATGAACAAGAACCTGGATCACTATCAAAATCAAGACTTTAAGCATATATTTCAGGTTCATTAATGTGAAGAGAAAGAACTGCATGATTTCATGTGACTTTCCTGATGAGAAGCAAAATTCCCTCTCTTCAGCTTGCTAATGTCTGTGAAAAGATCCTTTACATCCCCACCATGCCACCCCATTTTTTACTTTTACTAGAGATGGAAAAGTAGCAAAATGTTATTGTTTGGGAAGTGTTCAGATACTACTGGAACAATGGTAGTCAGTCTGGCATGTACGGCAGTTGAATGCTTACTGTCACCCTCAGTATTCACAGTTCCAATTGCTCCTATTTTTTTGTTTGGAAGCTGGTGATGAAAGGGCATCTTTCTGCTTTTTGTTATTCCTGTTGTGAGTTTCTGATACATCATAAAGTCTCACGGCCCTATATGAACATTCAGTTTAAATGCCAAGTGATACTTACAGCTGTGATCTAGATTAATCAGTTCTGACTTTAATGACAGATTTCTGCTATTTCTTTTTATGTAAAAGTGATATAATTGAAATTGATTTAAATGGGTCATGTTCTCATGGATTATTATTTAATTTGCCTAAAATAACTTATGTAAGAATATCATGATATTCTAATGCTAGAATTACGTTGTTTCTAGTTAAGTAATTACAAATGTCAGGAATTTTCTAGAATTGTATAACATAGTGCATAATCCTCTCCTTAAGCACATTCCTTATTCATCTCTAGTCTCCAAACCTGTGCTGAATATGTGGGCAGAAATATCCGAGTGCCACTGCTAGTGGTTTGCCCTCTGTTGGCATTTTTACCTTCATAGCTTTTGCTTAAATCTGATTGCTAATTCTAAAATGTGGAACAGATCATTATAATTATTACACACTCCTGTGAAGCCACAGGGGTAATAAAGCCACAGATGTTTTCATATGTTCACATTTGAAAACTGAAATTTAAAAAACCTTTGGGTGCGTGTTTGCAGCGTGACTGAAGAGAGACTCTATGCAAACCTTTTTGTTTGCATGTTTGTTCTGGTTTATATACTTTTAATCCACTGTATTTTTTTAACTGTTTGGTCTGTATGAACAATCATATCAAAGCAACAGTCAGATATCACCTAAAATGTTTTTTTAAAAAGGCTTATTGAAAATGCAAGTAAGTAGACCTTGGCCTAAATTTGGGAACTAATAATGAAACTTAAAGCCAATGGAAAAAGCAGTGAATATTGATGAAACATAATGTGAGTTGAATAAATTTTTTATAGTGGCTGTTTATAAAATAAACAATTTCTCTTTACAGAAGCTGACGTGTTAGGTAAATTGTCATGCAAGTATGAAAAGTTTCAAGACAGGAAATGAATGGTTTTGTGGCAGCTTATATTTTTATCAGTTCACTCCCTTTTTAATTTTGAATGGCAGAGAACTAGTTGTAGTGTTGTAATCAATATTTTAAATATTTAACATTTAAAAAATATTCCCTTTACCTAATTTAGATACCGTACTTACAAAGCTTTCAGCCTTGATTTAGTTGTAAAGCTGAATGCAGCTTTATGGAAAGAAAGTATTCAGTGTACATATTGGAATTTGGCATCTGCCTTCCTAACTTAATGACCCCAATTTTTATTAATGGTCAGCTAGCATTGGTTTATTGATCAAAGAAAAAGACTGAGGTGGGAAAAGGATCAGGCCATATGAAATATAATGTAAGCAAAGAATTCTAGCATAAAAGAGAGTATTTTAATCCTAAATTAAATCTTGTATTTTATTTTTAATTATTTAAATATCTTGCCCTTATGAAACACAGTTGATGTTTTGAAACCATATGCTAAAACGAGTTGTACAAAAGGTTGAGGTGCAAAAGACTTGGAATGTTTCAGAGCTCAATTTTTGGTGGTTTTTCTTCATTGGTGTTATTGCAGTTCGTATATCAAGGAGAACAATTAATATGTGTTAATATTTAGGTGGATCTTCAATAACTTTCAAGCCCCTTCCCCTATTTCTATCATTTGTCAAGAAAACCACCCGTTTATTTCTATATGAAGTTCTTTGTGCTTTAAGCAAAGTGTATTATGTACGTGCTGATACTATGACAAGAAGAAACCAAAGTGGTCATTTAGTTTCAAGTAGGATGAAATTTCCCTGTGTTATCAGTCATCCATTTATCAGAGCAAAATATCTGTATTTGAGGTAGTAATTGGAAACCACCTGTCTGTTCCATCGATGTCATGGGCAGACTTATTCATTCAGCTATTTCACACTTTGGTAAATCAGTAGAGATGGTTTCTGTTTTTTCCTTCCAAGACTTCACATTCATGAAGTCCCAAATTGTTACTGTCTTCTGACCCATGCAAGTTTTATTGTCCTTTGTTAGAAGCAGCCAGTCTTGTTTAATGAATGCATAGTAATCTGAAAAGTTATTTTTTGCATTGATAACTTTAACCTGCTCCATTTTCTGATAAGAAAAATGAAACTGATTTGGTTTCTGTTAATCTCTCTTCCAAGTATGTTTTACTTTTTTCTTACACTTAGAGCCTCGTGTTTTCCAAAAGACACTGTCAATTTGAAGCAACAAAATAATTTAAAACTACTATTATATGTTGAGCCTTCTGTCAGTTGTTCTATAATGTCAGAATATTTTACTTTGTAATGTTTTGTTGTTTTAGCCAAGATGGCTCATGGTAGAACTGGAAATAGAACTCCCGATTCCTAAGCTTATAATGTGACCACAAAAAATAATGCTGTATTAAAAAAGAAATTAAGAGCAGTTTAGATTAAGGGAGAAAAAAGGTTTACAAGAAAGTCTTAAACTGGTGTATGTAGAATATTATCCTGTATGGATACTGCTGGACAGCAAGTGCTCTCAATTCAGTTATTGGGAGGCTGTTGGCATGGAAGAAAAAAAACACTTAGTAAGGACTAAATTTTTGTGTACTTTCAATAGGAAATAATAAAAAGCATTGAGATTTAGATCACATGTTGATCTAGAGTACCATTAAGTCAAGGAAACTGACCTGAAAGGGTGACCAAATGTTAACATATACTCTTGTATGATTATACCATTTTGGCATCTCTCTGCAGAATAGTATACAGCTGTTACAGAGGACAGGTTTTAGTGCATATCCTTATGGGATGGAGAGTTAGAAACTATTCCAGAAAAGCCATCAATCAAATTCTATGCAATACAGAACACTAATACTGTTACCTCTTACAAATAGATTTCATACTGACATTTCTTCATCTTAGTCTGACAAATGAAGTGTAAACAAAAGAATTATTTGTATTTTGAGATGCTGTTGCATAGTATGAAAAATGTGTTCATCCATTTTTTAGTAACATTCTTTAGCTCTTTTGTACAATTAACCACATAACGATCTTCCAAGATAGAGATGCAGCATGAAACAGGCTTTCTTATTTATTTAAGCACTTCCCACCTTCACTTGACTAATAAAGGTTCAACTCTTGTAAATTAGCAAAGTGTCAGTGACATAGCAGAGCTGCACCAGTTTGTATGAGCTAAAAGGTTCTGTTGTATTAGTCCAAAAGGGACAGGAATGGGGGACTTCTACATCCTATTGAGGTGAGTAGATGACTTTGGGCTTATTCACTGCTTTGCCTGATTAGTCTCACAAACTCAGCAGTCCGCATTTCCAGATATACAAACAGCTACTTCATACTTACGAGAGAAAGCTATGGCTGCATATATTAAGACTGCTTGCTGTATTTAGAAGTGGATTGTTAGTTTCTGTCTACCTCTCATTATTCCATATTGCAAATGTGTAAACTGAAAATACACAATAGGTCTAGAATAGTGTTTTAAATAGAAAAGGTTTTTAACACCTGTTATGCTGCTTTGGCTGATGAGGCAAAATGGAAATTACAGAAGCCAAGTATTTCAATTTAGTATATCTAAGTTGCACTTTAATAATTCAGTACATGTAGCAATCAACAGTGGGGGTGCGTTCAGAAGACCAATCTGAAGTTTGTCCAAATTAACTTGTAAGGCACCCTGGTATCTCCGTGGAAAGGATGGAACCACTTAGAGAGATAAGAAGGGTGAGACTGAGGCCAGCAACACCATTTTGCTGGTCTGTACATGGGCTGAATCAAATATTGTCAGTACTAACAAGTAATGCTTCTTCATTTGCACATTGATGTGTTTGCAAACAGTAGTTAGCTCCATTTTTATTGGAAGTGCAATATTTTTATATTTCCATGCCCTTAGAAAAACCTTTTTTTACAAGAATGAATTCCTCCTTGTGCCAATCCCTTCCACCCACGCACCTTGCATATGCACATGGTAATTCAGTATGACATTCAGAAGAAAACCCTACCATTTACAATCAAGACAGCAGCTTATGTTTTAAAATTCAGATTATAGAAGTTCAGTGCCTGAATTTGCATAGAAAATGTCTGGTTTACATAATAACTTGAAATCTATTTTCCTTCTCTAATATTTGGTTTTAAACTCCATTTAATCATAATTCTTTCTGGAAGCTACTGGTAAAAATACTTGTCCTGGTTATTTTCCATGCTCTTGGATAGGATTCATATCTCTTGCAGGCCCCTGGGATCCAGAAAATTATCCCCTGTTCTTGATTTGTTCTAACGATTATTCAGGCTCTTTTGGTGGAGTTAATAATGGGTGCTGGGATCTAAGTTTGGATCTCAGCTGAGATTGCATTGAGTAATGATTGTAGACCAGTAACTTTGGGATTTATTTTTTTAGAGGGCATATTTTGTAAGGCTTTTTCCAGCCTGTCATAATAGTATCAAAAATATCATTCTGTTCAGTCAGCAAGGACTTTTTATGTATGACACACTGTAGCTGAAGTGTACTCTTCTCAGAAACACATAATTTAAGATGTCAGGAAATTGTAGGTTAGTGTTTGTAAAATATCTCAAACATTGAAGTAATTCTGCCAATCCCTATTGATTCTTGGGATTTTCCTTCTCTCCATAGATAATGCTTAGCTACGTAATTACCTTCTTTGGAGAAATAATTTATTTGCACTCCTTTCCCTTCAATATTTTTTCTTAACAGAGTGTTTCAGTGAACAATAATTTCTTTAGAAAGATCAACAATTCTTTAACTTCAGAAGTGAAATACTTGCATGTCTGTGAACAACCTAGTCTAAATACAATACTGCAGCCTTTCCTGTGCCAATAGAGATGTCAGAACTTGAATTAAGGGAGGTAGTGCCTGCATCCTGGTTTTCTTGTTACAGAAAAATATTACAAAACCAGAATGATTCAAAGACTTGAAAATTTTAGTTACTCAAAAAAGACTAGATCTGAGGGGACTGTGTATTCCTTAGGGAAGAGTAGAGTAAGAGACTGTACTGGTTCATTTGGAATCATGAGAAGGTGAGAAAGGATGAGTTATGAGGTTATTTAAATAAAGTAAGATAAGTACAGGGACTTACATTAGTTTCTCTGAAAGGAGATGGGGACAAAAGAAATGCTTGTGGATTTCACTTGTAACTTAGAAAATAGATGAAATATTTAATAATTTGTCAGGTGTAGCAATCCACAAAGTTACTTGCTGTTAGCAGTTAAATGTAAGGATGAGGTAATGATCCTGATTTATTAAAGCTGAAGTTTAAATTAAGTTTGGAGTGGAGCTCAGATGAGAATATGCAGAATTTCAATGGCTTTTCTTTGGAGAAATCATCTGCCAGAACCAGAAACAAGCCACAAGCTTGTGTTTTTAATGGAGAAGGCTTAATGAATTCCATTGTTTATTTATGAGTCCAGGTATTCCTGCAAATTGGACCTGACGTTTCTGTATAATATCTTTTCGAATAGGATTTTGTCAGAGTAGATCAGAAAATAGATATGAGCATCCAAAAGCTGAAGATATGAGGATGTTTGAATAGAAGTAATGGGAAAATATTCCTCTGCCCCACAAGCAAAAAAATCATATCACAGCAGGGTATAAAGACTCTCAGGTCTTATCATGGCAAACTTGTAAGTGTGGGTTGACAGAGTTGTGATGCTAACCTCTCTAGTACTGATGCAGCATATCCTGAGAGAAGAAGGGGTTTTGTGGCCAGGAAAGGTACCAGCTGACAAAATCACCTGACAAATGTGCTCTCATCTTGGTCTAGTTGTAATATAAAGCATTTCAAATCCAAATAACCTGCTCCATTGAAAAACAAGCAGAACCCCAAAATCCCACACAAAAGACAGAGTATTTTAAAAAACAGCAGCTAGTGAAAATTGAAAGCTGCCAGTATTTGCAAAGATGCTGTTTTAAAGAGACAGACTGTGTTGTACACCTGTAAGAGCATTGGTGTGATGACAAGCCTTTGAGGGGCGGCCTATCCAGCTAGTTTCACTTATAAGTAGGAAGTAAAGTTTCTTTTCCATCTGACATCTCTGGAAAGTATTTTCGTATTGCAATCTAAATTTCTTCTTTTGCTTAATATAATTTGTTGCAGAGGATAATTAATAGTCATGCTGATTTTATACTGCAGTGAATGAAGAACAGCCATGATTAACTCATCAAGCTGGGAGAAGGGTAACACACAGTCTGGTGTACAGCAGTATCTGAAAACACTGTATCTATTTTTGCAGTGACTGTTAGACTTGGTTATTACATAAAATTTAAATTTTTATTAAAAAGAGAAGCAGTTTTTAGCTTCTACTTAAGGCAAGAACTTTATATTGAGGCTTTGGGGGAATGGGAGCTTCACATTTATCTGTTAACAGGAACGGAGAAATAATCTCATTTTTTTTTCTGCAAGGAGTTTTCATAAAATGGGATGTGATTTGACAAGTTTTCAGTTCTCATCAGTGCTGAAAATGAGTGGGATCAGTCCTCTCCCTGGCTTTTCTTCTTCTTAACACTCCTGCCACCCAGTTCTGCCTGTGCTTTGCATCAGCTTCCACACTCATCTGACCAGAAGATGTGCCAGTTCCACATGCTGACCTGGCAAAGAGCAACTGCCACCCCAGGTAGTTTTCTGCCACTTTATTGAGCTGAGATCAGATGACTACCAGGACTTGTCTCTTTCTGTAACAGCAAACTCTTAATTTGTATCAGGCAATTTAGTAAAGCTGTGCCCTTAAGGTGGGGTTTCACAAGGTGCCTGAGCCATTTTAGCAGCTTGCTGCTGTCAAAAGGAGGAATACCCCACATACATGTTTCCCACTGCTTGCCCCCTCTTTCAGTTCATTCAGCTCACGTGACTGGCACAAAATCAACCCAGTAAAAAAGTGAACAGCTTCATGTCAGTTTAGTGAGTTAACCAAACTTCCAGAGGTATAAAAAAGTGCCAGAGCCAGTGCAACTGTGGACTGGCACTAGGAAGAATTGTCAGGGAAAATAAGAAGAGGGCAACTTCTTTCAGTAGCAGAAGGCTGTGGGGTTGGCTCAGATGGCTTGTGAACCCACATGTCACTTCAAACATTTTCTTGCTGGAAAAGATGCACTCTGGTATGGTAGTGTCCCCTCTATGAACACTATGGAAGTGTTCAAGGCCAGGTCAAATGGGGCTTTGAACAACCTGGTCTACTAGAAGGTGTCCCTGCCTGTGGCAGGGGGGTTGGAGTGAAGTGATCTTTAAAGTCCCTTCCAACCCAAACCATTCTGTTGTTCCATGGTAGTAATTCTAGTAAAATATATATATATATAAATAAAATATATAAATAAATACATATATATATGCATATATATATATATTGGCATTCGAAGACCTGAGACAGAATAAACAGAACTGTATTTTGGAGCTGTTGGGAGCCAAAGACTGTCTATACTGAGTACCACATAAAAGCATTTTTATTAGTTGAATTTTTTATGCAGTCTGACACTTCTGCAAGGAATGCTGAATTTCCAGCAGTTTCTTCCTTGAAATGGAAGAAAAAGGTGTTTCTGTAACCATTAACATCCTAATTAACACCTTACTTCTTTCAAATGGGCCTGATAGGAGAGCTGATGGAGCTATGGGAGCCGGGGGTAAAACTTTCCTGGTGGGCAAGCTTGAAACATTAAAGGATAAAAAGCATAAAGAAATGGAGAGCTTGGTTGATGTCCTTGGAGGAAAAAGTGTAAAAGAGTGGAAACAGGGCAATGAATAAAATCAGTATCAAAACATTAGGGGCTGGATCACTGCTGGTATCACTTGCCATTGCTCTGCAGGAGTCAGTACTGCTGCACTGCAGCCATGAAGGTTTGCCAGCAGAGCTATTTACCAATTTGGGGAAACCTCCCCCTCAGCCCCACATCAAAGAGCCACCTTAGCTGGATATTCAAATTAAGAAAAAAAAAAAAACAAACCCCCAAACATTCACTGGCACAAGGTAACTTTTTGCCAGGATAACTGTCTGTGGGAAGGTTTTTGCCAACATTGTTACTGATAGGGTTTGGCGATTGCTTTAAACCACCCTGTGTGGGGGCTGGCGTCAAAAAGGGAGGTCCCAGCCGCATGTTTCTGCCGCCTCTCTGGTGCCAGTATGAACATAAGTGGTAAACTGTAAAACTAATCTAGGGAAAAAAGCATGGGAGGGGTTGGCCAGATCGCATTCCTGATTTCTCACCATCCGATTGCACAAATGCCAGCGCTGGCACAGAGGAGGGCTGGGAGATGATTGGGGGATGGAGGGGAAAGGCCCCTTCAGTGCAGCTTTGGCACAGGCTGTTTTACAGAGATGGGGAGCCTGCAGCCTTGGGGTGGAGGTGAAAAAATAGGAGTTTTTTTGTTTTTTGGTTTTTTTTGCATTCTATTTAAAAGAATCATAACATCATAGCGAGTTTCAGGGTAGAGATTTTGTCTGAGAATCTGGCCCAGATTTTGCTCCAGGTCGGTCAGTGAGGTCTCCTGTTCCCAGCATATCGCTCCAGCTACTGCCAGCAAGAACGCAGGATTTCTTAATTAATTTTGCTCTGTGTAATACAGCACACACCTAGGCCTCTGATGGAGTACAGCCATAGTTTCCAGTTTAACAATGTATCAAGGAGTGTCATTATATACAGTTACATATGTTAAGTCCTGTCTTATGTAAGCAATAACACACAACAAGGTGTGTTTTTGCCAGCCAGTATGCATACATCTTGGATGTACTGGGGCAGCAGCATTGCTGAGGGCTATAACACACCCAGGGCGTGGGTGTTTTAGCTGACTAATACACATTTTGTAGTCATATTGCACTCATTAAATATATTGAAGGGAAAAGTTTGAAAGTAAATTAAAATCTAAATTGCGAAGAATCACCCCACCGTATAACTGGAAGTGAGCAAACACCTCTGAAACGAGTAACCAAAACTGCAGAAGGACTTCTACCTTTGAAACTACCTTTTGTGTGTCTTCATTGAAGATCACAGCCAGGGGTTGTGGTTATTGAAACAGCTGGTCTCTGTTTGCAGAGCCATTAGTCCCTCTCACATTGCCTTGGGTCACTAACACTGGGAAACACAGCTATAGCTATTGCAACCCCACTTGTTCCTGATAATTTCTTCTTCCTGTGCAGAGTCTGGTTTCCCTGATCCTTTTCCTCATCGTGCACATTTGTTCATGGAAGAGGGAACAACCTAAGGACTTCAATACTGCATCTGCATTTTCCCCTCTATGCTTGGAAGCCGCATGCTTTACACAGTGTAGTACAACTTCCCAGAATGTTTTCCAGATGTTTTCCCAGCCAACTGTCTGCCACTGTCTTAAAAACAGAAAAGAGGCAACAGACAACTGGCTGTAATGGAGCTTTTCTCCATCTTTTGTCTGCTGCAACTATGAGAATAAAGTTCATCTTTATGTCATGGAGTACAGCTGAAAGTTAATTGAAAGAAATTTCCTTAATGGCTTGCCAGTCTGCTCTGTCTAAAAATGGGGAAACTGTCCTAGTATGAAATAATCACTCATATATATGGGGAAAAGGATTATGAGAACACCTAATTTTCTATATATCTTGATCTACAATCCATTTTCTGTTTGGTTTGTTTTGTTGTTTTTTTTTTTCATGTATCTTAGGAAAGAAACATCTTCACCCTCATATTTGGCCTCTTGGAATTTCAGAATAAACAAGATTTTAACTAAATTGTTAATTTAATCTTATTTAAATTGTTTATTTAGTCTTAAGGTGATTTTGCTATGAGTTAGATCCAGTCTTATTGGTGAGTAATTTTCAGTTTGCTGATGGAGAGCTGTGAGAGTTGTGAGTATATCACAAGAGTGATGATTCTACTGGATTTAGTGCTCTTTGCTTGTTTTGAGTCTGTACTACTCAGATATTTCTACTCTGTATTTGAAGTATGCTTATCCGTACCCAGCATCTGGCTGAACAATGCTTGATTCTTGCTCAGAGAGGGAACCCATCATTGGGTATTTTAAAAAATACAATCTCTAATGTTTTTTTCATCTCTTTTGCAAACTAAGGCTTTTTATATTTAAACCATATTATAAGAAAATTTTTATATTTAAAGTTGGTAATCTTTTAATGCAAATACCTGTTTTCCTTCATCTCTGAAACTTTTTTTTTTTTTTTTTTTTTTTGGTTCAGACAACATCTCATGTAAGTGTTCACTTTTGACTTGATGCTAAAATGATAAAGGGTGAGCTGGCTAATGGATAGCAAAGTGGTCAAGGACACCTGTTTATATTAATTTTACTATTGGCACTGTCCTAGAAGTGAAAGAATCTAAAATATAACCTTCCATTCCCCCAAAGTCATCTGATCTTACAAGACTCTACATATTTATTAAAATAAGCTATTGTTGAATTGAGAAACCTAACATAATATTGCATTGACTTTGACTGTCCTTTGACTTGAGCAAACTAAAAATCATCCTGCTGATGTCAAAGCTGATGTAAAGCCCTGGCTCTTTCCAGTCAAGTGCCAAGGTGCAATTACCTATCTGGGTATCTTTGTGGCAGTGATATGGCCATGCACATTAACAATAGAACTTGCACGATCACGCAAAGGGCAACGTTTAATTGTCCTGACTTAACCTGTGGAATTAACAATTTGAATGTATTCTTAGCCTAACTACAAAAGTTATTTTGATACAGTTAGGCCACCATTACTCCTTGATTTGGCTTGTTGAGTTCTTTTTTTCTACCTATAGTTTGTGCCTACAAAAGTTTTGCTGTATCTGTACCTCACCTTTCACACTGTGACTCAGTTCTTGTGAGCCAGACCCTTGACCACTGTCAAAAGTACAAATGAATAATATTAGGGCCTGTTAGATCTGTGAATGTGAGTTTCTGCTTTTTCTAATACAGTGTTTAGGTGTTTTAGTTGCACAATATACTTTTTCCTTTTCTTTTTCTTTCCCAGTTACCATAAATATGATAATAATAAGTGAACTGGTTTGTTACTGTGAAAATGATGCTTTGGAAAAATATCAATTTCACCAGTTATACCAGAAAGTTTTAATTTGTGAAGGGCTTTGGTGTCTTAGAAGTCTTCCTAATAAACGCAGGTAAAGAGAATTGAACTTTTCAGAATGTGCTATTTTATCATCTTTCATCTGTAGTGAATATACCTTGACAGGGCATCAGTGAAAACTAAACTTCCAATTAATACATAAAGAATTTACCCCAAGCAATTTCACAGTAGTGTTAAAAACAAACCATTGTGGTCAAGTGACGAAAACTGTGTGTGCCAGTGCCAGAAGGCAGAAAAATATTTCAATTTTTTTTCTTCAATCACAGTAAAATTATTGTAAGCACATTTAAAAGGGGACTCGTTAGCAGCTGTCTCCTCAGCTACCTACCCAGCCTTTACTTATGTTAGAGGGAGCAAGGTAAGGATGCAGTTTATGTGTTCAACAGAGTGGTTGATTTGATGTACATCAGTTTCCCCAGTGTCCTTCCTACTTCTTGGAATCAGGGATTAGGCTTAATGCACAGTGTCCCCAAGAGTCTGGATATAAGATTTTCCTTGATAAAAAGGGAGAAAAAGTATTACGGACTTCACTTCTTCGCTGTTTATAGGTCATGGTCTTACAGCCTCTCCAAAAAGTCTCTGTTTATCAAGAGCATCACTGACCTTTACTGTATGTCATGTAAAAAGCACATGCACTATATGTAGGGCATTGATGTTTGGTTCCTCTGTCATTTATTGAAGCATAGCCTCCTTGTGTAAGACCAGTTGAAATGAGGTGTGAGTGGATTTGAAACTTTGTCTGTAGAGTATTTTTGCATTAGAGATGTCTGATCACATATAGCAGGTAATTTACTATGAGAAAACTTCTTTTAAAATTATGTATTTGTATTGTCATCTGCTTATATTACTACAAACATTCCATTACTGATTTGATACTGCTTAAAAATGTGATACCCTTTATTCATATACTATCTTTAGCACCAGGGGGAATATCGCCATCACAATCATACCTATCCAATTTTTTAAAAAAAATTATCTGAATTACTTATGAGGGAGATAAGTTTAGAAATACAGGAGAGCCACTATTCAACTAGGATATCAAAAAGGGTACAGCTCTGTGTGTGTCCCGTGGTGTCTGATCAGTGATGATGAGTCCTCTGGATGGTGGTGGGAAGAACATGATCATTACAGCCTTTGTACACTCCTATCGAAACTGTGAGAGCAACAGACATACTTAAACATCTGTTGCCAGTGTTATTCTAGTCTGATTTCTAAAATAATACGGGTACAGGGAAGAGAAACAAAACTATGCTGGGAAATAATTTACTGCAGTACAATGTTTAGGAGAAACATTGTGGTGGTAATAGTGAATGTTCTAAAAGCATGAAAGCCAAAAAACAGCAAAATGGGGTTTTTTTTTCTTTTCCCTTGTGGCATAGACAGGGCTTAATATGACACCTGTGGTTGTTTACTATTGGAGTTTTCTGATTTGTCCTATTGTATAGCAGTTTCCTGTAATTTTGGGATGTTTTGGCTCTGATTTTTCATAATAGGTGTTGGCCTCAGGTTGATATTTTCCTGAGCTACTCTTGGTGCAATTTCCACAGTTTCCTGGAAGATTACTAGGAGATATTATGTCTTTATTACTATCTGGTCATAGTTGTAAAAATTCTGATGGCTTTTTTATTTATCAACAGTCCTGGCAAACTGGGGATGTCCCAGTTGATTAGAAACTGGCAAATGTAACACCGATCTACAAGAAGAGCTGAAAGGATGATCCAGGGAACTGTAGACCTGTTAGTTTGACCTTGGTGCCAGGGAAGGTTAAGGAGCAGTCAGCTTGAGTGCCATCACACGATACATACAAGATAACCAAGTGATCAGGCCCAGTCAGCATTGGTTTATGAAAGGCAGGTCCTGTCTGATTAACCTGATCTCCTACAAGATGACTCACCTAGTGGATGAGGGAAAAGCTGTGGGCATTGTCTATCTGGACCTAAGTAAAACTTTTGACACTGTCTCTCACAGCGTTCTTCTTCAGAAACTTACGGCACTTGGCTTGGATAAATATAACCTGATAGGATAAAAAATTGGCTGGATGATCAGGCTGAAAGAATAGTCATGAGTGGAACTAAGTCTGGCTGGCGACTGGTCATGAGTGGTATCCCCCAGGGTTCTGTACTGGGGCCTCATCTCTTTAATCTCTTCATTAATGATCTGGATGAGGGGATTGAATGCACCCTCAGTAAATTTGCAGATGACACCAAACTAGGTGGCTGTCTTGACCTGCTGGAGGGTAGGGAAGCCTTACAGTGGGACTTAGGTTGGACCAATGGCCAAGGTTAATTGCATGAGATTTAACAAGGCCAAATGCCAGGTCTTACACCTGGGTCATAACAACCCCATGGTAAGATACAGACTTGGGGAAGTGTGGTCAGAGAGCTCTCAGTTGGAAAGGGGCCTGGGGGTATTGGTTGACAGTCGACTAAACATGAGCCAGCAGTGTGCACAGGTGGCCAAGAAGGCCAATGGCATCCTGGCTTGTGTTAGGAACTCAGTGGCCAGCAGGAACAGGAAGGTGATCATCCCTCTGTACTCAGCTCTGGTGAGGCTGCATCTTGAATACTGTGTTCAGTTCTGGGCACCTCACTATAGGAGGGACACAGAACTGCTGAAACATGTCCAGAGAAGGGCAACAAAGCTCATGAAGGGCCTGGAGCACAAGTGCTGTGAGGAGCAGCTGAGGGAGCTGGGGCTGTTTAGTCTGGAGAAGACAAGGCTGAGAGGAGCTCTTATCACTCTTCAGCTGCCTCAAGGGAGGTTGGAATGAGGAGGGAAAAAGCCTCTTCTCCTTAGTAAACTGTGACAGGACCAGAGGAGATGGATGTAAGCTATGCCAGGGGAGGTTTAGGCTGGATGTTAGGAAATATTTTTTTTCACTGAGAGGGTTGTCAGGCATTGGAATAGCCTGCCCAGAACAGTGGTGGAGTCACCATCCTTGGAGGAATTTAAAAGGTATTTGTATCTGGTCCTTAAGGACATGGTTTAGTAGTTGACTGTGGTGTTAGTCAGAGGTTGGACTTGATGACCCTGGAGGTCTCTTCCAACCTAAACATTCTGTGATTCTGTGATATGACTCTGGTATTGTGAAAAGTTACTGCGTGTGGCAAGCATTTGACTTCTGTTTTGACACTGTGGCTTTTGGATTCCCTTGAAATCCATTCTTACTTCAAAAGTTTTTTAAAAGCTTCAAACCCTTAAAAAAGTGGCAGCTTGTTATTTGTTCAGTAAAGATTTCTTCCATATTAGAAGCAGAAATATCTGAAAATTTTCCCTGAGTATGCTAAAGCTTCTAGTAGCTATGCAGCTGATTGTATGTCCCCCAACATCTACTATTTCCATTAAACAGAGTGTGCATCATCTCAATCTGAGGCTGAGCATGGACCTTAGCTTCCTCACTCCTATGTGTAATATGATTGTAAGTATGCCATGCCTAAAAATAAGTTATATTCCAGTACTGCACAAGAAAGAAGCAAGAGCCTGCAGTTTGTGAATGTTGCTTTGGGCTAGGGTGAAACAGAGCTACAGAACTGACAGCAGAACTTTAAATTTCCCAGTATATTCTGGGTCACAAGAGCCAATGGTCTGGAAAATGTAAATTTAATGCCTGAGCTAATGTTTTCATGTCTGATGATTTATTGTGATCTAATGTTTTAATTTCCACTGGTTGGTCTTCTTCATGGTCTCATGGAATCAAATCAGCAACTGGGGCAAAATCAAAGAGCTGTCTTTTAGCCAGCTCTTTAAAACATGCACTTCCTTTCCTACATGCATATTGTCCTTGCTCCTGTTAAAAGCCTGCAGCTGAATACATAGCTAAGTGCTTTCAGCATTCTTAAAAAAATCTCAGAAGTTTGTTAAAGAGAGGATTGTTTCTTGTTATAAGGCATATTCAGAAAAGTAGGTGTAAAAGAGAGGCCTTATAATCGAATAACTGTTCTGCAACTTAAAACACAGAATTAATTGCCAGTTACATAATAGTTGAAATTACTATTAGTGTATTATTAATTACTATTAGTATAACCAGTGATGTGGGCTTTGCTATTTTATATGTTTAGAATTCACATGTTTCAAGTTCAATGATAAAGTATTACTGGTATGGACACTTCATGATAAAATCAAGTAGAAAATACTGTTTTTCAGAGATCTTTTGCCTCTGTCTACCAATTTAGAGGTCATATAGTGCTTCAGAGACTGCACTGATTTCATTGTTTGACCACTTTTGCTCTGGAACGAGAGCAGAATGGTTTAACTGACATGTTGCCCATGTACAGACTGCCAGACTTTAATGGTTTCTTACTGAAAGGCTATACAAATGGCATCTGACTGTTCTTTTATTTCTTCTGGTTGAGGTGCTATAGTTGTATGTGTTACTGTTAAGCATAGGTCATGTTTGTTTAGTTACAATGAGTTTGAAGGATATTCAATAGCTGAAGGATACACCCCTGGGCAGTTGAAGAAATTTTGGTGTGGGGTGGGCAGCTGAGCAGCATGGCAGGGTTGGACAAATTTTCTTAACTGGAGAGAAGTAGGGAGTTTCGTATTTGCAGCTTGAGAGTCTTGATTAATTACTAGTGATTCTGAATGTCCATTCAAGAGTTGTTTTGGATTTTTTAAATCTACAACTCATAAAAATGTTTCTCAGCCATCACTATAAAATCCACACCTTTGGCATGTTGAGCTCAGAATACTCTGACATGCTTAAAGGTCTCTGAAATAGTTTTAACTGATGGAGAAAACCTCCTATTTGTTACATATTGTGTCTTGCCAATTATGGATTTGGCTTGTGACTTACATTTATGCATGTCTTTCCTTATTAAAAAAACACAAAACATTTATTGATTTGAACAGATCTTAGGTACATCAGGTACTCTGTCTGTCCTTGTGCAATACTGAAACACTAGTTAAATGTGAACATAATTTTTAATTAGGTTTCCCCAGTGCAGAACTTGCTGCAGTCTGGTCTGTTCTCCATTAGTCTGTTGGTCAGAAGTTGTTGACCTTTAGATTATGCTGCAAAATCCATCTGTTGCTGCAGGCGTTTGTGAGGAGAGATGTAAAGAAATATTATCTCCTGTCAGTCAGTCATGTAAACAAAATTAATATAGGCAGTAGCTCAGTTTCCAAGATCTGGCTTCATTCAAAATAAGGAAGGAGAGGAGAAGCTCTGAAACAGTTCTCCCTATACACTGGAGAATCCTTTCTCAGCTGTTGTGCTGGAATAAAATGTCGTTGTGTTTTAAAATCCTCCTGCTCTCCATGGGAGAAGCTGCTCTGAGGATAACCCCAACCAGTAATCAAATACTCTCCTGTGATGTAGGAAAGTGAAGGTCATAACACCCCCTTTACCAGATATCTCTCCAGGCCCTCCTCATTGCCTGCTTCCAGCTTGTTCTTAGGGCAGTTTCACCCATGAGACTTCTTTGTTAACAATCTGGTATTTGCACTTTTAATTATGTACCCATCAGCTAGCTGGTTCCATACCCTAACCACTCTTTGGTATCTCCCTTATTCTAACACTTTCTGTCCCACAACCTCCAGTACTGTCTAGACAGCTTGGCATCTTTTCCCCACCCCCACAATGGTTGGTGGGATACTCTAAAGTCTTTGGTTTAGTGATAAGCTGGAAGTTAGTTATCCTACTATGTTTTAAATATGATTGCTCCAGTAGCTTTTGCTCATAGAAATGACACTGATATATTTGAGTTTTCTGAGTCAAATTTAAAATGAGACTGACAAATAGTTCCCTTAATTACAACGCAATGATGTTCTTACTCCTTCATCTGCATTAGGTAAATTATCAATGCCTTCTAATTATGCAAATTTCCCTCCACTAACACCATAAGCACGCTGTTCTCAAGACTATTTTGGTTATGTTCTCAGATATGTTTGCAATATTTTCTAATTTTAGCTTTCTGTGTTTTATTAGTCTCCAAGCTCTAAACCTGTGATTTCTTATTTATCATTGAAATGCCATCATATCCAAGCTTTACTGCACTTGAAAGTCCTCTGGCAATAATATTATTCC
Source organism: Florisuga fusca (assembly GCA_038090715.1). Lineage (NCBI taxonomy): Eukaryota > Metazoa > Chordata > Aves > Apodiformes > Trochilidae > Florisuga > Florisuga fusca. The sequence goes on along the minus strand of JAAWXA010000002.1, from coordinate 41,151,916 downwards.
ATTTATCTGATGTCTTCATTAAAAGTTTTTGTTTCAGTTAGAAAAATAAAAAAGGGTTAGCTTTTCATGCTCTCACCATTTATTCAGAAAACTCCCACAGTCCACACCCATCACAAAATTATCCTCTTCTCTTGGTTTTGTGAATCTTAGTCCTTTGGACAGCCTTATAATCCTTTTAAAAAGTACTCCTAGTGGTACTCACATTGAGAAAGAACTAATCCACTCACAATTTGTTCTCAGAGTCAGAAACTAGATATGCTATTGTGATGTATTTTTGTGCTTGTCATATATATGCTGCAAATACGTGGACACATGCTCTTCAAAAACTTTTCTGATTTCTGTTCTTATGAGCAAATTCAGAAACTGCACTGTGCACGAAGTGCCACTCTGAGTCTCAGTTTTGAGGAGAATCCCCATAGTGTGAAACTTTTGGATGGAAATGTGATAAGGGATGGACACAATCAGTAAGAAGTATCTTATATCCAGGATCTCTATCCAGAAAATGTTTCAAAAGAGGTAGTAAGAAATAATTTCAAAGTGATGAAATGACCTACTTCCAGGTGAGTTGTCCATCAGAGGACTTCCAAATATCTGCCACTTTCTTTGTATCTTGGAATGTTTATCAAAACACTGAGCTGCTAAGACTGAAAAGGTCATCAGGAGTTTGTAACGGTAATACAGATTGTTTTTTGGCAGTTCTACTGTTATCACTTGTATGTTTTACTTAGCAAGGTCAGGTATCCAGGTTATACTCTGATATGTACGTTTTCCAATGAATTGTCTCATAATGGCGCCAAAGATACCATACTGACAGTCACAGGCAGTCCTCAATAATAGCTTACAAATTCATCAAGTTGAAAAATACATCATCTGCAATGAAGGCAATAATTCATCACTATTTACAGAGGTTTTGAGAAACTGCTGTGTCTTTGCATCAGACTAATTTTGTAGACTGCCTTGTGGTGTATTCCTCTTAAGAACAGGGAAAGCGTTGTACTTATACTCCAAAGGTCCCTTTTCAGACTTTTGATTTTTGCTAGTGAAAGTTACACAGTTTGGTCATCTCAACTCATTTTTATGTATATAGAATTGTCTGGGGGAAAAAAAAAAAGGTATTAAAATAATAAATTTTGGAACAATTTGTTGAAGTGTGTAGTAACAGGGGTTAGCTGGTTCCAATGGTAATTGTTCAAGAAATTTCTGAGCCTGTAATTGTGGTATGCAATCTATTAGGTAAATCAGTGTCTATACCAAAATTCTTAAAAGGGCTTCAGGGTTCATTCTGAGAGCTGCAAACAATTAACTCTGACTTATGTAAGGCTGAACTGTTAGGTATGATAATAAGGAAGGATGGGTAAACAGAAAGATAAATATAGCACAGTACGTAGGAGTCAATATGATGTCTGTAGAGAGAAGTAGTATTTCTCCAGTTCTTCCAAGTGAGTCAATAGTATGTGAAGAATTGGTATAGTTGACCAAATTGACTTGGCTTTGGAACAGACTTTTCTTAAGGTTTCTCAGTAGAACTTCCTAAAGCAACTAGGCTGCCATGAGAAAGAGGAAAGTTCTCACAGATTAATGACAACTTAAATGATAGGAAACAATAAATGGCTAGTTTTGCACTGTGAATTTAGATCACTGTCATAAGCCTGACAGGATCTTTGCTCTGCAATGAATTCATAAATGGCCAGGAAAAGATGAAGAAGATCACTATGACAAAGATTTTTGATAATACAGAATTATTCAAAACTAAGGCTGATTGTGAAAAGTTTCAGACAACTCAAAATATTGACTGGATTACAGAATTGCAGATAACATTCAGTAATTATAAACACTGAATAATATATATAGAGAAAAATCATTGTGACTATATAGCCCTTGGGACTTGCAGACCAGTGGTCAATTAAAAATGTCCATAAAACCATAAATGAGTAAGAAACTCCCCTCTGACTGGTCAAACTCTCTAAGGGACTGCTACCTGGTGTCTGTAATGATCACAAGGTCTTCATTTTGGCCAAGGTCAGCCTATAGTTTTTCTTAAAATAGCCAGTTGGAGGAAATAAATTTTGTAGAGGCCTTTTGAGAGTTGGGGCTGCTTAATAGGAAGGAAAATATCTTTCCTCATTGTAAAGGTGCTGGGATGTAGAGAAGCTGTATGCCAGTCCTTGTGATGCAACAGCATGAAAAGGGATAGCTGGTAGAGGGCTGTGCCAAGTTGGCATCTAGTGCAAGATATTTTAGAGCCTAAAAGCACCTGCCTTACCCACCTTAGTGTATTGAATGATAGGAGAAAGAGGGTGAAGTATGAGCCCAGAAAGACCACTGGGGATGAGGCACATTTCTCTGATCACACATCCAGCTCCTTTGGGAGGGGAACGAGCATGTTACACACATCTTACTCCTTGGAAAAGTAGAAGGGTACCAAGAAGTTTCTTTGCCTACTGGCAGAGGATGATGCCCCTCTTACAGATCCACAGGAAATGCAAGAAAACTCTCTAGGTACACCTTTCCTGTCTGGATTCTGTTCATTCTGGCACTTGCCAAGCCTTGTGGGATTGGCCACCAATGGTCAGCATGGAGACTGGGAACAACTCGAGCTGAGAGGGAAGGTTAGGAAGAGTGACAGAAGTCACACCCAAAACCTTGATTTTCTGGAAAGGTGGTAGGTAGCCAAGTACTTGTATCTTCAGAAAGGATTTTTGCCTGGCAGGCACGAAGGCATTCTCTTTCTTCTCACCAGTTGTATTTCAGAGGACCTTATCCAAGGCCTCAAGGATTCCTCAAGGATTCCGAACTCAGTAGAAGAACCCTTTGAAAGACAAACAAAGAACCAGTGAGTTCCCCTACTGAGCATGGGTGGTAATTGCCATGGGGCTGCAAGGAAGGTTCCTGCAAGAAGTAAGGGGCTGATTTATGGGGTGAAAGAAGTACTTTTTGGAAGGAAGGAAAGAGGGAAGGCAGATGAATAAGGGCAACAGGCTCTGCTTCTGCTGTGGCAATCAGTGGGTGCCCGGCCCATTGATTCACATTCAGTCTATCTCCCTGTCCTGGCTATGGGCTTGGTTGGCACAGTAGCCATTTCAAATAGATAGCCGTGTTATGTACCAAGAGCAAGGAGCCTTAGGTCTAGGAGGTGGACTCTCAGTCTGATCCAGTAGTCAGCAAAGAGAAACACTAGTATGTCATACAGCTGATCTGTCACAGGTCCCATTAGTAAATCAAGAATCACAGTAATAAGAGTTGCAAATAGTTCATGGGCTGAAGTATGTCCAAACAAACAAAACAACTGTGGGACAGCTATGATTAGTAAGTTAATTAAAATGATACATTTACTGCAATTTATGACTGAAACTAGGGTATAAATTCACTGAGAGCATAAATGATTGGAAATGATTAATTTGCTTTTATTAAATTAGAGGGAGGACTAGAAAGTGCTATGTTCTGAGCAACTGGCATGTGATAATGACTGCTCCTGCAGAAAAGCATAATAGAAAATTGTCTGAGTCACTCATTAAGGTCTACCACTGCCCTTTCGGTAAATTATAAGTCATTAAAGCCCAATATAGCTACTCTAGAACTTAAATATTAATTTTTACCTTACATTTGGATTTACTGTAGTAGTCTTAGAGCCTGAAACTCCCTGTTTTAGGGAGGTTAGGAAAGTAATTGTGATCTAAACCAGATCCCGAAAGCCAAAGCCTTGTTTTATATTACTGTATTGAGGGATAAAGTTAAAATGTTTCATTGTCAATTCATGCCTTGGTTTCACTGTAAAGAGTGACAATTTTGGCAGCAGCTCAGTGCTCTTAAAACATGTATCTTCTAAGAATAGAATGAGAACATCACCTCATTTTTTACAGATCATCAGATGTCCACCAGCTGGGGGATCTTTTCCTTGGACTGAATTTAAATTAGCAGTTTAGATGTGAAAGAGCTAATACCTAATTAACAGTCCCTTGATCCACCCAGTTCCCCTGGGTGCTGTTTTAGAATGGTAATCACAATCATTCTTCAAATCTTTATAAGCAATCAGTTTTAAGTGTAACTCTTAGAAGATAAGAATTTTCCTCCTAGATAGTACTATGGAAAAAAAAAAAAAAAAAAAGAACCCAAAACTGACACAGAGGCTTTGATCAGACAGGTATTCTTTTAAAGTCAGATTTAGTAATTTTAGATTTTGTTTCTGCATGCCTGGTGCTATGCTAGAAAATATTCCAAATACAATATTTTTAAAAGAGTTAAAAGCTTCAAAATTAACCTCCTAGCCAATTTAGATTGGGTTGAGTGCTTGAAATAGTGCAATAAATCTCTTCTTTAATGAACAGAATTATTTTTAACCTGACATAAAGGTAACTTCCAGGTACCTTAACTGTACCAAAAAGGATCATAGATTTGGCTAACCTTCAGAAATCTTCTGACAAAGCACTGATACTTTCTTTAATAGTCCCAATGTCACTATCTTGCTTACGTTAATAGTTTCCTTAATAGGCTGCCACTCCTGTTACTTGTTCTCCTTGTTATGTGGTCGGGGCCTTTGTAGGTCTTTGCTGAAAGCTAGATTTGCTGGTGTAAATAGGAATCGAGCTTAGTCCTTTTCCTGGAGCAGTAATGAGATCATCACATCAGCTTTGTGCTGTGATGTGATTAAGTTTGCACTGTGACTCAGTTACCTTGTCCTGGAGGACAGACTTGTAAGATTGACACTCACAGTGGCTATGGGAGCAAAAGGTAGAGTCTTGGGACAGACACCCAGATGCTCATTCTGCATCTGAGAACATGTAAGTCCCATGTTTTTAAAAGAGTGTAAGAGTATATAATGACTTCTTTTTTAACAAGGATCTGTCTGCTTTCATTTCTGTAACTGTGTTAATATTTAAATTATTGACCTAATCAAGTTAAGTGTATGGGATGCAACATCTAATTTTAAGGCACACCTTGTTCATGGTAGTTGTGCAATAGCAAATGAAAAACAATGATGTAATTAGCTGCACATCAGCAAAAATATATGAGCAGCTTTAAACTGAAACCTCTTAGATAAAATAAACTGCTTTATTCCATTAGAAATGCTTCCTTTGGAACCTGTGTGTATTTTTTATGAATATACCATTTGGTTACAGTACTTTATAATTTTTTTCCCATAACAAAAAAGAAAGTGAGGGGGAAAAATACCCAGTTCACATCCCGATTAGATCATAGCTGAAAGCTGGGTTGTCAGTGGCTGTTTTGTACACATCTCTGTACCACTGGCTGTTATACTGAAGCCAAGGCTGCTGAAGTGGAGGTGCTGTAAGCTGGTGTGGGGTTCATTGCCCAATCTGTGTGGGTGAAGTCTGTCAGAACCCTCGTGTTCACTAGGATTGGCTTTAGTCAGTGGTGTCCATTTTTTGAACGCTAAAATCATCCATGAGAGAAAACCAAAAGGCAATACATGTATGAAATGAGGAAACATTTTTCTTCTGCTGATACTGAAATTTCATGTATTTTGAAATAACTAAAGCTCCAAAGGATTATTTTCTCTCTGAAAGACGTAATCATATAATTCAAGATGGACATTTAACTTTTCTCAGCAAGTATTTCATGGTGAAATAAAGACTGCATCATGCATCACATTCAGCCACAGCAGCTGGACTCATATTTATTAAAATTTCTCTAGGATATGCTCTGCTCTTTTACAGAAAAGTCACTTCCCTAATTTTTTCTCAGTAGATATTGACTTCTAGGCTGTTTGTTCAAGATAAACATAAAAATGAGGATGCAAAGGTTAATCTCTGTTGTACTACAGAGCTACAAAGGGAAACAAACAGTTTGTCTTCCAGAGAAGATTCTCCTATCCAAATTAAACTGTTTACCTCCTATAGGAAAAACCACTTCATCTTCATGAATTCAGCAGCATTTGTGTTTATGGAAGGACGGATTCCCCATTTTTTGTGGGCTTCTGTTCTTCACTGAAAGTTTTATCTTTTTGCTTCTAACTCTTTATTTCCACCTTTTAATGACAAAAGGCTGTGAGGTGAGGTTAAGGCTGAGATGCTGCCATGTCTGGTGCACCATCACCTCTGCTTCTCTGTCCTTCCTCTCAGCTGTCCTTACTTAACAGAACTAGAAATGTGTCTCAGACCAGTATTAATGTAGGCCCACATCCATCAGCTGTGCCAGCTAATAAGACAAGTTGTGAATCAGAGCAAGTGAGATAAAAAATGAGTTTCTGTTTCTCCCCTTCATGCTTTGGGGGCAAGAACCCCTGTCAATGAAATGGAGCAGACAGTTGGGGCAGGGATTTTTTTTGGTTGGTCTGTTTTTTAAACCATGGCAACTGTACCAACAAAACCCATTTGACAAGGCTCTTGGGCAACATAACTAATGGATGATATAATTAACCTAAATTCAGATTTTTTATAAAAATAAGGATGCATTGAAAATAGTTGTGCTAGCATCTCTCCTGTGTTGAAAGCAATTTCTTGCTTAGAATTTTAATATTCAGTGAGATTTTAAAATAAGGACATTGATCACAGTGCCATCAAGGCATAACTGTTGCCTGCTCTGTTGGAAATTATTACTACCTTGCCTGAGACAACCCAGCTGGCCGTATGGACACCCCAGTGTTTTACAGCATGGAGTAAAAGGGGCTACTACAAATCCAAGCCAACCCACTTAACGTTGTCATTTTGTGGGTGCACATATACATAGATTTCATATTTTTTCTGAGTGGTTGGCAACTTTTTAACTGCTTTAACTCAAGTATTTGTGACTGTTTGACTCTTTACTTAATTGCATGATTTAAATTTAGCTAAAAACTGCTTTACTGTGGAATTGAAAAAATTATCTGATGGATCTGTGATAACAATGCCAGACATAGCCTTCTAAGTGGAGAGGGTGAACTATTTAGGCAGAGAATTTGTAACTTCTACATTTATTTCTTGACACTGATATATTCCCACTTTGGTGATGACAACTGGGCAACTGCATTAGGACAAAATTGTTCTTCCTGTGCCCACCAGCTGCACAGACAAAGAGTCTCATTGCCCTCACTCCATCTGCCGTGAAGTGTTACACAGTTATGTGTTGCCCTTCTTTTTGTACCATCAGGGAGAAGTTACCAGCTACTTGGATTTTTCTTTAAATAAAATGAACCTTGGCATTCCCTGACTTCTTTTATTAACAGTAAAGCAGTACATTGCCATTCATGTCAGTAGTTAGTGACATCATGTTGGACTTGCAGTCTTTGTATCTTTTTCTTTTACTGTTGATAGAAGACTGCCAGGTTGAAGATCTTGATCCTTTTTGCTCCCTAGCATAATAGGAACACTTCTTAGGTGTGTTGGAAATGGCAGCTGATGAGAAAAGATGACTGTACAGCACTATGTTGAAAGAAAAAGGTGATTTATCTTCTCTTCGCAAGTTTCCCCTGTAAATCATTTAACCTTGTCTTGAAGCCCTTTTGTTTTTGCAGTTGCAATAAAGAAACTCCACAGTGTTTATATTCATCTCCGTCATGAAATACTATTGTAAAGAACAGTAAGATGGCATTATGTTGGGGACAGCTGAAAGGATTTCTTTTACATGCAGGCTGCCAGGAGCTGAAGCACAATGAATTGATTAAAGCATAGGTAAGCTACTCAGGAGTCTGTTCCTGGCAGTCACTGAGGAAACTGTGATAGTCAGCCAAGTGCAGGTATATGCCAGCTGAGGTAGGGAGAGGAAAATTGATATAAAATTGTCAAATCACTAGTTTCTTGGTGTCACTGAAACAGCAGGGCTCATAAAAGGCGAAGCATGTGGAGTCCAGACAAAACTTAATAAAATAGCAAGCGTTGACAACAACTGAAGCTTGAACGTACCTATGACTTGTGTGAGATGCAGTGAGTGGGAATGATCTCTGAAGTAACTGGAAACACTTACTTGAAACTTGGCCTATTGAGCTATTTGTTCTACATTAAATCTTGTTTTGTTTATTTGGAATAAGTAGTGCAAGTCTGAAAGTATAAGTGTGTCTGCATTAATTGCAGATTTGGGCTGCCTTTCTGGTTGATCGTTGTTTTCACAACTGACATTAGATTATTCAGTCTATCTGTAATGATTGCTCTTTAATGATAGTGATGGGGGGGAGATCAAATATGGAATCTGCCCTTAATTTCAGAGAGCAGCAAGACTGAGGAGTCTTTATTTCAGTGACTAGCATTTTGTGAACCCATGTTTTTTTGGAGATTTCTTATTGCTTTTGCTAGAACATGCTTCCTTTCTGAAGTCACTGCTCCCCAGCCCCTCAGTGATTAGCATTGTGCTGGTATTTGGGTACCCAGTGTGAGTATGAATTTCATACAGGAGCTGTATGAAAAACTGTACTGCCATGGTCAGCAGTGAGAAATAGTATCTTCTTTCACAGACAGATGTTTTGCTTTGGGTTATACAGTGAAACTGGCAGTTCTGAAACCTGCAACCTGTTTTTTCAATTCATAATTCAAAGCCAGTGTAATTCTTGGTGACTTGTTTTTGTTATGGAGTCCTAATTCATTGTTTCTGTGGGCACAAAAGGATTGGTGGACTAATTTGGTGTTTCAGTGCACTGTAATTTTACGTACTGCAATACTGCTGTGATTGCCTGGCTGTGTCATCCATTGGGCTCATCACCATTACTTCCTTTTGACCTTCTGTCTGTAATTGCACACAGATGACTTAGTAGCTGCTGTAAAGATACTTAAATGCAACTGGACTCATTAAAAAAAAAAAAAAAAAAGTGAATAGACCAAAATTATTCTCTCTGAGGTCAGGGAGGACCAGCTAGGTTGCTGCTTGCTCTCTACCAGGCAGTAAGATCCATCTGTCATGTGACAGTAAGCAAGCGTCAGTTTCAGAAGTCCATTTGTTTTTATGACAGTTTTTATGATGTTATGGAAATTGAACCATTACATAAAGCATAATTTCCTCAGAATTGGTGTTTTATAGACTAATATCCCTGTTCAGTCATTTGCATTCCTAGTTACTTTTTACATAAAACATAAATGCAACGGTGCTTTTCTCCCCTTATAAAAAAAACATCAGACTTTTTTTTGGTCTTTTTTCAGTATATGAAAGACTGCCCGTGTTTGGTGCTCAAGAAAAGCCTCAAGGGTTCTATGTCCAAGTTTATGTGTCCGTAGAAACCAAGACTATAGGGGCTACAAAGGAACTTATATTTAAGGCTTTAATATTTAGCTCAAAATCATAGTTCACAATTCATTTAAAAAAATATTTTGCTACTCTTTTTATTTATTGCGTACTTTTCTTAGTCCATGTGGTTCTTAATTTAACTCTCCATGTTTATGCTGTTGTTGGAATGATAAGTCATAAACATTCCATCAAATTTTACAGACTTTTAGTTGTTGGAGTCTTGTGTTCAAATCCCGATTATAACCCATGTGACCGTCAGCTTTCAAACTCAGTCTCATTCTCCATGGAAGTTAATCAGTACCATATAAAAGTTGTACTCAAGGGAAGCTGGGGATTTTGCATACTGCATCAGACTGGCACTGGTGGATGTGTAGAACAGCTTTGACAGCATCTGTTCACATCACGCTGCCTTTGTCAAGGTGTAGTACTTTATTATCTTTATGTGGAGCATTTTAAAGCAGGACAAGGGACAATGTCAGGTTGGAGGTATTTTCTTTGGAGGTTGTATACATTAAAAATTAAATTCCTCAATAAAATGCAATTGCTTGGCAGTTCCTAGGGATTTGTCCAGTTCACCTGAGCACCACAGGCATGGCTGCTCAAGTGTTTTTGTACTTGGGTATAAGAGTATTTACAAGGTTGGTAATTGCTTGGTTGCTTGCATACCTCTCCTGTATGGTAACTGCCATTTAAAGGTAAGCACTTTTCCAATACATTCTGTGTCACTGGTTTTCCTAATAGTGAGAAGATGAGTTATCTGTACTAATTATACTTACCCGTAAAAGTGTATAAATACTTGAAATTATTTGAATTGGCATAGCATGAAATATGGCAGTGGGAGATCTAGGCTCAGCTGTACTAGATGAACGTGAAACAAACATGTACATGAAAAAAAAAAAAAAAAAGCAGCCATCCCTAAGCCATGGAGAATATAGACAAAAGTTGGATATAACAAAAAAAACCCAAACAACTTTGCAGTCAGACTATTTTGTGTTTTTACAGGGTGATATAAGGGATGACAGATGCTGGAATTCAGGGATCTTATTAATGAGCTGAATTATGAGGCCATAAAAGACAGCGGCACTGGAAAAAGAGTTACGAGACTCAACAGTTAGGCTGGGAGTTATTTGTTAGAAGCTATTTTAGGAGAAAAGCTGATAAAGAGAAACTGCAAAGGATATTTGAATATGAGAGATCCAGGGAATTATGAACTTGAGAGGAAATCTAGGTATGAAGACAACCTGTTTCATTGTTTTACAGTGTGTATTCCTAACTGCTTTTAGTTTTTGTTGCTCTAAGACAATGGAGAGTCTCTATAAATGATCCTAAAGAAACATTAACGTAGGATCTGATCCCATATTGGACCTACTGTGGTAACACAAAAATTATTCCAGTGGATTTCCCTGTTCCTTTTGTAAGAAGGAACTCATATGAGACTATCAGATGGAAATGTACCTGGGAGGTGGTTGTCTCATCAGATCCAGGAAGGTGAGGACAGGCAGCTGGCTTAGAGCTGTGGAAAGAGAGGTCTGAGGTGCTTGTGATGTTCATATATGCTTGGTATGTGACCCCGCATTGCTAAAGCTGGTGTTTGAGGCCAGCTGGGATCATTGTTTGGACAGAGTGAAACCAGTCTGAAGCAGTCCCTCGGGGAATCGTTGATGTGTAGGTAACAGAGGAACCTGTGTTTGCAGGTGAAATCACCAGCAACAGGGTGGCAAGTGTTTATTTGTAGTGTCATCTTGAAGTTGGGCTGGCATATGAGCACGTGTAACTTGTCAACACCACAACACTACGTGGAAGTCGCTTGTAGGACCTTTGAGACACTTTTTGCCAGGCAGGTCTGCAGTTTACTTTTGCCAATGAAGCTGTGGACAGCTCGTTCTAATGGATGTGAAGAGGTTGCCCTATCCAGTTCTGTGAAGTCAAATATTTTCAACTCACTAGTTACAGAGGATGGAAATTGTGATAATGAATATTTTTTGGGTTATAAAGACATCTTGTTTTTCCTGAAAGCAAGCTGAGAACACTGCTAGCAATGAAAAAACAATTCAAAAAATCACGACAGAGAGCAGTCTTCTGTTCAATAATTACCCTACAGTTTATGAATCTTCTCTCATGCTTAGACAATGTCCCTTAGAGTTGGTAATTGTACAGTTTTACAACAGTCACAGAGCTTGCTTTTGTGTGTGTTATGTATATGCTGAAGGGCAGAGAATAGCTTCAAAGGTATCAAGAAACGTCCAGAATCAATTAACCATTATATAGTGTGTGGGAGTCATTCCTTGTCTCTCTTTGAGCAGTAGTCCTTGAGACAACGTGGCTTTCATATTGCCAGGAAACTGGTACATTTCCAAGTTACCTGTGGAAATTGCTTTGAACTTGGAACAAACCTCCACACACATACAAATTAGAAGAAAACAAAACATGTTGAATGAAATCTTGGCCTTATCAAAGTCAAAAAGAGTTTGCTGCTGACTTCAGTGGAACAAGAATTTTATTCATAGAGAGGAAAAAAAATTTTTTTGAACTCTTAAATCAGAGTTAAGCTGTCTGATGTAGGTGGGTTTGGGTTTTTTTTTGTCACAGATACCTGCTTGTTTTCACATGTATTTGCAGGATCTGAAGGCCACAGTGTCTTTGTAATTGTATGTCTGCAATCCCTGACTGCAATGTGATTGCCAAAGCACACCTGGAACACTCATACTTTTGTAACTTTCATTTCTTGTTTTTATGGTCCAGCAACATTGCTCAGGCCTGTTCAAATGAGTTGGCAATTAGTAACATAAATATAACTTGTCTGACTTGATTTGTTCTTCCCACACACACGTTCTGTGTCTGTCTCTGTGTAGAGCGAATAGTAGCAAGAAAGCATGCTGTGATGGGAAGGAATGCCAGGAGAGTTTCTTACCCTTTTAGAATGAGCTTTTGTACATTATGAAGAGCAAGAATAACTTGTTACCATCCTAGTGTAGTGTCACTGTGAGCATACTGTCCTCAGGTGCTTCTCTGCTACACTTGCATAGTCTGGCAAGAGTTACCATTAGTTTTCATTAAAAGAACTCTGAATTGTTTGCACCTAAGTGCTTTAAAGAATCCAGTCCCATGTACATGCCTAGAGCACATCTACCAAATGCCAGATTAACACCTCACAAAAGAGCACTGTAGAGTTTTTGTTGCTGTTTTTAGCTGGTTGGATTTTTTTTTTTTTTTTTTTTTTACTTTATTTTATTCCTTTCACGGTTATAAAATTGCCCTGATTGTTGGAGTGCTCCACTGGTAAATAGCAGTTCTATGTTTAACTTCTCCAAAGATCTGTGCTGCCTCTTGCCTCCCTGTGGAGTCCCCATGCCATGGTGTTATTCCCTCATTGCGTGGGAACCATCCAAGCCTCCCTGCCTCTCCCTCTCCAGTAAAAACCATGCTGCGGAAACAAAAGCATGATATTCACTTGCCTAGAAAAGGAGAGAGGACTACAGGAGAGCACCAGAGCCCACAGCCTAGTGTGGGGACACTGAGAAAAGTGTTGGAGTTGTCATTTCTGCTGTCTCTGCCATGGGTTTTCCTTTGCTGTGGTAGCAGTCTGAGCTTCAGAGAGTAGAGGGGCTCTAGATAATTTTGTGCTCAGCGTCTCAGTTTCTATTCCCTTTGTCAACTGCCCCCTCCCCATGCAGTCTGCAGGTGTCTTGGTCTCTGCTCAGGATTCCTCTCTAGGGAATACCTATAACATAATCATTGCAGCCTCTGCTTTATAGGCTTCAGATACTTTACTGGGTCTGGCCCTTCATTAAACAGAGGTGGGGCTATGGTACTTTGTAAAAGTAACCTTACAGGCCTATGGAAGTGACAGTCCCACTTGATCCATGATGGGAAGGGATAGATCTGTTTGCCAGATCTTTGGACAATGTGTATGCTCAGAGAGGGATTCATTTTGAAAGAGTTAATTATGTTTATGAAGTTGGAATGGAATCAGTGTATCTGTGAGTTTTATTTCACATGGATGCTCACACAAATGAGTCCCTGTTTGCAGCATATTCTTCGTTAGCCTGCTCCTCCGCTAAGGAACACAGTTCTGGCCGTGTTGCCGTGACTTGTGAACGACAAACCAAGTGACTCATTTTATTTAATTACTGCAGTGCTTGTGGATTGCTCAGCGCTGACAGCCTGGGAAGAGAAGTACCATTAAATGCCCTGGGATAGGCAGAAGATGGGAGCAACACTGGAAGGTTTTCTCCTCCAACCCAGGCGTTGTGCCTCATTTTTGAAGTTACCATCCCATTGACTTACTTACTGGGCTGTCACGTCAGCTATAGCGATGGTTTTGACACCACTATGTTTTGTGACATTTGTTAATTAAAAAATGGCAATAAGGTCACACTAAGCAGCTGTGAATAGCCATCAACTTTCAATCACCACCAGCTCAGATGGCATTTGAAACAGCAGCTTTGGGTGGGGATGAAAGACTCTGTTCATACTGACAGTGCCTTCAGCCAATCAAAGGTGGCAGCAGGAATAAAAAGACTGAAATGCACATTTAAAATTGCAGAGACAGCACTCCCTATGAAGATACTATTGAAATAGTGACCAATCGGTAACCCTAACCAGTCGGAGTCTGCTTAATTCTTTAATTTTTTAATTCTAAAAACTTATTTAAAAAACTGTATTTCCTGTCCTACATAGGGTCCTAGTTAGTGCACAGAAATATATTGGTGTTTGGTTTTACTGCAGTACTAGACGAAGATGCAATTTCCATTCACAGAAAAGCCTTCAACAGGAAATAAGTGGTACTTTATTCACAACATGTATTGATACTGAAGTGATGCTAATGTTGGATCTCTGAGTATCTGGTGGTTCTGATAAACCAGCCCGCAGCAGCTCCTCTGTTATCTCTGCAGCTGCTCTCAGACAGTGTCGGAGAAGTTGAGTGAGACTCCTAATCCTGCAAAGGTAATTAGTTTACTTGTATTAAAATTTGAAGCAAAGTAAGGAAACATCACTTCATGAGGTTAAAGTACTGAATGTGTTTGGGAAAGAGAAAAAGACAATTTATGAGAAACAGCATTTATGAAGTGCCTTGCTTGTATCTGTACATACAGGCATGGTGATGACTTGTAGAAACACACCCACTGAGCATGGAATTGGTAAACATCTACAACAGTTGTTTATTTGAGGACGTAATTCTTGAAGGTGCAGCTAAATATGCTCCTAAGGCCTTTCTTCAACTAAAAAGGGATTCAAATAAAAAGCTCCTTATTTTTACCCAATCAGTATATTGCATTATTTCTCAGTTTGCATCACAGACATCAAGCTTATGGTCCAGTTGAAACCTCAACAAAGCAGAAGAATTTCTTTCTGTTTAAAATAGAGAGAGAGTAGTTAACTGCTTAAGTCATTTGACTCAGTTATAAATTACAGAATGTGAGTTATGACTAATCAGAGAAAGCAATTCAGTATTATGAAACCAGCCTTAAAAAAAGTAATTGTCTCGTAGGTTTCCATGCTTTCTTGAAACTTGAATTGCAGAAACCACTTTTACTCAGACCAAGAGTCTGAGACTCCTCAATTTATTAGTGAAGACAATCTTTCAGTGTATGTTTTATATTGTATCTTTTCCTGCACTCACCTTTAGCAGCACCATAATAGCTGAACAGCCTTCCTGAATTTTAGGAAATACTGATCTTTTCAAATCAGTTCCAGTACTTCTTATGGCTCATCTTTGTTTAATATAACTGAAGAGAAGAAAGCTGCTAATGACTATTAGCTTAATAAAGGGAAGTAATTTTGAAATTCCTGTTAAATTGCATTTAGTATACAGCTAAACTGAGATTTAATTACATTTTTTAATTAAAGAAATAACTATTGATTATGGCATTGAATATGTGTTGTAGCTAGCCCTAGCAAATAGCAATATTATAACAGATCATTAAGCTAGTTTTAAAATCCTATGTGAACAAGAACTGGAACTGAAGTGGACAAAAGATACAGTGATGCTTTAAAAAAAGTTTGTTTACTGATCATTTTATGTGCTGTCATAATTTATTTTTTAATCTATGGAACAAAATGAAGATGAAACCAGAACAATTTTTAAATAAGAAACATAAGTTTTGTCTTGGAAGAGAACAGACAGTATTTCTCATGAGCTTAATGTGAAGCAGGATCTAACCTGTTGTATGTAAGAGATCTTCTGATCACTCAGGGAGCAATCAGATCTACTGCAGGGAGTAATCAGATCTGCTGATATCAAGGGTGAATAAATGCTGCTAGGTCAGAGCAGTAACAGCATGGGAACACTGACAAAAACCCACAGGCAGCTGTGCTCTAGCTGGCTCTGGGCCACTGGCAGTTCAACCTGCAGCTTTCCTGCTACCAGAGCCTTGATCCTCTCCCAGGCCCTTGGTGTGGATGCCTGGTGGTAGATAGGTTGGATATTAGAAAGAATTTCTTTATGGAGAGGGTGATCAGGCATTGGAATGGGCTGCCCCAAGAGGTGGTGGATTCTCCGTCCCTGGAGATATTTAAAAAGAGACTGGATGTGGCACTCAGTGCCATGGTCTGGTAACCGCAGCAGTAGTGGATCAAGGGTTGGACTTGATGATCTCTGAGGTCCCTTCCAACCCAGCCAATTCTATAATTCTATGATAGAAGGCAGTTTTCTGGACACTGGTGATTGAGAGCAGGTGTGGAAACCCAGCTGCCTCCATAAATCCATACAACCATGTTTTGTCCATGCTGGTTTTCCATTCATGCTGGCTGGGCAGGTCTGTTCTTCACCAGCACCCCTTGGCTTTTGTGAAGTTGTTAGTTGATGCTCTTAAGAAAAACATGTCCTAAGATTTTTTTAGACTTAATTTGAAAAGTCTGCAGGCAGATTATGCTATTAAAGGCCTGATCCTTCCTTTCTTTGTGGTTCCACCTTTATTGTTGAAAGGATCTTATTGAAGCATTTTACTAGAGAGGGGAGTAGCCCCATGGATGGATATCACAGCAGTCCACTGCTTGTGGCTGAAAGCTTCTCTGAACAGTGAAGTATAATAGGGAGATGGGGTAGATGATCTCATGGGTCTTTCTGTTCTGTTATGATTTCTGTGCATATAAAGCCATTTTAATCCTTTCCATTCAAATGCATTGTATCCACAGAAATGTATTCTTAATGACACAAGGCATGCTGCAACATGGGTAAGCTTATAGTCAGACCCTATGACTCAGTTGGACTGTTATTGTTTGAAATACAGCTTTTTAGAATTAAAACTTTAAAAATATATCAGATTTTATCCTTGGGCATATTTTGAATGTTCTCTCTGTGTACAATGCACAAAGACTAATTCGTTAAAAGACTGTGAGGGTTGTATGGAAGTCAGCACCCACGATTTAGGATGTATTAGAAGTAGAGATACCTGTAACCTTTCTTTGACCTCATAGTTTTATGGAGCATGATCCGGTCTTTGGTGACCTTCCTGCCCCCACGACCTCTTCCTCTTTCAAGTGTGCAGGATAAACAAGAGGCACAAATTTGATGAGGGCAAAGAATGTGGCAGCGGCTGATGAACTGAAAAAGTTAGGGGAAGCATTTGGTAGAGGCCTGAGCACTCTCTAAGAACAGAAAGCAATATCTTGTGGTGAAAGCACTTTTCTCGCTGTATTGCAGCTGTATTGCTACTATTAGGTGTGGTGACCTCATGTTCAGAACCCAGATTACAACACATCTTTTGTATCTAATGGGTGATGAATAAACAAGAATGGATTACTGAAATATAAACTGAAAGGGTCAGATACAAACTTCAAGAGAGTACAAAGCTTTAATGACCTGTAATCAGGATTTACCAATGATTTGTACTTAGGTAATGGCATCACTGGTTTTTTTTCCCATCACAAAGGATACATTTTAGTTTACTTCAGACAGATCCCTGTTCCCTGTTCTGCTTAACTACAGGATGCTATGATTATAGATGCAGTGACACTGTTGCAGAACCGCTGCTGATAAATTGTGGTGGGATGGCAGCTGTAAATACAGTTCCTCTTGTTTAAGAAAAGATTTAAGAGAGATTTAAGAGGGAGATGGGAAGGCATGTCACTCAGATGCTTGATCAATGGTAAGTAAGGCCAGCCACAGCATGCTAAACCTTAAAAGTCCCTGCCAGATTTTGGGATTAGAAGTTGTCGTTTCAAGCATTAACTCCTCCAGAATTTAAATAATCAGTTGCTCTGGTCCTCCTCCTCTTTCTTCAGACAAGATTTATGTACCTTGGCAAGCAGAAACAGACATGCAAACCTTTTTCTCAGTAATTTTTTTTCCAGATGTGATTGTTTCTCCAGCAAGCTGCAAAGTATGCAGTGTCTCTCTGTCCACAGTGCCAGGTGACTTCATGCCATTTCCCTCAGGATCTTCCCATTCACCTGCAGTTTAACTGGTCAGGAAATGCTTGGATCTGTGTGGTGTGTGTAAGGCTGGAGAAACAATGAACCAGTGATTACAGATCGGCTTGATAAAACACACCAGCAGCAAAATCAGCTATAATCAGGATTCACTTGACACAAAAGGGCATAGAGCTTTGGTCACTCAGTCCTCTGCTCTGTAAGTTCCAGTCATGTGCACAAAATATTCCTAACGACTGATGAATGGCAAGAAATGCCTCAGTATGCAACTGCTAACATTGCAGTGATTTTAACCTGGCTTCTCTCAGAGAAACCCCTCATGTCCTGATCAGAAGGCTAATACAAGTTTGGTTACTTTTTCCCTGAAGTGAGAAATGAAAATTTCTGCCTCCCCAAGATCTCCCTGGAATTCAGACTAAATGGGGCTTGTATTTGCATTGGTACTAAGGACGAAATCAGGACTGGCAGACTGTGATGTGTGAATTTGCACACATACAGGGGCTCAGAACAAGAGTGAATCTCGTTAATTAAGCCAAGACATTTTACATGGTCTGTGCCTAAAATTCAGTCGTGTTCACTAAAAAAGGACTTTCTCTTGGGTCTCTTTAATGTCACATTCCATTTACAGATGTAATAAATGCTATAACTTGTTTCCATCTCCCCTATCCCATGCAAAATGTCAGAGAGGAATTTCTTGCTAAGCCTTTGATAACAGCTCTTTCTTTTTATTCCAGATAACTTCAAACAAGAAGTGCTTGGAGAGCCTGAAGAATGATGGCGATGCTCTTATCCAAACTGTAGCAAGCCTGGCTCAAACTGCCAGGTGAGTTCCCTCAGGCTTCCAGGAATTTCCAGGGCTGAGAGCCCTCACCTCCTCTTTTGTCTGCTATGGTCTTCTCCTGTAATAACCTTCTGTGCAGTATAAACTTCTCAGGTTTCTCTTCCTGCTCCCCCTCCTTACACTGCTCTCCTCTAAACTCCTTTCATTTGGAGCTTGCCAACATTTCTTGCCGTGGCGGCGTTGGGCTTTGATCCACAGCTGTGGTGAGCCACAGAGTGCTGCACAGTCCAGCTCAATGTGTGTGTGCACATGTGGCAGTTTTATTTTCTCTTTAAAATGTATTATTTTAGTCCAAATGCTTGGTCCCTATAATGGGGTATTGGTCAGTGATTCTTGGCAGACTCATCTAGATGCACAATGTGATGCTTGTGCCCTGTTTTAAGGTAATTGTGTTTGGTGTGCTTGAGAGCTGATTACTTTCAAATGTGTAGCTGGAGAACAGAACTGCTGTTGTTTAAGAATACCTGTGGCTTCTCTGAGAAGTCTGTAGACTCTGGAAAATGCTGTGGCCTCCTCTGCAAGAACAGAGGTGCTAGTCCCTTCAAGTTGCTGAACCACAGCTCAACTCCTGTAAGCTTTTCCTCATCTAATCCCCATTGGACAGAAGAATAGATGAATAATTACTGTTCCCTGCCCCTCAAAACAAATTTTGGCATCCAGCCTGCTAGGCTGCATTTTGCTCCTGGTTGAACTAAAATTTGCAGAGAAACTGTAGATTATAGATGAGTTTTTTAAATACTAAGATAATATTTTCAGAGCTCTTTGTACTCCCAAATTCAGGCTGCATATAGGTCGGTTGCTTGGGAAAATTGTCTCCTTGACATTATGGCTGGGTGTACTCTGTGTTGGAAGGAAAGAGAGATGTGGGAAGATATGGAGAGGAAATGTTGGAATGTGGTGAAGGAAAGGAGATGCACCCCAAGGACTAACCAAACCTGTTGAAAACAGTCTGCATCTCTCTTGCATACTCAGCTGCTGACTCACAGGTTTTCGTATGACACGTTGAACTATCTAACTAACATAAAATGTCAGCTCTCTGCAAGGAACACAGTAGCACTACTACTGAAGATGACAGTGGGGAACGATGGGAATTTCTTCTTTTAGAACTCATTTTCACTCTGTCTTTTAGCATTTCAGCCTTAGATGCACTACACAGCCCAGTCTCTCTGTCTTTGAGTCTGCTTTTCTGGCTTCCTCTCATTGTCTGTTATCTATACATTTCTTTACTCACAAAACCACATACTACAGAGCCCAAAATAAACATCAGACTCTCTTATTTGACACGAGATCCTCAGTAGACCAAATTCTAGCTGATGCCAATGATGAGTGTTTTGATATATTTCAATAAACCAAGTTCCTCTGCTGTGCGGAGCACCTGCACTGCATCCACAACAGAGGAGCTCCCTGGAACTCACCAATTTCCTTTGCCATCTCCCCTTCTTGGGGGAACAGGTTGCCATCCATATACCTTCAAAAGAAAACTGAGAGGGATTCAGCCTGGATCTTGGGGCTGTGATAAACTCAGAAATGGATAAATTGGCAACTGGCAGACAGGAGAAGCTCAGGGTTAGCAAGCTGAATTGCTATTTTGTTTGCAGAGGTTATGGATGTTCTGCCATCTACCTGGATTCCCTTCTGTGGCATCATTCCCAGAATATTCCTTGTGACCTGATAAATTTGATTTTCTCACCTGTACTTTCAACCCTGTTAAGAATCCTCTCTGTATCTCATGTAGAATTGGAAATGTGTTAGGAGAAGGCAATAAGTGAGATCCTAGATCCTAGCCATCCTCTGAGCAGCCTGAACTCCCAGGCCCTTCCACCTACATATCATCACTGGGTTGAAGTGACTGAGAGGTGTTTTTGTTTTGCTCATTTTTTTTCCAGGCAGGTTTCTGCAATCTTGCACTCTGCCTGTGTGGTGGAAGGAGGGTACCAGACAAGCAGTCCCGTGCTGAGAGAGGGGCACTGCTTGGACTGTAAGCTGCTTGTGGTGCTCTCCTGCTGCCACTTGCCAGTTGGGGATTGCCAAACTCTCCTCTGCGATACATCCTCAGCTTGTCAGAACAGGCAGTCATCTTGAGAGTGACACATAACCAACCCCTTCTGCTGAGCAGCCATGTGGAATCAAACCTGCAATTCAAAATGTGGGATCATAGCCATTTATTTCTCAGTGAAGACAGTTGCCAAGATAGATTTGTTTCAGATAACTGAATTTTCTGATTCAGTTATGCTGCTCATTAAGACATTGGCTTGTGTAGTAAGGACTGATCATTCGGATTTGTAGTAAGGACTGATCTGGCCGAAACCAGGACACCTGTCTATCTTTGAGTTCTCCAGAACATGGAGTTTTACAGTGTATTTGTCTTTAGCAGCAACCAAGGAAGTTACAGGTTGATCTACTAATGCCCTTTCTAAGCTAAGGATGAAGTATGGTACTCTTAAAAAACCCCGACTTGTTTCTTTGCTCTAGCAGTAATGCGTTAGAGCCTCTGTTTCCATGCTAGAGAAAATGTGTTTCCAGAAGGAAACATTAGGTAAAGTAGATATGATAAAAAATTATTCAAGTTAATCAAAGGGGGAAGATCCCACCGTTCAGTCTCAAACCTGCAGAGCTGTGTGTGGTGGGGCAGTTGGTCATCCTTCCAGAAGGGTGGGCAGCACGGTGAGTGGAACTGTCCCCCTGCATGAAGCACTACGTTAAGAGGACTGTATGTGCAGAAACACCTTTTTCTCTCAAGCTGCAAGTATGTGTTGATTCATGGGAGAGAGGGCATGATAAAATATTTCTTTTCACAGAGATTGAGTGACATAGCAGATGCTGTGAATTTGTGTTGAAATTCATTTGTAGACAGTATTTGCCACAGGGTAGAACCAATAGTCGCATGTTGCTGCTTAGCAGAAAAGCAGGGCGTACAGTGCACTTAGTGGCTGTTAATTTCCCAGCATAGGTAAAGACAAATGTGGGATTTGAACAAAATGTTTTCCCCTGAGAATATCTCATAGATGTTCCCGTTTTGTTCTGTTTTAATTCCTAGCTCTCATGCTGATGTTGCTGTTGCTTCCTTGGCATTTGAAATTCTGAGAACAGTGGGACATGAAAATATCAAGATTACCAAGTGAACCATTTCTGGCTGGCTACTGAAATGCACCAGTTGTGTGTGCTGCTCAGCACCTCATGCCTGCAGGAACAGCTGCAAATGAGCAGAGCAGATGTAACTAACTTAGCAAGTTGAGCTGTAGCTGTCTGTGAACGTACATGTGACTTTGGGAGGATTCAGGGAGGGAAACGGTTGGGGAGGGGGAGATGTCATTTGTTTTTTAAAACCCTTCAAAGATGAATTCTTGGTTACTGCTTTAACATTGTTGGCATTATGTGATGTAGCTCAAGTATTTGACAACCTGAGTTTCAAAAGTGTAAATTATAAATAAATAGTAGAGAGTTGTTTCACAATGTAGACATAAAGTGTCTCACTATCTTAACTTACTGTTAGAAATGTTGGTGTATCTTTTTTTGCCCAAGTGAATGCCTTGACTGCTCAGCATGAAGTGTCACCTCATGCTGATGACTGGCACTAGATGATATTTTTTTTTATCAAGGAACACAATATTCTGCATCTCACACAACTATAATGAACCCCTACAATCCCATTAGCAGCTGTGTTTGTATGCAGCATCTCTGTGTTAGATTTTATCAGTTTTTTACTCAGTTGCATGGGTTTTGGCTTTTTTCTTTTGCAAGCCTGAGTTCCCCACTGTTGCCTAGCACTGCACAGCTCAAGCTGCATTGGTGGAGTGGCGTTCTCACCCACCAACACTCCTGGCTCAAGCTCCTCTTTGAAAACAGGTGAGATGATGAGACTGACAGTTTATTTGTCCTCAGTAAAAGCCAATTCTCAGAAGCATCTTCTAGGGCCAGCAGTTGCCACAGTGTGTAAAAAAGTTAGAAATTCCTTTCTTCACCCTGTCCCCTGAATAGGCATAGTGTGGCTCATTCCACTTTTTTATCGTGCATCTTCCCAAGTGACACCAGCATGGTCCCACCCCCACCCACAAAAGGAGGCACCTTACTAAGAGATGCTGCTGCAAACCTGCTCTTGGACAGCCTGGTTCTCCAGAGTGTGTGGAGGCAGGCAAACACTCCCAGGTAAACAATTAACCTTCACCTTGTACATTCTAAAGGAATTGTTTTCTAATATTACTTCAAATATCACTGTCTCCTTTTTGTACCTTAACAGCTGGAAGCAGTCACGGAACTGAGGAAAAGCCAGCTGGGGCCTATTATTTGGTTAAGTGTTTTATAGTAATGGTCTTCCAGCAGGAGTGTGGCTGAGAGGAACAAAGCTGAATGACTGAGTGTTACTTGCCCCTCTGCCTTTGCTCTGCAAGCAGAAAGGGTCGGTCTGTTTTGTGCTTTCATTGTCCTCTCAACATATCAGGATCCTAACTTGCAGCCAAGACCACCTCTGATCTTCTGTCAGCAAACTGCTGTGCTGCAGTGGAACTGCGGGGGAGCCTCTGCTCTGGGCTGTGGTTGGTGACAGCTGGGCCGGGCAGATGTGCGCAGCCTGTGAGCTGAGCCGGCAGCTTACCAGACACTTTCCCTGCTGCCAGCTACACAGGTGCTGCCTTGAGAGAAGTCAGTTTTACACAGGTGGTATCTCACATAGTAACTGAAGACTGAGGATGCCTGAAAATGCATTTAAGCTCCTGGACCAGCTGACTGTAAGCAAAGATCTCCCTGTGGCCCTAGTGACAGGGCACATCTGCAGAGAGCTGAAGTAATGCATTGCTGTTTGAAGCCAGAGGCCAGGCACCAAGTGTTGTTGCCTCACATCTGGCTGGACCTGCCCCGTGCTGAGGAACATGCCAAAGCAAAGTGGCAGCAGGTCAAGGGGAAGCATCCTGGCCCCTGAGGTGTGCAGCAGGAAGCCCTTGTCATTAGGACTCGGGGCTCTAAAGGGCAATCATTCCTTAGGGGGATAACAGGGGTAACTAGTTCCTGGCTTCCTCCTTTGAAGTACTGAAGTTGTTGTGCAATTCCGTGACAATTTTTAGAAAAACTTGTTAACACACGATGGGTTTTATGATCTGAAATAATTTGACACAGAGTGAATTAAAAGTTTACTTTAATTTTGAACCATTTTATAACTGCATTTTTCTCATGAAGCATCTGTATCACAGCAGGCTACAATAACTTTGGGATAAAAGGCAACTGGTAAACTGTCCAATACAAGGTTCCAAATAAACAGTTCTTACTGGCCCCTACCCAGACATATCCCAGATAAAGTTTTTGATCAAAAACATGAAATAGATCCACCTGCTTATTTTAAGCATATTAAAAAGGAAACTAATTGGACCATTTCTATTTGTCTAGTTTTTTTTATACAAAAAGGCTACACAATGTTACACTTTATTCAGAATACAGTTAGAGCGATTATGAATTAGTGTTCTACACCTTTACTCAATCCTTAAAAATTAGAAACTGCTGTAGCATGTTCACTATAACTTAATACTACGAGAGACTTTAAAAAAAAAAAACTAACAACAATTACTGCAAAAAAGAAAGGCTACTTCCAAAGCAAGCAAGGTCAGTACCATTACAGAGATTTAAAAAAAATAATAAATTTTTAACAAGCAAGGCTAGGGTTTGATAAATTCCATCTTGCAATTCATTCTTGTGCATTCTTCGTTTCTTGAATCACTCCCAAAATCCATTTGTATTATTACTCCTCGACCAAAAAGGACCAGAACAAAAAGTTTACTTCAATTGTTCCCATAGGAAACTCAGCTTGGTTAGTGTGTCAGGCACTTTCTGAGATACTAGCCCACCCCTCGAGCCCTCTCAGCAACTCTACAGGCCAATCAATGCAAGTTCATTCAGATGATACAGCTGCAAAGAGAAAAAACAACACGTGTCAGTGCTCCTGAGTGAAGGGGCTGTTCTCACACGTTAAGGCTGCGTGAAGCCAGTGCACAAGACATTACAGTTAATTACTTCCACACTTCAGGGCAGAAGTCAGTTTGGAGTGTACTGATCGTGTTTCCAGAGTGTTTATTCACTGTTCTGGCACACTGGGACCCAATTGAGCCAATCCCTCCCTGCCAACCAAGTCCTCAGTCCAGTCATCTGTTTTTCTCTTTTTGTTTTGTTTTGAAATTCAAGGTTGGAGCTTCTTACCTAAAGGATGATTTACAGGTCAGTATCGAACCAGGCCAACTGATTACTGTCACCTGGAGGCAGCCCATCCATAAGGTCCTGGGCATGGCCAAGATCTGGCAGACCATCAACTGGGTAGTCAGCACCAGGGTGGTGGCCACCCATTTCATGTTCCATCATAGGGTCCATACCCAAGGCATCCTGACCGTATCCGCCAGAGTGGAAAGAACGGTAGCTAGGATCTAAGAAAGTTAAAGGTGGCAGAGGGAAAAAAAGCATAATGTTAACAGATGTTAGATGCATCAGAAGCTGCAAGTATCAGTGTGTGAGAAGATCTTTGTAGCCATCTAGTTTTTTTTTTCTAGTTCAGCCAGGTTCAAAACAATCTGTTGCCTGCCCTTAACGGCTATTCCATTGTTTGAAACAGCCTTCCAGTATGATTCTGCAGACAAAGCACACTGCAGTCAGAAGCACGAGCAGATTCCAGCCAAGCCATTAGTCTGCACAATCAACACTACTAAAATTCAACAATACTGCAGCAAAACCAGGCTCCAAGACTGTGGACTTGCTTCTGAAAGACTAGTCAAAAATAGCTTAGAATCCTTAGGGACAGGCTTGTGTTCAAGTCTATAGACACTTACAGACCAAAACATTCAATACCAGCTTTTATTTTAAAGAAAAACTGCACTATTGGAATTGTCAAGTCCATTTGTAAAGGATGCAAGAGATTTCTGGAAACAACAGCTCAGTGGGAGATTCTCCCACAAGAATCAGACAAGAGACACTGCACGTTCTTACAGTTCCCATTCCAGTGCTACCAGTGACATTGCAGAAACTGGTTATTTCAACTGGCAGTTCCCCATCTGCCTGTCAGTTTGCAAGACCTTGCTGAAAGGTAATTCACTCTTTGCTCATTTGCAGTTCTCCTTTAAAATCTATGACTTGACTTCATCCAACTTAAGTTTAGTCAAGGGGAACAGAAGAGACATACCATCTGGGCGGTATCCAAGAGGCTCTCCCTGGGCACCAATATCAAGTCCAAGATCTGCTGTCTAGATGTACACAGAAAATCACAAAACAGTTTTAGTGTCATGTCTTTGGGCCAGCACTGGCAATTCTGAGCTTAAAATGTTTTGAAGCTTGCCCCAGATCCCTTTCTAACAACTCTTCTGCAGTGAATACTGCAGCATGGTACTTGTGTGAACACAAAATTCAAGCATCTGCATCCAGTTTACTACAGCCAGATTTCAGCATATGGAACCCATATATCACTGGAAGGAGGGTTCTCTTCGGGTACAGAAAAGATGGGGCAGGTCTAGCAACACTCCTGCTCAGGCAGACCTGCCCAGCTCCTACTGGTCAGCTGTTCAGATTCCCAAACCAGCAACAGAGAACTTGAAAGTTTTCAAGTGACCTCCCCTAGTTTGTCCAAGAACAGAAGCCATTGCCTGCCTGGAGTGCAGTAGCATAACTCAGAGATTTGTCATCACGTTACTACAGTAGATACATATTTTAGAAGAACAGAACAGTAAGCACAAGAATAGTACAAATCAAGGGCTACTGTGCTTTACTTAGTAAATACATACAAGGTCAGACAATCTAGGCTCCTGAATCTCAAGAATCTAGGGAAAGACAGAAAGTTAGTGAAACTAATTGTGCCCCAGGCACGATTTTGTTTTCAGTTTCAATTCACTGTGTAGCCCTTTAAGCATTAAAAAAGGCCATGTGAGACAACCAGCCTGCAAACGTATTCAAGCCTGAAAGCTCAATTCTAAGGAGACTACAAGTTGCAGCCAAAATTATTTGCTTCTATCATTTGCTTGCCTCACAGGATATTTTTTGTTTATGCTTCCCTCCTATCACTCATGCCTCAGAGTTTTTGCATTCACAGTTCATTAGTTCCTGACAAGTAGCACAGAAATGTACAAAGTTCTTCTAGACAGTCATGAATATAATGAGAATCATAAACTTCAGCAGCAATAGAAAATATTTCCTTTCTGCAAGGGAAGAAGGAGCTCTATGGTTGCTTGCTGGGGGGGGTTACTGAACCTGAATATATAAAGAGAGCAAAGAAGACACAGCCATACGTAAAGCTGGACCTGTATCACTCATGGCCATCGACACTGCACCACCGGAAGGAGGGAGGACTTGGAAGCAATGCCTCCCCCAAGAACCATTAGCTCAAAGGCACAACTCACCTCGTTCCAAGCCATTGGCTCAGTCCGGAAGAGGGAGCTTGTCAGTTCAACCGAAAGTCGCTTCTTATAGTCTTGTGGTTTGTCCTCAGACATTCTGAACAGCACTGCAGCTGCGTATGTTGCTGTTGAAAGCAAGGGATTGAGGTTGAGTCTTCTGGTAACTTCTCTAACGCAGGTATGAGAAATCTGTACTTCAAGTGCACTTACCAACACCCTCATTCCTAGAATGAAGCAGTTCTGTTAAAGGGGCAGTTGCACCTTCAGCTTCGATTGCTTCAGCTGCTTCCTTGTCTTGAGCCAGTTCACAAAGTACACCTGCAGCTACTCTCTGGATATTCTCAATAGGAGAGTACAACAACTGCAACCAAAACACAAGGATTTTTGTTTAGCTTTTCAATTTGAAACAGGCTCTTCAGGACAATTGGACTAAGCAGTTCTACCAAGGAAGCTTAAAAGCCATTTTACTATTTTTTATTTTCCTCGAGCTTTTTCTTACCTGCACAAATAGTGGAATGGTATTTAGACCCCTGATTACAATTCGATTATGAACATCACGTGCAAGAATATGCAGGGCTCCAGTGCAGCCCTCGACAATTTCTTCCATGCGCACACCCTCCTGGTTAGGGAAAGAAAAGACACTTTTTGAGTTGGAGATAACTGCATGCTAACTGTCAAAAAGGTGTAAACAAATCATCCAAACCTGTTATCCCTGCACACACCACCCTCCAGGTTCATATCCACTATCTGCTGCTGGCCTTCAAACTTAACATCCCTGCTAGGAGTCAGCACAGTATCCAGCTAAATTCACTAACTGAAGAACCTCAGTGGAACTTCTCCCAGTACTGTTCTTTTTCTCCAAGCTGGATTAGTTTGGGATTTTACTATTTGAAACAGTGGTTATCAGTAACAAAGAGATCCCCTCCTGCCTCTGCAAGTGTTAACTGCACTCCTGAGCTAGCAGGTACTGCTTCCATTCACACACACTAAGGCCACAGCCCCTTTAGTAAAGTGCTTAACAGGGCAAAAAAATGGAGACAGATCTTGCCACACTGACCTGGTACCTTAACAGGTAACAAGTATGAAGCCTGTACAACTTCTCAGTAGTTTTACAGCTCTAAGCACCCTCAAAAATACACAATAAGCTGTGACAGTATTCTTAAACCTGTCCTTTTGAGAAGGATGAGGCAGTTCTGGTTTCCAGATAGAGAACTACTTCCCTTGCCACAACAGGCAAAACCAGTATTGCTGTGATTTACAACATTCAGAATTAAATGCTCAAGAGGTTCTCAGTAAAAGAACCAAGATCTTCACATTCTTGTTTATCTAAGAAAAACTCCAGCTCTGCCAAGACAGAATTATCAACACACCAAGAGAATAAGGTGAGTTAGAGAAGGTGATAAGACAACAGACCAAACAGTACCTGGCTGAGACACACTGACACAGGAGTTTGAGAGACAAGTTTTAGATGTAACTTCAGTTGGTGGCTACTTACCACAAACTGCTGTTGTGTTCCACCCATGGAAGTACGTCTCTGGGTATCTTGGTGTGCTCTGACCAGCAACTGGACTAACCTGGGGATGGCACCTTGCTCACGCAGTGGGGCGTGGTTTGCAGGGCAGAGAGCAAGGTTGCGGATCAAGCCAACAGTAGCCTGCAGTTAAGAAAGGGGGAGGGAAATAAAAAGAGCACGATGGATGTGCTTGCTGCTGGCAACTTTTTTAATCAGTTGATCCCAAATGTCTAAATCTCTAACAGACAACTCTTAAGTCGCTCAAATTGGTGAAACTTTCCCATCATCAGACAAATTACGTACCCCAACAGCATGGAAACAAAGTATTTTTCATGATTAAGCTTACCTTAAAAAAAGTACTAGTTTTCAGAGCTGAAAACTGCTATTATTTACCTTGATCAAAGGCCAGTGTGATGGTGGGTGCAACAGTTTCACCACCACTGGGAGCCCGTAATGGAGACGTACTGCATTCTGAGCCATCTCAGCTTCTTGGTGTCTGCTGGTGAGGTGACGGAGCGCACAAATAGCGGGTTCTGTGATGTCTTCCCTGTCTCCAGCCCGAAGAACTGTGCGCACAAGAGCCTCAATGCCACCAACCTGGCACACCATCATCTTGTTCTTGTAATTGTTGCAGGTAAGGTTGGAAAGGATGCCGGCAGCACAAGTCACAACATTAATATCATCTGATCCTAAAAGCTGAACAAGAGTTCCTAGAAGGCCTTCCATTCCTTCCTGCAGAAAAAAGAAGGAAGAAAAATTTAGTCTCTCTTCTCTTCCACAATGTTGGCTTTTGATCCTGATCGCCTAGAAGAGCCATTTACCTGCTTTGTTGCAGCATCTGACAGATTTCTCAGAGTCCAGAGACAGTTCTGGACAAGACGCTGGCTCGGATCTGTGAGGTGGAGTCCCAAAGCTTGCATCCCACCTAGAAGATGGTACAGATTTGACACTATTACTTAAATGCCTGTCTTCTGAGTAGTGATGTCCTTCTCTTCCTTAAACTCTGAGTGTGCATCTTACAAGCTTCTGGGTCTTTCTTGGCGTTAGTATCATAATATGGCTAGGCCATGATACATATCATTCATCACACAGAAGAAAACCCCAAGATTCTTTTTTTGACACTGGAGCTTTTAAATGTGTGCATATCCTAAGGGACCCATTCTGTCAATATTCAGCCAATAAGCCATCCAGCTAACTTTAAAAAAGTACTACTATGTTGTAAGTCTTTTATACTTCTGTATACTAAAGGTCTCCAAAACTAGTTACGGAGTAAAGGACCAATCAAGGTTCAATTTTTGATGCTGGCAGCTTTTGTTCTTGTACAAAACGTACTGATCCTGCAGTACCACATAGCATTTTAGGTTATCACAGGCACAAGGTACTTACCAGCTTCAACAATAGCAGGTTTGTTGCTGGAGCAGACTGACAACACCTTCAGCACTCTACTTGTGGTCCACAATAGTTTCTCATAAGTATAGGTCCTCATTATGTTTACTAGAGCCTGGGGTCCACCACTTGCCAGGATAATCAGCTGAAAGACATAAAAAATAACATGTATTTGTCACTTCCTGTGCATGTCAGCAGGCAGTAATTGTTGCTGGCCATCATAGGTTACAGATCTCTAAAAAAGGTGTTCACATCTGGTGGTCAGGTCTGTAAGTTTTGCAGTCTTGCTATAAGCATGACTCCATTTCTGCAAAATAATTCCTACACCTCTCACCTCTTGCAAGGTCATGACTGACAAGGCTGAAGACTCAGAATAAGGAGGTCAGTCAGTATGCAGGAACAGTTAAACCATTCATAGCAGGCTTGCTTGGTTCAAGTGCTTCAAGAGCAGAGGCACTCACCTTGCTTTCTTGGTTGCCATAAGCTAAAATCTGAAGGCAATCCGTTGTGATGGCCAAGAATTTGACATTTGTCTTGTTGAGCAAGGCAACCATTTTCTGCAGGCCACCAGCTAGACGGACAGCCATCTTGGCTCCTTCCTGATGTAACAGGAGATTGTGAAGAGTTGTAATGGCATAGAACAGCACGGAGTCCACTGGGGACCTACCAAAGGAAAAAAACCTCATCAGTACCAGTACCTACCCGTACCAACAAAAACCACAATACTATCTTAGTAGTCCACATACCCAAGCATTTTAACCAAAGCAGGGATGCCTCCTGATTTGAAGATTGCCAACAAGCCTTCACGGTGATGTGAGAGATTGTGTAGTGTACCTGCAGTACAACGGGCTGTTTCCACATCGTTTGTGTTTTGCATGGTACGTACAATTGCAGATACCATTTGAGGAGATCTCATAATAGCATGGCGGGACGCCTCCTTTTTGGATAACTGATGAACCATAACTGCAGCCTTGTTCACCACCACCTACAGAAATATTCGAAGAAACCTTTTAGTTTTAAAGTCACTGAAGCAGCCTCACGAGCAAGCTATGCTGAGGCAAAGAAAATGCTTACCTGGTCCTCATCATTCAACAGTTTGGTCAGTTCTGGGATTGCACGGGTTGCAAGTTCAGCATCATCTTGGTAGTTTATCAAATTAACCACAGCATGTTTTAGCATCTGGGATGGCTCAGCCAGGCGTTGCACATTAGTTGGATGAGCTGCATCAAATTGTGTGGATGGGATTTGCATTCCTTCATCCAGTGTTTCAGGGAACATAGCTGCACGTACTCTCTGAGCTCTAGTCATTGCATACTGGCCATCAATATCTGAAAAAATTGTTACCTCAGATTAGGAATAAAAAAATTTGCTGGTAATAATTCAGTAGTTAGGCTTCTGTACTGTTAAGCTGCATGTCTGAGAAAACCAGTGTAATAAAGAAGGCCTTACCAGCAACTTGCTCTTGGGTAAAGGACTGAGAGAATCCCTGTTCCCACTCGTACAGGACTTGTGTTGTGTCCACATCTTCCTCTTCAGGATTTCCCTTGCCACTCAAGGAGGGAGCAGTTGTTGTGGCACCAGAATGGATACCAGAGTCCAGATACGATTGCTGCTGCCAGTGACTGACTGCTGCTTTTCTGTCTGGCTCCATTGCCATATCCAACTCCATCAAGTCAGCTGTAAGAAATCATTGTTGAGCAATTAAGTTTGGTTCAATTACTTCAGTATGTATTAATCCTTCAAGAGGTTACTCCAATTTTCAATGGCAATAAACTGCTACAAACAACTCCAACACAGGAGAGGTAGCCCTGCAACTGAGATAGCAGTTTGAAACTAAGGCTTTATGTCAAACTAATGCAGACATCTGTAAGCCCAACTAACAGGCTGGGTAATTACTGCTATTGTGGCTGTCTTAGCCTACTGCTTAAAGGCTCTCTTTTCCACTTACTCTGATTATGTACTTGGACTGTACTTAAGGGACCCAAAATGCTTATGATGACAAACTTGTTTACAGGTTTGAGTTCCAGTGTAAGGCAGCAATTAGTGTAGTAAAGCAGATGTTATTCAAACCAAGTAACTTTAAAAAGTTAAAAGAGGGGAGTAAGGAGCAATAAACTGCTCTTTATCAGAACTGCTAGATTCTAATAACAGAAACTGTGATGCATTATATACCTTGGGTTGCCATGTTCCTTGTTGTGCTCCCAGAACTCTTTCCTGCTGCCTTTCAGAGATCCTAAAAAAGAGCAAGGTTAGAACTTAGTAAACACTAATCAGAACTAGGAAGACAAGATTTCATATTAGAGCACTAGAACTGCAGCCTACGAGTTCACACATCTTGCCATGTCATTCCTACAGTGAGTATACTGAAATGCTGACCAGCAGACTCCCATGGAGGAAGACAGGAAAGAATGAGATGTATCACCCAGGCTTTCTCTGGTGGACTATATGTAAGATATAGTCTCCTCTTGAAGGTACAAGAGAAAAAAAAATTTGAAGACTGACCATGGAAAAAACCTAAGAAGCCCAGACATTAAATTCTACAGCTTGGACATGCCACAAAGACAAGGGATAAATGTCAGAGTTCCTCATTTCCCTCAAAGACAACTACTCTTAAGATACAAGCAAAATTGCTTGATACAGGGCTACAACATGGATTTTTGTGGTGGAAAGATGAAATGACCATTTATGGCAAGCTGCCACTATTTCAGTGGTACAAAGACTAACTGAAAAGTCATAGTTAAACCTTGTGTAGGTTTCTTCTTACACAAAATTCTCTACCCTGAAGTTAAACTGAAAGTTCAACCAGCCTTATAAATAAATATTCTCCTTTAGTTGCACACATTAAGCCACCAAACTCACTTTTTTGTGTGTGTGCAGAAATCAGAGATAATTGGGGACAGGAGGCAAAAACATGATCAAAAGCCCTATCAAAATCTTCAGTATGCACCTCCATTTGATATAACCAAGCACCATAATCATACCATAAATCTGTAGCTGTCTCCTCACTAACCCAGAAAGACAAATTTGGGGCCACAGCTTCACAAGGGGCCATTCCAAGCAGTCATACTTTTATTTCATTTGTTCCTTTTCCACCCCCATAGTCCAGCACTGCTTTCAGAACAGACAGGGAGCTGGTGACAGCCTATTCTGGGAGCCAACCAGGCAGAAAACATTTGTAATGGTAACTTAGTGCAGTGAGCAAAACCATCTCTTCCAGCAATCAGCTTTCTGTGTGTTGGTAGGTGTTAGAGCTATGCTGACCAAAAAGATTCCTCGACAACTAAGTAAAGGCAAGCCACTGATCTCTTTAAAAAGACAGGTTTGCAGTACTGTGTCAGGAGAACAAAGTCCATTTGAGGTGTATTTGTGTTACGACAGATTTCCCATTTTAAGAATTTACCTCAGGAGTAGTTGTAGAAAATTACAACTAAACAGGCCTGCAGTTTTAAGAGTCTCACCGAATAGGTTAGGCAATTCTGAGGCAAGCTTATATTTCACTTTCCCTGAGCCAGCTGCAGAATACTCCAGCAGCTCCTGAGCAAACTTTGTTAAACACTTTGCTGAACAAATGCCAGTGCTGCTTGTCCTGACTTTGCACTCCCACAACTTTTGGCAGCAACCCTTCCCTGGCTCTTTTAAAATGGACAGTAGATCTGCATCTGCAGCAGATAAGCAGCACTGAGCTGATTTAAGACATAATACATCAAGTAAATGTATTGCAATGAACACTTGAGTCCCCCAAACTAGTCCTACTCCACAGCCTGGAAATGACTGTGATCTACTCAGCCTGCATGTAGGATTCACTGACAATGCAACCATTTTTTCCCAGTCCCTTGAACAATGGATTCTCCCAACATGCTGTTAGGAGTTTGGGAGTAGCAGTGGTAATGGGAAGGAAAAATCTCAAGTCTTGGTGCCAATCCACCATTAACATAAAAATTTCCCTGAGCAGCTAAATTGGAGAAATACCTATACAAAAGCTTGATAGCTCCTTACAAATCATATGTATTACTTTGTCAGTCACATTTACAAACAAACAAACAAACAAAGCACTAAAAGTAAAATTTGTATCTTTGCTGTTGCTGGTCCTCACTCTAAGTCAGATGCAACATTTCCAACAGAAAACTGGGCAAGAACTACCTGCAATATGCTATCTGCAATACGCTTTCCACATAGGATCTATTTTTATTGTAACCTTTCTTGTCTCTTCCTAACAGGAGGCCACTAATGAAAAAAGGTCACCGAGCTAGTTTTGAAGCTAACATACTGGTAGATGAATCAGCCGAGAGCATTGACTATGCTTTGAGATATTTATTGCCACCTCAAATTCAAATATGCAATACAGGGCTCGGGGACAACTTTCATATCCTTCCACTGTTGAATTCTGCACAAATGAAGGCAGCTGGCCTGCAGCAACTGTGTTCTGGAACAGTTGTTTCAATTTCAGCAGCCGACTAGCCACTGAACTGCAACAGAGTTCAAAAAAAAAAAAAAAAGCCGAAGAACATCTGAAAATAGCAATAAATACCAAATGCAGTGTTCAGAACTGCATTATCAGATATTGTGTCTTTGAAATGCCGACCTTCGATCAGCTTGCTAGCTGCACCTGAAAGCTTTCAACAGCCTAATCTGTATTTTGTACACCTGGAACCCCCCAGCAATTCCAGGTAGCATTTTTTATTCAGATAGAAAATTGGGTTTAATCTTAGGAGTTCAAAATATCTGCAGCCTAAAGGCAGACATGGAAATGGGAGGTGACTGTTTGTTTTTAGGGTTTCTTAACTGAACGTTCTTTCTCCTGGATTTTCCTTCCTGTTCTCTTTTCATTTTATAAGGGGGCAAACTGCACCCAAATGAAAACTGCTGACTTGGCTCCCTGCTTGTCACTGACAAGGGGAACTGCTACACTTAGGAAGGGAACAAAAAAAAAACCCAGAGCAGGTACAAAGGACTGTGCTGTTAATTTTCTTGACAGCAACTGGAAAAACAGGGTTGGGGTGAGGTGGTGTAAGAATAGAAAGAAAGGAACAAAAACAAACAAAAAAACCAAGCTACCAAACAAACACAAAAACCCCCAAAACAACCAAAAAAGCACAAAAAATTTTTCCTATGATAATTAAGCTTGTCCAACCATGAAGCATATAGCAACTCCTTTAAAGCAAGCTCCTATTCAAATTTACTGGAGGACATATGATGAGTGACATTACATTGTCAAGGTCATAGACAGAGGACTTAACCATCAGAAAGAGACAGAAGGCACTCAGAAGACTTTACAAACAAACTTCAGCATAACAGCAGGCTTCTGTAAGCCTCACTATTTTTAGAAGACCACCTGGTACTCAGAACTCGTCTGAATTTTGATAAATGTTGTTATATACAGATTCATATGGATGTACTGACAGGAGTTATGGGACTGTTAATTTAAAAACCTCCTCCATCCCCACAACACTATCCACTTGTTTGACAAGCATGATCAGCTTTAGGTTTAAATGAAGGTTTTGTTTTCTTTTTTTTTTAAAATGTGTTAGTTTCCTCGTATGAAGAGCAGTGCAAGCCATCACAGTAGAGTGAATTATGTACCATCAGTTCCAACTTTACATTTTAATTCTAAAAAACCTAATAACAGCTCTGCCATCTTAGGCAGGCTTATGAGCAAACCAATTTCAGGTTACTAAGGAAGACAATACAAATTCCTTGGTTTTCAAAGGAATGAAAGAGGAGTATTTTGATTGTGAATAAAACTTAGGTGTTAACTTCAGATTTTAGAGAAGAGCAAGTGAAGGAAATCAACAAGCCTATATTATCAAATCTGAACAATCACTTTCAACAAGTTTGGTAAAACCTAGATAATTTGCTTTCTAAAGCTGTTAAACTCCATGAGGATGCAGAGCACAGTGAATTGTTCAATTCTACTCTGTCTTACTGAGGACAAGAACTATGAGAATGGCCTATTTAAGGGGGGTGAATGTCAGCCTCACATATACCTGCCTGATACATCAGGATTACAGCACATTTGCACCTCTGGTGCAGTTTATCTAAGATAAACCCATTTTCATTGCCACTAAGCTATTTTGTTAGCTCATATTTGCCACTTTTATTAAATGAAAAGTATCCTCCTTCTTTCAAGGTAACTACCTTAACAGGATCTCTTCATTAAGATTGACTCAGATTTCACCTGGATGATCTGATAAGCAGTTCCCCTCCACTTTGTAAAGCAAATCAAACTTGAAGCTTGCACGTCTTCCAGAAATCTTTTGCTTGAGAGCAGCATTTTACTAAACCTTGGATGAGGAATGAAGACTGACACATCCCATCACCATGATCTGTTTAAAGGGAACAGATCTACTGACCATGTTTTCATGGTCAGGCTAAGCAACCACATCTTTAAATTAACCACTATTGCTGAATAATATTTTCTTAGGCAGAGCAGGCAGATCTTCAGCCTCCTGTGACAGTCACAGGGGTTAAGAACATGAATGATCTATGTGTGAGTGAAAAGAAGTACATGTACTGGAAAACAGCTTTTCTCCAGGTGCTCAGAAGTTACTGTAACCACTACTTACTAGTAGCATTCCTTTAAAACTGGTCTTGTTTCAGGCAGCTTCCTGTCACTGATGCTGTGTGTCTGCTTTACAAGTGTCAGTAGCCAACAGTAGTTCCACAACTAATAACACCAGATAACTACAGCACTCATTCCTATCACCCAAGAACAGAAATAGAACTTAAAGTAGCAGAAGAATTCTAATCAACCTTAGGTTTTCAAGTGGACACGTAGGAAATTCAATTTTAAAAATTTTTAAAACGAAAAAAATCCTTTTATCTTATCCTGGAAGTTGCTATTCTGCTTTCTGTAAAAGAACTCAGGGGTGAGAGATTAAAAACCTCCCAAGACAATAATGATAGTGGAAATACCAAAGCAGCTTTTTGGGTATACCAGCTCTTTCAGGCACAAGTGGCTGACCTGTCTCCTTAACCAATTTTTGGTCTAACCAGTCCCACAGTTCTTTTGGCAAGCAAGCCTACTTCTACTGCTTTTAGTCTTATGATGACATGATCCAACTGATACTTACTTTAATATTCACTAGGAATAGCACTAAGCTGATTAAACAGGAAGTCTAAAAGAAGCTGAATTATTTTTCTTCCTTCAAAGAGGGAAGTCTATAATCAGTTTATACGTGTCTATTCTTTATTTTTTAATGAAAACCCGAAGTATTAGACTAGCTGAAGAAACATGACAGATACAATTTGAGAAGGAGAGGAGTGATAAGTTACAGGTAGCCTATAAGAACTGATTTATAGATTGCCTACCTGGAGATGAAAACAAAGCTAATATTTGTGAAATAGAATGAGCCAGGGCTCTGACCATTTCTAATTTATATAATTCTAGTCTGGGATTAAGAAGTTAAAAGGGAACCTGGGAAGTTATAAGGATTGTCATTTGCCTTGTAGGTCTCAATTTAGGAAACTTTCATTTTCTATCTTTGCAGGTTAAACAAGTTTGGGAACTTTTACCACCAGAAATCCATTTTAAACTTCTAATTAGTCCTTAGCCAAATGGGGAGCAAGTCCTCTTCTCTCATATCCTCTCAGATATTCCAAACAAAACTGAGAATTTTTACCTAGTTTCTGTTGTGCTCTGGAGTAACATATGCTTTATTGGTAACTTTGTAGGCCCTTCATGTATCAGCTGCTTCTATAAGATTAGCAATTAGTCTTGGAAATACAAGTTTAGTGTTGTGTGTTTTAAGGGATTTTAGAAGCTTGCTGTGGGACAGTTGGGGTTTATAATTTTTCTAATACACTTTATTTCAAAGTAGGAACAGGTAACATGCTTGAGTTTCACCCTGAAGACTTTCATTTAAAGAAAAAAAGATTTTTCCCATATGAAGGCACTACATATGATTAAATACAACAGTTTTCCATACAATTCCATATCCAAAAACCAAGTACTGAACAGCATTCCCATATTTTGTCTAAAGTAGCAGCATCTGCAGTCCTCAGCCGCTTTGACAGCTCTGTAAGCAACAGCTGTCCACAGTGAATGAAGATTTTAAAGCTGAAGTCACATACAAACATTAGAAGGCCTTGATTATTGTCAAACTAGTCATCAGTAGTGGCTTCTGGATTAGGAAATTCAATTTTTTCAAATCCTTCCTTACACCAGATATTTAAAGACCTGGATGGAGAGAAAACTACTATGAAATTCGTTAGCACTGGCTCTTAAGTAGTGGTTTAGGGATGTAAATTATCACAGTAAACAAAGCAACCAGCCACTTTATTTTATTTAAAAAAAAAAAAAAAATCAAGTTTACTCCACTGTCTATACCAGGAATGGGAATACAAAATTTCACAATTTGCATATTAATGCCAGGCTTTCTTCAGCTTTCAGCAGGCTGATACTTAATTTGTCATAGGCCATCTGAAGATATCCTAAGTAGAAGGAAGTAGCTTATGGAGTATGTAACATCAAAAGGAAACAAGGCAAACCATGTAAAAAAACCCAGTGAAAACACATGCTGTGTTTTTCCAACTCTAAAATGAAAAAACCACTATGTTTCTTCACAGCTCTGAAATATTTTTATCTTCTTTCAGGTTAAATGTCAGAAACACTCATCTGTAGCCTTCACTACCACCCCAGGGAAAACGCCATGGCAAGAGACAGAGCAGCATTACCACAGGCTAAGCGTTGTGCTAAAATGTAGCAGCAGCAGCAACTATTTCAGTAGTTTATCTGAAAAGCAAAAGCCACCAATAGCAATAAGAATCTTAACCTGCATGCACTCGTACTGAAGTCCAGTTTACTGATCCTAAACTGCAGCAGAACCAACTCATTCATAAGCTTTAACTCGTGACAAAACTGCTCAGGTCGTTTCCTCAAGTGGCATTTGCTTCACATTATTCCCTCCAACCACTAAGTGATAAAAGCCTGTGATAAACTCAGTATCCTATGTAACCTACCCTGCTTGAACACAATGCATTCTGCTGGTGCCTGCAGAAAGGTAGAAGATGCCTTACAAACAGCAGTATGTTCTATTTTAGATTTAGCTAATATGATTGCAGTAAATTAAACTCTGAACCCGGTATATTCAACTGTCT
This sequence comes from Florisuga fusca, assembly GCA_038090715.1. Taxonomy (NCBI): domain Eukaryota; kingdom Metazoa; phylum Chordata; class Aves; order Apodiformes; family Trochilidae; genus Florisuga; species Florisuga fusca. Next base: position 41,113,206 of record JAAWXA010000002.1, on the reverse strand, counting down.
TAAGTTGTTTTTTAGAATCTCTTATTATTAAGACTTGAAAATCTCTCTCTCCTGTCAAGCATTTGGAAATTAAAGAAATCTGAATAGGAGCTACTTAGCCAACCATTTTCAAAGGTTAAGAGGTTGCAACTTCCAAGCTTGCAGCTCCCAAGTTGTAATATCTTTAATAGGTGCTAAAGGTGTAATCAAGGTGCTAAAGAAGTAACAAACTACCTCACACAATCAACAGAATTTAACTGGAAAAGGGATATGAACAGCATACACACACAGATCTGCCAATGCTCACAAGAAGTTTTGTTTTATAAAAGAATTAATTTGACACCACATCACAAAATAAAGTGTTATGCCTGTGTCTTCAGTCATCTCAGCAACCTCAGACCAATTAAGTGCACACAGTTTTCAGTGCTCAGCATGTGAATAGAAAGCAAGCAGCATGGAAATATTTCTGCTCTTGCAGACTTCTCTAGGAAAGTTCAATAACAACTGTTTAATGAAACTGAAGTGCAGGCATCTGTGGTAGTCTTGAATAGACTTAAAACACTGGTTTAGCTGTATTAAAAGAGGATTTATTCCTCAAAAAATTTCTAAGGAAGAAAAAACTCAGGTTACAAGGACAGAAAGCAAGGCTCATCTTTAAATCCATGAAACCTTAGTATACATGGCAAAGGAGAGGCAAAGGGCCCACAGGAATGTTACAGCACAGCTGCAAGGCTCCATTCTACCACACTTCCACTAGGACTGGAGCACATGGAGGGTTCCAATACCACCCCCTCACCTGCTTTAGCCTCTCCTTCCTTCCAAAGGGAACAGCAGGCTAGTAGACAATCACACCTCCTAGCCACCTTACCAAATGATCAGCTGTGACAACTCATTAAGTTTTAAGGGTGGTTGTGACTATAACAAAAGTGCAAGATGATCTGGATTTCACTTTACTCACCCAAAGTACAGAACGCCACCCAGAACACAGGAAGATTTAATTGATCACTGAAGAGCAATTTAAGTCACTGACTGAAAGCTCAGGTCACAAAATGTATCAGAGACTTCATGAACTTTCACTGCCAGATGGGACACCTTTCAGCTACAGGAAGACTGCTGCTGAAATAGTGCTCTGAGCAACTAGCACAGGATTTAGGCTCTAAAAGCTAGTGCAGTTAGTCAGGGTCTTCACAGGCACTAAGGTTCACATACTCTTTTCAAAATCCATTAGAAGTTCTAGAAAGGCAACAGTTAACATTGGTCTGAGAGCCCTGATAACTTGAGATAACTGATCTATAAAATAATAACATTATACAATTTCCCCTGGAGGGGAACTCAGAACAAGCACATCAGGAAAGTTACTAAAAAAGATAATATAGCTCAGCTGGGTACTGATCTACACAACTGTTCTGAGAGATAAAATTTCAAACTTTAGAACTTGCAGGAAGCCTCCCCAAAAATGAAGCTAACTGCAGCAAATAAATACTCTCCTATACAAGTGACAGGATTTTACTCTTCAGGACAGCTCTTTATACATATACTGTAGTATCTGGGAACTCACAGCACTGGACCTTGCATACTTCAGAGACATTAGTGTTTGCATCCAGAGCCTAATTATTCTACCTTTTACCTAGAGAAACATTGGAGTTGCAAGATGTCTGTCAATACAATTCTTTATATTCAAAAATCACTGACAAGTATACCAACAGCTTCTGGCAATGTCTGCAAACAAAACCTCTTCTCAGAGGTTTCTGCAGCTTTTCTGGTGATTTGTTTGTCCTCTCTCAAAGTCTCTGGTTGTTTTCAAGAATCATAAGCACCAGCTGTCCTCAAGCTGAGAGAGAAGTTATCAGGTCACATTGGAAAGTAATGGTTTCAGAGCTTTTCACTGGCAGGTATACTGCAAAATCTATCACTTCATTAGTAGGCAAGATTGCCTCCAAGTACCTACACATATCCTTCTTCACTGACCAAGAGAGAGCTGATGATAATCTTAACTGTGATGAGATATGAGGAACTGCTTCAGCTACTCATCATGTTACACATCCAACTTGAGAACAAAAGTAATAATCTTCTCCACATATTGTGCATATCAATCATCTGCCAGCAGTTCACAGCTTAATATTAAAGGACTTGTATGACAGTCTCAGGTTTATGAACCTGCATTAAGTTCAAAACAAGTTTATCAACCCAATTACTCCTAAGTTTCACTTGTTTTGACAAGTTAAGCACCACCAACTCATGGAAGTAACCTCAAAACAGTTACTAAGTCACTCCTGATGAGCAGTGGATTTACTTTGATATCTTTCAGTCACCAGTAAAAATTTCTAATTATTGCTTCATGCAGTATTTATAATGTTCTAGTATTTTTACGGCTGGTCAAAACATTAACAGCAATCTTATTATCACAGCTTGGAAAGCTACAACCTCTTATTTGCAGGACAGAGTTAGGTATCTACATTATGCACCTTTCAGTTATGGAAGAACTGGTGTTATAATCTAAAGTTAGTTCACCTAGTCAACCTGCAGTGATTTGCAGCTTTTGGTTCATGTGCTCCCCACTTTTACCAAGTAAAATGTCTGCAGCAGAGATGGCAATAGCCAGGATCAAACATCACTCTTTAGTCCTACCTAGCCACATATTAAAAAGCTGCTGTCATGACCTATAAGAGAGAACCTATGGGAACTTGAACAAATATATCACATTTCATATAACACTAATAAAGTGCAGCAACAAACCACTACTGCCAGCCCTCAAGCCTACTGTCCATTTTTTTAATGCCAAAAAGATACTTAATGGTTCTGCAGTCATTCATAACGATCATGGAGGTCACTCACAAGAAGGTTGGCAGCCAATGTACTACACAAGTATTCTTCCCTCCAATGTAGAAAACATGTTTCCACTCTAATACAGCAACTATTTAGCAAAAAATCCCCCTTCCAAACCAATAAGTATCTCACTATAACGTCGTTTCTTCTTAGGCTGCAACTATGTAGCCAGCCCTGAACATGTATGTTAAACATTAATCTTCACAGCTTAAGAAACCAGAGTGATTAGTCATAACTGCACTGACACTAATGAAATACTTATGAATCTGAAAGTGTCTGCCATTGCTTGTCTGTCAGAATAACCATGTATTTACATTACGACAGGCAGACACTCCAAAAAGCACAAACACGGTAATAAAGTCTGACACTACGTTTCTTTAACTCGTGTTTAATTAAGGCAAACTGACAAGGCAACAGTATTTATCAGCACCTTTAGGATGTTAAGATTTCTGGCCACTGGAGGGCACCTGAATTGTTGCCAGGACAACAGAACTTGTTACAGTTGCTGCAGAGTTGACAAACTTCTCCAATTTATACAAGTGTATTTAACACCCTTAAGTCAGCCTAGAAATGCTAGTTTCAGCAAATATACTCACAGTCCATTTGCCAACTCCAGTAATATCCTGCTAGCTCATGCTACCTTTGTAAAAGTAGAAACCTAGAATACTAAAATAAGTCTTTTGACTTAAAGTGAACTTATTCCTTAAGCAAGGCTCTGGAGTTGACTTAGTATTAACTATTACAGCAAGGAGTTGACCTCTGCAATACTAGTCCACTCAGTGTACATTGTTTCCTAAAGCAACCTGGAGCATTAACAAAAAGTTCTGCTGTAATGAAAGCTGTAAAGCAGAATCTGTTCCCAAGGCAACAAAAGCACAGGACCCATTTGCTTTCACATCAAATCAGAGTTAACAGATGCATGAGGACAGGCTGAGCTACAGGTACATGTTTCATCTGCTCACCTTATCAACTTGGTCTTCCATGTAGATAAAAATGCCAGAATAAGACTCCCATTAGGTCACTCTAAGTTACCTTTCAGTGAAAAAACATCTTTTCTGGCTCCTTTCTTTTCATGAGAGACAATACAGGCCACACACAACACTAGCACAATTAGAAATTATCTTCTCAGGCTAAAGCCTGATCACAGACTAGAGCAAGTTGTACCTTGGGATCAAGTGCCAAGAATGGATGTTCAAGTTAACCACTGTCAGGCTATCTTATGTTGTCAAGTCCAACCAATTCAGCTGGTGCATAACATCAAAGCGCCCCCAAAATAAACCTTTTAATGCTTAACTAGAAAAATCAGCAATACAGCCCTGACCATCTGACCAGGAAAAGAAAATTATTTTATCTACAGAGACAAGAGAAATCACATGCAATACTTACTGCCAAGGGATTTGCAGATTTTTACAAAGTTAATGTGGTGCCATTTTCAAGTTACCACACACGTCACCAGGCAAGGCAGGAAGCTCAGAGCTTGGAAATGTTTGCTGTGAGGGCCTGAGAACAATTCCCGACTGCCTGCAGTTTCTCACAGTTTTATCAGGCTTTGGGAAGTAGATGTTCAAGATAAGTAAAGTCGGTCCTGATTTTCCTGCCACAGTATGCAGCCTACCATAGTCACAGAACAAGTTTCGCTGCAAGTAACTGCATGATCACCACAACCCCTGCATTACCAGCTTTAACTATGAATTAACATGAGTGATGTTGATTACTGCTGTATTTGCACACTCGTCTGCCTACTAGACAGTATTTTGCAGGAGCATCCTTAACCAGGAGTTTGACTGCACGCTCAAACTTCAGTTTAAGACTGAAGGTTACAACAGCCACACTCCCTGACACACTCTTGCTACCTCCCTTTCTACCCCTCAAAATACTGCAAAATTAGTTTAGAAGGCCACGAGTACTAACTTGTTGTCTTTACATCTGAGTTAACTTTCTAAAGTAATGTGTTCTGAAGCGGTAAACTTGAGTTCTGGTGACATTAAGTCATTAAAGACCAACATCTGTTTCACCAAACTCTGTCTGAAGGGCAACCAGGTTTCATGGCCAAGATTTGATAAGCCAGTGACTGACATACCACATTGGCAAAGCAAAACGCTGGTGTTCACAGCAAACTATGTATCAAGCAAGAAGCCCAGGCTATTTACTGCTTGGGAAAGAAAACGGAAGCTTGGTTTCCTGAAGATGTAACACAATGTTTGAAGAAATTACTTTTTCAAGTACGTTTTGTAGTTTTGTTCTGTAGTATTAAATCCTTGCTTTTAGAAGCTTTTATGCACTGCATTGCCCTTTCCATCAACATGTTTTTACCAATTTCTTCTCTGGACTCTTTGAAATGACCACCCCTACAGACCAACTTGAACATTCCCACGCATATCAGTTTATACCTAAACAGAAAATAACTGAACTAATAGCCAAGCAAATAGGACATTTCTTTAGAACAACCCCAGAAGGGCAAGACACCTGATATGATTTTATCCTGACTGGTGGAATCTACAGAGCCTTAGAGCCTTGTCTGAACACCTAAAGAGCCTTATTTTCAACAGTACCAGCCATTAGACAACCACAACCACGTATCTGCAGCTGTCAGCACGCTTTTACTAGAAGTGAAAGATTAACATTAGGTTCCTTGACTGTCAGTTACTGAAATTCACACTATAACTTGGCCCAATAAATACAATTAAGTTTTGCCCTTTGTGCCATTTTAAAGCATTGCAGTAGTACCTTTTTGTTGTACAGAAGTAAAATCGTAACTGTTAAGTTGCTCTCTGGTGTGCTGCAACTTGGTATTATGAAAACATCAAAATTCTTTCAGGTACTTTTCTTGTCTTCGCCTTTACTATCTTTTCAGCACATAAAGATCCTGTTTTACTAAAACCCCTCCTCGATTTCCGTCCATAGACCTCAGCATACAAGCCCAGCCTCTTTCCATTCACCACTTGCATACTTTGGGGGATGGGAGGACCACAGATGTCTGGAATATACAGTGTCAGAACAATGGCTGCTCCACAAGAGAGAGATCAAGAAGTAGCTGATTACAAAGATCAACACTGCTATTCCTAAAGTCACAAGTTGCCCAGAGTACCTTCACAGCTTGTCCTTTCTTCCCAGAAGGGATAATCATCAGCAGAGGTTTTTGGGAAGAGATTCAAAAAGCAGCCTGACGCCTACGCTAAGTTTTAGCTAGGGAAGAATTTAAGATTTTGGTAGATTACAGAAACCTCGCTGTTCGAAGAGCAGCTTATCATCTACAACAGAGAGCTGGAGCTCCCTGTTCCACGGGAAATCAAAAACAAGTGTCCTATATCCTACCAGGAGTAACAGCAAGTTGCCTCCCGGCACACCTCAGAAGTGTAAGTTTGGGAGGCTGCAGCCGCTGCCGTCGTCCCCTCGAAGTCGGCCACAGAAAGGAGCAGGCGCTTCCCCTTGCAGAAGGCGAGCCCCCATGCAGCCCAAGTCCTAAAGTAATTCTCTACAACACTCAGGTTTAACGTGGGTGTTAAAAACTTCATTTGATTGCTCCCAGCTCAGGGGAGCTTCATTTCGGTGCCACCCAGAAGCAGCATAACCACTCCAGCAAACATGCATGCAACTAAGACCGAAAGGCAACAGATTAGTTATCTCCCGCTGACTGCAGTGACCGTGATTAGTTAATTACATTCGGTACAAACACACGCGTCCCCTGCTCTCTTCCCCCTCCTATCACCAGCGGTGGTCTGCAGCACACCGACAAGTCAGTACCCCGTGCCCCCCCCCCCCTTGTTTTAAAAAAAAAAAAATAATAAAAAAATAAAATAAAATTTAAAAAAGCACGAAGCTTCTCTGGCTTTGGCTGCAAGCCCAACCCGGAGCAGAGACCCTCGGAGACCCCGGCCGGCAGAGACTCGCCTTCTCCCGCAGACCCGAGCAACCACCTCCTCGCCCCAGGACGAGCTTCCCAAGAGACACCTCGGGAGCTGCAGCTGCTGCAGCCTCCTGCAACCAACGCAGCTGTCCGGACCTCCCAAAACATGAGCCCTCTCCTCCTTTCCTGCTCCCTCCCACCCC
>JAAWXA010000002.1:40864683-41105633 GCA_038090715.1 Florisuga fusca | reverse complement strand
CCTCCTCGCCTCCTCTCCCCCCTCACCACCTTCCATACCCACCCCCCCAACTCTTTAGTGAGTCGTAAAAGCAGGAAAATATGAATCGGACGAGGTTTTTCGCGGTGTGCAGAGCCTTGTGAAGGGGCGTATGTGGGCGCCTCTTCCTCGGCGTGTACGGGCTTGCACAGCAAAATGTTTTACAGACTTCTTGTGTGTGCCGTCTTGCACTGGTAAAGTGTATTTAACATATTGAAGGGGGAAAAGAAATACACTTCCTCCCCTCTGCGTGAAAGCCAGATCGTATATACCAACGTGTTTCTGGACAAAATCTATCCCTAGTGAAAGATGGATTTATTCCTCTTCCCCCCCCCCAGTATAAATTTTCTTTGGCACTAGAGGATGTTGGGGTTTGAACTCTTGGTCCTGCACTGGAGGGCTTTGCACAGCCTTTCATTTCCCAGCAGTTTCTGTGGTTCAGGCAGGGGGGAGATGTGCGCTGCACAAAGGGGCCACATTTATACCTGTTTTTCCACTCATAATACTGTTTTAAACGGTCTCTGACTTTCTACTCTGGAAGTTAGACTTGAAGATACACACAGACACCCCTCCCCACCGTTGATTTATTCAGTAATATGCAGTGTTTAACTCAAGGTGCCTCTTCCACAGTGGTACTTGATTTTCACATCAACTGCTTTTTTTTTTTTTTTTTAATTGCTGCTCTTTAAAATAGGGGATTTCTCTTGGGAGGTGGGGGCTGGCACAACCCAGTGTGGCAAATTCAGGGGAGGGGTCCTGGGTCTTTGGGTTAGGTGTCACTATGAAAATCACCCTGGAATTGGAAGGCACTGATGACAACAAAAATCCTCGTTTCCTCCATGTTACCCCCTTGCCGTTGCATGGCACACAGCAACCATCCACCTGCTGGCCTCCCTCTGCAGCGGGCAGACTCAGGTCCCTGCAAGTCAGGAAATTAAATGTCTGCCACCTGGACAATCCTGGAGTCAGAGTTTCAGGAAATAAAGCTCTCCCTGTTGGACTGCTTTCTTTTAGGGCAGTTGTACGTTTTAAGAATGCTGGCCGAAAGGAGGTCAAGAAGGAGAGCAGCTGGTTGGCAAGAGTTGGCAAAGTAAATCCTGCCAAATCAGAACCAGGGGGCTGTGAGTGCTCATCACCTTCCAGGGGAATTACTTGGTGAGGCTGTGAGCAGAAGGACCTGGCCATTCTTGACACCAGAAGTCTGATGCCAATTTATGTTGGGAGGCAAAGCCTTCCTGAAGATTGGGCATTAAAATAAATAAATAAATAAAAACATACATACAGAAGGGTGTAGGGGGAAGAGTTAATTTCTTTGTCCACCTCTCTTTCTCAGCTTTCCTCCTCTACAGCCTTGAGAAAATCTGCTCTGCCAGGGTTTCACCCTCTGTAAATGGGGGATAGTAATACGGGCAGACCCCTCCTTTTTAGATCCCTGGATCAAAGGTACTATGTAAGTTCTAAATGCTGTTTCTATAGCACATTATTTCCAAATTCGCTACCAGCAATTCCATTGGGTACTTGATAACAACAGTAGAATCAGTCAAACGCCCTTGATGCATTGCATGGTCCCAGATACCTTTCAGAGCCTCTTTGTGCACCATCTCACCCCCTGAGGTCTGCAGGGATGGGGCTTTTGGAGCCTGGATTTTGCAGGAGCAGGAGGGGTACAGTCTGTGTCTTTGCTTCTGGCCCCTGAACTATGGACCGCTTTTCTTTTTGACCTGATGAGGACAACTGGAACTAGCCCTTTTAAAAACAGGTTTAAAAGATACAACTTATATATATATATATATATATATTTCATAAGGCCTGTAGGACATAATGCTAAACTCTTGTTGATTTTTGGTGTTTTACTCTTGCATGGTTTGTTGTCATTTTAATCTGTATTTGTTTCGTTGCAAAGTGGATAGGATGCCTTTGGATCTAGACATGTTGCTAGTGGAAATCTGGTTCATATTGTCTTTGTGATTTTTAGCTGTTAGGTAGCTAAACATTTTGTAAAATTTCACCTTTTTTTTTAAAAAAAAAAAAGAAAACAAAAACCAAAAAAACAACCTACCCCAGGAAAACTAGTATCTCAATAGCTGGAAGTGTTATGATTAACTTGTTACACTGTTCTTTCAAATATAAAAAATGTTTCTAAAATACACTTTGTGTGTTTAGTTTTTCTGAAATACAGTGTGTTAGAGTCCCCAGTCAAGGTAAGAAGAGTAAATGTGTCACATATTGCAGTGTGGGTATTTGTGAGTAAATCCACAAGCAGTACGTTGCTTCTACTTTTCTCTCTTTTCTTTCTCTTTCCCCCCCCAAGCCCCCCCAAACCTCAGGAAGTACCAAGTGTGTACAGGCAGCTTCAGAAGTTTCCTTAGAGCTCTTTTATACTTTAATAGGTTTGTTTTGGTGGCTGTTTGCTGGACGGGTATGCTGCAGACTTATTTTTTTCAAAAGGTCAAGCAGTCTCCTAACATGTCCATTGTGTATCGCTGCAGCAAGAAATCCTCAGTGCAAAAGAGAGCTTCATGGTTAAATTTTAAAAGATAATGATTTAAATCTTTTTGTTACCTGCTTTTTTTTTTTTTTTTTTTTTTTTTTTTTTTTTTTTTTTGGTAGAAAGCAAGAAGCCCATTAATTAAAAGTAACAAACAGCTAAAGGTAAACTTAGTTGGTCACCTTTAGTTTTAAAATCCTGGCATTTATCTATTTTTTTAAGGAACAGAGTAACAAATGAGTAGCCACGGCTCTAATATAACGACAAAGCAAAATTACCAGTTATGGAAATATCTAGGGCTCTGGGCCTGAATCTTTGATTTCACATATGAATCTTAAAAACACATGCATAATTGGCTTCTAACCGTGCCTACTCTAGGAAAATATTCAAGAATCAACTACAGATATTTCTTTAGTCACTGAGTAAATATATATTCAGTTGTCAACATTAAAAAACAAACAAAAAAATTCATTCAGAGCCTATTAAAAGAGGAAAAGAAATAAAAGAAAAATAAAAGATCTTTCAGTGAAGCGAAGTTGTAGTGTATTAAAAGAAGTCACATATTTTCACTTTCATACTGGAGTGAAAGGGGAAAAGACAGGAGATGCTTACAATATTTAAGCATTCTTTGAGATATGGGACTAATCGGTGTAACTTCTGCCTCATACTGGAGACCTCAAGTTTATTAATCTTTGCATCAGAATCTTTGCTATGTTAAAACAAATAGCTGGGCCATTCAGGCTCAGTTTCAGAAAAAGAAAAAAAAAAAAAAAAAATTATAGGTAAGGAGAAATAATATTAGCCAAACTCAAGATATTGGTGAGATTTCACTTTTCATAAAAACTATACCAGAAATTTTTCTGAGTGTGTAACTCTTGGTAATTTTGAAAGAAAGAGAGACCCTAAAAATTTTTAATACGTTAGGATAGAAGATATTGTTCAAAACACCTTTTTAATTAGTTGGAAAGACTTAAATTGGAGTAATCTATAAATATTTCAAGCATCAGAATTCGTTTGATTTGTTGTTTGTTGTTTTATTTCTTTAAAAAGAAAAAGGGTAATTTTCCCCTCAATGTTCCTGCTTGTGATACATGCAATATGCCTTAGTGTTTCCCTCTTTAATTCAGCACAAGTGAATGTCTGCAACAGTTTAGCTTTATATTTCAAGTATGTTTCAGAAACTGTAAAAAAGTCTCCAGCTGATTTAGCAGCTGAGGCGTTACTCACCAGAATATCTGATTACTGGCATATTAAGCAGTGGAAGAGAATAAACACGAAGCATTGCATCTCCCAATACACATATTTTAATTGCTACTATCCAAACAAACATCAAGATGGCTTTATATTAAAAATTTATTGCGTGATCATATAAACAGAAATCCACAACACTGATCCTTTTCAAAATGCTGTCATTATCAAGTGTGCCACAGCACCTGAGTTTTCCTTTAGCATTTCCCTGTGTGCCTGTCCCTTAATGATTATGAGTCCCGTACACCCCATTTAAAATGATTGCAATGGTTGTGTTCAGGCACCCTGGCAGAAAAGCCACACAGAAACATGGGCAAAAACAATGACAGTCGTAGAGGTGTGACACCTACCTCTTCCCTAATCACACCCTGTCCACATGAAACCCCTGATTTGTCAGAGTTGTAGCCCTTAACGTGTCAATAATCTAAATTTATAGCTGTACTCATATAGAAAGCTCTCTTAAGAAAGGTATTTGGTGAATACATTTTGCCTCTTTCTTTCAACAGCTTTAGGCCAGATTTCCTTATTCGGAGTAATGGATTCTAATATGTAACCTTAAAACGTAAGCTGGTAAATTATTAAGACCTGATTCCTCTGTTCAGACCACTCTTTCTTAATTACTGTGTGGTCAGAAAATACGGGAGTATCAGGGTAGGAGTTTCATTTCCACAGATCTCCAAGCAGACTGTGCATGGACTAAGGCTTAGGATTTTCCTTGCGCCGCAGGAAAAATGTCCTCTTGCCTTTCTAGCTGAAACCCCCCGAGCAGCTGTAAACACCTCTTGCTCTCTGGATGCCTGGCTCCCCTAACACAGCCCAGTCATCTTCAGAGCCCACTGGTCAAATTTCGACGACCGGTGGTTGAAATTTTCCTGGAAGCCTGCAGCATGGAGGTAGCAGTTGTGACATGTGTGCAGTTGTAGCGAGGAAACACTGAACCCCTTAACCTCCTGGTTCTCCATTTCTCGCCTGCCCGAAACATGGGTAACACCACACTCCAAGGCGTATTTACGGAGACCATTGAAGAAAGGGTGGGAGCGATGGAGACAACAGCTAGAAAGCCCAACGCCACAACGCGATTACAGTATGTTTTCCTTTCCTTGTTCTTTCGATTCACAGTAAATTTTATTCCAGCTTTTAGAAATCATCATCCTTTCCCCCTTTTTATTTCAAAATGGTTGCATATTTTTCATTCACGAAAAGGTTAAAGGCGTTTCCCCATTGCAGGAGGGATTATCTTACCAGAGGATTCTGGGACTGCAGATGTATACTGCGGCAAAATCCTAAATTCATCGGCAAAAAAAAAATCATTTTTCCAGACCACAGCTACTGAAAATAATAGAATTATAGTAAATCATTGATAAGATTAAAAACATAAAGCCATCTTTACGTTCCAAAGTGCTCTAAAACATGAGTCTTTTCTCTTAATTCATTTCTTAAATAATGCAAATTTTAAAGTAGCTTTTCTATCCCAAGCACGCAGCGCCATGAAATCGATAATTTTTGATCTTTTGGTTAGTAGGCAACATGGTGAGCTATTGCAGTGACTGCAGGCAGCAGACATGTTCTTGTCAGCTAAAAATTTTCATATTGTTTTTGAGTCCATGGAGATTTGCGGATGGGATACAGCCAGTTTTAGCTTCAGCTTGCACTTTGCTGGGGGGACGTAAGCCAGCACCGTTTTAGATGAGCGTATAGATATAGATATATGTTTTAAAAACAAGAAGCATTACTGGATTTTAAACAAAAAATTATGTAAAAAGAATGGCTGGTGTGATTATAATCGCATCATGCAGGGTCCACGGTTTCCATTTAGTGAAATTTCGCAGAGGGCAACTTCTTAAGAACATCCCTGCTGTGCAGAGTGAAAAGCATGAACAAACCAAAGACAGAATTCATCTGTGTTTATATTTTACAGACAATGAAAAACCTACTCTTTGTATGCCTTTTTTTCCACCTTATTATTTCACGAAAACTGCAGCATTTTCCCCGCCCCCACCCGAACACTCACCACCCCAGCACTGCGGTGTTCGGTGTTTCTTTCTTTCTTTTTTTCTTTCTTTCTTTTTTTCCACCTCTTCTTCTTCTTTTTTGCTTTCACAAATTCTGCACGCGCCATCTTTGTCTATTGTTACTCTTTTCTAATTTCTCTTGCCCATTCTCTTTCAAATCAGCTAATAAACAGCAGGCTATATGCCTGATCAATGCATGGTGTTATATTTCCCCCATCTTTTTCTTTCCGAGGGGGAAAAAAAAAAAATCCAAACCAACACCCCACACCCCAAAATTTCTGTATTACCATAACCTGTTGTATACAGTGGTGATAAAAAAACATTATTAACATAATAGCAACAGCTGCAGCCTAAATAGAAGCTATGAGATAATAAATGTGCTACAACAAATTAATTTGCTGCAGGTGCTTGTGCTCTGAACTGCATAACCCAAGCCATTTCAAGTCTGAATACAATTATTCTTCACCCCCACACACGCAAAAACAAAGTGCAGAGTGAAATGTCCTGTTATTATAAATATCTTGTCCTGTCTCCCGAACATTTTCACCATCAGCAAAGAGTGGAAGAAAGGAATTTAAAGCCTAAGTAGAAAGCTGTGGCATTTAAAATTATTTAAAAAGGCTTCAAGTCATGTCCAGGCTTGAAGAGATAATGTCTGTTTATACATTAATTTGCACCTATTGTCTCTTAACCAGAGCTCTATAGGTAATGATGCACTGAGGTATTACGTATGTGCAATTGGCAAGGCAGGGGCTGTAAACATCTCATTAGTAACAGATGCATATTTGTATATGTTTGTGCTTCCATTTACTTCATTGCAGAGAAAAAAAAAAAGTCTCGTTGCAATTTGACTTGTATAGCATGCAGTGAACTAAGCAGGGATTTTTACTGGCTTTTCTCCTGGTAAATATAGTGTTTATGGAAGCCAGTTACTAGTTACCTTACAGGCATGCACCAGTAGCACGTTGCAGCATTCTTTGGACTAGGAAGATGGGAAGTCAAATGAAGCCAAGCGATGTGTTTTCATCTGGGCACCATAATGTAAAAATTAATTAATGTGCTTTTTTTCTCTCTGTTTTTTGTTTTTTTGTTTGTTTGGGGTTTTTTAGTGGGTGTTCCCTCCTTCCCCCCTTTTTGCTGTTCACAGACCTAATTGTCTGAAACCTGGTGAAAAAGCAAAATTAAGGGCTGACTTTACCAGCTTACACAGCATACATGGCTTTTTATTTCTCGCTATCTCTCTTTTTTTGTGTGTGGTTTTTTGTTTGTTTGTTTGTTTGTTTTTGTTTTTGTTTTCCCAGATATGATTATAGAACTTGTGTGTTTTAAAAGATTGATTATTCCCATGGACATACCTTGCAATGTTCTTTCCATGATCATTAAAAAAAATAGTAATAATCAAAAAAATTAACACATGTATCCTAAGAGAATTAATCAAACTAATTCCTCACACTGGACACATAATTTTCCTCTATGTTTTGGGGTATCTTTGTAGTGTTCAGACAGGCTGGCAGGTGCTGTCTGGGAGGGTGGTGTGGACAGAGAGGTGCCCTGAAACCCACTGATTGTGCAACCCTCCCTCGTTGATGGTGATGATGAACACTTGCTCACACGAGTCAGCCCTGGGAGGTCAACTGGATTACTCAGGAGCCAGTGAGATGTTGCACAACTCGTCCCTAAGCTAGAATTTGCATGCCTCAAATCCCTTTTACCGGAAGAAGAAAACATATAATCAATTAAGCAGAGGTGTATATATAACGCTAGTGAAAATGGTTTTGGTGTTAATGCTGCTTTTGTATCAAACCCACGTTTCTACTGCAAAAATCTGATTTTTAAGTTGTTAGTTGGGCTCAGCTCCCATCTATGTCCATAGCTCTTTTCTCAAAGTAACAACCGGGACAAGTGAATTCCTATATTTGAGGCATTCATCTCCATAATAGTTCGTGGTAATGTGTCTCTCAGTCATCATCCAAGTGAGTAAATAGTATAGCATTTCTGCATATGAAGCAGGGTGAAAATGTGCTCTGGCAAACTTCTGTGCAGGTTATTTCCATAGCCCAGTGTTTCCTTTCTCCTGAAGTAAACTGATGCTATGAATGAGTGGTGCTATAGCCTCTGTCCTTCAGACCCCACCTAAAGAAATATGTTGTGCAAGTATTTCAGTAACATGTTCTTATGAGGCAGGGTGCTGTTCATGCACTCAAAGGATGTCCAGGTTTTGCTGGCAGGTGATTTCAATAGGAGAATTGGATCAAGATTTCGTAACTTGTTCAGCCATCTAACTGGTTCCTGCTACTGAAGTCCCTCAGCACCTGCCTGGCTCGGGTTATCAGGACCACGTCACACCTCAGGAAAATGCAAATCAGAACTGGAGAGCTGAATCAGGACTGAGGGGCAGGTTTGCAGGTTATTCAGGCAGATAGTGGGGTGTTCCATAGCATTCCTTGCTTCTGCTAGCAGGTGCTTTTGAAAATTTGCCATCTGGCAAGCGAAATTTTTTTGGCATTCAACAGGAAAACTGGGAGAGAAACCATGGTTGACTTAGCCCTACAGAGGGGAAATGCATGTGCTGGAGAACAGTGACTTTACCCAACAAAGCATTACATGGTGGGAGTCATGGTTGGCTTCATTAAGAAAACATATGTACACAAATACTTTTTGGAAGTATTACACCACCTGGTTAATTTAATGAGGGGGGGAGGGGGTAGATACAACAAACTGTTTATTTTTCCAATGTAAAATACTCACCAAACAACATAAAGGAAGAAAAGATCTAATAGCTGGCTCTAGAGAAAAGCAGATAGTTAAATGTAAGACAACCTGTGCAAGGAAGGTAGTGTGACTGGCAGCTTTTTATTGTTGTGTGTATAACTGCAACAAAGCAGAGATTTATTTTTTTTTAATTTTTTTTTTAATTTTTTTTTTTTTTAATGGGTTAATGTGAGTTGGAATTAAGCTTTGTTGTGAATGTTGAATGATGGCCTAATCCTGTCAGGTGCTGATCTCCCAATCCAGAAAGCATTTTTTGGGAATTAAGGAAGACCACCAGGACTACCCACATAAACAATAAAAATAAAAGAACAACAACAACAAGGTCCCCAAGCCCTACCACCCCCAAAAAAACCAAACCAAAGAACCCCCAAACCAAAAAATCCCTAACAAACTCAAAAAAACTACCCCAGAAACAAACAAGCAACACTCCCTCTCCTCCCCTCCCCCCCAAAAACACAAAACAAACACATAAAACTGAGTGATTGTGTTAGCACTTTATTATATCTGATAATATCTGCCCTTCTGCATAATTATAAACTACTTTTTTTTTAATTTGCCTGACCTCAGTTTCTGCAACCCGTGCTTACGCAGGTTCTGTTTCTGCAAATGTATTCTTCAGCACTGGAAATGTGAAGATGAATGCATGAGTCTGAAGCACTCTCCTGGGCTGTGCTCATCCACAGACTCACCCGTTTATTTGCGTGGGTTCTACAATGATGTTTTGTTATTGTTTTCTGTCAATATTTGCTACTGCACTGGCTCTGCCTTCCTCCTTCCACCCACCTTTCTCCTCATGCCTGCGCTGCCAGAGCTCCGTGGTTTGACTGAAACCATTCCAAGAGATATCACCACTTAGAGCAGCATCACTGGCTGCAATTTGTCAGGCAATGTCTGTAGGGCTTGGGGGGGGTGGGTGGAAAAGGGCCTACCTGCCTACCCAGGGGTCCCTGCAGCCCATCCCCGGACAACCCATCACTAGTCCAGAGAAATCTGTGTCCTGTCTTAGAGCACAGATGTCAAATGGCTGGAGGTTTCGGGGCTGCAGCACGGGTTCACAATTTCAATGGGTTCTGTCCAGTAGGTCTGGACAAGTCAGGTCCTCTTTTCTTCCACCATGTTATCTCCAGCACAGTGGAATGGCTTGCAAGGTGTCTTTGGGTGATGGGCTTAATTCTGGGCACCCAAGCCTCTAGAAGCAGAAGTGGGGATAAGTTTTTGCCAAAAAATGTACTCATTCCTGTTCAGGGCCCTGCTGCAAATACTGTGAGGCAGAGATGAAGCTTCTGGGGTGTCTGGGGAAACCCCAGGGGAGAGGGCTGGGCTGGCAGCTATTTCTGCTCATAAGCTTCTTCCTTTGCCCTTCCAATGCTGCTGTGCTTGCCATTGCCTTTCTCAAACACCAGGTTCCTGCTCCCGTTTAAAAGCCACGCAACGTCTTGTTTTTTGTTTTTTTTTTTAATTATTATTGTTGCTATTTTGAAGCTGGTTAATGCCACAGTACAGTGGAGCTGCTCTCCCACATAAGCAATGTGGAGAGGCTGCCTGATGTGGTGCTCTATACAAAGGGACTTGAACATGTCTGATCTTATGCTGCAGAAGGAAGAAGGAGCTGATGAGGAGGTCTGTTGGGGGAGGGATCTGCAGTGTGAATGGGAAAAAAAACCCACCAGGAGAAGGGGGGATGCCAGCTGCCAGCACCATCTCCTTTGAAGATCTCCAAAACCGGAGGGAGGATCAGGTTGCCAGCAAACTCTCTCTTCCCAAAACATCCTGCCCCTAAAAAAAGGACAGTGGAGTACAGATTGGCAGGGGCCTTTTCTAGTCACCCCCTCACCCTACGAGTCTCCTACACCATGGAGGGTCACCCCCTTCCCCTACCCCCATGTCTCTTCTGTAACTGGACTTGTGTGCACATTCCCTGACTGGGTGGCTTGTTAACCAGTTGCATTTACCCACTGCATTTGAGATGGAAATAGCCAGCAGCTGGAGATTTCATTTGCTTTCAAACCCTTTTGGTTCAAAGATATTGTCACCTCTGAGTAACTGGCAAGTTTTACCCCTCTGTGCTGTTTTGTAAACTCCTTGGCTGCATTATTCAGCCAGACATGGTACGAATCACAAAGTCAAAGATGGGAGAGGGGGTGCTGGTCTTAACAGGTAAAAATGAGTGAGAAAGAACCAAAACAATTTTTTGGCATGAATTTTTCCATGTCTGAAAGTGTGAGCAAGAAAAAAAGAAGAAAATCTTTTGGCATAGACACAGTTAAATGTGAGTTTCACATTTTTTGAAAGTACAGATAATCTGAATCTATTCATTATTTGAAATTCATATGTGGTGTGGTGCAAGAAGTGTAAAAACTGATGCTGACTTTTCAGAATGTCCCTCAAGACCTTTATACACCTACCTTCTGTTGCTTTTCCTTTCATCCTCTTGTCAGTCAATACTTAACCCTTCTGAATTCTGACCATTTGATAGTGTGAGGGCTAGGTATAGAGCTGGTCTATAGAGACAGAGATAGTTAAAACTGTATTCTTGCATATTTTCACAAATCAAAGCACCATAGTTGGCTAACTGTGATTCGTGGGTTATGTTATTACAAATACCCGGGAGTTTATTCACTGAGGCACTAAGTCTCTCAAAAGCACCCCAGATTTGTTTCACAAACCTTTATTTATTTGTAAATTAATCCCATACATTTATTTTTCATTCTTTCTTGCAAATTAAATTATTTAAAAAGCACCCCACACCAAGTCAGTAAGTATGAAAGTTTCTGCATGATTTTTACAGTCATTGAGCCCCCCTAAATTCTCGGAACAGTTTGAAAAAGAGCATATGTCTGGTTAGTAAACACTGATGCAGTTTTTAAAAAATCCTGTAACCCAAATGGTAGTAAATGTGTGAAATAATGTCAAAACAAACCCAAATGGTAGTAGATATGTAAAATAACGTCAAAACAAACCCAAATGCTAGTAGATATGTAAAATAATGTCAAAACAAAAATATTCAGCCATCTCTACCTATCTAAAACATTTCTAAGTATCTACCATTCTCAGGCTCATAGTAATATCCTTGACTGTTGTCGAGTTTCAGGAGTATAAGGAAATTGTTACAGAAAAGGTGACAATAATACATCTTGTTGAAACTCAGAATCAAAATGAAGCAGCTGTACATCAGAGAGAAAATCTGAACCGAGAGACTGATAATGAGTGTGACAAGTTTTGTTTTTTTTTTTTTTTTTTTTATAGTAATGTGACCATAGAAATCTCCTAATGGGGACTATGTGATGTACAGTAAATGTATTCCTTTCAATTCCTTTCAATACATTATTCCCTCTACTCCCAGCCTTTCAAGGTTGCCTCAGACTGTACCAGGGATTTGATAGCATTGGTGTAGCTAGATGTGGGCAGAGCTGAACCTCCTGTTTTGTTACTATTGCTACTATTTGTGCTGTTATTTTTTAATACCTGTATCCCAGCAGATCCTCAGATAAAAAACATCACCCTCTTTTTCTAAGGCAGTGTTCTGACATTTGCCAAGGCATCATCAGTGCTCTGAAACGTCTACAGTTGATGGAAATGAGTGACACTCAGAGGGTGGGGAGAGGAGTACAGTAATTATAGGTGGGGCTAGTAGTATTACCTGTTATTAAGGGCTTGCCTGACACTTCCCATTTTAAGACCTGGTTTTGGTGGTTTGTAGCTACTTAGTAAACTTTAACCATTTGTCTTTCACTTCCATCCTTGGCTGCCACTGCTGCTCAGGCACTGTTAACAGGCTGATTTATTTAATTTAGACATCATGGCAGGATTGGGGCTGATGGTGAGAGCAGCAGCTTTAAAAAGGATAGAAAGAAATTTTGTCATTTTCCCTTTCACTGCTTATCTGAAATCAGGACTCATATTACAATGTCACCCTGTTTCCATTTGACCCCTCAGCTGTCTTTCTGCATCCATCTATGAGCTCCTGTTTTAGATTTAAGTTTGTACTTCTGTTCTGGATTAGTACAGTACTTTATAAGGTCGAGTGCTGGTCCGTGACTGGTAGGCCTGTAAGTTACAGCAGTGCCAAAAATACTCAGTTTCTGACCAGGACAAATGCTCTTGGGAAATATCTCCTGTCCAGAAATCCTTCATGGTCTCTTCCTTATTGATTGTGCCACCCGAATTTCTTACCTTTCCCCTCACACTTATAGTGCTGGGATAGTTCTTGTTCAAATATGAGGAGATTTTATTGTCAACAACAACACCTTTTAGTAAATGCCATTGCTAAAAATAAAAAGGCTGTTTTTCAGGCTCTGTCTCAGCAGAGACTCAGTGCTGTTCAAGGATCGAGCCAAGTAAAAGCTTATTCCCTCTACCTTTGTGTTTGGAAGCAGCACAGAAGGGAAGAGATTGAGCCACTGAGTTCATGTTTCCACTGGAAAGGTAGAACACAGGGCCAAGACTCATTAGGATTGTTATACTAAGTCAATATGACATTTCCCTTTGTATTTTGCTTCCTTTGATTGACTCGGAATTGGACTAAGCAGCAAGCACTGTGTTCAAGACTTCTGAATTTCTTCAGCAAAGGTCAATGTTTTTAAGAGGATTGTTGTTTCAATAGTGATTTTTGTGTTATCCATAAAGCATCACATGCTGTTTCATTCACTTTTGTTGTAGTCAGTATTTTTCACCCCTATTCAATTAAAGAGTTGAAAAAATCTTACATAATAAGATAAATACCAAAATTACTGGATTCACTTTACAATACCAAGTTGTTAACATTGTGCTTTCCATACCTGGAGCCCGATCCTGAAAAATGTTTCAGGTTCTTTGGCTTTATTATTCATTTTAATTTTGAGCCTTTTCCTCCCCCCATCAAATGAACATCCCTGACATTTGCAAGATTGATTCTTACATTTAACCAACTCAATAACAAAAAAATTTGAAGGCTGAATGTTTGAATCTGTTCCTGTTGGGATTAAGGGTGTTTTCCCAAATGCAGACCTGCGTTCTTTCCTTGTAACCTGGTTAAGGACTGTGTAATCCATGGCACTCTAAAAGAGTGTAATCATATGGAAAAGTCCTTGTCCAAAAAAAAAAGCAAACAAACAACACTAGATCTCAGCAAACCACAAATGTGCTTCTGCATCTGAGTGTGGGCAGGCCCAGGAGATGCATTATGCAGAGGGTAATTTTCTGCTGATTTAAAAAAAACAACAGCCAAACACAACACCCTCTAACAAATCTGATTTGACCTGAGATCTTTATGTGCCTGTGATTTGTGATTAATGTATTCTTCCCCTCCTGGGTGGCCTCTACCAGCTTTCAACGATGCAGCAAAACACATCCCCCCTACCCTTCTACCCCCATCTTTTAAAAGCAGCTCACAGTCCTTGCTTACAGGTCTGCCATCTGAAAAGGCAAAACTGACTTTTCTTCCCATTGTCTTTTAGGACCACATCCTTTACACACATGCACATGCACAGAACTCCTGCAGGGGTCAATGGGAGTATATTCTGCAGGGACTGAGACAAGAATACAACCCTGTCTTGCTGGTCTGTTTTTCCCAGGATCAGGTAGAAAGAAGGTGTTTACAGGACACAGTTTGCTGGAACCACTCCAGGCTCATGCCAGCTGCTGCAAACACATGGTAATAAGCCTATTTCTATGCAAAAGAATCTATTGCTAATAATTTCCATGAGCTTCTAACAGATTCATCTTTTGTTTTGTTTTTAAATCAGATGTTTACAAGAAGTAATTTATTTTATTTTATTAATGCAGTGCTAGTGACTATCAGCTCAATCTGACTCATCCAGCATAGAAAATTTCTAATGATAAAAGATAAAGTAAAAAATAAAATTAAAAATTATTTCCCCGAATAACTTGGTTTTTCTTCTTATCTGGAATTAATGTGAACAAATTTCATGGTAAGAAGCAGAATCTGCAAATCTCTAGGCTGTACCCAGTTGTGTTCTAAGTGCATATTGCTGGGAAAGGAGCACCAAAAGATGAGTCAATCTGCTAGTAATCAAGAAGACACAAGTCAAATTCTTTAGAAACTGTCAGCCCTAAAGTGAAGATCTCACCATATGATGCATAAGGGCACTGTTGAGGAGCCATGTTTTACCAGAGTATACATTTTGAGCTGTTCTAGTAAGATAAAATAACCAGAGGCATGGGGGGAGATCCCATGATAATTTGAAAATCTGTTCCTTTTCTTGATGGTTTTTTTTTGGGGGGGGGGTTCACTTTTTTTGGTTTCTTTTTTTTTTTTCCCCATAACGAAAGTAACTAAAAAGAAAGAAGTCGCTGATACCAGTCTGGTTTGCAGGTAACATATACCTGTATCACAAGCAGGCATCAAAGTTGGCATAGGCCATCAGAAGGCCCTGGGGGTTAAATTGTTCATAAAGACCAAAACTTACCAGGAGCTGGTCTGTCTTCCATGGCAAGGCTGAGTGGAATGGAAGAACCTGAATTTCTTGCTGATCTTATGTGTGGCTAGACAGGTCTTCACCAGCAATCTCATGTTTTTCATGAGTTTGAAATCCACATTAACATTTTAAAATAACAAGCAATAACAGTCAGAGCTTCCCAGCTTTCAAAAAACCTATTTATAGCTTCATATGCTAACAACCAAATTCTTATGTACACAGCTGCCCCAGCTGATTTTATGGGGTGAGCCTCTGCTGGATCCCCACCCCCGACTGACACTCCAGTTCCAGAGGGACCCTCAGATAGCTGTGTCTTGGCTCTCTTCCAAGAAAGATTTGTAAAAGACTAATCTGTTCAAGCAGAAAGTGCCATCTTTATTTCTGGTCTGTATGCCAGAAGGGAGCTGACTTGATGTCTCCATTCCATCCTACCTTAAGTCCCTACCATCCTTGGCAGTGTAATATCTGGAGGTGGATTCCTTTGGCATCTCATGGGGCATAGCCTATAGCTGTCCTCTGAAAAATCCAATTTGGAAGAAAAATCAAGAGAAGCATCACTGATGCTCCTGCGGGCGTGCCCCCACTTAATGAAATTTTCTGGAATGGGCAAAAGCAAGGAAAGCTCAGAGCAGGCTTCATGGAGTTACATGACTAGGAGGTCAGAGTGAATCTGATCCTCTTCTAGAAGGAAACGAATCTTGATTTTAAAATGGCTAGTTACAAGGAACCCAGCAAAAGCTTTGGGAGGTTGTTCTTTTAGTCAGACATCAGCACTTCCAAAATCTAGTCTGAACTTGTCCAGTTTCAACTTGCAGCTTCTGAGTGGTGATACACCATCCTCTGTACCACACAGCCCAGCATGAAGCTCTGTTCTTGCAGACTGACGAAATCTAGTCAGCAAGAACAGATCCATTTTCTCTGTGACAAAATGTCAACCTTTTGCTATATAAGACAGATTTTCCAAACCTGCTGTACTTTACAGCTCATTGACACCTTTGTGGACCACAGACACCAGGGTGGGACAAAGTGGCTGTGTCTAGAGTGTGCCCGAACTACGCGGCTATGTGGTAGGCTAAAGCTGTTGAGCTTGTTGACCACCTGCACACATCCACATGGCAGCCTCTGGGTCACCATGGCATGGTAGGTTGGTGTTCCTTGCTGGTCATCCACATTGTGGCAGCTCCTATATCCCATTGGAGAACCCAAAAGGCAAAGGCACATGGCATGGCTGGTCATGGTGGAATGAGATACATTGGTACTGTTCACTTGCAGTTTTAAGTTAGATTCCACCCAAACATGACTTCTGCTCCCTGGCAGTTTCCCAGAAGCAGAGAGGTTTCTTTCACAAAATGAGGCTGTAAGGTTGTTAGGATTCACACATGGGCTTAGGCCTTCACTGGATGAACCAAATACAAAACACAGCCTCTGTATCCCAAGCTTCTCCCACTTTTGTCTTAAAAACTTAGTCTTTCGGGTGCTGCATCTCCTCAGGGTTTGGTACTCAACTGGCTATTCACCATGACTGGGCTAGCATTGCTTTCCACTACAGAGTCCCCATTTCTGTAACAACCTCCTACAATCACAGCTTCTTTACACTTTCACACTGAGCTGTTTTAGAAAGCATGCTATTTGCTTACTAATAGCTCACCCTGCCTCAGTGACCTCTCCTCTTTGTTCATCCCCCATCTCTGTGTCATCTGCCAACTTTATCATTGAAAATTTTATATTTTCTTCCAGGTCACTGATAAAAATGCAGAGTAACTCAGCTGTTTTTCTGAGCAGGGAGGACCCATGGGACTGTCCCTTGCAAGTTGTGGTCTCACAGAAAATTTGGGTTTCTTATTATATCAACCACAAACTCCCCCCAAAGGAAAGCTGCCTAGGAAATGACTCCTATCAATATCCCACTGGTATTCCAGAGCACAGCTCTACTGCACAGGGAGAAGAGATTTACTCATATTGAATTCACAGTTATTACTTTGACAAATAGCATAATCCCTCAGAGCTAGTTCCTGCATAATCACTTCTGTGTGTTTTTACTGACCTTAGAAACAGAACTAGAGATAAGAATAGTTGAGAAGATGGAAGACAGCTTACCAGACCTTCCTTTGCTCTGGGCTGATACAGGCTGCCTGGAGACCATTAAAAGATGTGCTTCAGCTTCCAGTATTTTCTTCAGTTTTGTGGTGATATGGACACCCATTTGAAGGTTTGGGTTAAAAGGCTGATGTGTTTTGAAGGGAAGCAAAGAAAGAAAATACATTTTGATTTTGCATAACAGTCCAAACAGATATCAGTAAGTGTGTGTTTTAATCATGGAACGGACATCAGATGCTGTTCAGAGGGGGTCAGGCAGGGCTGCAACCCCAAACAGATGGATTAAGATTAATGATCAACTGGAATGGGAGCCAGTGTTTTCTGCTTTAAAACATTTTAATACCTTATCTTTAAGAGCCTGAATTAAAACTGTGATGACTCCATGTTCCCTGCTTCCTGCAATTAAGCATTTTGCAGAACAGTGTTCATGTTGTGATTACATATCTGGGAGTATCTATGACTTTTGTCCCCCAGTATGTTCTTAAGGAGAGTATGCCTTCTCACACATCCTTTAACAGCCTGCTATCCAATGCTATCAAAGCAAAGTTTGTAAAAATTTTTTTTTTTTTTGAGTTGTTCTTCTTCAAGTTCTTTCAAACATAGGATTTTTATTTGTCTGGTTTTCTGAATTTTCCAAAGAAGTGAAGTTAAATGAGTGATATCTGCATTTTCTTCTAAGGGCAAGGGTTGCCTGCCATAGCACATGGGGCTAAAGCCAGTGAAGTTTTAGCTGATGAAACTGCGACAGTGTCAAATGCATTTCATGTCTGTCTTTGAGATGAATATAATGAAGCTGACTGAAGGCTCTGCAGACACTAAAGGCCATTCATGTGTTATCAATACGGATTCTGTGTGGTGCTGCATCTTTACTGTTGTAAAAACGTTTGTAACTTTTCCAAGGGTTACAGCATGAAGAAATCTGAGCAATCGCATTTACCAGAGTCTGTCATCAAGTTACTGAAAAACAAGAACCAAATTCTCAGATCAGATTGATTTTTTTTTATTACCATAGCGTATTACATGCCCATAATATACAGAGCACACACTCAAATCTTTTCTGCTAAAAATGAGATTCAGTAACAACCAATACTTTATTTTTCACACTCCAGCAAGTGTGAACCAGCATGCAATTTTATGACTTTAAGAGAGAAATGAAACCTGGATAACAAATTTGCCTTAATTTCATCTTTTGAATGTCCATATGTGCTTCTTCTCAGTGCATATTATATATGCTCTGAAATTTAAATGTTAACAGACATGGCAGAGCAAGGAGAAACCATTGAGAGTCTTATGTTGCCTGTAAAACAGTTCATTAAATAGCACACTGCTAATACACGGTCTTTAAAGACCTCCGAGGTGTTTCCAGTGCTGTCATATGCCCACAACTCTTATTTTTGCAACTTATATGCATATACATTAAGACTGAGTAAAACTTAATGGTAATTGTTGAAGGCCACAGACCAGAATACACTGTATTCTTTTGTTTATTAACATAAAGAGATCCCAGCCTGACTAAACATTGGGTTTTTTCAGTGCTTTGCCCATGATTAGTGCCTCAGTGAGGCTGTACTATAATTTAATTTATTATAAGCACTGTCATTTTATCAGTAGCATGCCACATGTGTTGCCTGTGCATTTTCTTAAAGTCTAATTAACCTTCAATATCGCACGGGTTAGTTAGTGTTGAAGGCTTGAGTGCTGGGGTTGTTTCAGCTTGTGTTTTCTTTTAACACCGACCTTTTCAAATTCGCTCCCAGATAATGGGATACGACTTTTAAATGGAAGATATAGCTTTCAAAATGATTCAACATAATAAGAGATGAAACAGCTGAGGAGTTGAAAAAGCAAATAGTGCCTCTGACTTAAAAGGAAAACAACTATCAGTGCCCCTAGCCATTCTCTAATTTGGAGACATTTGAAAGAGACAGGTCTTAAGAGGGGGGGAAAAAAAAAAAGCCCTAAACTGAATGCCATGGCTCCGGATTTCTGAGTTTCAGCTGGCACGAAGTAAGGAAGGGTGCAGATAAATAGTACCCAGTGTAAAGCTTCATGGCACAGAGTTAACCCACCAGCATTTTCCTGAGCAAATCTGAGCAGGAGGAAAGAGGTCAGGCTGAACCAGCACTCTGCTTCTTGTGGCTGTGATGCCTTAGATCCTGCATTACCAACCTCGATAGAAGGAACTGGCTTATACTGCAGGAAGAATAGTTCTTCTGATTGCAAAAAGAAGCTGGGATTTGTCCTGCTCTAAATTGTTATGATCTGACCAGATTGGCTGCTGGGTTCAAACAGCACAGAAAGATCCACAACTCCCATGGTGCAGCCTGAGCTCTGCCCTGAGCTGTCTCGCCTTCAAAAAAGTCTGAAGGACCCAAACCGAGGTGGTGATGGATGTTCACCAGTCTCAGGAGTCATCACTGGGAACTGCTGGGCCTCTGAAAGCATGATCTGCTATTGGGATACGATCGGGGGGATCATTTCATAAAAGGAAAAGCCTTCAGCATGTGCCAGAAATAGGAATGGTCTCTGCATTTTTTTGCCAACTCTCCATGTCTTACAGTATTTAGTGCTTACAGTGTTTAGTACTGCCCTCCATCCCATTCCCTCACCATTTAAATAAAGATGCCCAGATGCCTGCAAGTTTTGGTGGTGA
Source organism: Florisuga fusca (assembly GCA_038090715.1). Classification (NCBI taxonomy): domain Eukaryota; kingdom Metazoa; phylum Chordata; class Aves; order Apodiformes; family Trochilidae; genus Florisuga; species Florisuga fusca. The sequence continues at coordinate 41,085,929 of JAAWXA010000002.1, read as the reverse complement.
AAATACCTGGAAACCATTACCTTAGCACACTCCAAAGCTTCAGATAATGGATGGTGAATAGAAGAAACATAAGTGTATTTACTTGGAGGTTATAATCTTACACTCCTAAAGCAAATCCGCTGATCATTTGAAACCACAGGCCCAATCTGTGAAGGCTCAGGGTTGGCAATATTATTAGCATGTGTGCTGAAGAGTTTCAGCTGATAAAGTTGTGAGTGCTGTGCTCTCTGGTATGCTCTCTCAAGGGAAAGTCAGGCTTGGGAGATGAGGTTTGACTTCATTTACTCCATGTGATCTTAAGCTGCTGCTTGAAACAGGCTGCTCTTTGTTTCTCCAACTGTCAAATGAAGATAATGATTTTTACCCATTCTTAGGACAGTGCTTTGAAATTTATAAATGAAAATAGTATTTATATGCAAGAGGTTCTCAGACAAGGAAAATGAATGATTTCCATAAATGCAGTGTATTTCTTCCTTGCATCATTCTAGTCTGGAATGTCATGGCTGGTTTCTGGCACTCACACACACTGAGGATGGGTGTGAGAGACAAGTGTTTATAATAATTTTATATATATACACTCCCCCTCTATAACAGGTCTCTGTGTGTAATTTTCTGTGTACAGCTTTATGTGTGTGCGTGTGTATAACAGATACATAGAAAACTGCTTCAGGTGAACGTGAGCCTTTCCCATGACTGCCTTTGTAGTGCTCTCAGATAGCAATTGTGGTAAATATTTTGTGTGACTTTAAAAGGTCAAAAGCTCTACCAGTCTGTTGCCTAGTAAAATTCATACACCAAAAACTTTGCTAGTTAAAAGGATGATGTCATGTTTGCCACAGAATGATGCCAATGTGTTTACCTTAATATAATATTACACAGAGGCCCAGTCTACATAATTGTGTTTTCTGCCAAATGGTAATTAAAATTTCCAGGGTCCCTCCCTGAAGGGGGGGTCAGCAGCCCAGGGAGCTCCAGGGAAAAGCTCTCTCTTTTTCAAGAACAGCCCATTGCACCGTGCAACAGCATCTCTGTGAAAGAGTCTAATATTCAAGATAACAAGAGATTGATTGCTGCCTGGGAAATGGCAACCACATCTCCTTCCCTGGTCAGTGGAACAGCTTGGAAGCTGATCTCTGCCTTCTGCTGTGTGTCTTCAAGCTCAGAAGATTTACTGTTAATCTAAATTTTATCATTCCATCTCTGCCTGATTCTCTGTATTTTTATCTCTGTAGACATCTTCAGAGATGTCAGATGTTCTGCTACAGAAATCCCTGATTGTCTTTGGTTTGGCTGTGGTTCATTTGAAAGGAAGATCTGCCTTTTTGAATGGAATCAGTAGAACTATGTTTATCTTCCCACAGCCCTTACTTGACCCAAACTTGTATCTATTTCACTTCAGATCACTCTGTAAAGCTGATCTTTGCAGTAAGCCCTGAAGGATGCCAGATCCTAGGCCTGGCTCTGTTTGGGGATAGTGTTTTCCAGGTGGCTAAAAGATTGCAGTTGTAATGATATTTGCTACCAAAAGGACTGTGCAAGACAAACAAACAAAGCTCACAGCACTTTTTCCATTTCACAGAGAGGACCTACTTCTTTAGGGAAGCAAAGTTTCCCAGTATAAGTAATTTCACAGCTGAGAGACACTAACATGTTGCCTTAAAGTGGTTAAAAAATAAGGAGAGGATCTAGCACCCTTTTTCCCTAGACTATTTTGGAAGGTGGTAATTTAATACAGATGTGGGGGTTTTTGTTTTGCTTTTTCCTGGGGGACTAGAAAGGAGAGTAAATTTGCACTGAGAAGATGGGCAATGAATAAATATGAAATGACTTATTCTTGGGAGCCCAGGCTAAGGAAATTACCTATGCTCAGATCTGAAGAAAAGTAGGACTGCTGCTATCATTGTGTGGGGACAGAAACAAGAGCAGGGGGACAAAGGTACAGTGAAAACTCACTGCTAAATACACTGGATTAGGTGCCAAATTAACTCACATCCCCTATCAGTGATTTATAGCAAAGCCTGCAGAGTGTGGAGAACCAATTGCCTGAAATCAATAGAGATTTAATGACCTATGGAAGGAAAATAAACCATTCTGCCAAAATGCAGGAGGTACTAACAAAGCCTGCTGGAGTCCTGGAGAACAGAGGGCATCCTGTGAAAGGTGATGAGCATCCTGTGCTGAGGTGCAACTGGACTGAGGGGGTCAGCACAGGAGCCCTACCTGGCCACTACCTACCATCACTGCTGAAAATCTGCAATGTCAAGGGGTGTCAGACTCATCTATCAGAGGATCTGAACTTCTTTTCCCTAATTGAAGTGGTGATGATCCATCTCCTGACAGATGCCCTGAGCCTGGGTAAGGAGAAAGGGGAAGATGCGTCTTGAAGTGGACAAGACTGAGAAACTCTATGAAAGCAACAGTCCCAGGGAGGTTTTAGGAGGCTTAAAGCCAGCACATGGCTCATCTACAGTGTTTCTAAAAGGTCCAAAGAATCTCCCCAACACTACCATTAGAGACTGCAGCTCAGGATTACCGGCTCTTTTCTTGTTTATACCATGTAATGTTTCACTGCCCCAGACAGGCAGAGGTGGGACTGTGAGATATTTAGCACTGGAGTCATTATGAGGCCCTGAGGTGTACTCCAGGAATTATCTGGGCTTTGGCCAAATAATACATTAGACAGTGGTGCATATTTATTACCAGGCTACGTGTCTCTTGTTAAAGTTTCTAATTCATTGCAGTTAGAAATAAGAAAGACCCACTAAGTCATCTAGTTCATCTTTGGTCCAGTGCAGGATTGCTCTCCTGAGTACTTGTGCTTTGCAAGTATAGTTTTAAAAGCATCAAGAGATGCATCACTTCATTTATGAGAGTAATCAATGCCCTAACAGACCTGTCAATAAGTTTTCATTCTCCTTTTCTTTTTTGCCTTTAAAAATATCATCCTATTGTAAGTTATGTCCACTGGTGTTAATAACCCTTCCAAAACACACAGATATCTATTAGAACTTTCCCTGTTCATTGCTTAGCCAATATATATATCTTTAGGGCCAGACTTTTACACACTTGCCATAATATTTTGGTTTTTAAGTAGTCCTGTTAAAATGTAGGGGGATAGAACGGGGTAAGAATTAAAGTACTGCTCCACTGGAATAAAAGGTGCCCCAATCCACCCCTAAACTATTTTAATCTTTCCTTAAAAGTGAGCCTGGACAACCCCTTAGACACTATTGTTGCTCTCTACTGAACCTGCTCTTTTAGATGCTAATAAGATACCCAGGAGTGAATTTAGTATTCCAAGAGTGGTCACACCAAAGCCAGACTGAGTGGAATCTTTTCTTCGCTTTTTCAGGAGGTGATGCCTTTGAATCTGCAGCCAAAAATTTTTCCTTTCCTTTCTTTTTTTTCTTTTTTTATCTTCTCAGTCACATTTAATGCATTCTCTACTATCACCCTCAGGCTTCTTTCAGCATTACTTTCCTCATTTTCCCTTCTGAGGAATAACTGAGTTTTGGATTATTTTTCCTAGATGTCTAGCCTCAATTTTCTTCAAGTTGAGATTCTTTCTGGTATTTTCTCCCTATTGGTCCTATCATGTCATCACCTACTAAGCACAATTCTAAATATGCTTTATAAGTTATGGATTTAATTTCCGTTGATTTTCAAGGAGGAGGAAGGAATCAACAATTATCAGTGTGTCTGAATTTGCATTCTATCCTTCTGCTATCAGCAACAGAAATAATGGGAATTTTATTCATTACAGCATAATGTACAGTATGTTATTTCAGATCAAATATTTTCACAAATGTTTACAGCTTAGAAATTGAAAATCTTCTCCTTAATAACCCAGAAAACAGAACTCTTAAACCTTTATTCAAAGCCAAATGAGAGGTAGAAGATGTTACATTTAGGGTGTACAATAATTAAGTCTCAAGGAAAACAAGTATGGGACTATTCTTTAGGGTGGGTATAGGATTGACTGAGAGAAAACTGCAGTCTAGTAATTACAACTCATCTTCAATTCAGGAAGCTGTATTTGGCTGTGCATCTATGTGATGTATTTTAAACTCAATTTATCACCAGTGCAAATGGAAAAATTAATCCAATTGAATTATACATTCTCTAGTGGGTGAAGCTATCTTGTCCAATTCTTGCAAAAGTTGAAAAAAGCTACACTGATGTTGCTGGTTACAAAAGTATTACAGAAAAACAAAGTGTCTATCACACAGAAGAATTCTCCACTCATTTATACCTGGAAGGAAAATACATTGAAGTTGCCCTTGTGAAATTGAATAGAATTTGCTGCTTTTCCTGGATATATCGAAACAAATAATCCATGTTTTAGGTCCATTTTAGAGGGTAGAGACAATCCTGGCACCAAAGTTTCTTATACTTAAGATTAATTCATTGGGCTGGATTTCTTTTTCTCACATAATCAAGCTGATACATGTCCTAAGTTCCTATGCAAAGGCATTTTATAAAGATGGAAGGATGTAAATTACTTGAATCAGACAACTGAATTAACAAGTGTGTATCAGCAAGCAAACTACACCGTGACTGTTTATAATCTCTGTGCATGCATCTCCTGGTATGGAGCATTCCACGGCATTAGGAATCAGATGTGTGTGTGTGTGTTTGGGGAACCTAGAAAAGCTCTGTGATATTTGAAATGATCCACTGATGTCAGTTCTACTTGAGCATTTTGTGAAATAAACAAATAGTTTATAGTGCTTTTAGTTACTTGTCATTCCTATGCAGAAATAACTAAAATAAATCCAGAATTTAAAACAAAATTGCATAGTTACACTTTAATTATGCCAGACTGGTAAATTTTTGGTGTAAACTTACTCACTGAGAAGTATGGTTTTGTGTGAAATGATATTAAATGGTCAGCTTTTCTGGACCTTTTTCTTCTACAGTAAACAAAGCTGATACAAAATCTGAATGCATCCAAAAGTGGCTCTTCAGAAAGTTGACTCAAGTCCAAATGTTCTTCAATAGCCATAGTGAGCAGCCAGAAGTGGGCATAAATTTTCTCAAAACAACTCAGTGTGACTTCTTACAATTGTAATGGGGGATCTCCAAAGTTCTGCTCTGCCTCCATGACACAGAGGAATGTCTCTTCCTTCTTCAGGTGCTGATAAAGACGGTATTCCCCAGATGGATGGGGCAATTTCACTGGAAACAATTTCCATTGTTCAAGACAAATCTACCTTCCTTCACTGATCCAGATTATCTCACACCCCCATTCTCACACAAACTCAAGACCTGACAGGCACCCATGCCTTCAGACCTATTTTTGTTTGCTTCAAGCATCTTCAGTGTTTCATGGACCATCCCCATACTCTTAGCCAGGAGATCTTCTGGGTTCCAGTCTACCGTGACAGTGTTGCATTTGACTGGACCTTGTGTGAATGAACCCACCCCAAGCCCAAGCAAGGTGGTAAGAGGAAAGATGCTTCCTTGTCCTGGATGCCCTGGGTGGGTTCCCTGTGTAACTGTGCTGGGGACCAGCATGGTGGGGATGAAGGCACTGTGGAGAGACATCCACTTGGCCATTGTCTACAGGACTTTTGGTGCTGTCAGTTAACGTTCTTCCCAGAAAAGTTAAATGAGACTGTGCTGAAAAGGGCTGACCATCAACAGGTATTTTATTCTAAAATCCTCAACAAAGATTTCCCCCCCTCCAGTTCTTTCTATAGAGGAGGCCTTGGACAGTTGCCTGGCTGAAGACTTATGCTAGCCTCAGCTTAAAAAAAAAAAAATTTATTTTCTTTTTCTCTAAGTACAGCCAGAATCTTAGATGATGAAATACTGTGAGAATGCTATTGTGGGAATAATCTGTTATATCATTCCAGAAAATTGCAGTTCCTGACTTAATTAACTCACATGGCTTGAGATATGTAACACTGACCATTACAGAAACCCTGATAATTAAGGGTAATGATACAAAACAAACACTCTAGATTAGCACAAGCTATGTAGAAACAGATTCAAGAGAGTGTTGTGTCTCAGTTTTGAGGAAATTCTCCCAGAGGTGGGAGGTACTAGAGTCTGTCCTTTAATTTGCCCTACTTTGTCTGATTCTTCCTCTTTCATATGCTAACTTCCATTCCTTTCCAGAAATATAGACAATTTTGCATATTCAAAACTTTTGGAAAAGTATCCAAACCTTTTGATATTTATCCAGACCGGATCTAACATGGAATTTTCCAAGCAGTGATGAACCTAATAACGAATAGAACTAAGTAATAATTAGCAGTAATAATAAAACCATGTATTGCAATAATAAATCTGTATTCATAGAATAAAATTCCAAGCTTGATCTGGGGAAATGGAAAGAACATGTGAAATCCAAATGAGAGTTCCACAATTGAAGTCCTGTATGTCGTAGTCATGTCTGTAGTAGTGGCTTCAAAAGGTATGGCAGCATCCAAAAGCATGGAGCACTTGGCCTACGCTGGAATCTTTTTTAAGCGGGTGGTAAAAGTTCCAAGCCTGGTGCTTGGAAGCATAGGGGAGTGCTACTGTAGACAGCAGGGATGGGAGCACTGGGGTCACTCAGTGATGGGACCTTGAAGAACAGGGACAGCAGCTTTTGGATGCAGTCTTTACCACTGGTGTCGGTTTGGATGTGTCTTCAGAAGTTGATGTTACTCGTGGCACAACTCAGATGGTAGCCAGGGGATGCCCAGCAGGGGAGGGTGGGAGACAGACTGCTGAGTGCTGATGTAGAACCCACATCACATTCACTTTTATTTATCAGTAAGTGGCTGGGTATAAAATACTGTGAACTTTTTTGTTCGCTTTTTACACCTATTTTATTCTCCTACATGAGCAGGGGACTTTGGCATTAGGCAATTACCTGTCTGGGACCAAAGTAATAATGGGGAGCTTGTACCTACATCTCAGCAACTCCAGCTTGTACTTCATTGTGTATTAATTAATTCAAGACACCAAGAAGGGAGGGTTCATACTAAGGTGCTAGACCTTGTCTAAATTATAATGATTGAGGCTCAGACACCAGTTCTCTCCTGTTGACTTTATTGTCAGGAGATGGTAGCCCAGCAGATGGGTGGTACCAAACAGCTGGGAGGCAAGAACAACATTTACCAATGAATGTGAATGAGAGCCCTACTTTAAATAAAGTTGCTGTCTGCTGACCTCAGTACAATGCCATAAGGCAGCTACTCCTACAATGGTTCCATATCTGATCTGGGGAAGTGGAATTTGCACAGGTCCACCTTTCAGTCCATGCTGAGGTGTGATTATGTTTTAACATCTTGCTTGCAGGGATCACCTTATGGACCCAGGGACCTGTATCTCATAAACTGCATTCTTCATTTTTTCCCATCAGTAGTTTGGGATTGTGAGTTGGTAAAAATGTCCACTAACAAAAAGAAGCATCCAAGATTTGGTTCACCAGTTAAAACAAACCAGGCTTTGTGATCTATCAACATTTTTAGTGTTGTATATAAGACCTGTTAGATCAGTACTGCTCTCTATTAATAATTTTACCTCCAAGAATGTAATAGTGCAAAGCACATGCTCAAATTTCAAGACAGTCCAAGGGAGATAAGAGAAATGCAAAAAAAAATTCCACAAATGAGTGAACTGGCATCATCCTGCAACCTCAGTTTTATTCACATAGAGCAATGGGAGACATTGAATTTTTCCTTCCACAATGTTAATGAAAAAAGACAGACTTTTTTCTGTCTGGCAAAGTGGATGGAGTCCTGGAGTTAGCTGGGTATGGGTACCTAGAAAGTAAATGCTTTACAAATAATTTCTGTGAAAATCAACGGCCCTTCAGGATAGAAGGCTTTCTTCATTATAAAGAAACATGAAATCCTGCAGTAACAGGCAATAGCTACACATGTATACATATATAGATATATCATGGACATGAGCCACACAGTTTATAGCTCTGATGTTTGAAAAGATTGGGGTGTTCAGCTCAGAGGCTTTGGACTAGCTCCCTGGGATGTCAGTGGATCCTGTTCCTTGATGTTGCGGGGTGTCTGGCCAGCTATGGAGTTTGGGCTCAGGGATTACCTAGAAATAGACCATAATCTTACAGGAACAGCATAGGGCTTTCTTCACATGGAGAAGAGGCCAAGATATTTTGTGTTTGCAGCCATAGCTCACATGAAACCTTAGGTTTCTTTTTGAGATGACTGAGGAAAAAAAAAAACACATCAGCTTCGCACTTTGGTTTTAAACAGACCTTCTTTGCTAACAACATCACTGCCTCCTTCAACAACAGTGCTGTAGTATTGTAACAACAGAAGCAGTTATTGAGTAGATTTAGTGAGGTCTGCATTTTTCCAGCAAACCAGATGTTTGGTTTTTTCTGGCTGCATGGTAAATAAAGATTGGAAGTACACCAAGAAAGAAAATGTGTATCTCCAGAAAGAGTATTTGTAAGTCTGTAACATATCTTCATTTTGAATATTCTCTACAAATTTAAGATTGTAAGTAGTGAAGTACCAAAATACTCTAGTTTCACCAATAACAAGTCAGATAAAATGATTCAATGAGCTTGTCTTCCTTTAGTCACTTGTGAACTTCAGGAAGAAAACAAATCAAATTCCTCTGAATGCAAAATCACATCATGCAATTGAATGGCTAAATACTGATATATATTTAGTAGTTTAGGAACACATTCCTTTTTTTTTTACTATATATATATTTTTTTTTTTTTAACATGAGCTCTATAGGCATTGAAAGCCTTCCTTGACATTTCTCTGTTTTGTGCAACCACCTGAACTGGGCAGGGGTGAAATAGTTCCTGTGCACATTTCTTTATGTTGGCCACAGTGCCCAAGCACACTTTTTTTCTGTCTTGTGTTTCATTACCTTCCCAAGCTGACCTTCTGAAGACATCTGTTTAGGTGAACTTGAGCCAATGAAACACCAGGCAGCAGACTGAAAAGCCTTGCTTTAATTGAGTCATCATACCAAGTACACGGGAAGCACTGTGACAATGACAGAGTGCTGTGCAGTGATTTGGAAGGTTTGCTGTTTCACCAGCTCCAGGCACACCAGGCCCAGATGAATTTGCTGAACTCAGGGTAAAGAGCCACCCCATATGTAAGCAATAGGATGCAGAGGTTTTGCTGTACGAGAGGCGTCCAACAGTCTGCCTCGTGCCCAATAGATCTGATGCATCCCACAGCTGTGTGACTGCTCAGACACAACTGTTGTGTGCCTGTGTAGCATTGACTTTTCCAGAACTAGTGGTATCTCCTTGCCTGAAACTGTGTGTGTATGTGGGGCAGGGGCAATAGATTCCCACTAAATGGGAGCATGTATCACCCAAAGGCAGAAGCTTGGCAGGTGTCCAGATGCAGAGCCTCAGAAGTTACAAACCAAACTCTGCCAGAGCCCTGGGGCAGCTCTTTTTGAGAAAACAGTGAACAATCAGAACCAAATCCCAAGAAGACTGTTATCCCCTCTGAAGGCAAACCAAAGAAAATGTTCACACCATCTCTTCTGCAGAAAACCAGGGTTTTGGTGTTATTCCACTGGCAGTGTTGTTGCATGCCTGTCTGGAAAAGCAGATGAAGGAAGGAAATTCTTGTTTTCTCATGCACATTTTGTTTCCAGAATTGCAGTGATAATAGGAACATCTTCAAAATCTCTGGTTTCACAAGGACTGTGTAGGCAGAAATTAAGCACAGCTGTACCTAGTAGACAGATTTTAATAACAGCTCTGTAAGATTTCATGAATTAGAATCTTTTTATAAATGATGCTTCAGCCATATGTGAGACTAATTTGGAGAACCAGATGCAGGACACATGTGGCTGGGCATCACTCATGATAGATGTCGTACATTTTGTGAACTCCTTTATGTTTCTGATATTTCTTTTTCTTTCCTTAGGTTTCTTACATTTATTTGTCCACTACACACATCTTCTTAAGAACAAAGGGCCATCTCTGCTGAAGCCAGTGGTGCTTTTGCCAATGACTTCTGTGGAACAGATTTCATGCCTGGTGTATGAATACTTTCATACCTGGTATAAAAAAAAAAATTATTTCCTACTCTGTAGATTTGCTCGCTTTGATATATTGGAAAATGAGCAGTATTTGCTGCCTCTGAGAACTAAGACATACACGTTTTCTAGGCATAGTCTGGAGTCAGCATGCAGGCTATAATTAAAAAACAAAACCAAACCATGATGCACTGATCACCAAATAAGCATTTGTTTATTTTGGCTACAGCATAAGTTGGCCATTTCAATATTGGTCTATCTATAATTACATTAATATAAATAAAGCTGGAGTGTCTGCGTTTTGCCCAACTGAGGGCTTGAGTTTTTTTACGCTTGAGTTTTAGCAGAGCCAGAGGGATGAATCTGATTTGTTTAACAGATCAGTCGGATGGCAACAGGCCTTGTAATACAAAGGTGATAACCAGAGGTGCCAAAAAGAGCTAGCCACCTACGGACTGAGATCAAACAGGACCTTCTACACGGGGCCCAGTGGTGCACCAATGACAGGGGCACTTCAAAGGCAACCCACAGAAGAAAAGTGAGCCCCTGACCTTTGGTTCTTCCCAATCAACAAAGAATCCCAAGAGGCAGCTGTTGGGCTTTCTTAACTCTATTTGAAATTATGTTGGGAATATGAAAATCATTAGACCCTGAACTGGTTGGATGTCCTCTTTCTCTGTTTTGTCTAGAAGCCCTCCTGGAGGAATTATTCCAGATTGAGAGTTTTCTCACCTTCTCTAAAAGGGCCAGGTGTCCATGGGAAGGGCTATGCTGGTGAGGCATACACTTTCAGCAGACCTGCACTTCTAGACTTGAGCAGGAGTGAAACAAGTTGAGCCAGTATTGCAGAGCCCTGCCAGCGTGTCTGGCCCTGGCACACCAGGCACGGGTGGAAGGCGGCTCTCCAACTGGTTTCACGTCCCTGATAGACATTGTTGAGTCAGCAAATTTCTGGTGGGTAGACCTGGACAAAGTCATTTCACCATCCTCCTGCAAGGCATTTGAGTTACATGGCTAATGACAAAACGAAAAAAGGCAACAAACTATAAATGCTCTGACTAAGTTGTTCCTGACTATGTTGACTTGCACTTCCCTGCTTGTGTTCCTGTGACATTACAATCCTGCCAGTTCTCTGGTGTCCACTGGGTATTTTGAGAAACAGAAGTGATAAGACTCAAGCTTCTAATGCAAGTTAAAGAAAATCTATAAATATGTCTAAACCTAAAAATTATAAGCTGTACATGGAAAAATAGCAAAAGCTTACTGCATCTTTTCTCCTCTGGCGACTTTAACAATATCAGTCTATACTAGGACTATCCACACTTTATGCACCAATCCAGATCCCAACTGCACATGAATTTTGCTCTGACCTAAGTAGGGTCCCAGTTCTTCTTGTCTGCAGAAGAGGCTGTATTTCCTGCTGCTACCACCACCAGTGATGTTACTGGCTCTCACAGCACCATCATCCTTCCTCATTCAGTGCTCGTGCTCCTGATCCTCCACCTTTCCTTCAGCTTTGCAGTTTCTGCAGTTCCCCAGCTCCAAGCAGGGGCTGGCACTGGAGAACTCACCTCACTAGAAGGAACACAGCAAGGAAAGGCAAAAAGAAAAGAGATGTTTGCAACCTGAGGCAGCCAGCAAAATCTTCTTGCTCACTGTCCATCCTCACAAACCATTGCTGAAGGATGATGCAGGATCGAGTGCTTGGTGAGGATGGAGGAGTAGGGCTGTTCAGAATACAGACCAGGAAAGAAATTCTAAGGAAAGTGGATCATCACTTCTCTGGGAAAGGAGAACATGGGGGCAGGCCATCTCTCTGACCAGGAGTCCTTTCGTTTCCACGTGAGCAGACAGTTTTGGAGTCAGTTTTCTCACAGTTTTCCCCATGGCAATAGCAGTGAGCACACTCTGAGTTGCTGAGGAGCTGCAGCATTAGCTGCTGTTCCTTCCTTGATGATAATACTAATGTGTGACCTGCATACTACAGAGGAATTGGCAATTTTAGATCATTATGGGGGAAAAGCATGGAAGAGTTCAACTTGTCTCATGGTAGTGCTAGCGTCTCCTGCAGCAGAGAAGGAAGAAAAGGCTTGACACCACACAGAATCCACTTTTGTCTTAGCAGGGTACTGGCTGAATCTGTCTGAATGACTTGCATTGTATCACTGTTCTTTGTTATCAGGTTTCCCATGGTGGTCAGTGTTACATATCTTACATTGTTTGAGCTAATTAAGCCAGGGAATCAGGGAAAGCACATTTCCGGCGGGGATTTATTGCCCAAAGATATTTCAGCTGAAGGAGAAAAAAAGGAAATCTCCCTTTACGTCCAGCATTCCTGAGCTGTTTCATAATATTCAGCATTCAGCTTCATGGAAATAAACTGACAACAATGTCAAGAAGTTTGAACTTGAGCATTTTTCCTCTGTTTTGTAGAATTTAAAAGCACTATAAAGAAAGAAAGGGATCTGTGTAGCCACAAAAATAAAAATATTTCAGTCATCTTGGTTGGAAACAGTTAGACATGTTTGGTCACCTACAAACTAATGATTATTTTCTCTCAAGGTGCTTTGTGCTGCTTTATTATTTTCACCCGTTTTCATGTTTATTTACAAGATAAATGTGATCTGCCGTGTATTAAGTCTTCACAGGTACATATTTAGGTCTTTGGCAGAGGCAGAGGGTCATGGTTCACTACTGTCTGCACCCAGCATGATCGCTCACAGCAACACAAAGGGGTGCTCAAAGTGCCCAGCAGTGGGACTGGCTGAGCCTGGTGTACCTGCCCAGCACATCAGCACCAGAACATGTGTTCCAGCACCTTCACCTTCCTCACAAGTGCTGCCCATGGGGCAGAGCCTTGACTGCAAGAGGGTTGTCAGCCCAGCTGAAAAGGGAAGCTCTGCTCTTACGTATGGGATGTCGTACACGGGTTCTTTGTTAGGAAATCCTGTGTGTGAACAAAGCCTTGCTTTTCTTCCAGATCATATTAATAATCACTGTAGATGGGACTGGGGATGATGACAGTTTCTTCATTTTCACCAGTAGGTCTAAAAGGCTTTGCTGAAAGAAGGGAGGGTGGGTATCCTCTGCCTGTCAAGGGAAACCTGAGCATCTGGGGAGCACTGTTGACTTTTAAAGGCATCTAGTGTTTCAGATTAGAAACTTGTGCTTTCAGCTTTGTGTAACTTCTGTCAGGCTTTGGGTGTTTAGCATGAAATTCTCTGCAGATGTCTTCTGAAGTGTGGATTGTTGTTCTTTGGTTTGGCTGGTTGGTTGGTTGGGGTTTTTTGATAGGTAATTTCAACTGAAACATTTCAGCTCTCCCAAACATATTGTAAAGAAAAGGGTTGTCACTCTTAGAAAAAGAAATAAGAAAAGACTGGCAACTTTATCTTTAGAAAACATTGGCAGTACCCCTTATTTGAAGCAGGGACTGAAAGTCTGAGGCCCCTATACTGTCAAAGAAAGTTTTCCTATTTTCCAGGCCTCTGAAAAATTGCAGGTTGCACAAGCTTTCCACAGAGGAGAGTGTTTTAGCCAAACTCCCCTCATTTAGATCTAGCTCATTTGTGCTAGAGCACAACCTGTCATTGAAATCAGTTAATCCTGTAGGTTAAATGAGTCGAGTTTTGGATAGAAGAGATTCCAGCTTTGCTGATGACAAATACAGGTGTCAGTGTGAAGCTGAATGATAACACTTCAGTCTTTCCTAAATATTTTTTTTTCCAAACAAGACATTACGTGCTGAAGCTGTTAAAAAGATTGTGTTGAGATGGAAAAAACAGAAACTTAAAGTCAAATAGGAAGAATACCACAATCAAAGTTCTCTTCATAATCCCACACCAGTCCCATTGTGCAGATTTTATTATTATGATCCATCTTTAATTAAATGATGATGCTAATTTTTTTCCCTAAGTCCCTGTCCTCATGTAGTGCACAGGATCCTGCTGCTGTAAAAATTAATGAAGACTGTGCTATGAAGAAAGCCCTTGGCTGTAGGGTCCTCACCCCAACTGCTCCTGTATCTGGAAGAGGTACAGCCTATGAGGCAGCAGGTGGCAAGAAGGGAGACGATTACATGGTGCCTTAGGAATTTGACTACTGGATAGCATAACTGGTCCTGCCACTGCATCCATATATGATGCTGAGCAAGACACTGAAAGCAAGTTTTTCACTGGCAGATAATAAATACCAATCTCTCACTTCCAATGTGTCTGCCTTGCGTACCAAGAGGATCCTGACTCTGTTGCTGTTTTTCCCAGTCAAAGCATCAGGTAAGCAGCATTGCAAGAGGGGATCTTCACCAGCAGGCCAGAGCTCCCTGCTCAGTTTCCATATGTTTTTTCCCTGGAAGTAAATGAGCTAGACTAAAGTGAAGAGCGGATCGATACCAAGCTTGCATTCAGATAAGAATGGCATGTATGACAAATGTTTGTGGGTAGAAGCCTGCCCTGCTGCATGCAATAAACCTTGGGAGGGAAAGAGGTGGGGTCAAGGATGGTGTGGTTTGAGAAAAGCAGTCACATGGTTAGGCCCATTGAGCTGTTAGAAATTAAGAAGACGAGCCATCTGAAGTTGCCCTGGAGGTTGGGAGGAAGATAAGCGGTACAGAAAACACACAAAATCTGAGAAATCAGATCAAACCATTAAAAACCATTGAAATCTTAATCAAACCATTAAAAAACCATCTCTGAGCTGGTCATCTTTTCTCACCTCCTCTCCACTGTGAAGAAAGGGAAGCCAAGAGGAATGTCAAGGAGGGAAAGAGCACTGGATATTTCTTTCATTCCACAGGAGCTCAGGTGCTGAGCTCGACACAAATTTCATTATGAGCAAAAAGCACCTTCTAATGTTTTCGAGCTGTTTCTCCCCAGTGCTCTTATATTTAAGTCCATTAAAAGTCTGGACACTTGGAGAATGAGCAGCAGAGGCAGTAATGTTGCCTTCTCCCAGCAGCATGTGGGTGAGCAAGGAAATTGTGTCCTTATTGTCACCCTCCCAGCACAGTAATCTGAGTGCTGAGAGCAGAGCACCCTCCTGGGCTGAGAGAAAATGAGGAGCAGCAGCAGCTCCTGAGGAGCTGCAGCCTTGACAGAGGCTGCAAGAGCCATGGCAAACGTGACCCACTCCATTATTGGATTGTGTGGTGCTGTTTTGCTTTTGCTTTTAATATTGGTAATTATGCAATTTCTAGATGACTTCCCTGTCATAACCAGGGCAGCAATGCTGACAAAACAGGCTTTAAATAAGCACTTGTCAAAGTAACAGCTATTTTTGCTTGCCCTATTTAGCACTGTGTTTAAGGTCTCGAGTGGAAATCTCAGACAATTTTAAATACATGGTGCAGTTACTTTATCACTGCATCACAACATTCAAAATCCCTGAAGCTTGGAAAATAAAAGTGTTGTAGCAGTACCTTTTGGTGGTTCCTGTCTGTATGTAAAGGTCACAGCTTTTGCTAGACCTGCTTAAGAGCCAGGAAGTACAGTCAAGCTTAGGGTGAACAAGCCCTTCTTCAGCCTGTTGGGCAGATAAGATTCAGTATCTTGTTTTTTGTTTTTTTTTTTTTTTTCCTTCTTCTTCTTTTTCTTCTTTTCCTTTTAGTCTCTAAGACTTCTGGAAGTTTCTCCAGGAGAAAAGAAAGAAAAATACCAACACAAAACTTAGCAGTCCTGCTGTTCCTCAGGTCAGGACTAAATAGACAGTAATCTCAAAGCCCCTTCATTCATAACTAAGAAAAGAAGAGAAATCCTTTTTCCCTTCCTTCCTGAGTTGTGTCTGAAGCAATGGTCTCCAGGATCCTTGGGCACTGGACGTCCTTGTTTGCCCAGTACTGAGGGCAAGGAGCACAGGTACAACTTCAGCACATGATGAGAGCTTTTGTACCTGAGGTGCTGTGGAGGGACAACTTCAAGGTCTCACCTGGATGGGCAGAGAAAGGGATGTGACCAACTCAAAGTTCTGGAAGTCTCATTCTTCAGGTAGGGAAAGAAAGGCTAAAGAAAGGCTGGATGTCTAATGACATGAATGTGACAGTCATTGAGGAGTGCTTCCTTTAGGAAGTAAAAACACCAACCAAACACAAAAGGATTGCAGAGTAGCACATGTGAGCAATTAAATACTGATTTATTTGGGCTATTCCTTTTTTTTTTTTTTTTTTCCCCCTCCATCTCCTGTCTACGGACTTCCTAACCTATGTATTCCAGGGAAGTTTGTGATATGTTTCCAAAGAGTTTCTGGAGCTCTGTTAGGACAGTAGCCTCACACAGTTACCTTAAAAAAGCTCTAGGGTTGAAGAAGAGTGTCTAGGAAGATCATGGCTACCTTTATGCAGAGGGCAACAGAAGTAACAGCATTTGGAGGTCCTGTGTTTTGAGCCACATCCTTGCAATCCCCTCCTCATCTCTACCATCGAATGCCAGAGACAGCCAGAGCAAACGTAACACATAGAAAATGTTCTGTAAATCCAAAACAAAAGAGATTTACTTTTATCAGCTGCTTCCTGTTGTCAAAGAATAAATTATCGCTTTAAACATGTGGAGTTTTTTTAGTGTAGTCTAAATAGAAACACTAATTTATTTAAGTTTTTTAGCGGAATCAAATTTTATTACATGTATTAAAATAATCCTGGTATTAAAATAATATAATCTACATCTATTTGTCCCCATTGCATTCTCTATCTTCTCTGGTGCAAGGGATTAAAAAAAAGATAAGTCGGTAGCTTAGCAGGTTAGGCACAAAATGCTTTAAATTACAGTAATTTAATGGCACCTGCCTTATTCCACTGAGCCCATTCTGCTCCGCTGCTGGAAGCGTGTGGAGAGGCTGGTGTGGATGCAGGGTGACCCCACATTCCCAGAAATCCCCGTCCGCTTTGCTGCTGCTCTCTATCTCCTGACTCCTAAATGAGCTCCTGCAGCACCGGTCACCCACCGCTCCAGAGGGTGAGCTAAGAAGCTGAAAATAACCTCTTTTCTGATAATACAGGGCTCCGCTTATAAAGGCGACGTTCTGGCATCCCAGATAAGATGCACACAGCCTCCTCTGGTTACGTTTTCAGCTTCCCGAGCCTTTCTCAGCCGGGCAGAAAGGTTCATGCCGCGCTTTTCCTTTTATGCGGGTGCAGCTGAAACCGCCTTTCCAGGAGATGCTATCGGAGGGATCGGACGGGTCTGATAAAATCGTCATTGCCAGAAGGAGGACTGGGAAGCAGGGTGGGTTTGCTTTGCTCTCTGCAGCACTGACAGGCGTGACCAGGGCTGAAGGAGCATATTTAGCTCCTTGCTGTGTTATGGAGCAGCCCAGAGCTACACGGGGTGGGGGAAGCAGCCCCCTGGAGAAGATACGGGTGTTTCCAAGATGTGGCCCAGGGCCTGCTGAGGGTAGGGGGTGATGGGAAGCACCTTCTGCTGCCCTGACTGCAGGTGCAGGTTTTGTAACACTTGGGTGAGAACAGGGATGAACTGGGAGAAAAGGGAATCATCCCCTCAAAGTGTGGGAACAACAGGCTTGCTGGGTTGATAATGCCTGGCCTAGGGAGGCAAACACAGTCTCTGAGATGTGATAATCATGCTATCTGACAAGCATTAAGATACATTCAGCTGGGCTGAATTGCTGGCTGAGCAGTCACGATGCAGGTCCTGGCTTTTGGAGGATTTGCAGGGTTATACTCCATAGGCAGAAAACCTTGCTTCTCTTCAGTGCTTGTATTTCTATTTATATGAAACTGTGGCACTTGTGCACGGATGCCCCATCTAAGGTGATCAAGGGTGCTTCTCTGAGGCCTGGCTGGTTCATTTCTGAGTGAAACTAAGTGCAGAGCTGTTATGTGAGCATATAATAAGTATATGCAAAGCTGCTTTCCATCATATTTGATAAGTTGTGGTAGATTGCTGAAGTCCCCACTGACTCAAAAGGGGGAAACATAAGATTTAGACACTGAGAAGAAATTCTTCACTGTAAGGATGGGGAGACATTGGCACAAATTGCCCATGGAAGCTGTGAATGTGCTGTCCCTGGGAGTGTTCAAGGCCAGGCTGGGTGGAACTTTGAGCAACCTGGTCTGGTGAGAGGTGTCTCTGCCCACGCAGGGGAGATGGAACTAGACCCCATCCAACCCAAACCATTCTATGATTCTATAAATAAACAGTGAAATTCTGTGGAAAAACAGTGACATTCTATGGAAAAGCAGGGAAAACAGTGATCAGCCAGGGACAGACAATGCCTTCCTTCAGTAACCAGGTCAGTCCTGCATCCTGGGATTAGGTATTGTCCCTGCAGAAATGGTGCTAATTAGGAAACACTTGGGAAAGCAGAATTTCCTGCTATTCTGGCAGCTCTTTCTCTTTCCACAAGAGCCTCTGTGCTTGGCCCAGCATGCCAAAAGTGGACACTAGCACAGCCTGTCCCCTCCATTGCAACTTCATGGGGAAAAAACCCTGGAAGATGTTCTGTGGTGCTTTCTGGGTAAGGCTGCCGCAGTCGTCTGAAACACATCTTGTTTCTGCTGCTTCAGCACTCATTTGTCTTAGTTCAGCAACCACCATGGCATCATCAAACAGTAAAAGTGCTGCAGAATATTCTGGACAAGATAAAGGTGTTTCAATGTATGCTGTCGCTTGCTTTTCAGCCAAGGGATTTAGCATATGTTTGCATACATGATGTGAAATTCTAGTGTAAATAAGTCATAGATCTGAGCTGATAACTGTGTTCTAGGGTAGAATATGACTAGAAACACTGGTTACTTCAAGATATGATAATCATCATGTGGTCTAGCCAGTGTGAATCAGGACATAGCCAACCTGCTTGAATTATTAGCAGCAGACATATCTTGAACAGACACTTACTATTGGAGTGTTCACAAGGTAGATTTTTTTCTGAAGCTACATATTCTTGGTCATGGAAACAATGCACTCAAATCTGATTCTTTAGGGATGTTCTCTCCTCTGATTTTCATCATAATGCCCTAAGAGCAAGCATCAAGATTGTCTGAAATACAGCTATTCTTGGATACCTCACTTCTTAGAAGTGAGGGACTTACCACACAGCTGAACAGTCTGCCAGGGTTCCCATTAGCTGGGTGAGATGCTTCCCTACCTCAAGTGGTGGCCCAAGAAGGGGTTTTTTTGAAATCACAAGAGAGGAGAATTTCTCAAGCCTTCAAAAAGCCATGCTGGAGGTGAAAGTCTATTTAATGCTGCTTTGTTGGTGTGCCAGTGCTCACACTGCCATGTCACTATTTCCTGAGGGCTGGGGCAGGCACTTAGTAGGGTGATGGGCACCCAGTGCTGTGTTTATGAGGCTGGCTCTGATGTAATGTGTGTGACTCTGATGTAATTAAATAGGCATGCTTAGAGATATTAAGGAGCATTTTCCTTCTTCTGTGTTGGTTCCACATGTTTTTCTCTTAGCAAGTCATCTGTTGCTTTCTACTTGGATCAACCCATGAGCACAAATACGAGGTAGGAGTCTAAATGTACTGTTGGTTCTGAACTTGCTGCACCAGTCAAAAATGTATCTTTGATATTTTTGCTTATGCTTTTTATTGATTTCAGTTTATTTCCCCAAGTATTTATTTGAAAATGGGTTCTTCTCAAATCCTGTGTGTGCCATGCTCAGGAGGGAAATTTTGCAGATGCTGCCTCCAACGGGAGCAGTCGAGGAGCAACTGGGCCATTCCTCTCTTGCAATACCATTGATCTGACCAGAAAAATGAAAGGGAAACCTTGTACCTTCAGGAAAATCACCTTTTTTTTTTTTTTTTCCTTCAATTAAAAAGGTAACTCTGCTGACTCCCATGACTCACATTGGCCCCCCCAGCCTGCAAGCCTGTAATCCCAGTGCTCCTCACAATCGCTGCAGCCAGATGTACAGGCAGGGAAGTTCATCGTAGGCACTGTGCACCAACAGCCAAGGAGAAGAAGTGTTTTTACTAGATTAACAAAAGAAGAAAAGTGTTTCTTCTCCTTCCCTGACTCAGCTATGTTAGGTTAATTCTCCTGCCTGTGTCTGAAATACCCGTGTCTTACCTCAAGAGAAAAGGGTGCCCCTTGTAAAACATCTATAAACTTTGTAAATGCTATCTTAAGCTTTTTTTTTCCAGAAGAAATGTCATCAAATGTGTGGACCCACATAAAACCTCAGAGGGAGCAGAAGGCTGAAGATGGGACTGAGACTCGACTTGAGATATTAGAGACCTATTGATCAAATCTATCACTTCATAGCACAGAGAGGAAATGCTAGGTAAAAATCCTCATTTTTTTAATAACAGAATGTCTAGACTCAATTCTTTCTAGTTCTGAATTTAATAATATAACTTGTTCTTGGCAGTTAAATTCTCCCCAAAAAAAAAAAAAAAAAAAAAAAAAAAAAAAAAAAAAAAAAAAAAAAAAAAAAAAAAAAAGACTAAACAAGTTATTGAATCAACCTGAGGGCTGAGGTTTTAGCTGAGGATCCTTTCAGTTAAATGAGAATGCACCAGGATTTGTGGGTCCCCCAAGGAGCAAGACACCAGAGAAACATTCTGCCCAGGACTGTACAGAGTGGGAAGGAGAGCTCAGGAGACTTGCAAAAATGGAAACAGGAGCTAGAATACCTCTCCTTCCCCTCTTGAGCCACGCTGCCTTTTCAAAGGCAGCACTGTCCTTTCTCAACTGGGTATTTAGAGTCTGGTTTGAAACAATTATTACCATTCACATGAAGGGCTTTATTTTGCATCTAAGACTGTGTAGCAATAATGATTGAGAATTCATGTCTCCCAGGCATGGGGTAAATGAGTGCGAATAAAACATCTCACCACTGCTGTTCAAAGATGTGGCCTTTTATTTATTTTCACAAGAGTAGATTGTGATTGTGTTGTCACGTGATTTTTTTGAGTGTCTTCATCTTTTGAGGTTACTGCATATGCAGTTCAGGAAGACTCTTGTTGCAGGGCTAGGATCAGCCCTGACTCTGCAGTGAACTCGTGGATCAGCTGCCACAAAATACCTCTACTTAGCCCAAGTACTAGCACTACATGAAGGATTGGTCCCAAGACCCTATTCTGAGCAAAGTCAGCCTGAAAAATGAACAGATTCTCCCTGCGTGCTAAATACTAGTCAAGGAGAAGGGAAATAAATATTTCAGCCCATCTCAGGCATAATATGCAAAAATTGATATACTAGGAAAAAACCCTGAGGTCTAAATTCCTGAGGTGTACTGGAGACATAATTCAGAGGACTTTCAGGCTACTCAGTATTTTCTTCCTGCCAGGATGGCCAAGTGCCCCACACAGTACAAGGCAGGGCAGCCTGAAGGCTTGGTCCAAAGGGCTGATGCTACCTGGAATTGAGATGGGTCCCATCTCTGCAGTGTGGTTGTGTTCCCCACCCACTGCTCTCTGTACTGAGCATCAGAATGAGGGAAAGGCAGACTCAAGGCTCTGCTCCTTCCCCCTCTCCTCAACCACACTTCATGGAAACATCATCCTCAGAAGCTCTCCCTCCATCCTGGGTTGTGACCTTCCTTAGGTTTCGGATCCTTTCAGGCTAATCTTCCTCCACAAAAAGTGGCGGTTGAAACAACAGAAAAAGAAGAAATAACAGAAGAAAAAATGATGATTTTCTCATTTCTTGGTCCAAAGATAGGTATTTGGTAGCTGCTCCCCGAACTCCTTTAGAGGGCAAATAAATGCACCACTGACAAACCTTTGCTTTCCCTCCACTGCATTTACTTATCCGACAATATTTTCTGGCTATTAAATACATGCAATTATGAAAAGAAAATAACTGTTCACCTAGTGCTTTCTACATGTCTTCCTGATGTCTTGAAGACATCAGAAGATGACGTTTTTATATGGAAGCTTCTTGCAGAATGGAGAAGATAGGACTGGAGGTGTGAGGCCTTTTCTTTCCAGTGATGGGTTATTTTTGCCAGAGGTTGCCTTGGTTGTGTCAGTCCCATGCTGTGGTTTTTTATTTTCAGTCTGGATGTTGGCTATTGGCAATAGTGATTGCAGCCTCTCAGAGCACTGCTTCGGGTGACATTTATCTGGAGAATGTTGAAACATAGGGGAAATAATTATAAGCAGCAGCTGGTGGGACATTTTTCACCCCAAAGGACACAGTAAAAAGCCAGCATGACTTTGAACCACAAGGGTTCAGCTGGGGATAGGAGCCAACCCCTTCATCAAGCTAGCACAAATCCCACAAGCAGACAGATCTGTGCAGTGTGGTGATTTTTAAGTAAATAGAGTTAGTCCTGATCTGCTGTCTCAACAGTGGATTTGGACTGGGATCAACTCCCTGCTCCTGATGCTGGGCTGGGCTGTGCCTCCCCCTGCCAAACTGACCTCTGTGGCTGCAGCTGCACCATGGCCTCACAGAGCCATGGTTACTCTCCTTGTCTCATAACCTGGACCCAGCATAGATGGGAAAGGCTGCATAGTCACAGGGAACAGGAGTAGTGAAGCTACCATTGTACCTGAAATTTACTTTACTCTTGTTTCCATCCATGTGGGTGCTGATGGTAGGGAAGTTAGCTGTTCTGAGCTACTCAGGAGTCTCCTGGCACCAGGAGTGTTCCTCCCATGCAAACGGGGTGTTATTCCTCTGCTGCTGCAGAGCCACAGACAGCACACCACAAATCAAAAAGAGCAGAGTGAGCTTTGTTCTGGGGTTGAGAGGTGACAGCCAAAAATCCACTTAAGCCAGGTTTTGGACTTAACTCTGGAGAATAATTTAGGTTGGAAAGGACTTTCTTTTCCAGTTCCCCACTCAAAGAAGGGACAACTCCAAGGTGGGGGCAGGTCTGAATGGTCTCTGTTGGGATGCAAGGGATGCTGCTTACCTGCCTGCCTGAGGTGAGCCAGGGCTGCCTGGTCCATCTCTGCCACAGGCAGGCCACTGAGAGACAGAAATAGGATGTGTCTGAATTCACTCTCAAAAAATACTTGTTAATTTGGGTAGCACAGAGACATAGAAAAGACTTTGCTCTTGCATTATCATGGCCTGGCTAATTGTTCAAACCACACCCACCGACGTTTTGCTATTGAAACTTGGATTAAAGACAAGTAGTGAAGGACCAAGTTGCCTGATCGACCCACCGTGTGTCCCTGTTCTGCTGACACCTGCGGAGCAGGAGCTGGGGCCACACACTCAGCAAGGAGGAAGCTTGATGGAACCTGAGGTGGCTTCAGTCCTCTAAGAGTATTTAGGGGGTTTATGTGTCAAGTCAGTGTTAAAAAAACCAACATGTAGCGTAAAGGTTTTTCTCTTTTTCTCTTCAGTTTAAGGACATGTGTAGCTAGGTAATTAGTCTGCGGTCCAGCCAGCCATCCTAGGCAGTCATTTTTCATAAAAAACCAGACATATGTATTTATACACATACAGACATACGTATGTATGTCAGCATTTCTTGTAACCTAGCATTTATAGGATGCAAGACACCTCCCAAAGCAAAATCTGACATAATAAACCATCTATACATTCAGACACATTCATGGTATACATTAGAATATGCGTAAAGGCTTCTGCTATTTCTGCTGTCGAAAGCAGTGTTCAGTCTACATTAGTCTGATGGCACTATTTTGCACTCACCTGTGGACATTTGTGCTTCACATGTTTTCCTCTGAACCACTGTAGGATTCTTTGCCACTCATTGCTATCAACTGCAGGAGAACTTGGAGTGCTAGGGTGAATGGGGGGAATTACAGACAAAGGCATTGAAGTTTAACTGGCACTAAAGCAATCTCCTCTCTGTCTCCCCTAAAGAAATCAGGTCCCAGCTTGAGCTAAAGCATAGCTGTGCAAGCAAGCACAGGTTCAAAGTGCAAATAAATACATGCTTGAGGGCTCCCTGTGGGGATGGAAGGTGAACAAAAACAAAGGTAGAGACATGGTAAACATACCCAGCTTGTCTGGAAGGAAGAACAGGTTTGCATAGGATGAGGAGTCTAGAGAACATATCACCACTCAGCTTTCTGAACCCTGGCAAGTCATCTGAGTTTTCACCCTTATGTCAAACAGAAAATATGTACCTCACTGAGATGGGGAGAGGGTTTATATAATTAATATTTGTTAAATATTTTGACTTAAACATAGCCTAATTCAGTCATCTCCGATGCGTTCACTGAGATGCAGGAGGTATGACTGTGGTATATCAGTGAATGAGAAACTACTTCTCACATCAAATCCGGACTCTTCCTCTGTACTCTCTGCAGGTACACAAGCACATGCACTCTCTATCTCACGCATACATATCTGGTCTCCTAACAGCAGGAACATGGCATCAAAAGGACACTGAACAAACTGGGAAGGCAAATGCTATTGCTGAGGGTAACTAAAGCTTCCACGGATATTTTCACTTTTCCCAGATGTAGGTCCAGTTTTGTGCTTTTTAAAAGCACAAAATAAGAGTACTCATTTGGGACAAACAAGATTTTCTATAGAGACATATGGGCCTTGTTATACAACTCCTTTTCAAATGGAGCCTCCAGAGTGAGGACATTTTGGGGACCCCAAGTTCTTTGAAGGGGAAGAGAGAAAGCTCCTAATCAGACCAGCAAGGAGTCCCTATTGCATTCAGATGTTGACTGTGAAAAGCGAAGTGAGTGAAGTGATGCTTTGCTTGATGCAGCTTTACCATAGCAGTTATTGTTTTGAAAAGGGAAGAGATACCTACTACATCTCCTGGGAAAGTGAGAGGCAGCTTCCTTTGGAGGAGACTACAATTACAGTGAAGTTCTCAGCTTAGCTTTCTATTTTTAGCTTTATGTATTCACGTCTGCTTGAATTTCCCCTGCAATAACACCTTTGTGATTAAATGACTAGAATAAATGGTTTCAGAGCATCTGGGGATAGGCAGAAAAGTAATTATTCATTTATCGATAGTGAGGTAGATATTGATTTATATAGGATATTAAATGCTCTGGAGCAGAGGAATGAAGTATTATTAGTATTTTAAATGAGGAAATATTGCCACCTTGTTTTACTTTTAAGCACCTGTGAGGAGAATAACACTTTGCTAATGTTAGGCCATTTGAGTGTTTTGAATTTTTTAGGGATCTTCAGCATAGGCTGAAACAAGTGTAAAAGCTTGACTATGATATGTCAAATTTGTTAAAAAACCCCACATGTTCTTCCTTAGGTCCTTTATTGTTAAGACACCTATGACACTCCCCTAAAGGAAATACAGCCAAGCAGAGAGTTTATTTAAGAGATCTATTCTATCTGTCTACCTACCCATATATCTGTTTGTCTCCCACTCTCCTACTCCATGAATGATGTTACAATTGCTAGACATTAGATTTTATAATCTTTATTTCAAGCTAGGCTCTCATAAGCATCCTATTTCAGGCGAAATACATCATTATCCCTGTTACAGTAGAGTGCTAGCTTTATAAAGGGAAGGATAAGAAAATTCAGTTAATACATGAGTGAGTTCCTGTGGAGCAGAAGCAATGAAGCCCAGGGAGGGACTCATCCATGTGGGTTTCTGATGCCTAATAACAGCCAAACTCTTGTAGTCAGTCCTTCAGCAGAGAAGCAAAGAGGGTCTCTCTTCTCTACTTAGTCCTTTATTTTCACAAAACCCGTAGGGATGAGTTATTTCTGAAACTTCACCCCTCTGTCAATGTGCCTGAAAACAAAAGGCTTCAAGAGTTACCAGGGGAGGCTGACATACAGGTATTCAGGAAGGCTGTGTATGCCAAATTTCTGCAGGAAAGTGGCCTAAAAATGAATGAATAACCCTTGAGCCATGTGTGCAAGAGCAAACATGCCTTATCCTAGAGGAGGAGGGCTGCCTTGGCATTGTTACCCTATCCCATCCCCAAAACAGGCCAGCACACTTTCTGGTGTGCAGCAAGGTGCACATGGCCTATGGCCTCCCCAGGGACATCCTGTGACATACAGGAGAGGTTGGAAGGGAAGCCAGGGATCTCCAGCACATTCCTTCATCACATCATCCTCCCTCCTTGCTCAATGCCTTGGTAATCCCTTCATCCTCCTCTGGCTGTTCCCCCCCAGAGAGTTTGCGCCCAAAATTACTAGCAACTCCTTCTGGCAGGGGTTTTACCCCTTTGCTTTCCTTTCTTAAGGTTTCCATGCCTTTTACAGGTCTTCCACAGAGAGGCTATGTTTCACCACAAACCTTTTGCAATGTTTTATCTTTGTTGTTGCTGCAAAACAAAATGCTTCTCATACTTGTGTGTCCTCTGGTCATGCACGTGTTTCAAATGCAGCACTGACATGTTCAGAAGTGCAATGGGAGATATTTCTCTCCATATGGCATATTAGCATTGACAGATAGGGGCTGTAACCACTTCCTAGTGCAGGTGTGCCAGGGATTTTCTCTTGGACCGTATTAATATTCAGTAAGGTCTCTTTTCATCTCTTTTAGCTTTCTCTGTTGTTGGGTTTTTTTGGCTGGTTAGTTGGTTTGGTGTGGTTGGGGTTGTTTGTTTGTTTGGGTTTTTTTGGCACAAAGTGGGCTATAAAATTCAGACAGATCTCACACACACACACACACAAAAAAAAAGTTTTACTCTTACAGACAATATTCTGTATTTCTCAAGGGGGAAAGAGAAGCTAGGGGTAGATACAAGATGAAGTGAGTGCCTCCCAGTTTGAAATAAGAATATCTGCACAGCTTATATATCTTCTTTAAGATCTGATCTGTGCTTCTATTCCCATTAGTTTCATCAAATCACTACTTACATTTCTGGGAAAAAACACTGCTGCTCAGGTTGAAGACTCATAGCACAAGTTACCTTGTGCCAGCCCAGTTGTGATAACCAACTTGGACCATCCTAAATGCCAGGCAAAAACCATCTGCTTCAACCTCTCCCATCAAGATGCTTCATTTTGTGAGCAACATCCATGGCCCTGTGCTTTTGAGAAACTGAAGTGTGAGAATCACAACCATAAGTCAAGTCCTAACCATCCTAAACTAACTAGCATAAGCTAAGTATCAAACATGTAACCCTTTGCACTGCTTTAAATAAATCAGATTAAAACCACACCCTTGGGGACTATCTACATGAGAAATCTACTTCACAGACTATGTGTGAAATTATAGTGTAGTTTTGCCCAAGATAAACAGGGTCCAGCTGCAGTGGGCATAAAGAAATGAATAGTCTTGGTGCAGCATAACATCCTTCCAGAATTAAGATTTCTGCAAACTATTCCATGGAAATTAATTTATCTCAAAACTCGTAGTAGTATGTAACTGTCCTTCTAGTTTATTGTGTGTGAATATAAAACTATTTTGTGCCATTATTCAATATTTGATATAAAATCTCTGTGTCTACCTGCCTAAAACAGATTCTCTGGAAACATGAACTTATATATCTATACTGCACAATTTGTCTCTGTCTATGTTTCAGTTCAGACTTTTCCACCTTAACCTTCCTTTTGGTTTGCAAGTCAGTGATATTGATGTCTTACATTTTCTGCCTTTTCCCTTGTTTTAAAGACGTGTCAACAGAAAAAAAAAAGTCAGCTCCCTTAACGTACAATGCAGCTCCATCTCTGATCCAAGTTCATTAATAAAAAATAAAGATTTGTGATTATTTCAGATGAGTGCCTAACAGTAACTAGTATGTGCTACTTTTGCACATAATTAAGAACACATTTCTTACATCTTGTTTTTCACAGATGCAAATAAAGTTCACTTCCTCTCCTAAGTGTTTTAGAAGATACTTTCTTTACACAGGCTGTCACATTTTTTTTCCAATATCTTAGATTCCTGTGACCTAAATACTCTCCAGAAAGGCACTGTGTCTAAGGTCAATGAGACAGGAATACGAAACCCTGAGAGCAGCCACAGAATCTGCCTTTTTCTACCAGCAAGGGTTAAGTTTGGCAGCAATCTGTTATTAAACAGATGAGGACACTTCAGTCTAAAGAAAGATGACTGGGGCTAAGGTGGACTGCAGTGGTGTTCTATAAAACCCCAAATGGCTATAGAAGGTATAATCAAAGAGATTATTTACTATTGTTGAGAGTGAAAACCCAGTGACTTAATCAAGGAGTGGATTTAAAACAAATTGAAAGAAGTCACCAGCACAGTCTGATGCTGGGAAGTCATTGCCACAGGATATTTAGATGGTAAAAGTATAAATAGGTTCAAAGGTTTATTGCATAAATTTTGGGGGTAAGATTGATTAAACAGGATAAACACAAAAGATGAATGTCATGGAGATGATGAGTGATGAGCAAAGAAGGGTTGTTTTCTATTTCTCACTGTTCTACTTGGTGTCCAGTAGCTTTTTTTTTTTGTTAACCAGGCAGTAAATTTCAAACACATGCATGTAATTAAGCTGTAGAACTGATTGCCAGAAGATGCCAAAAAGGACAAAAACAAAATGTGATCAAAAAGTGATCAGACAGATTGAGATCATAAAGGACTCTTGAGGGATGTTAAATACAACAATGTGAAGACACCCTTCATCCTGACTCATCAGAAGCTGGAAGCCTGCACCAGGGGAAGGATGAGTCTGAATATTCCTATTTCTAGCACATTTTCTAAAGTACCTTCTCTCACCCACTGCCTAAGAAAGCTTTCTGGGCAAGTTGGTCTGACCCCGCTGGATATTTTGTAGGTTTGTACCCAAATGATCAGTAGTAAAGAGGCACTCAAAATACACTCAAAACAGAGGTGATGCAGAGATACAGAAAGGCAGGAAAACAACAGAGGTAGTTTACAGTCCTCCTGCAGCCATGGCTTGTTTGCAGGCTCAGGGAGATGACAGCACATCTCTGTGTGTGTGTGTTCTGAGCCTAGTGGATCTGGTCACTGAACTCCATAAAAATCTCAATTCACCTTGTTTAGAGGATTTTTTTAATAACTGAAAATTTTAGCTGGAAGAGTTATACACAGGTGGTTAGTGTTGCTACATCATGGTTAAACTTTTGGGAAAAAAAGATAGTTTAGAGGCATTTTTAAATTTAAAATGGCTGTTAGAAGCATTAAGCATGTGCCATCGTCCTCCCCTCTCCTTCCTGAAAAAGGCAGACTGGGTATTTTTTAGGGATTTTACTGCTCTGCACCACAGTAACTGAGCTGAATGTTGTTTCAGGGGTGTGGTGAGCATGTTTGTTGCTGTAGGAAAAAAAAAAAAAAAAAAAAAGGAAAAGGTGTACGGTTTGAACAGGGTGTGATGGTTACGTGGTTTTGGCAGAATACTGGAGTTAGTTTCGGGTTGGAGTGTTGACCAAAGGATGTTTGGAGTGAAGGTTTTTGGGTTGGTTTTTTTTTGTTTGTTTTGTTTGGGTTTTTTTGTTCTTCCTGTGCTTAAGGAAGTAGGGTTTTGTACAGTCTTCCAAGTAGACAGAATTGCAGCAGAGATACCTTATTGCATCATCCATTTCTCCTCCTAACTGGAGTAAACCAGAAGAGTTTGAATTTTCATTAACCACTCAGCCTAGGGGGATAATAAGGCATTTTACAGAAACCAGAGGGACAGGCAGGGTGGCCCAATTCTGTTTACAGTGTGAGGCATGGTGTTTCCACTAATCATGAGGAGATTTGACTTCTTAATTTTTTGGTGCCTGAGTTTCCAGCACTGCAAAGGAGATGTTCAGGGGGGCACTTAAATGCACCAACAAATAGTCCCTGGTTTGCAAGTGGTCTCTGTGCAACAACATCCATGAAATTTTCAAGAGGACCCTCACAACCACATATCAGGCTCCAATTGACTTTTGAGGTGGGGCAGACAAGGTCTTAATTCTTGTTATTTTAGGTACTGTTCTGTTCCTGTATCATCCAAATTCTGTTCTTTCTAGTCTGTAGAACAGCCATGCCAGGCTCTGACCAGGGACCAGGGGGCACAAGGGGGTGGGAGAGGGATGACCCAGTGCAGCAAATTCTATTTCCATACGTCCAAGAGCATCCCACAGAGGTTAGAGAGGAGGTGCTTCAAAAAGGTGACCTGAAAAAGCAACAGTTTAGGAGCTTTACTGTATACTTAATTTAATTTCTGCAAACAGAAAAGGGGAAAATGCACTTTAATAGCTTTGTAACCCAGACATAGTCATTGTCTCTCCCTATTTCTGGGGTTTTCTTTTTTTTTTTTCCCTAGTATAAAATGGAAAAGCATGTTAGGCCTAGAGCTCAGACGTGGGAGTCTGTGAGAGAATGGCAGTTCCAAGACAGTAAGTGGAGGTGACAAGTTCCCAGCAATATTAAACATTAACACTGAATATTTTGTTGGTATTTAACTTTAGGACTTTTTATGTTACTGTGGAGAAACAGAACATTCCCCCTCACTTCCCCCTGTTTTGTTCTTAACTCCTCTACTCTATGTTCAGAAGGCAGGGATGTGAGATGCCAGATCCTTCAGGGTTGAAATGGCTTTATATAAACTAACAGAAAGAATGAGCTTATGAAGTGCAGACATGATCTAATTCTGTACTCTGCTGAGACTGTGACTTGAGGATGGGGAATAGTTTGTGGACAAGGTGGGTGTGTTTATGTATGTATATATATATCTATGAAGATGAACACAGGAGAAATTCTGCTCATTTAGAAATCGGATAGTGGCAAGAAACTGAGGGCAGAGGTAGAATTTTAAGGTGATTTTTAAAAAACATTTATGTATATTTTGTTGCTGCTGGAGATGTCTGTTTGCACCTCAGGGAGGTTCCTGACCTTCCCACCTCAAGAAGCAGCTGGCCTAGAGGGTCAAATTAATTTCTGCTTCAAGACAGGAGGAGTTTTACCAGGGATGCAGCTACCCCAAAAGTGCCCCTCCATCTCTGCAACTGGAATGAAAACAAAGTCTAGACATTCTTCATGGACCTGCATGGGTGCTCCTAGCATTCACCAGCCTACAGCTGCGATCCTGGCACAAAGAGCAATCACCAAACCTGCCATGACTTTCAGCACCCGTTTAACATGCAGTTCTGATTGACCGATACATTTCGGGAGTACCCATTACAGCAGCATAATTGCTGCCCTGTCTGAGAGCCAGGGTAGACCTCAGGGAGAAGTGGTTTCCGTCAGCAGCCCTGGAATGGGATGGGGGTGTGGTGGGAGCCCTGGGAGTACCGTACAGGAGCACATCCTGCTTCCTCTCCCGCTGCGAGCATCCCATGCTGCATGGGGAGATGAGGAGTCAAGGGCAGGAAACGTTCCCCCCCTTATGGAAAAGGAAATGTAAACAAGGGTATATTTACCAACAGCGCTGTCTCCCAACACCCAGGCTGCACTATTCCTCTGAGAGAGGTGTCCTGGAGGACCAGCTCTGCTGCTGGTGGGAGCTGCTGCGCTTCTGCTGAGTTCAGTTGCTGCTGGCTGATAGCATCTGAGAAGCTGGTTCTTCCATGTAAAATGAGAGAGACAGAAGCAAATGCTTCAGCTCCTACAAATCTCCACCAATGGTCCCCCAGACAGCAAGTGGGAAGTCAGGGTGGCCTGGGGAGAATGGTGTTGCTTACTCACCCAAATGCTCCTGATGACACCTCCTTCACCCACTCTCCGAGGCTACTCTCTCTTCTGTCTGCTAATATTTTCCCTCCAGGACCTGGCATCCACTGGTCCCAAACCCTTTGCATGAGATTGGCTTCTGCCTGACCAGCAATACTTGCAAGGTGCCCACACTGGTGTCCTGTGCTCAGCTTTTTTTGGGCAGAAACATGACAGTCATGAATCAGAACAAGCTCCTGCTTGATGAGCAAGACTGATTTTTGTTTCACTTTGCATGACATGTAAAGATGGATGCACCAGTGTCCGCACCAGCCTTTAAGTCAGCCGATTTCTGAATGCCCACCTCAAAAGTCATCAGCTCATTTCTGTTTCACAGGGTTCTGTGCATGCAATACATGCTCCTAGGACTCGGGGTGTGTTGCCTTCAGGCAAAGGGCAGAGCAAAACATCTCCAGTGTGCACATCACAAAGAAATTTTCTTATGCCCCTAAGACACATGGAGAGAGTGTGGGGTGAAGGAAAGGGATAGGAACCTGCTGGCAGGTTGTGCTGTTCAAGATGTGGACATTCACTGAATTTCCTTTTCCTCTGACCTGGTGATAATGCATCTCTTCAGCCCAGTGAAATCTAGTCCTCTCTGTAGGGTTGTTACTGCAATCAGGATCCAGCCCACTGTAAATCACATCCTCTCCAACTTGCCTTCTGTGGTCTTTAATTCACCTTTCCATTTACACTCTTGTAAATCAAGATTAATGTCATTAAGTCAATGGGCACCTGTGAGCATAAAAGCAGTGTAAATGGAAGGCGAATCAGATCCAGTCTCTTTATGAGGATGTTATCTGATTATTTACTATGCTGTTAAGCAACAAGTGCTATCCATAGAAAACTTAATGGCAAACAGCAATGTGGTGCTGGTGAGACATACACAGCAGTTTACTGTTATTATTTGTGCATTTTGCAACACTGTAAGAGAACAAATTGGGGTTTTTTTAGTAAGTATGCTTTTGTTCTCTCTTAAATACAAAAGATCATTGTTAACCTGTTTTGTTTCTCACAGGGTTCTCACAGAACTCTGGTTCTGTCCAGGGGAACACAAGCTCTGTTCTGAGAGCGAGCGAGATTTTTGAGAAGCAGCAGCACAAAAACACTTACAGCCTTGAGGGAATGCTAAAGAGTTACGATGCCAGGTGATGCCTGTGGCACACTGGGGACAGCAGATACCTTCCCTGGTATATTTTTGTTGTGGGATCATTGATCTGTTTCTGTGGTGGCCAGAACCTGAATAAAAAAGGGTGGGTGTTGGAATACTTGGCAAAGATGTGAGGATATCATAAAGGAGGACATACAGCTCAGGCTTCCTTACTCCTCACACTTACTGTGTACTTCCCTGTCTTGCTATGCTTGTGGCAGCTTGACCTGGCTCACTGGTGGGCAGTGGAGAAGATGCCTCATCTATGGGAAGCAACAATCAGTGCACCCACAAAGTGCTCATGTGGGGTGACCCCATGGTTGGGTCTCCAAATGGGAGCGGCAGTGGGGGCAGCCCCCATCCTCATTGCCTGCAGGGTAAATGCAGGTGCAGGGACAGAGGAGCTGGCCCTGGATCTGGGGTCAGAGCCCCCCAGAGCTGAGACTCAGAACCTGTTCAGGACCTGTACAGGACCTGTACAGGACACAGCTGGAAACAAACAGTGGTGGTCAACCCAGCAGTGGTTAGCATGTCCATTTGTGCACACTAAACAGGCAGCGTCACCAGCGAGGAGTTGAGTCACTCAAATGCTTTTTAGAATCAAGCGCTTTCAAAAAAACAGATCCTTTCTTTCCTATTTAACCTAACAGCTTAGAGAGCAGCCTCTGAAACATCAGCACTGCTCCCCCGAGATCTTAAGCACAGAGCAGTGGCTTTTCCCCTCTGTGGTGCCCCTGGTGCTACGTGCTAAGCTGGACGGAGGAACTGGTTTGGGTTAAAAATTAATCCAGATAACCATGATGATTAGTTTCCAGCTGCCTCAGCCCCCTGCATGGAAGAACTGACACAGGTTTCCTCAATGCCTGGATCAGAGCTGTTCTCTCCTCACCCCTCTCGCTGCTCCCCAGGTGCCTGCATCTTTGCAAGGGAAATGTCCTCCTCTGGTTGCAGTGGACCCTCTCATCTCCCTGAGAGTGACTCTCATAGAAAGCACAAGGTCAAATTCATGCAGTTTTCATGCTTCTTCACTGCCTTCCTGCATGTTTGTCTGTAGAAGGGCTCATTTGCTAGAACTGCAGTCCAGCATTTGTCCTCTGAAAACAAGAGTGAAGAAATGGTGGCACAGACCATCGTGTTGCCACTCATGCTCTGCCTCCTCAGACTCATTGCACAAAGCTAACTGGGTCATTTACTTTCAGTAGCAAGGTTGTTTTTCTTCCCCCTCAAGTAAAACTGGCTTTTATGTAAATAATTTTTGGACCAGCTGCACTGAACTAATTATCTGGGTCATTCAAATTTCTGCTTCTGGAAGTAATTATGGCCTTTGGGAGTATACTGTATAATACCGATTTATGATTGGAGACTGAGAGTCTTCCTTATCTGCATGAATAGTATAAAGCAACGTTAGCAAATCTTCCTTACATCCTCAGGGCCACAGAGAGCTCCTCTCCCGTGCACAGAACTCCCTTTCGGTCTAATAAGCATCTCCCTTCTCTCCTTCCTCCATATGCACATACCAAGGACTCTCATTCTGGATATACATCAGCAGGCTCTGATCTGCCATGTGGGACAGTGCTCCAACATCCTTATCTACTTTTTTTTCCGTTCTTTTTTGCCTGGAGCTTTATACCCCATTAGCTCTTAAATGGGGCAGCAGGGAAAAACAAGGAGGAAACTTCATAGAGAGGAGCAGGCATATGGGAGGCCACGAGCAATTGGGAAGACTGGGTCCACTGAAAAACATTGAGGAAAAAATGAGTTTACACATAGACATAGATGTCCTTGATGTTCTTTGCAAGAGTATCTGAGATGCCAGGTTTGTAAGCTGCCCTACCTGTGTTGAAGGGCTGCCCTATACTGTTGGCAGAAAGGAGACTTTGGTAGGAAGAGCAGGGTGAGCGGTGGTAGCAGTTTGTGCCACATCTCATCTTGGAGTGGCTTCGGGCCATCACCTGCCCCAAAGTGGGTACAGAAGCCTTGGGGCTGCTCTCAGCTTGGAAGTGCTGCTTGGCAAGGAGCACAGAACTGGTGTACAGCCCTTGCTGGTTTCTTGATCCCACAGCCAGCTCTCATGCTAGGGAAAGCTGCTTTAGCTCTGAGCATTAGGCTTTCCCTAAGAAAAAGGACCAAAAGCTCAGACCTAAAACAAAGCTGTGCAGCACCAGGGCAGGAGAGGACATTAGTGTAGAGAAATAGTCAAAATCAGTTCACAGAATGGGTGGAAGGTGAATAAATGCTAACTGTCTATCTGCCTAATATTTTAAAAATTGAATTTATAATATTCACATAGAATATAAAATCAGTAGTAATATAGCATATTTGTATACCACTAGACATAAACCAAAAATGAACACAGGGTACTTCAAGCTTCCTGACCTCATCTTCAATTCACACCTGCACCCCTCAGCAACCTTTCCTTTGGCATATACTCTTTAACCATCCTTTATTCCTTTTCCTCCCAACCAGTTTATTCCTTTCTAGCTAAATTGAACACAAACGATAACGCAGTAAAAATGGGGGAGGGCATCAAACATGAGATGTACTCCTATCCCAGTGTTCAACTTCTTGTATGTTGCAGCCTCCTATAGTCTGTTTCCAGCTTCACTCATTCAGCAAAAGAATCTGCCTGCTATTCTGTGCTCCTACTGAGCCCAGAGCCACAGGATCCCTACCACTGTTAAGTACTCTTAGGCTTTGCTTCAGTAAATATGTGTAATTATAACAGCAAGCAATAATGCTTCCTAACTCAGAAAAATCACTGTAATTAACTGTCCCGATTACATGCCACAAATATTAAAAATGAAATTTCAAAGAAATGAAAACCTGGTGCAAGATGATTAGAAATGGACAACGTTTTTCAACTAGAATATTCTTTTTCTGGTGTGCTGCAGTTACAGGAGAGGATGAAAAAAAAAGTGTAGATTTGCCAGTTACAAAATTCTGCTTTCTACTTGCTGATTGAGTTTTCCTAAATTGGGTGATCTTGAAAAAGTAACCACTCTAAAAAAACACAACATCCTACTGGATCATTTGGAAAGCAGTATTTGTATGTATTTTCTGATTCAAAACTATTTTTCATTTAGAAATTTTCCTTTAATGTGCAGATAGCCAACTTTTAAAACACTTGATGGTGTTTTAAACAAAACTGAACTACCATGTCAAGTGAGGAAGAACTCCATCTGATCCAAACTGAATAGAAGTGATTTTATGATTCAGCAGAAAGTGTTGGGTTTTTTCTTTTTCATCATGATTGAAGCCAACTTATCTCTTCCTTCTCCTGATTTTTGGAACTGGCAGTAAGCCAATATCTCATTTACCTAGCTGTAGAAAGCATCATTAGTGATCAACATGGTTAGATGGAGGACAGGTGGAAAGTTAGGTGCTCCAGAGATCAGTATTAGACTTGATCTTATTTAACATTCTCACTAATGATCTGAGAGCATATGTGTACTCGATATTAATGGTATTCATTGATGCCACTCAGATTCAAAGGGGTTGTGAACTCCAGTGGGGAGAATGGAAGATTGCATAAATGGACAGAAAATTAATATCCTTTCAAATTGATCCAATTAAGGAAGTTAGATTTTAAAAAAATCTAATTAGTAGACCTGGGGAAAATAACCCAAAATGCAGATGTTAGCTGAAGAGAAGCAGTCAGCAATGGTGTTCAGAAAAATATGGGATATTGGGTGGCTGCAAACTGAAAAGGAGCTTGGAGTGCAATGTAAAGGCAAAATGCATCTCACCTGTCTAAGATGAATAGTTACTACAAATTATTTCAACAAGAAGTAAGAAAACCTGATGGGGAAAAAGCTCCATCAAAGACTTTCATCCTGAAAGCTTCTGACATGAGTGCCAGCTGAGGAGGGAGGTGTCTAGAGACTACCAGGTGTCACCAAGGAGGGCATCTTTACTTACCCTTTTTATGTGCTTCCTCAATTCATCTGCTGCTGGCCATCCTTAGGGGCATGACCATAAGACCCTTTTTGTTTAGTCCAATAGGACTACTTGTATTTCCCTGTGGATATCCCCTTTTTCTGCAAGGTGAAGGTCCCTTCTCAATAGAGGATCAGTAAAATGATCATCAGCTGGGCAGCCCAACAAAAGAGAGGAGCAGGACCAGAGACGAGTGAAAGTGTGTGGATGAAGGAACCCATGGCCAACACCAGGACAAGTTACAAGAGAAAATTCCTGACAATGGGACCTGCCAGCACTGCAGGAAGAATCCCTGTCCCTACATGTTCAGGCCATTTCTGGAATCATATAAAACTGGAAGTGGTATTTCATTGGCTGTTGTACAGGAAAAACATCTACTCCAGCAGATCATTGGCAAATGGGTCTGGGAAGTCGTCTCCATATTTAGCCTCTCCATCAGTTTTCTTTTACCTTTGATCTTGCTAGAAATCAATGAGCTCACCTAATCAATGAAGAACAGTGCATATAGATTGAAGACAGATCTATGTGAGTCTTTGAAGCTCCCAAATGTCAACTAAAACATGGTAAAAACTTTTCCAAGAGTATTTATTGGCTCATCATTTATAATGAGAATAGTACAGAGAGTCAAAGGCACAGATCATGACGACTGCAAACAGCCATGTCTGGAGCACATAAGTCATGCAGTAGGGCAGGACTCAGTATTTATTATGGTTGCAAGAAGGATAGCTGAGTACAAGGATCAATTTTCCAGTGAGCATGGGAAGAGTGTTTGCACCTTTTCCCAGTTTTCATGCTTCCAGGACTATCTGAAAAGCTTTAAACCACCATCAGATGAAGGGTCTTTCCTCACTTTTGTTTTTTTTATTTCTGTTACTTCAAAATATCCTCCTCTTCCCTTCTCTGTCATTTAACTCAAACCAAAACTTCTCCATCTCAAACAAGTTGCTCTAATTTTTCATCTGAGCTCTGACTCGCTGAATAACTTGGTTCGCCTCTGATGGCTGCTTCTCCGTCTCCTTCCCAAGAGCTGACTGCAATGCCACCATTAGCACTGCATGCCAGGAGACTCCACAAAAGATGTTCCTAAAGCAGCTCCAATGTCTCCCCCCTCCGTGGCAGGACAGATGCACAATAAGGGGACAGGCTGCATGTCAAGTGGTGACACCAGGCACTGAAGTGCTCTCCAGGGTACAGCCCCATCTGCTGTCCTCTCAGTGGGGCCAGGATTTGCTGTGACAACTTATTCATACCTGGGGCAAGTAAAGAGTTATAAAGAAGAAAATTAAAATATTCACTGGAAAGCTGTCTTAGCGTGGGGACATGTCTTAGCCCAGATTCTCACATTATTTTTGCACTGATCCATTTCATTTGGAGCTCTGATTTCCATTTCTGGATGGAGTCAAACCAGTGCCAATGCTACTGGGATGCCCTTTGATGCCAAGCCCCATTAGAGGTTTCAAGCCAATGTAGTAAATGTGCCAAAACCCATGTGCAGGGCACAGGGTATGGCTAGAGAGAGCACATCACTTACAGAGCAGTTTGATGTGAACAGAGAGCATCCTTACAGGCTGCAACATGTACCTCTGGTGAGGCTGGGCAGCAAGAGCCTGATTTACACAGCACAGGCTTTGCTTGCTGGCCTGTCCTCCCACATTTGGCCTTTTCCTGAAAACTAAGAGTGGGCCCTGCCCCAGAAAAATATAGGCAGCCCTGTCTGATCAGGAAGCTTTAAATTCAGCAGAAGGATGAGCACATGAGGGATTGGACTTTTATTCAATGATAAGACAGGATAGTCGGCAACCCTGCAGTTTGTGCCTGTGCCTGTGCCTGTCCTAAGCGTTACTGCCCTGAGACCATTGGCACCAGTCCCACTGGTGCACTCACTCTTGGCTTTGTGACTTAGCACAAATTCATCCTCCTCAGGAGTCTGCACTTACATGTGGGGGCTGAACCTGTCTGGCTCCAGGGAAGGTGCAGGAGCTGATGTGCAGATGCTGTTGGTGGGACTGCTCTCTCCTTGCAGAGGGGTAGGGACAGCTTGGGGCTGGGACATCTCAGACACCTGCAGCTAAAGCCTGCCCACCAGAGCCCTGCACTGCTCTTCTTCAGGTGAACCCTTATATCTTTTTCCACTGCAGACTCTGCACTGCATGTGCAAAACTTCCAATCCATATAGACAGGCTCCCAGCATGGGAACTGTGCCAGAGAACTGCTTTGCCTGAAAGGCTGTGCCCTCCTCATGCCCTGCACCCGCCATTCTGGCTTCTTCTGTTCTGCAGCGGTCACTGAGAACAGTTTCTAAATTGCAAGAGATCCCCAGATTGCTTAGAACCAGCAGTGGGTCTTTATCATCACTAATCTTCCGTAAGTCTTAAACCTAAAATAAATAGTGTGACAGATCTGAATGTCAGGAACCATGGGCTGTGGAAGTTTTGTTCACAGACGTTGTATATGTGTGCTTAGGAATGTGCTTGGCAAACCTCCTCTATTATTTGTTCTGGCTGCACATTGTTTATACTTTCCTTCCTGTTTTTGAAATTATTGTCTCGGTAGCTGGATAAAATTTTTCTCTTAGAAAAGAAAGCACTGGTTGAAGAGAAGCACTTTCATTGTTTGTTTGTTTTTTTACAGCAAAGAAGAAGAGAAATCTTGGGGACCTCTCACATTAATATTTTATGAACTACCTGAGGAAGGTTTAAAGAACAAATGTCTGAAAATGGGAGATAATGTGTTGTGGTGGACTAGGGGCACCCTGGGAGTTAGTTAGCTCAGGCTGTCTTCTTCCACCCATCCATTACAAACCAGGTATGGCTGGCTCTTAATAGCCAGAGTCTCTGCAGCCAGTACTTGGTGTTATTGAAACCACCCACAAAACAAAGCCATTGGCTCAGTCATTGTCCCTCTGGAATTGCAGTAAATTTGGTGACGAGGCTATGCTTATGAAGTTAGCTGCAATTACTCATGGGAGTGAGAACACCAAGGCCAGGAAGACTCCTGGCATGAGTGAGGGATGACCACACCAGCAGGTGCTGCAGACCCAGGTGGGATGTGCATGCTGGGGACCCTCAGTGCAGCATGGGCACCCCTTTTCCCCAAAAGGGTTTGGCAAAGCTGTTGGGGCAAATGGAAATCCAAGGTGCATGCAACCTGAATTACCAGCCCAGTAAAGGCAGGGAGGTGACAAGAGTCACCAGAGTAATTCCTTCGATCCATTGCAAAATCAGGAATATAGCAGAGTTAAAAAACACGGGATACATGGCGTAAAAAAAAGAGACTGTGCTGCTTGATCTGTACTTGTTTTTATGATAAGACCCCAGTGTTACTGAGGTCTCCTGTTTTACACCCTGTGAGGGCAGACCACAGCCTGTGGAAATTCTCTAGTTACTAAAGCAGTCAAGGGAGGAGCTGAGTGAAGTCCCCTACCAGGCTTATATTACTTTTCTGAAATATTTCACTCATCTGCTATGACCTTCGTTGATGAGCCTAAATAACAACTTACTTAACCCACATCTCTTAAAACCAAACTTCTGAGGACACAGCTTATCACTATAATATTTTCCATTGCATTGATACTGGCAGTAGCCACTATGGCTGCTATCATCATCTATCTTGATGTAATGATATTGTCACCTATCATGATACATCAATCACCTTCTGAGGGAAGGTGAAGTGCCCAGAACATCTCCTTCTCACTGAGATCTACCCACAGCAGCTGGCATCAGACTGGCAGCTGAGTGCCACAAACATTGACAGACGTCTTTTGTTGTTATTGTTGTTAATTAAAAGACTGAAGAATTTAAAGGCAAGCTGAAAGCAAATAGTGTAGGTTGTGGCACCAAATCACAAACATAACTCATCAGTGTAATAAGCCAAGAAATACACATTTGTACAGCAAGGTTTTACTGCACATAATCTCCCTCTGGCTTCCTGAAGTCAGAGGTGAAGCAAACAGACATCCCCTTCTTCTGCTAATGCCCAGATGGTGAGGCATGGCAGCTCATCCTCAGTTGCAGTTAAAAGAGGCTCTTTCACCCCTTGTGTCAGGGAATCAGCTCTGGCTATAAGATGAGCCAAGATCAATCCGTGTCCTCAGCTGATGGGTGCTCTTGCCACTTCACAGAAGCCAAAGGGTGAGACAGATTTGCATGACCTTTGCACCTCCCTCTGCCTCCAAATTTATTACAATGGTTTTGGATAACAGTGATGGAAAATTCCCATAGTCAAAGTTTCCCATAGAAATATTCACTTCTGTACCTCTTCTAGTGCCCAGCAGACTGTATGCTTTGTCATCAATCACTGGGCAAGTTCCAGGACCAGCTGCACTGAGTTTTGCTTCTGATTTCCTGGTACTCCCCTGAGACAAGAAGCTCTGAGGATGAGGTTCAGCTGGCACTGGGACTGCACCCATTATGTAATGCTCCAGCAGATCAGACAGGTCTTCCTTCTTCTCTGTCACTCTTCACCACTCTTCACCAGGTGCCTCAGCTTCACAGAAATGTTGGGTGAGGATGACTTTTTTTCCATAGAAAAGTTCATGCATCTCTACAGCCCGAGAACCAGGAAAAATTTGACACATCTGCCCTCTTGAGTGGCTGTGGGTGGAAGGCATCAGTCACTGCAGATAGCAGATGAATTATGATTTCCAAAGGAAGTGCATGTGAAGGTCACAGAGCAAAATCAGGCACAGAGAGAAAAATGAAGAGGATCCAACATTTCCTTCCTTAGCTTATTCCCCCTTCTCTAATACAGGAGCTGTTTTTAGTTATGCCAGTAAATCCCTGAGACCAAAACTTTGGAAAATAAACACTGCTTTTTGGGAAATTTCCATGACAATCATTCCTTTGGTTTCCCCATGCTGTTGGCCATGGTTTGAAGTGACATCCCTCCTGGTGCTATTGGTGTGTCCCTTCCCTTCTACAACTTAGTTCTGATTGCAATGCCACATCAAGAAAACCCAAAGACCAGCAGCTTCCGTGAAAATATTCCCACTGACTTCAAAGGACTTGGGATCCAGCCTCACACAGTGGTCAAACACTAGACTTACTGGGGCAACCAAAGCAACCATTACACACAGCTGCAGCTGTAGGCACACATAGAGATAGCAGAGACACATGCATTTGGGCTCAGATTGCTCTGAACCACACAATGGAGCTCTTTTTGAATGTGAAGGTTTTACTCCCTCACAGCATCCCATTATGTGAACCTATTCTATGAGGACCTGTTTACCAAATGGTTTACGCCAAGCTCAAACTGGAATAAATAACAAACAAGAGCCTCCTTACCTCTAGAAGCAATTGAAAACTCTCCGCTCACTTTTGTTGCTATGCATCCATCAGCTGAGGACGAGATCCAAACAGCAAAACACAGTATTAGTGAGTTTCTGATACACTGGTGATCCTGGGCACCAGCAAACAAGAGTTACCTGTATGGGTACATGCATTGTATGTTCAGGTACACGTATGCACAGAAATACACACATGCATACACTTACGTGTGTCTCAGGACACTTGAAATAATCTATTGTATGATTCTATACTATGTAAACACATGGTTTGTATTTTATTACCAAAATACAGGTCTACCAAAAGCAGTGATTGGGCCTTTCAGAGTATCTTTGTTATAATAGTTCCACGGGGGCATGTCTCAGAGAAGCTGGTGGAATGACAACCCAAAGCATTCTCAGCAAGTCAGAGGCTCAGATGCTGATGCTGCCCCTGTGCAAGCAGCACAGCAAACCCTGGAGCCACACCACTGTACACCAGGAAGGCTACCGTAGGATGCTACAAAAGCTGCCAACCCCCTTTTAAAGGTAATAAATAGTATGCATTTGTCACCTAATAACACAGTCAAGGAGCTTTGGTAAACCTGGAGATACATCCATTCTAGCTCTGTTATGGAAGAAGTGGCAGTAGATTCATAGTACATTTTGTACTCTGAGGAATTTGTCTTGTCATTTATTTATCTATTTGTCATTTATTTTGGC
Source organism: Florisuga fusca (assembly GCA_038090715.1). Taxonomy (NCBI): domain Eukaryota; kingdom Metazoa; phylum Chordata; class Aves; order Apodiformes; family Trochilidae; genus Florisuga; species Florisuga fusca. Next base: position 41,043,420 of record JAAWXA010000002.1, on the reverse strand, counting down.
AGAGCCAAAATGTGACAGATCCCTTTACTCATTTATTTATCTATTTATTTTCAGTATAGAAAGTTTTTTTCTTTGGGGGCACTGTAGCCACTGTCAAATATAAAAAGAAACAAATGTTAAACACCAGTCACTCTTTCACTCTGAAGCAAAACCATAGTATATCGAAATATCTGTCTGCCATACATCCATGCACTCAGGAATTTTATGCAGAGTTGTTCTCCTTGGGGGAAAATACAAGGCTGGGGTTTAAGTCTGCATGACAGTGAAATCTTTGTGAATGAGGTATGTGGATTGCATAATTGTACATTTTGAAATTTATGAAAAGACTGAAAAAAGAAGACAGTAAACATGGTGTGCAAAGATGAGGGTGTGTTAAATGTTTTAATGATTTTTTTAAAGCTGTGGTGCACTGTCTAATAACAGTGTCTAGTGTGCAGGTGCTGCCAGATATTACCAATAACGCTGAAAGGCAGTTTCTCTCTTCCTCTTTTGTGGTCGAAGGGGACAGTTTTGCTCATTTCTTTCCCATTAAGCTGAAATTTTCCATCCTGTCTGATGATATGTTTTGTTGGTTTTGCTTGTTTCTAGGTATCAACAAAATTCCTTCTGCTTCAAATTTGACATAGGAGAACTGAATAGAGCATTTCTCTTACTGGCTGGTAACAGCTCCTCATAGGGGTGATTTGTGTTTTAGGAAAGACAGAAGTTTATCTGCTGACAGATATCTCCCCTAATGTGTTTAAACTTTAATACAGAAAGATTGGTTTTAAATGCATCGTCAGGAAGAGGGTTTCAAAGAAATAGTTGGGGGAGGAGGGAATTTTAGTATGATTTTTAGATTCAGCTTATCTTCCCGGTCTATTCTCCCCAGGAGAGGTGGAAAACTGCATCCTGGGCATGAAGTCCAGACCAAGAGTCAGGAAATTTTTGTTCTATTCCCAGATGCCATGTGAACCTGGCAAAGTATTCATTCCCTGTCATGTGAACCTGGCAAAGTCAATTAACCTCCCTATTAATTATCTGTATGCAAAATGCAGACACTTTTTAAAACGAGTGACCGAGCCAAACTCCAGACACATTCATGGAAAGACAGCTGTGGACTACAAGATCAGCCCTATGAGTCTCACAGGTGTGCTGAGACATGATTCAATTATGTTTGCAAAGATATCAGAGGTTATCAAATGGAGGATGATCTGAGCAAGTAGAGAATTTTAGTATCAACTCTTAATGAAGGCACAACTATTAAACCTCTCCCCCTCCCTTTTCATTTCAAAGTAGCAATAAGAATGAGATTTAAAGTATTTATTGAGTGGACTTGGACTCTCTGTCTTAGAGCAGTGCCGGGGGCAGGCAGTAATTGTGCAGAAAGGCACTGATATCCTGTCTTATTGTTTAGGAATGGTACTTTTCCAATTTGCTTTGTTCGTTGGGTTGCTGCACCAGACTTGAGATTCACAGCTATATATACAGTGAGCTATATATAAGTACACACATATACATACACTCAAGAGACTGAGACACATTACCAGCACAGTGTAACACATCAGTAGAATAGAAAAAATAAATAAAAAATGTAGTTTAATATTTTTAATAAACAGAACCTGATCTCAAAGTCCCTTCAGAAGGTTTTATTCATGTGATTATTCAGATCTGCTGGGAATAGAGTGGATCATAAGCACTGCAGTTTGTGCTAGACCTGTACATTGAACTGTATAGTCATTGGGGTTTGAAGTTTTATATCATACTGTTATTTTTAACGTAAGAAAACAAACCAAGATTCTAGAAATTGTATTTAAATTTTCAGCCCCGAAAAGTTTTGTTACTTGATTGGCTGGGGGTAGAATATCCCAGTGTGCAGAGGTATTGCATTTGTACTATACACCTATGCAACCCATCTGCAGTCCTTGCACTGAGACTGAGGAATTTGGGGAGGTTTCCTGCACCTTGAAGAATTCCAGAGAATTTGGAAATACTCACCAAACTGTCCCCAGAAAATTGGATCTGCACCCCATGCACCACATCGTGGGGCAGAGGGTAGTGAATGAATTACAAGTCCCTGCACATGGTATAACATGTAATGTTTCCTTTTCCTGACATGCTTTAGGTTAATTTCTACAGTTAGGAGCTTGGTGTAGATATTTGTGATAAGACATTATATATATACATATACGTATATATATGTAAATAGAAAATCAGTCTCCCAGTATATAATTTAAATCAATGTTTTTTACCAATGTGTCTGGCAATAAAACTTGATATGAGAACAGCAACAGAAAATGGGTATGAAGAACTATAAACACATTCAATATATGAATGTGTTTCTGAAACTATAGTCCAAATCTTGCAGTTAAACTGTCACACAGAACACAGCAGGCCACATCCATTGTGTGATGACTTTTCTGAAATACAAACAATTTTATCATTTTCTATACTAACTTACCATGATTTTCCTTTCAAAATGAGCAAATGGAATTGCTACTTTTGGCCCTCAAAAGGCTGTTTAGGAGAAGCAGAACGTATCATACTCTATAAACAGGAAGAAAGTCAATCAATAATACTTTTCTGCTCTCCAGTTTGAGAGCCCTCAGATATGTGTTGTCAATTGGAGTTACAAATAGATGTTTCTGAGGGCAAAAAATCTGGCTTTAAAATGCATCCAAGAGGTCCAGATTCTGTTCTCAGTTATACCATAGGGAATCAGGAATTACTCCATTGACTATACATAGCATCAAGACATTGATGTAAATAGATTTTCTCCTAGTTTTCCTTAGTAAGGTGGATTGCAAATTTGGCTTCACCTCTCTTTATTCAAAGTTATATCTGAACCTTTCAGTGAAGAAAAAAAAAATATATTGCTTGTACAAATCTATTTGCAGTACAGCTCCGGGAGATGAATAAAACTATTAACTAGGTGGCAAATACTGGTTTTCCTTTCTGAGGAGAAATGGACACAAAATCTACAATATAACAGGGAGTCACCCAGCAAAGACTTTCCAAAGGGTAAAGAAAAGAAGAAAATCCATGAACTCTGGTGGCCACTGTCTTGGAGGGTGTGTTGTATGTTAAAATGGAATATTAGTTTTTTAGAATAAGCTTAGTGACCATGAGGCTTCTGATAGGTCTTTTAAGCAGCATTGCCAAGAAACCAGTTTGCCTCTTGTGAATATATAGCCTACAGTGCATGATATGGTAATCAGCACGGCATTCCATACCCTCTTTGACTGACCCTGCTATTGCAGTGGCCCACAAGACCTAAGTACCATGTTTGTTAGGCCCAAATGATAGAATTTAGGCTGTACTGGCTGCCTGGAAGGACTCGTCTATTTTTAAGACTTCAGAAAACCCCAGGCTGAGGATAGCCAAGCACTAATTCCCCAACTCTTTGCTCCTCACAAGAAGAACAGCCTAAGAACTTGGTGTGATGTGCCACAGCCCATTTATGATTTATGAGCAGATTTATGAGCCATTTGCTGAGGGTCAACTCATGGTTGAAAGTCATCATCCAATTGTGCCTTATCAATGAGAGCAAAAAAGAGCCCTTAATTGGTTTTGAGCTTAGACTCTAGAGCCAGGTACAACACTGAGGATGCAAAGAATATATCAATAGTATAACTTCAAGCAAGACTGAATAGTATAACTTTAAGCAAGACTGAAATAAGTCATACTCTGTGGCTTGATAGATATATTAGAGAAGATGAATCTTTTACTATTTCTTCCCACTTTTTTCTGTCTCAACAAATGCATGGCAAGAGAGAATCCATGTTGCTTAGCAACTCCTTAGGATGCAGAAAGAAATCAGTCCATACAATTCTGAATTAAAGCAGCGATGACCCACAGAAATGTTTCTAGAGAAAAACAAGAATAGCTATGTGTCCTGTCTTTTTTCTGAAGTCACATTATCTCCTGAGTCAAACTCTTTGAAATGAAGAATCATGGAGATAGGTCTTTCTGAGGTAGAAGAGGGGACCTAACTTATTGCAGGAGTCTGAAAAACAGAAGGATGAATGACAAGTTAGCCATTTTGGCACATGAATAATTTGTGAGGCAGTCATGATTTCAGTCATGAGACAGGATGGATTAATTCCTCCACTTGTTTGCACTGTCATCATTGCATCACTGCAATACATTGGTATTGCATCCATACCAGTTGAAACAACTGGTGTTGCACCAGTAACAACTGAAGACATAGCTTGCTTGAACATAAGCGTTCCCTCCATCCCTCAGAAGAACACTTGGACCTCAGCAGCTGAACTGAAGCATGGTACTCTTAATCTTATCCCATGACTGAGTGTACAAGTCACAGAGTCCTGTTTTTGGTCCTGGACGATTGGCTGAGCATTTTAAGAGTGTGTTAATTCTCCAAATGCAGCTGGCATTTAGGTGAAAAACAAGATGATCAGGATTTGTGAACATTCCCATCAATGCTAATGGGTTTCTGAGAGGTCAAAACCAGTGATAAATATGACTTCTCTGAAGTCTGAGAAAGATAAATTATGTTCCTTTACTCACAGTAGCATTTATCTACCCATTTATTTGTTTTATTCTTTGATCAGAACCGATCTGAATTTTCGGGAACAGAGGATTTGGTCAAAGTGGCAAAATAACAGAGGAAAACAAGTACATGAGGAAATAGTGTTGTTTTGTTACAATAACAAATAGCAAAGCACCCCTCTGACTTTGCAGTCACTCTCTGGAAATTGCAACATTCAAGGAATATGACAAACCAGTCTCATCATCACGTTGTAGACCAGCAGTTGCTTCCTGCTCAGTGAAAGAAACAGACAGGAGAAAGCTTTGTCTCTCTTGTTTCTTCTTCTCTTGGGGACATCATTAATTATCAATAAGATGACTGCTAATAAAGTAATTCTTGTGGCTCCAGTTGCATTACAGTATATTAATAACTCTTCTAGTTTTTTAAGTATTCCCCAGACAGTCCCAGTGTTGGGGCTGCTGAGTGTATATAACTCCCCTCAGCTCCAAGGAGTGTGCAGAGCAGCTGGCCAGGCCACCTTGGTTTGATCCTGATGGTTTCAGTGTTACAGCTGGGTTACAGGTGCAGACCCTGTGTACTTTGCATTGTCCTTTTGAAATTCACAAAAGAATCTGCAAAGGTGTGTGCGTGTAGACCAGATTCTGCCTAGGAAAAACTCCCTCTAACCACTGTTCAAAAATACCCTTGCCCCTGCCTTGCCTTTGGTGATGTAAGTAAGGAACACCCTGTATGGCTGATTGTCTCCTATGCATATGTCTATACTACTGAGTGTTTGTTCTCTTCATTCACAATTTTCTTACTTGTAACTTTTATTTATGTGAACTGTGAAAGATTACATCTTGCTAGATCTGACAATCAAATATAGGCTATATATGGTGTTAAACTGATACACGGTGTCCTACAGAATTATATGCAGACTATTTTACACTGTTTTATAGTGCATCTGTCATGCTTATATCACACATAGGGTTATGATACAGAGAGGGGTTACTTCTGCTATATGTGCATCCTATGCATGCAGCTATATATATGATGCAGAAATGTATTATGACATTAATAGAAATTTGATGTGATACAAACTTGAGATAAATAATTTCTTGTTGCAAACAATCATTTCCTGGGCCACACTGTTTTAATGTCCAGTAGGTGTTCTTGCCAAGGTGTAAGAACAGTACTCCAATAGTTGCCTTTAGATTCAGTTAGTCTTTCTCAGTGCTAACACTCCAGACTTGACAAGCCTCCCCCTCCAACTGCTCAGGAGTGAGCTTGCTTGCCTTTGGGAGCCCACCTTTTATTGGTCCCCCAATCCTGCTCACGCGCAGTTGGGGCCAGCCCTAACTGGGCACAGTAGGGCTTAACAGGAGCTCACGTCTTCCTCCTCCTAACTGGCAACACCTGATTGTCTTTTCACAATTACCTCTACAATTTCTTCTTCATATCTATCAGTATTAAGACATCTCTGCAAATGTAGCAGAAGAGAAGTGAGATATTTAGGTCTGTTTCCATGTTTGCAGACATTTGTAGGCCTGTAAATACACAAAGGTGCCTTTCCCATCAGTTCTCGAGACAGATCCACGAGGGACAGAATCGCTTAAAGGATCACAGGTGAAAAAGTCAAGCTTTTTCAGTAATTGTTTCTAGTTTTGCTAAAACCAATGATTTATTCTGTTCTGCTCTCCTGACTCTATTATATAAATAATACTGTCTCATTTTTGATGAAACAAACCTATAATGGAGGCATTCCAAACCAAGCGGTTTTGTCATATGACTTTAAGATTTTTCCCCCTTTTAGAGTTTTGAAGCAATTTGTTGTTCACAGTGACTGCAGTGTGTAAACTTCTTGCCCACGTGTTTTCATAGTAAGGCAATTCATCTTACAACTTTCTATGGCATTCAGCTTGCTGCCCTCCAGGTGACTCTCACTCTGCACATCAGGACAGAGGGGCTCTGCCAGCCAAACCTATGTGCTTTTGGGGAGCAGTAGGGGCCAGCCAAAGCATGAGGGCCTCTGGGCTATTCATTGCCATCAGCACATACAGTGTACCAGCAGTGTCATATGTGACATGTGCAAGGGAATTAGATGGAGGATGGATTGCTCTTGAGTCGCTTCACGTTGTTGGTGGCTTTGGAGATGACTCTAACTGGTGTATATAGAAACTAGTAGGGAACCCAGGGATAAAAAAGGACATCAGAGATTTACCTCTAAAATACTGAGAATGTGTGGTATAATCATACCCTGAAGAGTGCAAGAGATGCCTTGTAATCCAGCCTTCTGCTTGCATGGAGGCAATGGATCCAAGCAGTAGCAAACTGCCTGCAGTAGTGTGAAAGGGCAGTAAGATTCTGCTTGCATGACTTTCAGCAGTCTAAGTGAATCACAGAATAGAATAGGTTTGAGCTTGAAGGGACCTTTAAAGGTCATCTAGCCCAACCACCCTGCAGTGAACAGGGACCTCTTGAACTAGATGAGGTTGCTCAGAGCCCAGTCCAATCTTTTTCCATAATGCTTCCAGTGATGGGATGCCTTCTCTTGGCAACCTGTTCCAGATTTTCATTACTCTCATCACAAAAAATGCATTCCTTAAAGCTAGTCTGAATCAAAACCTCTTTAAAACCATTGTCCCTTGTCCTATCACAACTGCCTCTGCTAAAAAGTCTGTGTCCTTCTTTCTTATAAGCTTCCTTTAAGTATTGAAATGCTGCATTTTGGTCTTCCCAAAGTCTTCTCTTCTCCAGGCTGAAGAAACCCCAAGTCTCTCAGCCTTTCCTCATAGGAAAGGTGCTCCAGCCCTCTGATCAGTTGATGTACACTGCTTCTGTAGCCTCTCTTTATGACCAATGGAGGAAGAGGGAGGCATCCCCTGAGGTCAGTACATCTTGTTACTAGGCAAGTGATTAAAAGAATGGCAGGGTGGCTAAACTGTCCCCCAAAGTTGTCACCTTCCACTGCTGGCTATAGAAGGAGTTGGATGGCCTGGGCAGACTGATTACTCTGGGATTTTCCAAGTGGTGAATGGGGAGGTATTTCCTTCCCTGAAACTGTTTCAAATCTCCTCCAGGGCTCCATGGCTGAGGGAAAAACTGGCAGCTGGAGAAACATCAAGCCAGCTTCCATGTCTGTGCTCCCCCAGCTTTCCCTTCACAATTAGAGCAGGAGGGATAAGGAAAGGGGAGATCAGAGGCTGCAAATTGACCAGTGAATTATGTTAGTATTCCTTTCTTTGTGCTGAATTGAATGACGCTTAGTCCTTTAGTTATTTTGAAGGGGACACATCTGGTAGAGCTTCACATGGCCTCAATCTCTGTGGAAATTTGCCTGAGTAAGCACCTCAAGATTTAGCCAATAGAGAACACTCACTGCATAGCTCATTGACAGCCTAATCACTCTCCTCTGGGTCAAATTCAAGTGACTATTAAAATCAATGTATGGTATTTGCCAGGAATGGTGCTAAAGAGGTTGTAAGATGCATATGGAATGTGTCCTGGAAAAATGACATTGTGGTAACAGTATGACAAAGAGACGGAGCTGGCTTAGATGTGTCGTTACCCCTTGCTCCTATGAGACGTGAGGATTTCTGCACCAGGAAAGAGGCAACATGAAGGTTGTCAGCTAGAGGAATGATGAAAATATCTCACAGTCAAGTGACAAGAAGGCAGTAGAACATCAAATAGCTGAGGAGGACTATGCAGGTAACAGCTGGCTGACAGGGGAACTGTTTCGTCTGGCTGGAAACTGTCTCCAAGGATCATGGACCAACAATCTGCTTTCTGACCTTGAAAATGGAAATAATTTCAGAGGCAGCCTTCTGCCGTTTGTGGAAGTTTAACCACTTTTGTTTCTTTCAAATTAAATTGAATGCAAGTTGTGGTGACATCACAGAGGAAGGATCATTCCTCATTTATCACAGTGTTTTGGTATAAATGAGAGTCACTTAAAAAAACGTATGTTTTTAATGTGTGACTTTGCTTTGCTTAAAATATGATGAAAGGGGCTGTGGACAGAGGAGAGATTGTGAGGAACTGGGGGAGGGAGCATCCTCTGGGATCATCCAGTGCCTGATGGCTGGGGACATGCTGGGAGCCAGGAGGGAAGGGTGGGTTTCATGAGGAAAAGATTCAATTGCAGGAGAATAAGAGGACATCCTTTCTTTGCACTCTGCCCGTGCATGCAGACAGACTTGGTGCAAACGTAAGTGTCTGCCTACACGGCCTTCTTCAACCTCCCTTCCCCCTTACTAATGAATCCTAGGAAAGCAAACTTTTACCAGAATGAATCACTGTTTTCCCAAACAGTGAACTTTTCTGTGGCAAAGTCAACAAAGTCCTGTAGGAATTCTTGGACAATCTCCAGAGATATGCAAAAAAATACAGTAATTTTTTGTCTACCATGGCATGCTTTCAGGCTCCACAGAGGCTACTGGGAGCTGAGGGCAGTCTGTATCAGAGCAATTCAAAGATCCTCTACAGATTTTCTCAACATCACAGAGCTGGGTCATTTTAATTTACTGGCTTGTGTTTTATATTCTCATTTTAGAGCCAGCTATCACGGCAAGAAGGAGGGAAGGTGATTGAAACATCCAGTTTGGCTTATTAAACTGAACTGTACATCTCTCCTCCACTGATGGGGAGGTCACCTTGCAGGTACCAGAGGGTAGGAACAGGAACATACTGCTGACTAGCTGCTGGCTCAGCAGGTTTACACTCTAATTTTCCCCATGGTAATTTCCTTGGTTGCTATATCCAGATAGATTTGCAGATCCACCAGCTAGGTCCTGATTCTGGACCAGCTGCAATGCAGAGACTGAAACAGCTTTTGACACTTTTGTTCTGAAGTCTTAAAGAAGTTGAACACAAGGCACACAGTCGATACAATGACCTGGCTCCATTTGTTGATGAATGTCTTCACTGCAATCGCTGGTCACAAAAAACCTGTAAGCTTGGCTTATGTTAACATCAGGGAAGTAGATTAAGTGGTACAGGTAAATTAGATTTTACTTCCACTTGACCAGCTTATTTGTCAAGGAGGACTGAAGCTGACCATGCCTCTTTGTTTCTTTTCTGCTCCTATCCCACAGTCTGCACTTAGCTGTATTTCCAGGTCTAAATCCCTCTTTGTCTTGTGTGGATTTACCTGCTTCATTTTTTGTTGCACAGCACTGAAATCAGGATGATACCCCCAAAGCATCCTCATCTGGGGAGATTTACCTTGGCTATAAGGCACCTGAGGGTAGAAGGCGTTATGGGCTTGTGAGAAGACCCAGCACCAAGGAGCTAAGGGAAGAGGAGCTTTGGGACAGCTCCTGCAAGCAGGGAGCACCCACAGAACAGGTCCCTTCCCATGCTCACAGTGCAGTTAAGAGACAGTAAAAAAGACACAGCTTAGCTACATCGGCCACATCTGTGAACCAAGCAAAGCTGGAGGATGAGAGGGGAAATTAATGGTTGGAGACAATGGACCTGCTGCTTACTGTGAGAGCAGCACAAAGGCAGCTGCTGCCTGAGCCAGAGGACATCAGGGTCTCTGGTCCACCATACCCTGGCAGGTTTCCAGCAGACAAGGAGGGGAAGAAGCAGGGAGAGGATCACACTGCTGTGGGGAAGGAGGTGTATAAATAGTGCCTCTTTGGAAGACCAGGTGTGTCCGTCCAATTCGAGCCAAACATAACAGGAGGGAGCAAGAAGTGCACGTTCTTCTCCAGAACCAGTTCCTGAAATTCATTTCCTCCTGTGTGTTTCTGCTATTACGGCTGGGCGGATTTGGGAGGAAGGAAGGAAGAAAAGAAAGCAAAAATCTGTTTTATTCTTGGATCTTGCACCCCATAGCCTTTATTTGTTTACTTTGTACCTGCTCACTTGTGCATTGTTTGTCCTGTGCATATATTATGGCCAAGCCACTCTAAGCCCTTGCTCTTGCCAAAGGGGGAGTTTTGCTCTGCTGTTCCCCACTCCTCTTCCTCACTGTGTATTGCTGCTGCCAGGTGCATGAGCTCCTCCATCCCCCCAGTATCAGGATCATTAGACCTTTCACCAAATGGATTCAGCTCACTTACTTAGCAGAAGCCTTCTTTTGCTGGGTTAGTGAATTGAACTGGTAAAGAGCTAGTTTAGACAGGCCGGGCAAAGACGGTGAGAGAGTCGATGCTTGCACCAAGAAGAGGGGAAAGCATTGGAAGACACAGACTTTTCTTCTTTGGCTTTGGTGACCTCCTTTACTGGTTCCCACTCTTGTGTGTAATTTAATCACTTCCTGATATCTCAGCAGATTGTTCTTTTCCGTGCTCCCAGAAGGCACCTCCACTTCAAACATTACTCCTCCAGCATGGAATAGAGATTCAGCTCTCATGTGCTTCTAGTTTTTCACTGCAAAGCTGGCCTCAAACTGAACTCTCTGACAGTGTATCTGGCCAGCTCTGTGGTCACGTTTATGATCATTCCGTCTGCCAGCATTTCTTCACAGCATGCTAGGCTGTTACGATGAATCCCTTGCAAAACAAGGATGTGACAACAGGAAATTTCCATTGTCATCCTGGAGGCAGACCCAGATATCACAGGTGCTCTGTCTGACCCCCTGGTCCTTCAGCATGAAGCCAGTTCTGGTATTTGCTCCTTCCTGGGGAAACATGGACCTTGACAGAGAGCCTCTGAGCTCAGCAGCCTGGTGGGGAGCATTGTTTGGCTCACAGTGCCCAGGCAGCAGGTTTCTTGAGAGCACGGAGCAGATGAGCCACCTTGCTCCTGCCATCATTTCTCCATGGATTCAGGGGATGTGTATCTGTGACCACTGGGGACAAGATGGGTGGGATGGAGGGGTGTGTTGCCAGTGGGGTTGAGGAGGGAAATGTCTATCCCAGTCTTTGTGACTTTGCTGCCCAGCCTGTGCATTGCAACCACCTTCCCTGCCATGAGATACCCCAGTACCTGCCATGCCCCAGAGATCCCTGACATTGCCCCACTGCATAGAGGAACACAAGTCCAGATCTACATTCCCCTGACCGTGTGGCTAGGGCCAACCATTCCCAGCTGCCAGTCATCAGGTGTGTCTGAGAATGGTCTCCATCACCCCATGTGCCTCTGCCTTTGGGTAATGGGGGTCACCCATGATGGTCAGTGGCCTGCTGCCTCACCAGCAAAAGGCACTGTTGCTAACTCACTGCCACTTGATCTGTTCTTCTTCCTCTGCTCTCTCTTTCCTCCAACTTCCCCAAATGGGAAAAACATTGAAAAACGGGCGACGCAGAAGGAGGCCACGCAGCCCTGGGAACGTGGTGTCAGGCAGAACAAAACCATCACCTGAGGAGGTGCTTCCGAAAGGCTTTGAAAGAAACTGGAGCACATACATTCCTTTTCCCCCCCTGTTTTTGTCACGTCTCTGTAACACGATGGACATTTTGCTGGCTGCTCGGCAGGGCTGACAGCATGTTGTCAGGACGGGGCTGTGTCCTAAATAGAAACTCTGCAGGTTTGGAAAGTTCCCTTCCTCTAATTGGAACTGACTTACGGAGGTGAAGAAAAGCTGCAAAATTGTTTTAAGCTATGAGCAATTATAACAACCCTTACAGTGCCAGTGACACTAAGAGGATTTGTACTGGATTATACCTAACGTTAACATGATCTAATGCTGCTCGAATATCGCAGCCCGCAGCAGGCCCAGCTCTCGGAGTCGGGTTCCTTGTTCTTCAAAGTCATCTGGGGTGTGGGGAAAGAAGGGAATGAAGCCATGCGGGGAGAGTTTTGCTGCAATGCCATGTCTCGTTTGAACGTGGCAAACAGGCAGTGTTAAAGTAACAGCAGAAGGCAAAGCAGATTTTAAGGAGGGACAGACAGCCTCCTGCTCTTTGGCAGACACCCTGATGGGGAGAGAGGATGGGCAGAGGCCTCACAGTGAGGTGACATGATGGATGGTGCCACACCAACCACTGTGCCAGGGCACCCCAGGTGACCAAACTGTGCATCCCCCCTCCCTCCTCCAGGCTGCACGGCATGGTCTGAGGCAGGTTTAGGCAGTGTTTTAAAGTCATCCTTTCTTTCATTACAGCACAGGGAGACTTCAGCTGGTGGGGGCAGAAGGAAAAGGCAATTGGGGGGTGTCTTCATATGCAGAGATTTCAGGCAAGCAAAGCTCTGGCAGAGCAGGCTGAATGGAGGCAGTGATTGTGAGAAGCATGGTGTACAGGGAAGGAAGGAAGGAAGGAAGGAAGGGAGGAAGGGAGGAAGGGAGGAAGGAAGGACGAACGGACGGACGGAAAGATACTTGGGGCCTTGAAGAATACTTGTTTCGCTACTGACTTATTATTGAGGCTTGAGGTTTAACCTGTCTGTAGATCAGTTCTTCAACAAGTGGAATTAAAGCCATGGCATCTTGCTTGATGGTAAGGGATGAAAAGAAACCTGCACTGGTGTGAGGCACACAGGGGAGGGCAAAGATGGAAGGTGGGTAGAAAGGAAAGGAAGTCACTGAGTGAAAAGAGACACATAGTGGCCTTGAAGGTTTTCCTTCTCATCTTGGATTTTGCTAATGAAATCAGCAGAGCCAACAAAAGGTCCTTGGAAACTTAAAATTCAGATATGACTGAAGGTCACAGAGTACAGATTGTGCTTGGGAACTACCCAAGATTTGGCCTCAGAGCAGCACCTGATTGAATGGAAGCAAATTTTTTTCTCAGCCTAAACCTAGTGAATGATGGAGGGATTAATGGGGGTGAAAATGGCTTTATACTGAAAATGGGAAGCCCCTCCCTGCTAGTGCTAGTGAGCTCTGCAGTGCTGAGCTCTGCAGCAGAGATGAGGAATGAGGCCAGGAGGCCTAAATTACATTGCTGTATATACTGCCTTTGAATTTGGCCCTGCCAGTAGGCTAGGTCAGCCATGCTTCTGATGGTAGCATAATTTGACTGATGAGTTGAAGAATTTCATTTCAGGCCTGTGGGAGATTTAATACCACTAATATATTATATTTATTTTGCAGAGAAATGTCAAATGGAAGTATACCTATGCAATGCTCAACTGCAATCCACCCCACTGAAATCCATCCTAGTAAGTAAGTAAATTCAAACCCCAAAATAGGATACAGCAAATATCAGACAGTTAACACCAGGGAGTGTAGCTCACATTGTTTGTTGCCTCCCCATTCTCCTACAGCCCATCTTATTACAAGTCCCATGCACCGTATCAATCCCAATTAAGCACTGAAAATTTAAGCCTAGTGTTGTTCTGCCAAGCTGTCAAAAACTTTGAGCTAAAATAAGTACCCACAGGAAGATGAATTTATCTTAAAAAAAATATATTACAGAGAAGAAGATGCAGCATAAACCAGAATGGAGGTTGGAGATTCAAGCCTTTAAGCCCTCTGGTTGTGATGGATAGCAATAATTTTTTTAATAGGAACTGAGGTCTCCCATGATCAGGTGTTTCTAGAAGCAAATATTGTTGGGGGGATACTGTGATGCCATGAAAGCCAGTGATATTTTAAGCATATGTTAAAACGAAATACTGCAGCTGGCAGAAGAATAAAGTTATATTACATGGAAAAGGTTAACAAAGAATTGAAGACTTAACAAAGAAGCGTACAATTTTCACAACTTAAGAAAGGAAAACCAGGCTGTAATATTTTGGCCAAAAGAGGCAAACGATTTATTCTGGTTCCCAAAAGTGTTGTGAGAGTTGAGCTCGGTGCTTCATGCTTTCATTCAGGTCAGTGATTAACCTCCCAGCTAGGATTTCGTCTTCTGCAATGCAGCCTAGGCCCCTCAGGAAGCAGGAGGAGGACCACTATGGAGAGGAGACAAAAAAGGGAGAGGAGTCATAGGGCTGAGGAATAGAGTGGGAGATTAAAACTGTTGGAAAACGTGTCGCAAGCTCCCCAGAGCTGGGATGAGTTTGACCCACTGTTAAGTTTCTCAGAACTAGTGCTAATATCCTGGGTTTGCAGTATTAGGCAGCAATTATCACCTATAAAATAGGTGCTAATGTAGATTTTCACATTCAGAGGGCCAGCTGCTAAGCTGGTAGAAATGGGTGTTCCTCTGTGGACTCCACTACAGCTACACTGGTTGATGCCAGATAAAAATGTTTCCCAGAAATTTTAACACTCTGATTAATCTTAGAATCAAAATAAAGAGACAGAAGTGTGCACATTGATCCCTTCACTTTAACAGGAAAATTAAAGTTGGAGATATCAAGTTCTACCTGATGAATGATTGAGCTGTGAGAGGCCAGAAGCATGCAGCATTACACACTGGTCATTTTATAATAATTGCAAGGGAAGTATTTCTGTAAAGGAACTAATAGAAAATTATGGTGACCTGGCAGAATATAGAAGCTAGTTTGCAGCCTGTGCTCTTCCATCTTGGCAGGATACTGTTTTCCTTCATTCTGTAAAATACTCGAATAGGTACGGAGCAGCTATTTAAAATGAGATCCTAAAGAGAAGATCTACTAACATCTAAGGGGAAAAAAAATACTAATTTGTGATTTTCAAGTGTCATGGACTTTTTGTATAGTTACACACAGCTGCCAGGTCAAAGTGCCACCTTCCTGCAAGTGTAGTACCGCATACATTTCATACATTTCCTCAGTAACGCACCGGCTGTTAGTTGAACCTCATAGCAAAGAATCAATAAAGTCAAGGCAATTTCCTTTACATGCCATCTGTAAGAGATTATGGAGGGGAGGTGGGAGAAGGGTTTTTCCTTAGTGGCTAACGCTTTACTAAAGTTCAAATGAGGCAATATATAGTAAAATAAATTCAATCTGTATTTTTCTCTTCTTTCAATTTTAGTGGGGACGAAATGAAATAGAACTGTGTTGATTCTATCCGGTTCAATGTATCTTCCCTTTCTAATAACCAAGGTCATTTTTACATTCATGGAAAAAGAAGCCTGATATAAAATGCTCACCCAGACTGTACAAACACATATTAATACTTTTTCAAAAGCCAGGTAGATGACTGATATATTATGTAATTCATTTCATGCAACACTGCTGAATGTTTTTTATAGATAGTCTTTAACCTTGCCAATTTTGCTCTGAGATAATCACTTCTTTGAGGATAAAATCTCACATTTAACATTAGAAGAAAAATCAACCCCCATCTGCCAAGTTCTGCAGTATACAACAAATAACAGGGAAGTTGCTTAGCCAGAAAGATAACGATTAGAGCAATTTTCACTGCTGACTCTGTTATTAGCCAATGGTTGTTATAATATTAATCAGAAATACAGTTATAAGTGCTTAGACTACATTTTGATAGAGCCAGAGAGCAATGACAAAGTGCTTAGATATATTACACCAATGCATTTCTGCCCTGACGAATGGAAGTGGAGAATAAATTCACAGGAATCTGCTGTATTTAACACGAAAGCTCTTCTCAGAATGCAGGCTCTTTGCTTGTGGTTCTCTGGAGTTTATAATCAGGAATATTAAAGCAGCACTGGCTTCTCATGGAAAGGATGCAAACCCTGGAAGACACCTCTGAAATACCCAAGGGAAGGACATCAATGGCCAAAGTCTGTGGGATCAACACAGTGCCCATTTGCTCTGTGAGCCCTGATGCTTCCCTGGAGACTACCTTTGAGAGAGGAACAGCACAGAAGGTCAATCCAAAGTGAAATTTTAGCTGGAGGAGGAAAAAAATTATAAGCCCAGATTCACGCTATTGTGCTGTAGGGATGTAGCTGAGGTGGCTGAGTTTGGAGTCATGTCAGCCCTTGGTTCCCCTTATAGCCAAGACTGAGAGAGATAGACATCTCCTGAGGGCAACTCCTGAGGCCCACCTGTGATAACCCTTGGGAGAGCCTGTGTTTCACCTCAGCTTCTGGAAACCAGGCGCCTGATGTGCCATGAGTTGAATTCTGGCCTTGACGTGTGAGAATGGGACAAACTGGCTCTGGCTGAGAGCTTCCAGCCAGGAAAGCACCAAACATAAATAAAATGCTCACCTCATTTTCTGACATGAAATATTTCATTAACTTTTAAACATATTTTGCTATTGCTTCCACCCTCCCCTTTCAGGCACACATTTGGGACCATTACTGGAAGCACTATTCACTAAGACCCAGCCATTTCCAATTCAATCAGAAGCAAGCAGTAAAGGGGCTCCTGCAAGAGTCCTGGAGGAGCCTGTTTCTTCTATAAGTCATCTTCTTAGATTTTGCAGGCTACAAGAGATTCTTGAAAACACCCAGCCATGACCAGACTCAAGGGTCTTGAGCTAACCCAATTGTTCACCTAAGAGTTTTCACTACCAGGATAGCAGACTTGGCCCAGAGGTGACCAGATACAATGGAGGAGCATAGAACTATTGTACACACATTAAAGTCTGCTTTAAAGAGACCTGTTTTAGGGACATAATATACAGCATAAGGCTCTGGAGAGGCTTTATGCATGGGGGCAAGTTGTCAATAGATAGTAGAAGGAATATTCAGATAATAATGTGGGGACTACTCATGTTGGGTTTTATTCATTTAAGCCTCTCCCTTTTTGAAACTCCATCTCACATCCACCCAGAAGTAGCAACTAACTCTCAAAAATACATTGCAAATAAAAGCCCTTGAAAGACAAGCCTTGTCTTAAGACATCAATTTAAGGTATCTGTAAGATCTCGGGCAAAATTTCTTTGTCTAGGGAAGATGTTTTGTTTAGGAAATCTATCTCTGTTTTTTTATTCTTATCTGTTTGACACAGGTTTCACCAACCACAAAAATTTTAAGAGCTCTTACCTCTTCAAAGTGTGCTTCATTTTGCCACTACATAAATCAGAAGTGTAGACTATTAAGTTTACCAACCCAAACAGCAAAGATCCGAGTTCCTCTGGAACTACTCATGTGGAGTAAATAATTAGACCTTGAACTGATGAAAGCACTTTACAGCAGGCTTATTTTTAACTCCATGAGTGAAGCCATTGAATTCAAAGAGATTGTTTGGATGTTTAAGTTGAGTGCATATTTAAGTGCACTGCTTCTCAGAGTGTCCTGATCCTTAAACTGTGCCACTGATTCCAGCATAGCCACTGGCACAAGGTGATATCAGGGGTCTGTGGGCAACAGGACTGCAGCCATGGCTTGTTGAAATCATGGGAAGTTATTTTTTACTACTTGGACTCCAGGACCCTCTCCAGAGCCACAGAGGCTGTGGTTTGATTTTGTTTTGGTAGGTTTGAGGCTTTGCTGGAGTTTCTTCCTTTCTAATTTGGGGTCTGGACTAGATGACCTTTAGAGGTCCCTTCCAACCCACATGATTCTATGATAATTTATGTTAATCCATACCCTCCCCATTCCAGGGAAATACTACCTCAGCCACATGAAATGGAGAATACTCATCCTACACTCTGCCCCCCATAAGACACCCAGAAAACATGACCAAGGAACAATAAGCAAATAAATGACCAGGATCTGCAATTCTCCACTCATGCCTAACCTTGAAAAGAGGCTAATTAAGACCCAACCACACACTCCTCACCAAGTAAAGATTACTTATCAGCTTAATTTGATACTTTTACAGAAAGCTGACATAGGTTTTCCTCCTGTCTTCCTGCCCCTTCCTGCACTCTAGTTTAAATAGGGCTGAAGTGGTACACAGGACTTCTGCTCTTCCTTGTTTCTGGGCTGGGTTTCATCTAATGTGGGAAAGAATTGGTGCAATAGGACTCAAGGACCTGATCTTGCCAAGAGGAGCTTGCTTTTCCTCAGAACAGACCCATATGCCTATTTCTTCCTAACAGATGTACTACCAGGAAAACAGATTGGTGAAATGGAGCTTGTTCCTTAAAGGTGAACGGAAATGCTTTTCTACCCTGTGTAAAAAAACAAAGTCTGCTTCTTTGAACCACAGACTTTGTAGGGGGCATACTTGATGCAGTCATCCCTCAGAAACGTGATAGCAAGATGAGAAAGAGATTTATGGGCACAATTTTTCAGAACTTCAGTAGCTCAGAATTATTGAGTTTCCCCATTCAGGGCAGTGTGAGAGGCCACCCTAAGTCTGATGCAATTTAAACCACTCCATAGATCATGCTGGACATCCTCTTATATGTATCATTACAGCCTTACTGAACCTGATAGATGGTATCTGGGGAGGAGGATGAGATGTACTCAATTACATGTGCTATGAGCTTGTTCCCTTCCACTGCACCATATCTGATGCAGATCAGTGTAGCTCCAGTGCAGTTAATGGGTTTTGTGCTAGTTTTCACCATTTGAGGATCTGGGGCATCAAGCTGATTGTGGCAACTCAGAAGGTTTAATCTTTTGTTTTTAACAATGCCTATGAGGTTTAGTGGGGGTTAGAGTGTAGCGAAAGAACAAGCTGTAATGGTTTTAAGCTGGAAGAGGGTAGATTTACATTAGACATTGGCAAGAAACTCTTTAGTGGAGGGATGGTGAGACATTGGAACAGGTTGCCCAGGGGGGCTGTGGCTGCCCCAAGCCTGGAAGTGTTCAAGGCCAGGCTGGATGTGGCTTTGAGCATCCTGGTCTAGTGGGAGGTGTCCCTGCCAATGCAGAGTGGCTGGATCTAGATGATCTTTAAGGTTCTTTACAACTGAAACCATTCTATGATTCTATGGTTTAATACTCTGCTTTGTCTGTGTATGGCTAGAAGCAAGTCCCCTGTGACTCAGACTCCTCTTCTTGCATGAGGTCAAGTCCACAGCCCCACTTCCTAGCCTATATTCTGGCTGGAGTTTGCTCCCTGTCCTCAGGCACGAACATCTGGGAAACCCACAACAGATCAGTGCTAAATCCTGAAAATCAGGCTGCATGGGAGGCTATGATAGAGCTACATCACTCAATAGTGGACACTATGTCAGTACTGAAAATTATCACAAACGGGCAGAAGTGGTATCAGGCTCAGGCTGGTCTAAGCATATGTGTCAGAGAGAGACAAGCTTTTTTCTGTTTCTTATTACACTTGTGTACTAACACAGTAGATACAGGTACATTTTCCAAAGCCAAACCCAACATGGACCCAAATAAGGTGCACACCATTGCTCCTTCCACACCACTTTTCTTCTGCTCCTTTTGTTTCTGAGGCCCTAGTTTCAAATGTGATAAAACCTTTTAAAGATTTTTGGAGTCCTAATTTTAAAACCATTTTCCAGTCTGTGGCTTACAGGAGATGCATTCACTGTGATCAGGTACTTTTCAGCAAGCCACAGTTTCTCATAGCTGTATAAATAACTACTTTTGGCAATATACCCGTGATTGATCATCACCTCCATTTGTGTATTTATGACTGTGACAGTTACAAAGCTTGCACAAGAATATACATGTTCAAGAAGTGATGTTTACATTCATTTCAGCAATCATAGTTATATATAGCTGTGTATTTGAAAGTCCTAAATAAACAGGATCACATAAGAAGTAAAATGCAACAAAAATTTAAAGTAGAACCAAATGCAACATCTGAAGACTTAGCCCTTAACAAATACCTGGCATATTTTGTACATCTGATAAGCCTGTATACCTTTTAAAGGCATCTATTTTAGTATAGGTATATAAACCAAAGATAAATATATGTATAATTATTGTATATAAAAATACATAATGACACATATGAAAACACACGCCTGTCTGTACACACACGAGCAAGCATATGCATGTACCAGAGCATGCATGTCCACACATTTGGTACCATGATACTTTTGAATCCTTGCCTCTGTAAGATCTGTGTTGCAATGACATTTGGGAGCTTAAAATAACATAGCTGCCATGCTAGTGCATGCCAGAGGAGCTGCTAGTACTGCAACACAGAAAAGGGAGCTGTGAGAGCAGCAAGGAAACCCCATGGGCTGTGCTGAAGGATGAGGGAGTAGAGAAAGTCTTTTGGTGTACTTTGCCATTCACTGTGTGATGTGCAGGAGTGCTGAGGGGACCTGGTGACACGGTGAGAGGCCATATCTTTAGTTGCATGCACACACATGCAGTCAAAATGAGGAGAATCTGATAATATGAGTAGTGCACATGCTTGAAATGCAGGTGGGACAAATAGCCTGCACACTGCTTGCTCACCACAGGTTTCCCAAAGGAGCAAAGGGATGGAGGTGTTCAGGGAGCTGGGCAAGGGGACCCTCAGGCATTTAGGTCCTGTGGAGGGGGCTGCTTTTTGGCAGAGAGGAGTTCACTCTGGTGAAGCTGGAAGTAGGGTTTATAAGGTGCAGCAAGGAGAAGGGAGATGGCTGATGTGGCATTTTGTTTTGTTCCCCGTTCTCTGTTTTGTTTCTAAACAGGGAGGCAGAAGGAGTTCGCTAAAGATGGAACTCAATGTCAAAGTGACTCTGGGTGTGTGAGCTATCTCTGGGTCTGGGTCTGCATTCGGTGGCCAGGACCACATTCAGAAATCATTCCATTAACCCCAGCAAAAGTTGCAGGTCTTCAACTCTCAGCCACCTTGAGGGAAGCACAAGCCCCACTGAAGCTGGGGCAAGTCTGTGGTGGCCCCTGCAGAGGAAAGGCAGCCCTCCTGCCTTCTCCCACTGGGCTTCCCTTGCCTTGCTCCTGCACTCCACAGCGTGTAGCACCTGCACACAGCTCCCTGCCTGGCTTCTGCTGAGTTCCTGCTGCTGCCTCCTGCCCTGAGGACTGCTGGCACAGCAGAGCAAAGCACAGTATGGCACGGCACGGAACAGTACAGCATGGCACGGCACCAGGCAATGGATGCTGCTCCTTGCAGAGCTTCCTGCCCCACTCCCTTCCCTCTTCTCCTGCCAGCATTTGCAGGCAGCACCTCCCTTCCTGAGTGCAAAGGAAAACTATTTTTGCAGCAGTACTTAGCTGGACCTGCTACAAATATTCCCAGGGACTCTAAGATTTTCCTTGGCTGTTCTCTGATAATCTGAAAGAGGTGTTTCAGCGGTTACCCCTTGATGCCAGGGACCTCATGCAGGCAGTGGTGGAGACCGTTCCCCTTGCACACCCTCACTAGCATGGCTGCAGGTGCCGATCCTCAGCCACAAACACAGTCTGTGGTATCCCCCCAGACACTCTGCCTTTCCCCCAGCTTGGTTGCTCACACTGCCTGGGAACCAAACCCTCGGGCCCATGGTCCTCGTTCCTGTCCCCACAGCTGTGGTGTGTATCGTTTCTGTATAAATGTCCCAGATGTGAGTCAAGGATGAGTTGGATCCCAGATTTATCTGAAAGCCAGATTTACAGCACTTACTCTGGATGTTGCTTTTTCAGTGGTGTCCAGCAGCTCCACTGGTATCAAGTTCTGGTGTGAAAACATAGCTGCCAATGGTTATTCTAATGCTGAACTAGGGGCTGAGTTGGGCTGAAAAACCAGACCCAGTTAAGAGCCATCGAATGGCATGAAAATATAACTTACAAGTGAGGCTGCATATTCTAGACCCAATTCCTTTCACCCGATTCAAGCAAGAAGGCCCATTAAAATGAAAAATACCTGGCTGTGCGTGCACATGCATTTTCCTTTTTTGATCAACTACCTCTTCGCTGATAGGCCTAGTAGAGTGTTTGAAATCCCTATAAATGTTAGATGTCCATGATAAAAGACAGTGCCCTTATTTGGCCCGTGTCCATTTTCCATGTTTATTTGCTTATTTATTTCAGTTAAGTGCAACACGCCAGTTGATGTGCAACACCCGTGTGCTGCGATACGGCTCCGAGTTGCCTTGGCAACGGGTGGAAAGGGTTTTGAAGAGCCAGAGAGGCCCATGCTAATGAAAACAAGCATCCAGGGGGCCTTTCCTCCAGGTGGGCGAGAAGAGGCTCCCTGCTGGGCTTCCTCACCCAGCCTGCTTTCAAATAATCTGGCGCTTTAAACAAGAACTACTAAAAACAACAACAAAAAAGCCCACCACTCAGCCCCCTCTGCTTTTTATTTTTCCATGCTAAAACGCAACTACTGATTAAAAGTTCTGAGGCAGTTCTTTGAAGCCTTTCATTAATAGGTTTCCTTTATGAATCCAAATTAGACGGTCAACGCATTTTCCTTCAAATAGACAAAAAAAAAAAAAAAAAAAAAGAAAGAACTGTTATGGAAATGGTTGTTGTTCTTGTTGCTGCTGCTGGCTTTTACAAGTTTAATCTTCTACATGTGCATCCATGCCAGATGGCACTGCCTGTAAGATAGGAGATAATCTTTGCACACCATCTTCACCTGGTTGATGCTGGTCCCAAGGCAGATGCACGCTGTGCATCTCATTTGGACATGGTGGAAACCATGGGTTTTTGTCATGGGTTCTGTGGGATGGGGCTGACCCTAACTGTGGGCTCAGCACCCACAGTTCCCACAAAAAGTCTCACATTAGGCTGGGGAGAAGGTGAACTATTTACAAAGGTATTGTAGGAGTGAAGCTGTGATAAGGAAAGTATGAGCAGATCTTCCCACTTGAGGAATTGGGTCTTCTGGCAAGACAACTGTGCACCCAAGCTCGGGAAATTCAGTTGTCAGTATCTGACCCTATTCAATTACCTCTTTTGGAAACATGAGGCAAAGGGTAATGAATGACACTAGGAGCTGTGCAGTACAGCCACCAGCTTTAGTGAGATTTGTGTGTGTCCCTCTTCCCTTAGGGCTGTCCAGCAACTACTGGCTACTTCCAAGGGACAAACTGCTGACTAGCTCAATAAGGGCATGCCCATGAGATTTGCAAAAATACAGGTATCTAAATATGGGGATAACATGAAAGGGGAAACATTCATGAATGTCCTGAATAGAACCTGTATGTTGCTTTAGGCTGATGATAATATACAAGGGAGAGAAGGACTTCTGGCCATCAAGACCAGCAGAAGGACACTGTATGATACTCTGGGATGATAGATTTCTGTTCCTATTTCTGTTTCCATGTGAGCTTTTCTTGTGCAGAACAGAACATATTCATCTGTGGACAATGATAACCAATGCTTTTTAATGCACAGCTGGGCTCACAGTCCAAAGTCTGAATTTGTGGCAGAAAATTATAGGAAAGAAGTGGCAGCTGGGAGTGAAGCTGACCTCTGTAATGATAATACCAAAGCAAGAAAAATGGTGTCCTTGGCACACAGGTTGCAGTGACATGGCAGGCAGGTCCTCCAGGAGAAGGCTTCTTCCACCTCCTCAGAAGCAATGGGAGGTGACAGCCTGTTTGGTCTAGTGGAATGTCACAAGCTCTGAAGGAAATAAATTAAGATGACTGTCCCTTTCAAAAAATATGAAATCAACCTGTATCTGGTGAGGATGGGGACAAAATCTCAAGAGTCGATGGCATAGCTTGCAAAGCTAAAAAAAATATATGTTTTTTTTTGGTAGAACTCTTCATCGCTTGTAGGTGGCTCAGTGCCAGAAACTGATTCATGTTGGAAAAGCATTACAGAGACAAAGGCACTGCATAATACACCACCAGGCTTTTGGCCTGATAATACTCTCATGGAAGGAGTGCTTTACTCTGCTCTGAGCTGGGGTGAAGCTTATCCCCAAGAGCAGTGACGTACTGGTCAGTTTGTTAATCCAAGCAAAGGGGAGTGAAGCTGGAAATGTTTATAAGTGATTTCCCTCTGCTGAGGAAGGAGATAAGAATAACTATGACAACATTCCTAAAACATTTGTTGAATGTTTTATTGAAAAATGAAGCGTACAAAAAAAGAAGGCAGGGCCTGAATGGTGAGTGGGGGGTCTAGAGAAAACCATGCTCCTTGTAGCTGCCTTCCCAGGAAAAGCAGCATTGCAGCTAAAATGTCCATAAGTAGGGTGCCTGAAGTCCTTGGATCATCAAGATGCAGCAGGGCTTCTTTCTGGAAGGAGAACGTTCAAAACTCTGGAAAACAGACCTCTCTTTCAGGAACTGAAGAACCTGACGATCTTCGAAACATTAATTTATGTTTGAGATTAGTGGCAGCTGTGATTTCAGTGTCAGTAATATAGAGCCCAGAAAAAACTGTCTGAATTGGAACATTTCTGGAAATTTTTATAATCCCCACCTGAGCTGGCTCTAAAATAGGACAAGAAATAAATTCATCAAACCACGTGGGGTGCCTGAAAGAAAGCAGGGGAGGTTGACTGAAGTGACAGCAAGGACATCCGCAGTGTGTCGTATGTTTCATTCTGCAGGTGCCACTGCCATATCCCCGCAAACTTCTCCTGTCCTCAAGTGTGATCCCAGGAGCTATGATCCCATGTTCTGCAGCAGCATGAAGGTTTGCACTGCTCCAGCCAAGCACACAGCCCTCTTGCCAGGCTGGGGAATGAAGCCACAAGCTACTGCTGCTGCTCTTGCTGTTGGCAGGGTGTGGAGTAGGGCTGACCCATCTACTGCACTGCGAAATCTGTGTGAGACCCTGAATTGTTCCTGGCTTGGCTTATGCTCCAGGGCTGCCCGACAGTGAATAACCCCACACTGTGCAGGCTTGCTCCTGGGCTTAGGTGAACAGCCAAGACCTGTGTTTACTTTTTTTGGGTATGGCAAAGACATCTAATTGTACCCACAGTGTATTTCAGTACAGAACTATTCAACGCTTATGTTATAGGATCTGAAGCATGATTTGCTCCTTGTGGCTCCTAAAATCTGTGATATAGCCCTGCCAATGAAAACACAGAGCCTTGGCTATGCATGGAAACAGCCAGCTCAGCAAAAATGCTGGCCTGTTGTTGTATTTGCAATGAAGAAGCAGAAAAACATCCACTACCCACAGAAATGCTGCTCCATTTTGTTGTTGAAAGTGGCAATTTAAAATTAAAGGCAGCTGAATACCATGGGAAACATGGGAAGAATTTGTTTTATGTGGGAGCCTCTGTACATACATAACTTCATTGTAAGATTTCTATATCGATCACTGCAACCTGCCTGGGTCACCTTGCTCTAACCAGTTATGGGGATAATCTGACAGTTTAGTAGCATAATCATTTTATCTGCAGCACTCTGCACAAGTACTCATAAACCATTCACTACTATAAAACAGATGTTCTAATGCCCTTAGTCATTGCAGTAGACTATGTCCCTAGGTTGCACTGTCATGTAAAATAGAGAGAAAGGACATGAAGACCTGCATGTGCCTCATTTTACTCACTGTGGCAAAATCCTGAAATTATTGTCTTAACACTTTTGGGGGTTTTTTGGCTGTTCTGGTTTTGGGTTGGGTTTTGTTTTGTTTGTTTGTTTGTTTTCATGGAGAGCACCACAGAGTTAGTGACATGAAGATTTGCTAGTGAGAAAACCCTAGGTGTCTACTTCATGATATATAAATGTCAAGGTGTTTGATTTCTGTCACCTATGATGTGCTTCATCTATGTAGCTTAATGCTGATGTTATTGTACTTACAATAAGACTGGACGGGAACCCCATTTGATGCTAATGTTGAGAGGGTTGCTGGAAACATACTGGGTCAGATACATAAATTGGCAGTGCAAGTCTTTTAACTGGAGGAGAAATATCTTGTTCTAATGTCAAGATGTGTAGGAAAAGTCCAATATGTAGCTGTGTGAATGTACATATAAGAGCCCAGTGAAGAACTGGAAGTGCAATTTTGCCCTTCTTGTTAGAGACTCGCTCTTGAAGTACCCTTCTCCTAGAGAAGATCTTGGAGGCAGCCTCTGGCTGAATGAGGTCCATGGGTTCATACATTCGCCTTTACTATGATTTCTTTGTACCCATGTATCATCTGTTGAGAGCTACAGCCACTGTAGCTACATGGTATATCTATTTTATAGCACAGGCAGAGGCATGGCACAAACTTTACTTATTTAGACCTCACAGCACTGATTTGCATCAGGAAAATTTGTGCAAACTACAGCTTGAATCTTATTCCCTTTCACATGGTTGGTTGTCCCTGCAGGAAGGAGCAAGCCTTGTGCTCAATAAATTTGGAGTGGAAGCTGGCCATTGCAGAACATGGAGGATAATGTGTGAAAGGGATATGGTTTTGTTCTTTCCAGGTCATTCCTCTCCCTCACAGCTGCCAGACACTTGTCTGTACTCTTCTGGCAGTGATATCAGCATTATCCAGCCCAAGATTTAAAAAAATCCTCAATGAGGCATTTCCTCAAATCAAAACCTAGACAGTAAATTGGATTAAATTATACAAATGGAAAGTTTGCTTCCCCTCAGTACTAAAGGGGTGCTATGTCCAGGTTTGAGCACTGGCGTTTAAGAAAGATGTGGAAAAAATTGAGTGAGAGGAGAGTCTTAATAATCAAAGGTCTTGAAAACATGACTTGTGAGGAAAGGCTGGAAAAAACACTGTACTCCACTGCTGTGGCAGCTAGAGGAAATGGGTTTAAATTGCAGCAAGGACAGTTTAGGCTAAATATTACAAAGCATTTTGTAATAGCAAGGCTGCTGTAAGTGCTGGAGTAGATTGGGCAGGTGGTGCGGCCCTTCACTGTGGAAGGTGTTTATGAGCATCTTGGACAAACATGCATCAGAAATGACACTGACATTGCTAACCCTGCCTTGAAGAAGGTAGACTGACTGCAAATGAATTTGACTGTTCAGCTGGGAAGGAGCTGAGTGATGTGTTAATAAAAAGGCTGTGATTTCAATATTTCACCAAGATGTAAGCTTTCAATGCGTGAGCTTGGTTGCACACATCGATTGCATACATCCAGGCTGGCCCGGGCTCAGGGTCTCAAAAAGGTCCTGCAAGCAATTTCCATGGCAGCAGAAAGCCATCCTGGTTCATGAAACACCTCTCTTCCTATTGAGGGAGAGCACAGACACTGGTGTTTTCCTGCCTGATATTTTCTTTGGCACGTCACGGTTTTTTTTCTGCAAGATAATTGTATACAACAGCTTGTGCTACAGTATGCAAGGCTCACTGTCCATGGAAAGTATCTTCATTTAAGCTAATAATGTGGAGCCTCCGTGTGAGCTAACACTCACTTTTAATTACTATTGGCCAATTCCCCCCTGTGCTTAAACAAGTCTAACCTGCTCTGCATCACAGGAGTCAGCAAGAGGGTAAGAGAACTCTTTGGGATGTCATTTGATGAATCAACCAAGGGACTGCCTTTCTGAGAATAACCCCAGGCAGCCTGAGATGGGATGGAGAGACCTTCTCCTTCCTCCCTCTCTTCTCATCCCTGAGGCCTGGGGAAGAAGAGCAACCAGGAAAAAAACAACCTTGCAAATAGCAACCATTTCTGCACCTTTTCCTGACATCCACCACCTTCAGAGATGCCTTCTCATATGACCTCTGGGGTCACCAGAGAATATGACACATAACATTTCTAGGATAGAGCAGGTATGAAAAATCCACAGGGACAAACTCTGCTAAATATATTTTGATTGTTTCCCCCATAAAGTCTATCTCAAGCACTGGGCAAACACCAAACGAGGGGATGGGTGAGAAGAGCAGAGTGACCCCAGATGTCCTGCACCCACTTCTTAGTCCGGTCACGCAGCCTGCATTTAAATTTTCTCCTCACCACCTCGCAGTGTAGCTATACTTAGCTCTCAGCCACAGCAGATCTCAGGTAGGCCACAGCAGCATTTAATTCAAAAGAAAGACTCTTTCCTGTACAGACCTGTGCTCAAAATATTGTCAGAGAAAGATGAAATAAATTACTCATTAGTTCCTGGTCACCATATTATAAGGAAATCAGTATGGCACCAGAAAGATTCAAAAAAGAATTGAGAAGGTTAATTTGAAAACTAAGACATGAAGCTTGTGAGGGTAAAAAGAACTGGTTATACAAAAAAAAAAAAAAAAAAAAAGAGACAGAAATGAATAATGAATTTTCTTAAAGGAATGCTCACTGAAGTCTGTAAAAAACCTAATGGCTAATTTCAGACATGGTTCATACTTTCTTTCATTCCATCACAGATAAGCACAAATGGAAATAAAGTAAAAAGAAATTGAGGGCAGTGTCAAGAAACACTTCCTTACACAAGCAGTAATTGGAGGGTGAGGTGACCTGTGAGGAAATGTCATGAGACAAAAACATTAGTGTAATTAAAAAAGCACTTAGATGTAATACGAGGAGAAAGGCTGAATGAACTTTGGCACACAATGCCTTTCCCAGCCCCTCACTCAGCCCACCACAACATGTGCTTGGACTCCGACAGTCAGGTTGGTTTGAACCACTCTAAGTCCTACCACAAAACCCAGGAAAGAGGAAACAATTCTTCTGAGCTGTGGCTTCCAATTGCACCGAAAATGTTGAACATCAATGTAATGGGACTGAGGTCAATCATTTCTCATCGTGGATGAGAAATGGATGGTTTTCTGAAATGCAAACCCTGAAATGGTTTTCTGAAATGCAAAGAGGACATCTCAGGCTGTCTTCCTGGAGAGAGGTTGATGTCAGACCCATTCATGACCCTGCCACTGATGGAGTGGAGTGGCTGGGGGAGAAGGGATGCAGCCACGCCACTCCTTACTGCTGAATCACTGCCGATGGGAAAACCATCAGCTGCAGGCACATACTAATAACATGTCTGTGCTCATCCTGATTCACACCAGCAGCGAGTTATGCTCTTCCCCCAAGCAAAGGGGACCTGCCCTGCAGCAAGGCACTGCACCCCCTGCCTGGGGGCTCAGGGAAAAGCAGGTGGGTGTACCTGCTGCCCTGCACACACACGCACATGTGCACACACATGGTGTGCAAAGAGCTTCTGGAAAGCACAGCCCAGCACCCAGCTGCTACCCTGAATATTGTCCCCAGCCCAAATCTGCCACCTTTGCTCCCACTGAAGCTATTACGTGTTGTGCTTCTCCAGCGCACAGCTGCTTCCTGGCAAGCCCTTCAAATCGCGAAGATTAAATCACACCAGTACGAAACCGAGGGAACATTTATCACTGGCAAAAGATGGCAGGGATTTTTCTAAATCAGAGATTTTCTTACAGTAGAACTTTTGTTACTGGAGCAGATCTATAATAATATCACTACTGTTTCAGTATTTTTATAACAGTGCTGCTGGGAAGAGCAGCTCTTTTAACACAAATGCTGTCATTTAGAATTGCTGCTATGGTAGAAATCTTAAATTAAGCACTGTCCTTTATACAAAATACAGCACCACCTGCTTGAACAGAGAGCTGATAAAACACTGTATTTTTTTTTTTTTTTTACAAGCATCACACTAAATTACCCAGCAATATAAAAGAAATGGAAGTACACAAAAGTCAGGGATTTTTTTCTGAAATGGCTTCATCCATATCTTTTCCCTACAAACACAATGTGCTGGGTGGGGGGCAGAGATAGACTGAACAGACTCTTTAGACAAAATACCTTCACAATGACCATTCTTAATGTCAGAACTACATGCAGAACCATAGTTCTGGTGTCCTTTCAGTTTAGATCCATAACATGTCTCCAGCTGCACAAAATGTCTGTGAACCACAGGTGTGGGAAAAGAACTTCCAGTACAGCTGTACAATGAAGTTCCCATACTGAAGCCAAAAGTTCATTTGCAATAGGGTTCATACCATTCCCTCTACTAAATAAATTTCTGGCTGGTATAACTAAATCAATTTGTTGTGGGTTTTGTTTTGTTTTGTTTTGGTTTAATGGGTGGTAGAGAAGTGTCACTGTTTTGGGATTAAACAGGGAATTGGAGAACATATCAATTTACCAGACTGGCTGGGGCATCCTGCTCCCAGGATGAAAGCCCCTTGGAAAGGCAGGGCAATTCCTGCCCAGCCCACACCTGGCTTTCTTTTCCACTGAAACCAGAGCACATGGGGGGCTGAGGAGGGCCCAAAACTCAGACTGATATACAGCAAGGCACCCAGGTGCTAGAGCAGAGCCCCAGACATGCTGATGGAGGCTGAAGCACAACACAGAGGCAATATCTAATCTGCTCATGTTCTCCATGTGTAATGTCCCACCCAGGCACTCCACACACTGCTGTCTGAGATCATCCTCTGCACACCAGGTCATGAGAGTAAAGGCTAGAAAAATGAAAATTACAATACCAAGTCTTGTGCCTGAGCAATTTTGAACCATTTTTTGAGGTCTTCTTGACACCTACAGGTTATTATAGAAAAGGAAACACATTGGTGACACATTCCCAAGCATTACACCATTACATATTATTTATTCTTCTGCATGTCAGATAATTGGAAAAGCATACTGATGACAGTAATTTCTTCCATGGAACAGTGTGAATTAGGCTTCCTGTGATGGGGTATATAAACCCTGACTTAGATTCAGAGAATTTTGGAGGAGGTGCTGACAATACACTCATTAATTTACAATTATATTCCTTCAGAGAGCCTCCTGGCACTTTCCAAATGCTCTTTAGAGCACATACCTCTTATATGAGATGAACATTATGACTATGACAGTAAAAAAAAAAACAAGAACAGAGAGGTTCAAGTAACTTGCCTGGAGCCCTGTAGGAAGGCTCTGTCAGAGGTTATCATAGAAATAAGTTTTGAGCTGTAACCATCTGTTTATGATGGCTTGAATTTTCAGAAGAATGCTCAGGATTTATTTATATTTGACAGCAGTATATTATTTTTGCTACACCAGGTATCTGCTGCTTGAGAGAGCTAGGATTTGGTAGTAACTAATGATTCTTTAGTTACTGGGAAACGTATGAGAGGTTGACATTAAGAGGTGGAAAAAGGAGTTGCCATTACAAATCATGCCCTGACCCAACCAAGTCTTTTAAAAATTTCAAAAGTTTTGCCTCTTTGGAGTCACTGAATTTTCCAGAAGACATAATGTACATGCATGCATCCCTGGAGGGTCCAGTTCCAATCTCTGTTTGAAGGTGTGCCTTGTAACGCCCCCGACTACTGGAAGTGTGAGAACCAGAGCAACTTCCAAAAGCTGCCAAAACTCCAATCAGTTCTCCAAAATGTGGCACTAGGAACATGTCCATTATGGTAGCTGTGCTCAAAGATTTGGAATCTCTTGGGGATCTCTTCCCCATCATATTAGAATTGTTGGAATGACAGTCACAAATAGCTGACAATTCAAGCAGTAACACTGCTGGGCAACAGCAACAGAGGTATACAATTGTTATTAATAAAATATCTTAATACCCCCTTTAAAGCCTCTTTATGAAAGTTTCATAACTTCCTTCTTCCAAGAATATTAGCAAAATACCAAACAATAACTAAATATATAAACAAACCAAAACCTGGAGCACTAGATTATGGACACAGTAACACCAAACTTCACCACTCTGAGTCTTGCCCCATCCCACCCTCACCATCCCATTGCCTCATTTTCTGTTACAGTTCTGTTTCATTTGTCAGATGAGCCCTCCCTCCAAGGCTTTGGGAGAGAAAGACATAACTCCCATTCACTTGCTTCATTGTCTTTCAGTACGGAAAAAGATTGGCAAAAATTAACAGCTTCATATATACAATGCCATCTAGCAATGTGAAAATTATTACCTCGTAATTTTTGGTTTACAAAAAAAAAGCTTATGCAAATCCCAACCACTATATTCCTGAAGGTTAAACGTGAAGAGGCTTTTAAAGCTAAATCACATCACTTGAGGATTGTCCCCATCCTAGCACATGATACTGAGCAGGCATTGGTAAAATAATAATTGCCTTGGTAAGGTCTTTGAGGCAAGTTGTACCTGTTAGGGTTTTGAGAGATATCACTGGTATTTTTTTCATATGTTGTACAACACAATTAGATATTAGTTTATTTTTTATGTCTGATACCTTGAGGTGGTTTTGCACTGATAACATTTTCTACAATTTTTTATTAAATAGACTCTGCTAAAATGCCTTACTTGGTAACACAATGTTAGCAGGGATAACTTGTTGCCAATCTATTAACAGACTGTAGGTCCATACTACCATGAAACTCAAGTGGGTAGCTCTTTTGGATCAGCAGGACTAGTGCCCTCAGCAACAATAATGAGTTTAAGGAACACTAATCTGTGTAAGTGAATCATATCCTCACTGCCAAAAAGCTAAGAAAACTTGATAACTTTGTACATTTTTTGTAGACTTTGCTTTTCTTTAAAAACTCCAAACATTGACTACTACAGTTTAAAAATTTACTTGCTTGGACTGTGAATTAAAGAGTTTTCTCATGAGAAATAATTAATCGTTAATTGTTCTTTTTCCTTTTTTAGCCTTATCTCATGGAATAAGTTGTCATTATGAGAGATCAAAGAGCTCATTTTTCTCAGGAAAGCCTAGATTCCAGGACATATTGAAAACCTGATTGTAAACTGCATATTTGGCAATACTAAAAAGGCAGGGCCTCTTTTGTATGAAAGGTAATCAAGCAGCAATATCACTTGAATACCCCAGATAAAACCAATTGTCTGCTTTACAGGTATCTGGCAGATGCGAGGTCAGCTTTGGCTGATTCAAGCCATAGATTTTTTTTTTTCCTTTTTTCTTTTTTTTTTTTTTTTTTTTTTTTTTTTTTTTAAGTAATACTTTCTTGTAAACAGAACTTCATCAGACTGAAACAGCTCTCTATTTTTGTGAAGCTGCTCTGTTTTCCCCTAAGCAAATTCTTCACATGCCCAGAAGGAATCTTGTTTCCAACATCTGGGAGTGCTTTAGAGGCTTTCATTATTTATATGCCAAGATAATATCTCTTGCACATGAATGTGCTACTGTTCCCATTGATTAGATGTTTGCTGATCAGTGCCAACTGCAGCTGGGGGCTGTAGCGTGGATGCTACTCTCAGTCCCTCAATTTACATCACAAACTGTGGGTCTCCAAAGCTCATCTGACCTTCAGGAAATCATTAGATTTTGACTGCTACTGATTTGGGAAGGCTATAAAGCGAGGAGTTGGGGAAGGAGGGTGGAAACCCAAACACAACCCCTGGTGTTTAAAATTAAGGTTAAAGACACACCAAAAGGAAATGGTATAGAAAATAGTAATTTAGATGGGGGGGTGGGGCAGAGAAGAAGAAGAAAAGAGCTAAAGAACAAAAAAGGACAATTTTTTCAGCATTGGCTAGCTGTCTATCTTGTGCCAGAGGGAAGATGGGAGTGAAGGGAGCTCTTGTAGGGACCACATACACTCATTTCCTCAGGAGCCCCAGGGCTCTTCCTCATCCCCACAGCCTCTGGCCAGACCTGGCTCAATAGTACTCATCTCAGCAGAGATGGAGGGGAAACAGAAGGAGGAAAATGCCCCAAAACTGCCATGCAAAGAGCAGCTTTGAAATTGTATCAGGAAGCTCTGCAAGGAAAATTAATGCCTGCATTCAAAATGAGAGAAAGCACAGCTTCCCTATCATTTCCTCATCACTTTGTTAGGAAATGTTTCTCAAGCACTGTGCTGCAGCAAACCACCCACAATTATATTAAGAAAATGAATTAAAATATTACATAGTGCTGAGACATTTCTGAGAGTATGGGAATTAGTAGGTCTTTGATGAGCTTACCGAGTTTCTGAGAGGACTAGTTTGCACCTCATCATGGACCACTGGCAGTACTGGTAACATGTTGCTCCATAATCTGTGAGGTTAGTGGCCACCATAGCCCTGCTGCCATGGGGAGGTCTGTGGAGAGAGACCTTGATCTTCAGAGCTCAACACAGTAACAGACCAGAGCAGAAATCACTGCAAAACTGTTGCCTGCATGTACTGAATAGCTGGGTAAATATTCTTGTTTGAACCTCTCAACAATAAATGCTTATTTAATTTTTTGTTTGCAGCCAGCACACTGTGTTTGCAGTGAGGATGCCCAGATTTAGTCAGATTAATTTCCTGGGTTTTTTTTTCTAGGTCACTTGAGATGATTGACTCAGTTTTTGGTACATCTTGCATTTTTAGAAGCCATATTGGCAATTCATAAATGTTTCCAAGGTTGATGGCTCAGCAAAGATACTGTGTGCTTTCTTCTGAAGCTATTTTTAGGACTACTCAAAGTTTCTGTTTGCTTGTTTTCACTATTGCTGACAAGGACCCAATCCCAAACCACTCAGGATACTTTACTCTTTTCATGTAATTGTCATTATGATCTAACCAACAGCTTGATTAATTTGATTTTTAAAGTTTCTAGACATTTAGGCACAACTGTATTTTAGGTGCTTTTCATCATACACAGATGCCTATCAATGGAAAAATAGACATCAGCTCCTCTGCTGGCATACATTGGGGTAAATATCATGGTCACGGAAGCCATGATAATTTACAGCAGTTGTGTATCCTACTTGCTTCCAGAGCACATATTGATTTTACTATAACTCTTTATTTCTTGGTTTTCAGCAATGTAAATGTAAGCGAATTTGACATTTTGGGAGGGTACAAGTCATTGCTGTATCAGTCTTGATGCTGTGTTAATGATGCTTTTGGGCAATGAATAATAATACTTAGCTAGCTTGGAAATTAAACTCCTGGCTTCATTCTTCTAGTCTACCAGATTACCAATTAAATTTCAGGTTATTTAAATACCTAAAGGGTCAAGGAGTGTAGAGAGTTTTGGCTTAAAGCATTAGTAAACAGTGTTGAGGAAAATAACTTTGGTCATCGACAAGAGTTTTGGTGCTGGAGTAAGGGTAAGGAGCTCCCTGATCATCTGCACCTCTGTGATGACAATGTGACTACTGAATTCTTTTAGTTTAAATTTAATCCTCTATTATTTTTTTTCCAAAATGTATATTCTAACCTGAACTGTCAGCCATCTCCCCCTCTCCATAGCGGCCAACATACACAAGGCTTCGCTTCTCACTGGTGTCTTCACATCTTCCATTGCTCCTGCAGCAAGGCTCTGGGTGGGCAGCACATTTCTAGGAGATTTTACTGTTCTTCAGTGACCATTCACTTGATTTCCTGCATCACAACACTGATTAAGGAAGCATGCTCTTGCCTGTACCCTTGGAATAAAGCTGTCACTCTGAATCCTTGTAACAAAATGCTGAAGGTTTCATGTGAGAGAAATTCTCAGCAGTGAATATAAAAGAGCATTAGGCAGATTCAGACCCTTCTAGCTGGGTTCATATGAAATAGGATCTGGTGTTTTTTCACAGGCTTTGAACACAAGCCAGTTTGTAGCATGCTGGGGGGGTTGATGGGCTCTCAGCAGCCCTGCAAAAGGGCTGTCCCTGGCTCCCCTGCCATGGCCCTCCAAAGTCTCAGTACTGGGGAGGCCACTCAACACCGCAAGGGGTGCAAGAGGAGTTTTGCCTTTGGTTAGTGTGCAAGAAAAATTTTAGGGTATTTGAAATCAAAGTTTTGCTTATTTGGAACCGATACAGCAATCTTTGTCTGTGGCTGACAAGGACTAAATGTAGGCTTAGTTCTCCCAGCATCATTAAAAGTGACTGCAGACATAATTTAAGGAGTTTAGAGATGTAAGTCTCCAGGGCCATGAGAGGTATTGTTATTAAAGCAAGGTTTTGGCATGTACCTAAAAAAGAACATGTTCTTAATTATTTGTTCTTTCCCTCATTTCAAAGTCACCAAGAGACAGATCTGAACACATGCACAAGAACTAATGCATTACTGTGTGAGTTATTTCACAGATTCCTTTTTAACATTAGTAACTGATCCACTGATGGATGCTTACTCTCCTTACTTTATCACTGGAATGTTGTTCTAGCTAATTCCCTGCTGAAGCAGCAGAGCTACCCATTAAGCAAGCACCATGGGCTGATAGGGAACAGCAATATGATTTATGCATTGCACCAGGAAACAGGCATAAATATTGGCATCAAGGTGACTTATTTGCCTGTGAAGCCTGTAGCAAAAAGGTCCTCAGCAGGAAGCACCAGAAGACATCGCTTCAGTGTTTTGCCATCAGCAGGGAGCTAAACATTTATTTTCTACTCTAAACAATACTCTGTTCCATGCAGAGGGCAGAAGCAAGAAGGCAAAAGGCCAAGGGCAGCCAGCACTGCTGCTCATCTGCAATTCAAAATGGTAGATACAAGACAAGGAGGGAAAGCCAGTTGTCAAGACTTGTATGTGACTCTTGGTTCTTGGGTGCTTGCAGGAGAAGCCTTGGTAACTGCAGCTGAGGGCTGGATGGGAGCATGGTCAGAGAAAAGGTATTGCTGTGCCTGGAGCAGAGAGCAGCCATGGTCAATGGGTCACTCTAGGCAGCCCAGGTGAGAGAGAGTACAAGGTCCCACAAAGGCACCAGGTCACTGGCAGCAGGACAAGACAGGGTAACAAGGTGTAAATTTATTAACTTGTCTCAGCAATAGGAAGTTTTGCCCTTTGTATGGGAACACTAACCCTGTCGATTGCAAACTGCCATATACCCCTGCAGAGAAATAGGGATGTGGTTAAATAAAAGAAATCATTCTGTGCAATAAAAATCATGACAGACTATTTTTTTCCTCTCATGTGACATGCTGGGGGATGATTCATAATTTTTTGGGGGGGTTCTGACAACTTTCTTACCTCTACT
This sequence comes from Florisuga fusca, assembly GCA_038090715.1. NCBI lineage: Eukaryota > Metazoa > Chordata > Aves > Apodiformes > Trochilidae > Florisuga > Florisuga fusca. The sequence goes on along the minus strand of JAAWXA010000002.1, from coordinate 41,006,706 downwards.
CCACAGACATCATGACAATCAGTTTCTTAGAGCCACACCCCCATTTTAGCCAGTATTTCACACAAATTCTTATGGGAACATAACAAAATAATAGCTGTTCAGGACCTGAGGTGTGTCTGCCTGTCTCTGACAGCAGCTCCTAGCAAGCGCCTAAAGAACATAATAAGTAAATAGTCATCTGTAAGGGATCTATTCCCACTAGCAAGCTCCAGCTTCTGGAATTCTGTCATTTAGTGAGTCCCTGAGCTACACATTGTATGCACAATATTGTGTTTAATGGTCTTTGGTGGTGTTTTCTTCCACAAAAGTTTTAATTGCTCACAGAGATGATTTTCTGTTGGCCTCCACAGCATCCTGAGTTCCATAATATAATAGCATGCTTTGTGAAAGGCCACATCCTGATTAATTTCAAAGAATAGATGAGATCAGGTATACTGAGGACGTGGTAGCTGGAGCATTACAGATCTTCTAGTGCTGCACAATACTAGATAGAAACCCAGATGAGAGAGCCCTAATGTTGTCTATGTAGCCATCTTCATTGATGCCTTTTCATATGGTAATGTGTGTTACAGAGATCCATAAGCAGCTTTAAATAGAGGTCAGCAACCACTAGCACTCTAGTAGCTCCTCCTCATAAGACCATCATAGATGAACATGGAAGATGGGGGTGAGATAAAGAATTACTTAATCCTGAGTTCTTCTCTACGTCCTAGAGAACACAATCTTTCTGCGTGGGATTTTTGGATTGCTGGACTAGGCTATGTCCTGCTGACATTAGTAGCAATCAGGCACCTGTTCTGCTTCTGTGTTTTTAAAAGCCCCACATGGCATCCGCCTCCATTTTTTGGCACAGACTATCTAAATTAAAGACATTCTGAACTGGGTTTATGTGTTTTGTAATGCTTCATTTTCCTGTGGAATCTGTTTTATGACCTGAAGTTCAAGATGAAGTTCACAGCAGTTGAACAGATGTGAGCTGCCAAAAGAGTATATGAACTGGTCCTTGAAGTGGGGACAAGGAGGACGGGGTCAGGGCCAGAAGAGGACTTGTCCTTGGGGTGCAGGAAGGGGGATGTACAGACACAGGACCTCAGAGTTTCTGGAGCTCAGCTTTTGAATGGGGGAAAGGAAGAAAGAAGGATGGTCTTGGCATCACAGCTGGGAGCAGAGCTTTCAAACAGTGGATGTCAAACTCAGGAAGGGGCTGTGATGCTTAAGTGGTGGTTGTATGGTGACAGATCAAACCACCTCCAGAACTGCCCTGCTGCCACGTATGCTTACAGTTCTGAGTTAGTGTTGTGCACTGTGTCTGAGGACAGATGCCAAAACAAACAAACAAACAAAACGAAAAGTAAAATAGAGAAAAGCTACCACTTTCAAGGAGTTGAAATATTTCCTTAAGCTCTTTGGGTGTCAGCCTTCTCGCCTGTTAAGTCAGAGACAGCCCAATGGAGCAGCTCATAGTACTATTGTGAAACACAGACAATTAATTCTTGGAAAGTTTCATGAAGTATTGAAAGCACCACATAAATGCTAAATATTATTATTGAATTACGGTATGATTGAAACAAACTGATTTGTTAGCAAATTTTCAATGAGTCATATTCATTACAAATTCTATTTAATTTACAACAGTGAGTCATTAACTGGCTCTTCTGCTGATTTATTTATATATCCAGCTAAAAAGATAACTGATTTTAAGAATCAGATGTTAAGACAACTGGTCTTCAGAACTGTGGGATCAAGCATTTTGTAAAAAGTGTGGTAGCATCATTCCATTTTTAGTTAGGCCCTTTGCATCACATTTAATCCTGACAAAGATTGTACAAAGCACCTGCAATAGAATGTGCCCTTTTTCAAGTGCTCTGAGCTTGCCCAAAAAACCTACAGTGCTTTTCCTAAAGAACTGTTCTGCATTGAACTCAGCGTAGAATTAAACATAACACTATCTGATTATCTGCAAACTTAATTTGCAGATACTGATTATTGGAATTCCACATTGCTCCTGGACAGAAATCACACTTAAATGTGAGTGCTCACTTCAGGGGAATGATTCAAACTGCAGGATGGAATATCTCAGGGTGACAACATGTCTTTGGTGCTGCTGAGCCTCAGTGTCCCCTCTGCAACAAAGCAGCACGGCTACCTCTCTGTCAGTGTAGAAAATGTCATTTGGATGTTTGTTTGACAGTGTCCAGCATCTCAAAGAGCTGCAGCAGCTTGTGTCACATGCTTTTTGTTAGCAGCTGTGCATTAATGAAGTAAAACTATGACAAGGAGCAGAAGACCAACACCTAAATGCTGTAGGAAATTTTAGAAAGGGAGCTTCTTTTGGAAGTAACAGAAGGATTACACTCTTTGTGGGGTTTTTGGTTGGGTTTTTTTTTTCTATAGATAATGCAGTAAGGGGCAGAAGCAGAAAGAGGGTGAACCCTGGTTAGATGGAGGGAAGGGAGAGGGGAGTGTGTGCACAAGGTGGCTAGGTCACAGTAGAAAGGGGCCAGGGGGACAAGAAGGATGAAGTTTGCAGTTGGAATTGATGATATTGAAGATCCTTTCCAACCATGATGATTTTATGATTCTGTAAGTTGTGCTGTGAGGAGCTCAGTTGTATGTTTAAGATGGGTTCAGGGGCAAAGCAAGTCACACCTTCACAGAGAATTTGTCTTTTTCTGAATCAAAGAAGTAAATCAGGGTTCAGCAATTGGAGAAAGGTGAAATGATCGGGGGTGAGAAAATTTATACATAGGTCTTTCAAGAGAAAATTAAAGAAAAGAGGAATTTTTCAGGTAAAACTAGACATAGCAGGATGACATTCTTCTCCCCCACAAATAAAAAGACTTCCTGCACAAGGACTGTGCTCTCCCCTCACCTCCCCAGCCTGCAGAGCACCTGGGGCTCCCCCACCTAGCTGGGCTGGTGCCAGTGAGCCAGGACAGGGTCACTGTCACACTGCACCAGTCAGGCTTGCAGGGGGTAGGATGATAATATGGTAGACAATATCAGAATCTAATAGTTTTGCTATGGCTGGTGTTGCTTTCATTTAGGACAATGCTATGCACCAGAGTGTTTCAGTTCTTCCTTGTCTGACAAGGAAGAAAACTAGAAAAACTTTAGGTTTTCCTCCATATTGGCAAAAAATGCCAATATGAGAAAGAAATAGGTTTCTTTATTTTGTTTGTTTCAAGCTCATGCTTAGGTTAGAAGGCTACTTCAAAATAAATACAAAAATACTATCAAAATAAGTATAGCTATAATTAAAATATTTTTATTTTAGTTGAGATAAATATTTGACCCAAATTTTGACCCAATCACATTTTTAAAATTTTTTTCCCACATGAAAAAAAAAACAGAACTAAAAATTCGTAACAGGTTTTTCAGAAGAAACCCTTTTTTTAAATCCCTGTGTTGGACCAGCATATTATAAAGAAAACTTGCATCATCAATCATGAGCAGTCATCTGGTATGTAGAGTTACAAGACCTTCATTTAAGGTGCTTGTGAGTCTTATTTTAGTGATGTCTTTGATTTATATGAATCTTGGAGATCTAACTATTTCCAATTGTCCTGGGAATGACGGTACTACATATATATAGATGCATTTGTACTGCACATTCAAACCCAGGCATTGGAATTGCTCTTGTTAAGCCTAGGTTGGAAAGCTAGTGGTTTGCCATATGGCTGTACAAATTTTCTTGCTTCAAGAAAATTTCAGTAGCATCATCTGGGTGATTTCCTCTGCAGTGATGCTGGCATGGCAAACATCTCTATTGTGGTCTAATTCCTTCTGGCTGGCCATGCATTCAGCCAGACTGGAAAGTGTCTTTGAGAAGGGCACAGAATTAAAAATAAGATCCTTGAGAAATTAAAATATTATAAATGCTTAAATGCTTTTTTTAATAAAAGGAAACTACTGCAGGAAGTGATCCCTTATATCCCAGGATCTGCCAACTGTTTCCAGCCAGTACAGCTTGGGGTAGCAATTACCTCACTAAACAGTATTAATGGGTTTGTCACTGCTGCTTTTCCTTTTAAGATGATATGCAAGTTAACTTGGGTTCTGCTGTTTACCCCGTGCTTTTTTTTTTTTGTTATAAAAGCTGGTTTACGGGGCTCCTTTCATGGCTCCAATCCCTCACAGTAGCACATTATCATCTCCTCACTGGGAATTTGGCTGATTAGCAGGATGAGGTTCTCTGAAATGCTTCTCCTGTCCCATTTGCCCCATTACTCTTGCTTCCCTAAATCCAAAGGCCCTGATGATAGCTGGTCCTTACAACCCAAAGATCTGAGCCATGCAAAGCCACCTCTGCCAAGACTTGTCTGCTGGGAGCAGCTCATCACATGGCCAACTGCTTAAGAAGCATCATCTGATTTTTCTAAAATTCTGCAGAGGTATGAGCACTAACACAGCTTCCAAAATAGTCTTCTACTGGTTGAGTCAAATGCTGTCAGCTCTGCCACACTGACAAGGTTTGTACTCAAGACACCTGGAAGTGTAGGTGCCTTTTTTGATGATGTACAGAGAGACACTCACATGACCACGTATCAAGAAGTCTTGGCACAGTCACACCAGGACATGAGGAATAAGAAGAAACAGAGGTTTTGAGGACAGTGTTTGTTTAAATAGACCCTCAAATAAGAGGTTTGATCATGACTCTGTGTGGCTGTCATGGCAGGTGAACCAGTTGAAATTGGATGTTTTAAGAGTTCTATTCTCATGTTACAACCTGCTGTCTCACAAAAACCTCAAGGCTTGTAACTTTTTAACTGTGAAAAAAAGCCAGTAGATGTTTACTTGATGAAAATGAGGGAAACTCTTACAAAGTTTGTAAAAATAATAACTTGATTCTGTGCCACAAGAAAATCATAGGATGTTACTGCCAGTATCAATGACAAACAAATTCCTTTTCTCCTGTTATAGGTTGGTTCTGCGTTACAGCCTGGACTTGTTCCTCTGGTCCTACTGTAGCTGGTCCTGAGAACCAGGATGGATAACCTTCGGTCCTCAATTAATGACAGGCTGGCATATTTTTTAACTTTTCCTACAGTTTCAAACATAAACCATTTTCAATTACCTTTACTACTAAAAATTATTTCCTGCTTTCTTGAAAAGACAGATTTCTTTCCCCTGGTGACTGAACTCAAAGAGACAACTCACCAGAGAAGGCTTTGGTTTATAGCTAGATACTGCTTAGCAGGTTGTACAACAGCACAACATCAACTGTGCAACCCCTGTGCAGACCCACAGAAAGAGGAGTGTGCATGTTCAAGTACCACAAGGAATCATCTCTACAGCCTTATAAAGAAGGAAATAAGAAACAGCTTATCAAAGATGTCACTGACCCCCAAAACCCTCTTGATTTGCAAAAGCTTGATTTGTATGCAACATTTTAAATAATTAACAGCAAAATGGTGTTGCCATCTGCAAACGTCCATCTGGTAGAGGGAACACAAAGTCCTGAGTGAGAAGCCAGCAACGGAGCAAGATCCACTAACAGGGAAGATCCCAGCAAGGAGCTCATGGATGACTTGCTGGGCTGTCATCTCTTCTGCTCCAAAATAGCTGGAAGTCTTGATAGCTTTTGTTTCACAGGGTTGATTGTGGACCATGAAGCTTTCCCTGTAGAGACAGAAAAGCATCTTTGTAGCATGTCCACATAGCAGACTTTGCAGTAAATGTTTTGTAATCAGAAACACTATAGAGGCATTTATACGTACATAGGACTACAAAGATGATCAGAAGGCTGGAGCACCTCATCTGTGCAGACAGGCTGAGAGTATTGGGGTTGTTCATCCTGGAGAAGAGAAGGCTCCATAGAGGCCTTAATGTGTCCTTCTAGTAGTTGAAGGGGCTTACAAGAAATCTCGGGAGGGATTTTTTTACAAGTAACTGAACAAGGAGCAATGGCTTTAAACTGTAAGAAGGTAGATTTAGGTTAAACATTAAGAAGAAATTCTTCACTACAAGGTTGGTGAGACAGTGGAACAGGTTGCCCAGGGAATCTGTGGATGCCTCACCCCTGGAAGTGTTCAAGGCCAGGTTGGGTGGAGCCTTGAGCAACCTGGTCTAGTGGCAGGGGAGTTGGAACTAGATGATCTTTGAAGTCACTTCGAACCCAAATCATTCTGTGATTCTCTGATTTGTAAATGTAGGGACATGCATAGCTTCAATACTCCTATTCAGGTCCAGCTACAATCATTCCTGTGTTGTAAAAAAGGAATAGCAGTCAGAGAGAGGTCTGGAAGTTGATGATAATGTTCAGAGACACGGAAAGGCCTCTGTGAGGAAGGACTCAGGAAGTTCAGGCTGTATTTTACACAAGAGAAAAATAAGAGGTGACATGACAGAGGTAGTGAAACAATGAAAAGTGCAGAGAAGGCAACCTAGCCATTCCTAGTTACCCTTTTAAATACACTTTCAAATGAGAAGGAGCAGCAGCCTACTGAAATTAAAAATACATTTTATACACATCAAAGGAAATTCTGGGGCTGGTTCACAGCTACTTGTGACTGTGGCACAAAGCAGATTCATTGAACTAGAAAACTGCAGTTGCGGTATTTTTTGCTGTTCTTTCTTCAACTTTTGGAGCCCATTTTTTAAAAAAATAATTTTATAGGGTTCCAAGACAGTTATACAAATATTAAAGTATGCACAGCTACATAAGCACAGTCCCAAACTTGTACAGGATATTGTCTCTTCTGTTATACACTGCTTTAGAAGAAGAAATGTCCACTTTAGAGTGATGTGCACATCACTATTAGTTGTAGATAGGATGAAGAAGAACCAGATCTTCTACCTGAGAGGGCACATAGAAAGAATTATGTCTGGACCAGATAGCATAGCTTCTTACTGAACACTGCCAGCCGAATGCATTTTCCCACATCACAGTGACACCAACTTCATCCAGTTTCACCAATGGCCTGACACTGGGAGGTACCACTGGCTGCAAACAGATGAAAAAGTGGATGAGGCAAGGGAGTTTTTGAGGTCATCTTTGGGGAAGCAGGATAATTTTCCTACTACAGATGCCCAAAGAATGTATGTAATTTTGTCAGCTGTCTCAATTGTTACTCAACTTTTGTTCATAACGAGGAGATTTTTCTAACCATTTGGCCCCAGCTTTCACTGCTACTAACAGACTTTTGCACAGGGCTGACAGAGGCATCTAGATCAACTGACTCTCCTTAGCTGCCAGACCATTTAAAAGTATGAAGTTGTATTCCTGGCTTGTGCTCTCATGCTTTATGACAGGTAGCACCTCAAACTGTGTCTTCTTTCTGGCTCAGCGCTGCTCTCCATGGCTGAGATGAACAGAATGGTACTTTGGGGGGATTCAATTTTCTTGAATGTTGAACAGACAAAGCCAAAGGAAACAGTCAGGTGGAAGCAAGCCAAAGCTAGACAAGTCCCTGGTAGGCTACTTTGTCCCAGGTATACCACATTTTTCACCCAGAATTTAAGGATTTTTTTGTTGAGAGGGAATGATGTAGGCAATCTTTTCTCAAAAAGGCTTCTGGAAAGTGGGCAAGCACACTGATGGGTATATTTCAGAGAAGCTACATGCTGATCTCTGCTCCTGTACAGCCGGAGGGGCTTGTGAGAAGTGACATTATTGAAGTGGTGTTGGAACTGGCTGTTGGGCTTCAGAACACCTCCTGCTATTCTACATGCATATTTACACACAGTTTTCTGCTGGAGTGTTGCTTTTTGCCCAGCACCTGACTGAGCAGAACCAGAGGAGATAGATGACATTTTCTCAAAGTTTTGATGTTTTCAATGTTCAAGCAGGAGTTGTCTCAGAGAGAAAAGTTAGATTTGCTGTGGTCTTCTTTTTCAGTTTCTATTCCTGTCAGAGGGAATTTTTTGATAGAAAATAGGCAGGAATATAACTTTTGCTGCAGAAGCATTTCTGTGATCTCACACAAAAATCTAACCTCATACTTCCAGAAATCAACAGAAAAAAAGTTGCTGTTACCTTAAGGTAATTGTTAATTGAAGTTCATTTGGAGCATGGGTGGCAGCAGATCTCACCCCGAGGAACTTCTTTCCTAAATTTTTGGTCTCCTATTGTCATGGCTGGAGACGAGCAGTCTCCTTTCTCCGTGGGATGAACATTGTTCCTGGTGCTGTAGGAGATGTAGTTTATATCCCCTACACTAACTGAAGTGAGTCTGCTCTGATGTATTTCAAACCATTATAATAGTATTTGGTACTTTCCATTTAAAAGGCAAGTGCTAAAAAAAAATTGAAGTAACTTCCTATTTAGATACCAGGAAGCTACAGGATAAGAGAGAAAAGGAGCAAAACAAAAACAACCCAAGCCAAGTAGAATCCAAATCTGTGTTTAAAATCTCCCCTATCTATTTAAGTTACTGTACTAGCTCTGCTCAATATCTAAAACAAAGAAAATGAATTATGGAACAGCACAAGGAGAGCCTGTTAATTTTCCCACTGATGCACTGTGAAATGAAAGCTTTATTCTAAGAATATCATATCCTCAGGGCTCTGTCTGGGGAGAGGATGACAAATACAAATGTCCTTACAGTTTTTCTTTTATTCTTGCTTTATGGTGTATTCCAGACAGATTTCCAAAATTATATATAATAATATATAATCTGTAGTTGTGGTTTGGTGGAGTTCAAGGCTGTGATTTTCCAGGGCAGAACTATGCCCTGTTTGAAAATGGAAGATCAAGTGCACATAATGAAAGGCAGATCAAATTCTAGAAGAATTTGTTTATTTCTTAATCAATATTAATATATGTGACTTTAATTTCAGCATCTTTTCTCCTGTTATGTACCGAGGGAACATTAACAACAACAGCTTTACATTTTCATAGAGCCTTTCATCAAGAAGGATTCAAAAGTACTTTACAAACCTTTGGACAAAATTCTTCTTTGATCATCACTGAGAATCTCTTAATCCATGGTGCAAATCTCTGTTGCACTTTCTGTGCCTTTTTCTGCACATAGGACTTCCATTGATTTCTGCAGGAATTGTGTGTGCGAGACAAGTGTAGAATGTGTAATGGAAATCTGCACTGCAGATAAAAAGGAGGAAAAAAAAATGTACATATATGGATTCATTGCCCATCACAGAAGTGCATCACTGTTGGAGTGGACCCCAGTTACCTCCTGTGTGCATTAAAAAAAAAAAGATCTGCTCTCAGCTCTTTAACTAAGAACATACTCTGTGGTGTTGCCGAATAGGATCTTCCTTAAAGAAGGAAAACTAAGAATATTCACTCCAACACACAAATTCTTTGTCACAGGGAGTCTTCCCTGCCAGGTCCTTTGGATCTCTGCAAAAGCAGAGGGTCACATCTGACTGCCCATTACTGATAAGCAGTCACTCTCAGGCGAGTCCTGTGGGTACAGGCAGCTTATACCCCTCCAGCTTCTTCCATGGCAAACACTCTTGGACCCTGCCTATTGTACATGGCAGGAGGAGGTGCCCAAAATATCCTGAGCTTCTATACTGTGTGTGCTCGTGAAGCTTTCTAAGCTAAAAGCTAGCTTGGAATTCTTGCAAAGTCTCTCAGGAGATGCCCTTCATGTTTCAGTTTTCTAATCTGTAGCTAAATCAGGAGGCACAGACAGGTTGCAGCAGACTGAGTTTCCTGAACTAATTCCAAGCTTGATTTGGGCAAAACACTGAGTAATCTCTGTCTGATGGAGCTCCTTCATCCTTAGAGCTAACCTTGTGTTTCTAATTGAAGTTTACAAATGCCAAGTAGTGCTTTCCTTTTTAATCACCAGAAAATTATGAGGAGCATCCCACTGAGATAAGTGTAGAACCCAAAGTTATCATAAATTCTGCAGACACTTCTCTTCAGTAATCAAGATTTCAATCCTTGTGTTGAAACCATAAATCTCTGGCCCTGTCATGTTCTATTTTACTAGGACATTTGTTTCTCATGAGTGGAACCATACTTTTTAATGAGAAAATCATTCAGAATTAAATGTCCCCTAGGGATGCTATTTGAAGAAGGAAAATGTCTCACTTGCAAAGACAGGTGTAATAATGTGATGAGGGATCTTTTAATGGCTTCATCTGCGAAAAAGAGAGAATATTTGTTATACCCATGTGAAAAATATTGGTATATTTCAAATTAATATTTGCAGTCCATGGCATCACATTGGTTTATCTCACCTGATTAGCTGTCATAATTTCTTTATTCCTACCTGTTTAAAGCTTTTGGTTTTCACAGAGTGGAAATCAATCTTTAAGTGCTTACTTTCTTTACATTTCCTCCTGTTGGTACATCTGAGTTTGAATACATATTTTTAACATGTGTCAGCTAACAGGATTGCCAATTAGCATGCAGTCTGTTAGCATCAAAAGTTCATGTTCTGTCACTGGTGCAATCGCATGTGCTATAAACATGATTGTTCCATTCAAATCCCATCTTGTTTTTCTTTTTAATTGCCACCATACAAGAGGCCTGATTATACACTGTAAATTTTGAGGGGGCTGGCATTGATTAGGAACTCAATAGGAACTGTTCTTTAAGTGTCTCTGAAAACCCCAGGTCCAGAAAAGCCAAAACCAAGGTGTGTATGTTGGGACCACGCTCCAGCTGCAGACCAAGAGGTGGCTGTGAAATCTACTGCTGTGGCTTTGCTCCTCTCCCAGAGTCCTCACACCAGATTTTGGAACACTGCCTTGGATTCTTCGACTTGCTCAGCACCTAGAAGGAAGAGTTTGGTGGTATTTGAAGGTAGCTAGTGAAAGTCTTAAGTAACATGATGGAAATAATTAAACTTAGCAATAAATTGGTGCTTTTCATCTTCAAAGAGCTTGACAAACATTAATTAGTCGGGCTTAGCAAAGCCCTCCAGAGTGGAAGCCACTCAATCCCTATCTCCTGTGAAGTGACTTCCATGGCTGTTCCCCCCAACACCACACACTATTTTTCTTCCTACAAGAGCCCACCTCTCCTTTCTTTACTTTCTCTTCACGTGGCACATACTTTTTCTTTGATGAAAGCCCTGCCAGCTTAGTAATGCAAAGGGGAGGGGGAGAGAGGGGGGGGAAGTTTTAAATTAAACAGTCTTTTAAAACAGCAATTAGCTTGGGTTTTCCTGGAAGAACTGAAGCATGTAAAGATCAGAGACAGGCACCTTCATACCTTGTGCCAGCCTCCAAATCTTCAAACCTTCCGTCCCCTTTGAACATGAAAAGCTCTGTTTCAGGCACACCAAGAGGTGGATCTGCTGGCTGATGGTCAGCCTGAGTGTGCGTCCCACTGTGAACAAAGTTATGGTGAATTTCAGAGCACACCTGGCTGTCAGCCTTCCTTGCCCAGTAACAGGTCTAAAAATATGGCCACAGGGAAAAATAATGTTATCTTCATGGTGCTGCCCTCACTTTGTTACTCTGCTTCTTCCCCAGCTTCAGAAAGACAGGTCTGTCTGTCTTGAGTCTGGAGCCTGTGAGAAGACAGACTCAACATTTCTTGCCAATCTGCCCTTTTTTAAATTTTATTTAAAAACATGGAAAAATTTTAGTTTAGCCATTTTTACCACTCTCCTTGCATGGGTGTCTGCCTAAACCTGAACTGGCTCAGCCCTTACTCCAGGAGAGCTGCTGGGGTCTTCCCTGCAGAAACAGACCTGTTCTCCCATTGCCTTCCTCTTGTCCTTTGGTAACTGTTGTTTCAGCCATTTCCAGCTTAATCACTGCCAAGAACTTTCCAGCCTGTGTGGCTAGGCTTCTGACATCCCTCTACAAATGTTACTCTATTGCAGTCATGGCACATTAATATTATCAACCAGCTGGTTCAGGCATGAATTCTTCAGTTTACTTGCCTGCCTGCCGTTTCTGAATTTGATTTGTGCTTTACCAAAATAATGGGCAGTGTTCCTATTACAAATGGGAACACATAAATGAGGATGAAGACCTGATGGCTCTCCATGCGGGATTCACCTTCCGAAAACAAAAAGGCAAGCCTAATTTTCTCTCCCTATTTGTTTGTAGATAGGACAAAAAAACAGGCTAGCCAAAATAATTTATCTCTTCAGTGTGGCAGATTAAAAAATATTGCTGATAAGCTCAGGTCTCCTGGTTGCACACCAGCCCATGACACACAGCACCAGCCCAGGGACTAGCTGTATTCCTGGTTTTCTGTGTGACCTTCACAAAGTCATTTTGCTTGTCAGCATCTCAGGTCCCCAGATGACAGGGTGGTGTGGGAAAAAATAGGGGAGGGTGGAAGCAGAAGGGAGGTGAGGGGCCAAGTTCACCCACAAGGCACCAGAGGGAGTGGGGTCTCAGACTCACAGATTTCCCCACCATTGCACTACCTTGTGGGTTTCACAGCTTCCCATTAACAATAGCTTGACATCACTTCCTGGAACAAAATGAATGTATTAAACTGAGTGTTTCCTCTATAACTTGCAGTTACTCACCTACTTATTTTTGGCTGGCAATGCTAACTTAAGCTCTTGCTTCGACTTTGCTTCCTGACCAACCCCAATGCATTGTCTGTCTTCTAGCACAATCTTAAAATAGTCTATCCTGGCCTCTGGGAAAGCAGGCACTGATGGATTTACACATTTACCTTGAAAATGCTTAGCCCTTCATAATTGTTGCAAAAAATACTTGCCATGGAAGTTGTCTGACACTTTAATCTTAAAACCAGAAAAAGTTCACAAAAAATATACATATTTCTTTCTGTCCTTCAGAGAGATGGTAATTGTATCTCTACAGAATCACCTCAAAACTCCAAAAGAAAGTGCAGTATCTCCCCAGAATGCTCCATAATAAAGTTCCCTGCTTTGTGCCTGCAACAGTCTCAGGTATTATCACTCTGGAGTTCCTGCAAGAGCATGAAATGCCTGAAATAAACAGCTCCTGCTCCTACAGTGGGAATGCAGCTACTGAGTACAACCCTGGCAAATCCCTTCACAACAATATTTTTTTCTCAAAGAAAACGTGATTTGGTGACAATAAAATGGTTTGAAAATTCAGTGGATTATTTGTGATAATGCAAAAAAAATCTGAGAAAAAGACTCAAAACCTTTCATTTTCATATTAAAAAAACATATGCATTTCTGTTTATGAATGTGCCACTTCTAATATTTCTTTCAATTTATTTTTTATTTCAAAATGCCATGTGTTGAAATCATGGCATTCAATCTGAGGCTGAAGAAAATGCTATAGCTAACTTAAAGTGACTGCCAAAAATTGGAAAGAATTAATTGCAGGTTAATTACAGATTACTTTCACTCATGATTTCTCAGCATATCCAGATAAAATAAAATTCTCAGTTATGTACACAGCTCTGTTACTGATTTTTGTCATTGTTCTTTATGTGATGGCTTTATATGGCAAAGTAAAGCAAACTGGAGAAGACAGTGGGGGCTTAAGCCCATTGTAACTCTAGCTGGATTCTATGGGCTTATTAAGTATTTGTTTGCCTCACTGGGCCTTCGCTTACAGCTGGAGGGCAGTTATTTCTTAATAAATCAATCGCTTGTGATCACTTGTCCATACCTTTTCCTTTTTGCAACTCCATGTAAAGGATGTCAGCCTAAATGACAAGAATGCCCCATTAAGTTCATAATAGAGAAGACCTTCCAACTTCACCTCATCATTAAAATTGTTACAGGCCTCCAGTGTTGTCTTTGAACTCACCTTGCTTTGCTAGATAAAGGCCAGCAGGTGAAGAGTCACAACAGCAACAAACACAAATGAAGGGGATTTGAGAGAGCCTCTATTTCAGAAAATGACTAATGTTCACCTAACACCACCTGAGGGCACGGCATTTTATAGACAACCGGGAAAGCAAGCACCAAGTACAAAGAAAGTTTTTTAAGACCCTCAAGTGGAATTTTGGGTTGGTTGTGACCGTTTGTTCATTGCGCTGAGGATGAAGCTGTGAAGAACTCCTCCAGCAGCTGGCCAAGGAGCCGGCACCAAGTCTGAAACACTCAGGATGTCAAAAGTTTCAGACTCTCAGTTTGTAGAGCAACATTGCCAGCTGTACTGCACCTGAAACCACACTGGGATCCCACAGGGACACATCCAGTTACAGTGCAAAGAGGACCAAGAAGCCACCGAGCTCAGGGGGGGGATTTCCAGGCCACTGTCCTCTGGAGGGCTTCTTTGCACTAAATGAAGGGAACCAGCCTTTAATCTGAAGGGTGAGCAAAACTTTCTGGCTCGTTCCAAGTTTTCTAGGCTGAATTGGTTGTCCCCAGCACTTTGCCTGAGCCTTCATCTCAGTTTGCAACTGAGAGATGGCAAGTGGGGCAAGGAAACCTCCTCCACTTTAGAAAATTCAAAATTCAAAACTAAAACATTCAGCAAAAGACTTTCTATCATGAGATGCAGCACTACAATGTAGATCACACTAATAAGGCTTGGAGTATTGTTTTCATTAAATACCAAATTACCCAGCTCTCTAAGTACTGTATCATTTAGCTGCATGCTTTCAGGTGTAGCTGCCATTTAGAGCTGTGGGTTTGGGGAGGCTTTTCTCACCTGCATTCCATAAGTCCTGCACCCATCCAATGAGCAAAAAACACTGCAGAGTTGCCCTTTTCTCTTTCCAAAACTCTTGCGCTGCTGCTGTCAAAAACTACAGCAATATGATACATCCACTTCTGGAGCAGAACATTTTGATGGCATGAAGAACCTTCTGCTAGGACACGAGGGCAGTGAGGCTCTTCCTCACAGTAGGCAGCAGGGATCGAAGTGGCTTGTGCCCTAGGTGAGGGAAGGTTTCTCAGAGAAGAAGACAGGCTGCATCTGGGAACACAAGGGAAGAGAGGAGGATATCCAGGAATGCCAGGGGGATTTTCACATTAGAAATTTTTGGCTTTTCCCATTTCCCTTTCCTGATTCCATACTCTTCTAAAATAGAGAGGTTTTCGTGCCCAGCACATGTGTTTGATTTGCCTCCTCCTGAGCTGCAGGAAGCTTGGGGTTGGAGCCATCCAGCAGCACTGCCTGGGCTGGCTTTCCTGGAGGGTGAAGGGAAGCGTGACCTCTCCTGTGGGAACTGCAGGGGGAGATGCTGGTGGACACAGGTAACCACCCAGCACTGACTTTAGCAAGGCCAGAGGGGTGAGCACATCTGCTCAGGGTGAAGAGGGAAGAGATGTTGTTAACAGCTGCAGCTGTTGCTGCCTCTGGGTCTGACTCACCTGAGAGGCAGTGCCTAGAGCTGACGGAGCAGCGGATGCACAGAGGCTTCTTCACACAGCATGACTTTTGTACCATCTCCAAGGGAATAATGTCACCTACCCAGCCACCACCCCCTCTTCCACAGTGCCTGAGTTTTTCTTTAGAAGTTTCCTATTCAAGTGCTTAGCCTGACCAGGGCTGACCTTGCTTAGCTTAAGAGATGTAACAAGATCATCGCCTGAGGTGTGAAATGACACTGGAATGAAGGTCATGATCTTAGGACGAGCATCTTCTTCCTCTGCTAACGTCTCCTCCTGGTTCCTCTGCCCCAGCATCCAACTAATCAGGCAGAAACAAATGCACCATGCTTCTGGCACACCACTGGCAGAATATAAAAATCTGTCCTTTTGGCTATTCAGCCATCTCAGCGGTATAGATTTTTTGTTGTTGTTGTTTAATCTATATGAAACCAAAGATTAAGCACTTTCTTTTTTTAGGATTTTTTTTTTTTTTGTCATTA
This sequence comes from Florisuga fusca, assembly GCA_038090715.1. NCBI lineage: Eukaryota > Metazoa > Chordata > Aves > Apodiformes > Trochilidae > Florisuga > Florisuga fusca. The sequence continues at coordinate 40,991,051 of JAAWXA010000002.1, read as the reverse complement.
CTTCAACAGAAGCATAAAGTGTTTGTTATAGCTTTATCTCTGCAAGATGCCAAAACAGATTAACAGGCAGATGAACAGGCGGTGGCTTTTAAGTAATGTGGACAGCACACCAAATCAATCATTCTGAATGAATAATACATTTAAGAACTGCAGCAATAGGAACAGCAGAAAATTCATCTGCATCTACAGTGAAACTACCTGGACCCAATTCAAGGTGGAATATTCTTCAGGAAGTACAGAAGGCATATTTATTTTAATATTTTATATACAATAAGAATGAATTTGTGTATGTGTCAATCTGCCACACGCTAGACAGGGATGGTTCTGTGAATGGGCATTACTGTGTAAAGCTTTACACTGAGCTATGGAGAATATATAGGTTTTTATTTATAGGGCATTAGAATAGCACAGTATACAAACAACACTCATAAAGGACTTCTTGTACGAGCCTCTATGAAAAAAATTTTTTTTGTAGGGAGCCATGGGTTGAATAATGTTTTTATTGTAATGCAGTAAAGAAGGAGCTTTAAAAGAAAACTTAGCAGGATAAACTTTTAGATAACTCAAGCCCAAATAATAATAATTAAAAAAGCATTGGAATTCAAGTACAGGTTTCAGTGGCAAACTTAATTGACAAAAGAAAGGGGGTGAAGTGCCCCTCTGCCATGTTAAACCAGGCTTGGATCCATGGGGACATTTCAATTGCCTTGTTTATTTTTATCACTGAAGCTAAGCTGCTTTTCTGAAAGGGAAGGAAAAACAAAAAGCCCCAAAGGCTGTTAACCTTTCTTCGGAAGCAGAAGGCAAGGTCATCAAAAGTTTTGTGACTCTTATGGGAAATAAAGCAAAGGCAGACGGTAGAGGCTGGTCCATGATGAATGAAATGGGTGAAAGCTCCTGCACTCCTGAGGCAGCAGGTTCTCATTGGAGGTGGAGGGGTCCTTGAGATGGCAGAGGCAGGCATGGGAGGGTGTGGAGGGGGTAGAATTTTCTCCTTACTGGAGAGAAGTAGTCATTAAATTAAGGATGATTTGGTCAGTGTTGATGCATCTGCTTATAAAACTCTTCCAGGAGCTCAGCTGAAGGCAGCTCAGCCAGCATGCAGACAAGAGGTTTCTACAGGAGGGAACCACTCTGCTGTGGGTGGTAAATCCCTCTCTGCAATGAGGTGATTTGTAGGAAATCCTGAAGAAGTACCTCAGTGTTTTCCCTCGTCTGCTGTGTCAGAGTAACCTATGTTGTAGGAGAACATAAGGCTGTTGAGTTGAGCAAAGATTTGTTTGCCCATGTCTGTCTAATGGTGATTAACTTAGAAAGCCTGTCACAGAGTAAACGAGAAGGAAACAGCCACCATTCATCAGCTGGTGGCCTCCTGATACAAATCCTACTTTCAGAGCTCTTACAGCAGAAGGTTCAAAATGATATAATACACAGATTGCAGCAGTTATTTTATGTTTGCCTGTAAGTCCAGAACAGGAATGGGATAGATGACTGGGCATGACTCCTGAGCCTTTCACTGAAACTGATTTAAGAGGTTTTGGCTGATTTAGAGGGGAAAGGAGAAATCTTCACAAGATTAAGGTGAAGTCTGTCCTTAGGGGAAATCCCAAAAAGCAAAAGGTATACTGAGGAAGGGATGTGGCCAGAGACACACAGTAACCTCTTTCTTCTAGAATATTGCGCATTCCTGATTATCTTTGGGACCAGAAGTAGTGGACAAGGAGTAATCTCTCTAGCAGTGAATTATCAATGCCAAGAATGATGTTCCTTTTCCCATTCTATATTGCTGTTTCTTCTCTGATCATCAGACAGACAGCTCAGAAAATGTGCCAGCATATTTGTGAAAATGCAACCCCAAAAAAGGAGAAACACAGCCTGTGCCAGATGGCATAATTTAATTCATTTACATTTTTATTTAAATTAATAAAACCAGGCAGAATACCTGAGACTGGTTTTGTTCACCTTTGCAAATGGCTTAGATATAGGAAGACAAGGGCATTTAAAAAAAAATCTCAGTCAGAGTGAGCACTATCCTCAAGAGATCAAATGAGCACTAATCAGGAAGAATGTTTGGTTATTAAATGCATCATTGAGTCCTTTAAATATCACTCGTCGGGTCATAAATTCCTATTAAACCTAGATAATCCATCATTATGTCATGCAGATAGACGATAAAAAGAGTAAGACATTTTCCAGCAAGCCACCTCTGCATCTGATTCTCCCCTTCTGCACACCTTAAGACAGGTGATAGTGCTGTAATCTTTCATCTTATTCACCATACTACAGCTCTCACAGTACTTTTTTTTCTGGACTTCATGCCCCGATAACTTATTTGTGCTGGGGTCTTTTCTGCACTGATCATGCACTCCTGTTACTCTTACTCTCTCTCCCTCTGCTCACAGGTTTCATCTTAACTGGGTGCTTCCCCAAGCCAGGTGTCCCTGAGAACAATCTTGCCCACATTTTGCAGGCTGCTTTTTAGTGGTTTTTTCTCTATCTAGGAATAACAAGATTTTCTGGGAAAGGGTCTTCCAAATGCCTCAAATGCATCACCAGGCTTCCTTCCCTTTTTCACCTGACCACATTGGTGCACATACCCACCACATGGCTTGACATCTCTGGCCTCTTGTGTTGTAAGAAGTGTTTATAAAGTCATCTGTATGGGAAACCTTCAGCCTTGTTTAGAGCATAATTTTCCTGCTTGTGAAGAGCTCACTGCAGAGCAGCTGGGAAAGTTAGCTGGTTTCCTGGAGTGTGTAGGAGGCCATGAGTAGGTGGTAACTAAAATTTGTAATAGAGTTAAGAAGCTTTAAAAATCATCCTTACTATTATTTTCGACTCTAGAGCAAGATTACAAATCTTAACAGCTGCTTTGCTGTATGTATCATACCTGCAGACATGTGTTGTTATATACATTTCTCACAAAATGCTACGTCAAGAATAGGAAATTACTGATCATTCTATTCAGCTTAAAATGGTTTCTTTTTCAGACTCCAACAGGGCTTTGGCAAGATAGTTTTAAAAATAGCTGCAGTTTGGAACCCAGATTGCATTGCCTGCCAGATCATAATGATCACTTCAACCAGGGCTGGGTGAATTTCAAAATGCTTGGGGACTCAATTCAAGACAGTGCCCTCCAGTCTGTGATATTTTTAGTGATGGGCAAACCCAAAAATTTGGGTGGTTATCCAGAGTTCATCTGGACTGCCCAAATGCCTACAGTCTGCAAAAATGGGCTGGAAAGTTTTCAAGGAAGATGGTTTTTGCAATATTTCCCGTACTGCCTATTTCTGTTCAGGTCAGGAATCCTAGGAGAAAAACCTTTCTTCATAATGTTCTGCTGCATTTCTGTTGCCAGTCATAGCTGAAAAGTGTGGAGACTGGCAAACAAGTTTGGAAAAGTAACTGGGAAAAAAAATGAACCCTTCTAAAAAGGGAAAAAAGTGGTTCAGGTTTGGGTGGTGGTCCAGATGTGTTCCTACCCTGAGATGCAACCCTGTTTCTACCAAAAGCAGAGGGAACTCACATTGCTGAAGACAGAGGAAGATCTTTTTCACCTCTTCCTATTAAAATATCTTCTAGTAACTTCCTGCTACTGAGGTAGATCCAACTTAGATAGGAGAAAATTCCCTGAGGGTTCCTGGCAATTTTGGGTAGCTTTCTTTTCTTTCCCTCTGTGCCAGATACTGGTCATGGTGTAAAATATTTTTGCAACAAATAAAGGAGCATTTAATGTCTCTCTTGCAAAGAACTTCAAGCTGCCAAAACAAACTAATGACTGTGAGACAAATCCATCCCTAGTTTAAGTTTAAACAATTTCAGTGAAGGTGCACCAGTGGGCAACCAGATTTAATCTAGATTTAATCTTTTGACCTCACATGAGAGTCCAGGCTGTGTGAAGTCTTAATAACTAATCTTCTCAGCTGGCTTTTGGGGCAAGGCTGTAGATGCAGAGGGAAGATGGTGAAGATGAGTCCCTAAATATAAAGCAGGCAGTGGAAAGAATCCTAAATAAATAATGTTGCCTTAGGCCTCATCAGGGGAGAACCTGAAATGCTTCAGCCACAGGAAAAGTCCTGCATGCCACATTCCAGGAGATTTTTAATGACACAAACCCAGCAGTTGAAGACATAACTTGCTTCTGATCTCTTGGGCATGCGCCCCTGAATGTGAACATGACCCCATTCTTATTTTTCATCCAGACAGCACAAGCTGTTTAAACTTTACATAAATATTGAAACTTCATGCTTTTCTTCCCAAACAGCACTCTTCTCCATGGTGCCTATCCCAGCGGCTGCTAGCACAGCTTTTTTCTGGCTCTGTATCACAGCACCATTGAGAGAGGCAGGAAATTTCCTTGAGATACCAATTTCCAAAGGGGTTAAGGATCCACTTCTCAATTAGCCCTCTAATTGGCAGTAGCAGGGGCTGAATTCCAGTTGCAGCAGTAACAAGCAACTCGGTTCAAGTCGTGCCTTTGCCTGCTATTTGTTCCTGCAGGAGTTCATAGATAGAGACAGATGCAGACCTTGGGCCTCAGCACAGCAGGAATCTTAACAGCAGCACATATTTCTGGTTTCTGCTCTGCAGGCAAAAAAACCTAAATTATTTTGTCCTATGCTATTTCTTGCATTAGTGTTCATTTTGGAGTACACAAACCCAACTGGAATAAAAACAGAAGAATAACCTCCCTCAAAAATAAAATCAAACCTTTTGAGATCCAGTGAAAATGTGAGCACTTGGTATATGAAAACCCCGAGGTGTTTTTCTTCCTTCTTGTTTTGAACTCATTTTTTCTTCCAAATTTTGGCCAGGACCAGAAGATAAAATATTCAAAAGCTCCAGATAATATTTTTACAGTGTATAGTTTTGATGTCTCAAGGTGTTAAGGACTTTCATTAAGATTTGAGTACCCTCAAAGCAAACTGGACCCTGTTGGCTTTAATGGAGGAGACAGTCTCCAGTCCAACTGACCTTATGCACCATCTAGTATTTATCTAGTTTTAGATGCTTCTTGGAGAATGGAGACAGATGTCTCTGTCCTTTAGGTTTTCAATTTTCATGGCTCACAAGTTGGAGAATTTGAGACTGAGCATATACTACCCAAGATGGAACCAAAAAGAGCTGGGTACCAGCTCTGAGAGCTCTGCCCTTCCCCATCTCTGTCTGTAGTATGTCTCTGTGATGTTTGCTCAGGCTAGCTTATTTGAAATGCAGTTTCTGCCTGGAGCCAGAGTTTTTAGAGCTGGTCTCCTGCCTAACTAAAAATTCAAATATGAGTATTCAGATTTGGAAGCCAAAATGTAGCCAGAACGTATGAGTTCCAAATGCACGACTTCCCCTGAAGCTGAATATCAGTGACAAATGAAAGGCACACACCATCTATTTGTTTGTCCAAGTGATGCCACTGGGATGGAGACAATTATTTTTCCCAGCCAGGGCTACTAGCCTCATTTTGGAGAGCTGAGCAGCCCAACCTTGGATGTTTGCCCTTTACATGATACTGTCTCAGGCTGCATCTCAGTTAGGCACATGCTGAACTTCAAGAAGATACTGAAGCACTTTGCTGAATTTAGGTCTCAGGAAAGCTGAGCTTGTTAATGCTGAGATCATCTGAGTGCTTTTTTGTTGAAAATGTTCATGATTTATTATGACAAGAGAGATAAAGTGTAGACTATTAAGTTTAATTAATGGCACATGTATTAACATTGATACATAAGTGTGGAGAGAAGTGAAACAGTTGGAGCATACACTGCTGCCTCTCTGTCCCTTCACAGAGCACAACTGGCATGAAGGGCCTGATTCCATGCTCTTTTAAATTTAAAAAAGATTTTGTCTGCAGACCTGAGCAAGAAGCAGCATGCACACCAAGATGCTCATCCACAGCATTGTTCCACCTCAAGGCCAGAGTCCCACACCCTGCAGGAGGCAATCAGACAGGGATGTAACCTCCTCCTGGCCTGAAGCATCAACAGCCAGTGATGTCCATACTTCTCTCCCTCCCCTTGAAATAGTTCTCACAGCACTTCCTACAGGATAGACAGTCTGCCAGTCAGTGGTCTCCTGTAGCCCCCTGTGTTCAGCCTTTCTTCCTGCCCCAAGCCTGCTGGATGACCTCTTTTGGAGCTGAAACCTCTGCCTGAGGCTTCCCAGTCAGGCTCTGAACATCCACACAGGGCAGTGTGTAGCTGCACACCAGCAACACAGCAGACACCAGCAGAAGGACACTTGAGCACATGCATGAAATAATTTACTCTCACAACAACCTGGAGAGGCAGGATTCCCAGTTTCACAATGGGGAAAGGCAGAAGCAGAAAGGTTAAGCCATTTGCTCAAGGTCACAGCAGAAGTAATTGTCAGTGCAGGGATTAAGGCTTAGGAATTTATAGCTTTTTGTCCTGTGTGTGGGACACTAGATCACCATCCCTGGCACTTGAGCTAGCCAGGCTGCTTATTCTTCCAGTAAAATGCTAAACCAAACGCTCTGACCTTTCCTGGTGTTATCAGATGAAGTGCTTGCTTAACTCTGGGTTACAGGGGGCAATGGAGGGAGGGGAGGGGCAATGGTAGAAGGAAGTGACAAACAGAAACTGGTACGTGCAACGCCCCTGTAAGGGAATTTTCCTTGACCCATGTGAGGAGTGCTTGCTGTCTGGCTGACAGCAGCACATGAAGGAGACTATAGTGACCAGATGGATGTTTTGGTAGAATTTGTCCTGTTATTGCTTGCAGACGCTGACAAACTATTTCACAGATTTCACTGGAGCTGTGGGCAGGCTTATAGCATTCACTGAAAGGCAAGTGCTGCCTGTGAACGTGGAGTCCCTGCAGAATATATAAATAAACTCCAATTCACTGAAATATATGTATGGAAATCTTCAGGAAAAGCTCAGATGCAAAATTACGGTTATTCTGTGAATCTGTGGAGCTTCAAAGAAACATGCCCACCTACCTCCTTTTTTGGAGTCTGCCTCTGTTCAATTGCTTCATCCAGTTTTTCTATCAGCCATTAGAAGGCAACACCCTCAAGACCTGACAACATGTAGGGCTACAAGCACAGCTCCCACCTTTGTAGGCACAACGTCCAGTAAGTGTGTGAGTGGCCAGGAAAGGAGTGCTCTGCAGATGAGGGGCCACCATGCTCAAGACTCCTTACCCAACCTGAGCTCTGGCTCAGACAACCTCCTAAAACAGGGAACTTTCCCACCCTAGTCAGAGCAGGGTTATGCTGCAAAAGGATGTTGCCCCTCATCTTGCCATGTTTATGGTCAGTAATTCAGCAGGAACCCAAACTGCTGTATCATGCTAGTGATTGCCTCCTCTGTGGCTTTTCTTCCAATTGCCTCAGCCTGATCTCTCTGGACCTCAGACAGCTATCCCTCAGCCCCACTCATGCACGTTTCACACAAACATTGCAATATTCAGGAGATGGTACCTGTCCTTTTGATAAACAGAGACACGTGCCTTTTTGCATAGCCGGTGCTGAGCAGAGCTTGAGTTGAAAGGATTCCACATTCTCTTCAAATGCCTTTCCAGACCTTCTCCAGAGACAGATTGGAGCCACTACTGCACACTTCTATTTTTACTATCTTGCCCACAGGACCTGGAGGAACAGCTGGCCTGGGAGCCTGGATGGCTTTTCAATAATCACTCTCATGTTGCCTTTGCGAAACGAGTTACACAAATCTGTAAATCAGTGGCCCTAAAGGGTTTTATTAAAGCAATAGCACAAGGTGCCAATTCCCTTTCCAAGGCTTTTTGAGACTGCTCTTGGGGGCTGGAAGTTTGGATGTTATAAGCAGGGAAGGAGTGCACGAGAGATGTTAAATGGAAACAATCCCTGACTTTGTGATATATGCAGTAATTTCACCAGGATAGCATCACAAGAGGGTGCAAATGAGAAGTGTGTGTGTATACGTATATATGTATGTCCTAATATTTTATACATACACGCATACATGTAATTTTTATCTCAGAAAGTTCAGTTTTGATACATGATTGGTTTTCTCCAATCTTCCATGTCATCAAGTGAGCAAGTCACTTGACAATCTCCTGCCTCAAAGTCAGGCAGTTAGTTCAGACTACATTACAGCTAAACACTTTTCTCTTTTCACTTGTCTGCTCTAAATACAAGCCCATGTGATTTGCTAATTTACATAATATCTTCTGACAAGCTGACTCTGAAGTCTTCTTGGGTGATTTGCTTCTCTTTGCAAAACAAAATGGGAGACAGTAACATCCAAGGGAGTGAGAGTATCGATTTCCCTTGAATTGAGTGACTTGGAGCTCTGGTGCCTCTGGAGGTAGTGGGATCAGAAATTATGCGGCTGCCATGGAGATGGAGGCAGAAAACCTCTAAAGGGATCTGGATCTACGTCAATTGGGTCAGCTCTCCAGCTTCCTGTTGCTCAAACCAGAAGGCACTCTAAGATGCTCCTCTTCTCCAGATATCAATAAGATGGCCCTAGTGTCACCCCTGAGGGGTAACCAGGAGGGTGACGAGAGCCAGGAGCTTAAATATGTGCTTCCTCTCCCTGAAATAACATTCAGTGGTGCTCTGCCTCTGGCAGAGCTGGGAAGCAAGACAGATTAATATTGCCTAGTGTTTAATAAATAAATAAATAAATAAAGTTTTCTATGGATTATCTTTTCTCTGAGCCACAAGCCTTTGAAAATGTGGTCCCAGCGTATCTTGTCAATGGAGTCAATTAGCTCCTGAAATGACAACATGTTAGAAAGAACCCAGAAGCTGATATAGAAATACCTTGCTTTATTAAGCCTGGCCAATTTTCTGTCAACAAAAATTATGCTTCTGAAGTGATGTGGAACAAGAATCAAACATGAAAGCATACAAGTATCCACTTTTGAGCCCTTGAACAGTTATAAGAAGCCACTTCTTTTTGGTATTTCTGCTACACAGAATGAATTTTCATTACCTGGAGTATCTATTCTCTAATTAATAGAAAATCTGCATTATGCATTAAAGTGTAGTATGAACAAAACCCTGGAAAACCTAAGTTATTTCACGGTAAATTCTTGTGGCAGAAACTGTATTTTTAGCAACTTCTCTGGCATGGATGGTGTGTCACCAACCATGTTACTGAGCTTGCAGTCAAACTTTTTTTCCACTTCTATACAACAGAAGCAATGAAGTTAATGAATAAGCATGTGCTGGTCAGGGAAAATGTAGGCATGCAGCTTGTGTTGTTGCAGGAAAATATAATTTTTTTCCTCAGGACATTATGCTCAACATCCTTGGTTATGGATGAGGATCATAGTTCCCAAATCCTGAGTAGTTCATATGTGGTCCAAAACCAATGGTAAATTGAAGTTATAGGAATAAAAATGGCATTCATTACCTGTCCAAAACACCAAGGCCAGGTCTGGAGATGTCAGGCTACCCTTACTCTGGGAAGAGAAAATTGTGTGTTAGTCCAGCTGGAAGCATGAAATCCACAAAGATTATAGTCTGGAGAACTTCCAAGTGCTTGACCTGCCCTGATGACTTTGGTCTTCCATTTATAGGACTTTAACAGACATTTGGGGAAAAAGTTTACATTCAGCTCCGCAGGAGACAGGGGCTATATTTTAGATCTTGAAAGCTCTAATCATTGTTTGAACATTCAAGGATGGTGCCCTGCATCTGCATTGCATTCTGCTCCTTTCCTAGCCTGTCATGCCTCTCCTACCAGCAATAAGCTGGGTAACAGGGTTTGCCAGTCCTTCTGAATTTATCACAGATGTGTTATGCTCAATCCCATCCCAGCTCCTACATCACTGGTTTTGCACATTGGGAAGTAGAACCAGGTACATTTCCAACTGTGCACTTTCATGAAAAGCAGCCTGAGTGTCTGAGTCAACCTAAGGACCTACCAGGCTCAACACAGAATTAGTTTAATAACATGAAGTACTTTGGTTTCTGAGTCAGCTGTTAAAAGTACAAGCGATTTAGCTATTTGAGGAATGGTGGCAATTGCTGAGTTACACCTTGGATGACACCAGGAGCAAGCACAAAGGCCAAGAAAGGTGCAGGTCCAGCAGAAAGAGGAGTGCCTGGGTTGTGTCTGGGTCAAGTGTTTTTAACCTCAGGCAGCAGATGTGGAGATGTGCAGGGAGCCATGCGGGTAGCACCATGCCCCGAGGAGACGTAAGGAACCATAAGGAAGAGCAAAACATTGTTTACAGAAGCCAAACAGCTGTGGCTGAATTGGCAGTGATAACAAATCCATTAAGTTGTACTGGAGCACTAGTCATGAGGAGCAGGAATTTGACAGAGTGCCTGTGACTATGGAAATAATTGATATTTTCAGTTAGGTGGCCAGAAATTAAAAAAAACCATAACCAACAAGGGGAGAAAGAAAATCAGGCTGAGTAGTCCAAAACCATTTTCCCCCTTTTTTCAGCAAGGAAAAAATAAGCTGGCTTAGACAAAGAACTGGCTTATTTAAGCCAGAACATTTTGGTTCCTCACATCTTTAAAGGAGCAAAAGAAAAAGGCAATGTAGGGGTAGCTTCCCTGATTTAGGCTCAGCTGTTAGTCTGGATACTCAAGAGAACACAAGTGATCCAAGGGCTGCTCCATTCCTCCTCCAAAGCCATATCAGCAGCCCAGGCCCTCCTCTGCAATATGTGTGGAGCTTACCAACCCATTCCAAAAGTGAGGGAGACAAGCTGGAGAAGTCTGAAAAGCCCCATCCACGCTTTTGGCAAGATGCTGTAAACTCCACAAAGAGATGCACAGGGGATCAAGGTCACTAGCACCACAGAAGGGTGGTCCAAATCACAGGCATCCTTGGCTGCCAGATTGTTGGCCCAGGACAATCATAGAGGAAATGCCACATAGAGGAAAGCTTGTGGAAGAGATTCAGGCATGTCTCATTCATGCAAGAATCTCAGAATAAGGACAGGATCTGGAGATGTAGGCGGCAAATTAGGATTGCTCTATGGCATGGAGTTGGGTCTGTTGTGACAGGACAAGAGGTAATGGTTTTAAATTAAAAGAGGATAGATTGAGATGAGATAGGCTTTGAGCAACCTGGTCTAGTTAAAAATGTGCCTGCTCACTGCCCCAGGAGATGGTAGGGGTGTTGGAATAGATGACCTCCAAAGGTCCCTTCCAGCCCAAACTGTTCTGTGATTTTATGGAGTGGACCCATGATGAACTAAAACACTCAAGAGAGAGTGGACAGAGGTGCCTAGTTTTTTTGTTCATTTTTTGGTAAGAGACTATAAATTACTTGGGGGGTGAAGGACAGAAAAAAGGGAGACCTCAAACAACAGAAAAAGGGAGTGAGACAGGAAGTGGTAAATACTTTAAAAAGGCAACAATAAATGGGTGCTTATACAGCAAAGGTAGCTGAGGGTCAGGTTTCAGCCCAAATATTCAAGTAGCTTTTGCTCTGTATATTCACGTGTTTTTAACCTGGTGTCCTGGTTTGGGCCAGGATAAGGTGATTTTCTGTTTTGTACTTTTGCTTTCAGCTAAGCCTCTTGGAAGTAGTTGCACTTGCTGAAATTAACAGCAAGTTTCTCAGACAGTGTCTGCTTCTAGGACTGATAACACTGGATGTTTATAGTTACTGCTAGAGACTGGTGTGCATACCCAAGGACACTGCTCAGCTCTGAGGAACATTTTACCCTCAAGAAGGAATAAAGAGGTCCCACCTGAACCCCTCCTTTGGGGAGGACTGGACAAGATTGATGCCAGAATTGACCAAACAGAGTATTCCATCCCATACATGTCATGTTCAGTATAAATTTGAGGGATCTTGAGGGTCAGACCTCTTCTTCCTGCTCTTCCTGCCCTTCCTTCACCTGTTCTCCGTGTGCTTTGGCATCCTGGGAGGATTCCATTCGTTCCTCTGCCTGTGGTCCTGATCTGTGCCAGCCTGAATCTGTGTGTTCCTCCCTCCAGCTCCCGACTGCTCCTGACTCCAGGAGTCCAGCCTGGACTTCCCCAGGGCTGCCCTGCAGCCTCGGTGGTGATGTGAGAGCTACTGGGGGAAAGGGGGGAGGAACGTGGTATCAATTTTCCTGTATATTTGTATATGTTTAGTAATTTTTCCTATTTATCATTACTGTTTCATTAAAGCTGTGTAGTTTAGTTTCCAACCCATAAGCCTCTCTCCCTTATTCTCTCTCCTTTCCTTATCAGGAGAGGGGCATTAATAGAGAGCATCTGTTATTCGGTTTAATTGCCGGGCCAGTGTTAAACAGAGACACCTGGATGAAAGAATTTCAGCAGAAAAGAGAGTCAATATCCAAGAATATCCTAAAGCTCAATAGCAAAGAGCTCTTCCAAAAGTACAAATCAGACAGAGAAGGGACTGGAGCTCAGTGCTGCCCTTTCCCAAGTATTACCTCCTGTCTGGATGGATAGTATGCATGTAAAGATGCACATAGGAATGCAGTGTAGGGAAGTGGGGAGAAGGATGTAAAAGGTGTATATTTTTTAACAAAAACTACTCCAGTTTTCAAAGAAATCTGTCAAATCACAATAACAGCAAAAGGAAAATCTCAGGGTTGAAAGTCCTTCCACCAAGTCCATTGAATGTATTTGGTTTCTTGGTGGGTTTTTTTGTTTGTTTGGGGTTTTTTGTTCCCTGAAAATTCTTGCTGAGTTGTTTTTTCTGTCCTGACACTGGAATAAATTATTTGCTAATGAAAAATTTTTCTTGAGACTAGTAACACTGTATTGTTCAACTAAACATATCAGCCAAGTAGAATACAGCACCTATGCCCCTACATCAAAGCACATACACAGATACCCAGCTTCTTTTGGAATCTGCAGTTTAAACTATGTCAAGGAAAAAAAAAACAAAACAACCCAAGTCTTGATTTAAATGCTATAACTTGAGCTACCTGCCCTCTAGTCAAAGCTGTGTCTGTCACTTTCCCTCCCCTCTGCCAGAAGAAGGATGACAGTCACACAGAGAAACAGAACCTGAAATTACCCAAAATCCATTTCTTCCTCCTCATGATGAATCCTGGTAATTCAGACAATTATAAATGGATGCTGCCTAAGGAATGTTGAAAAACTTCTCCAGTAAGTATGATTTAATGCATCATGCTTGGTCTGTTTCTGTGCAGCTTAAAGAAATTCCTTTAAACAGTTTTTAGGTGAACAGGTGGACACAAATAAGATCTCAACCTCCTCAAGCTCCTCCTCAAGAAACACATAATTAGGGGCACTATAAAATAAAGCTGATTTTGAGCCTGTTGTGATTTTGACCACACTGTTGGGAAGAACACAGTATGTCAGAGACCTCATCCCATCCTGGATGAAGGATAGTAATACCATCTCATTTCCCAAACCAGGCTAAGTGAAACATGAATTTGCTCTCCTAGATGGATAGAAAAATGTGTCTTAAATATCAGGGCCTCACTTTCAATGAACCCAGTCATGCCAAAGAAGAATTGGGTCACATCAGTTCCCGTGACAGTATTTTTCTCTATTTTCTATTTCCCCTAGCACTTGCAATATTGAGGTAAGGAGAGTAGAGCACTATTCCACCCTGCACCTGGAGCCTTGCAAGGTGGCTGTTCTTCAGCAGTGCCACTGGTGGGTACGTGGTGTACATAATCCCTTTTCAGGGTACACTGCAGGCAGTGGCAGGTCTGGCGTGGGCACCCACAGTCCCGTGGTCATCACAAGGATGTGCTGCAGGCTCTGCTCCCGTGCACAAGCTGGGGCACCACTCAGAGCTCTACAGAGACCTGCTTCCTTATCCCATTGTGGGGTTCTGTCATTTAAATCCTCCTCCAAATGCCTGGTATTCTCCTTCCACCTCCACGATCTGCTTGGAAGAGCAGAAGCATCCACAAATGACCCCCTGTTTCCATGCTATGATCAAGCTCTTACCAGTGTGATAATTAGGATGGCAAGTCCTGGTTTTCATAAAAACAGCAATTTGAGAAGTAGCCAATTTAAAAAAAAAAAAAAAAAAAAGGCTGTTTCCTCTCTTCGTACTTAGATCAGTCTAAAAATGAAACACTACACAAGCACAAAACAGTTATTATGTGACTTGCAGCCTCCAGCTATTCTGACTTCACTGGATGCCTTACAAGTGTCTACTGTTCTTGGAGACAGCCTGAGATGTGCTTCCCAGAGAGATTATTATATATTCTTCCTACGAGAAGGAAAAAACACTCTGATGCTGCGTCACGCCATCTCTTAACTGATCTCTCATATGCAATATACCATGGAATTGTGAGATGGAAGAAAACAAACCTGTTGTATGACTAGTGGTGTTGAACCACTTATACTATGGACCCAAAAGCCTATATTTTACTCATGGTTGACTCTGATTCCACCAACAGGCTGCTTGCCAACTCTCAGTACTTTTACATTCTACCCTCCAAAGACCCAACCCTACTATTTCTGTTTGTTTGCAAAAGCTTTTTTAATGATTGCAAAACCATAATTCTGTTATTGCCTGCCTGGCCCCATCAGCTGTACTTGCATGTGCCCACAGGGCTGGGTCCATTGCCATCCAAAGAGCTGCTCCTGCAAAAGGTGGGTCCCTTGCTGTCACTGCTTACTTTGGCAAACCCCTGCAGAGCAGGCAGAAGCTCTCCAGCAGACCTCACATAGCCCTAAGCTCAGCCCTGTTTGCAATGGGGTGGGTTACTTATACAGTTGGCCTATAGATGGGGATTTATAGCAAGAGCTCATGATGGGATGGTCTCTGGAAGCACATGCAGACCTCTTCATCCACAGAGTCAGCCATAAGCTTGCTCTGAGGGATGGTATTCAAATACTGGGGAACAGGCTGTGACTGCAAGATATGACACAGTAAAATTGAAAAAATGAAGTTTGAGCCCTCATGATGCTGTGTGGGTTGGTAATTAATCAGCAACATTCCCTACACACCCACTAGTAGTAAGTCAGATTAATTTTCCTTTCACAACTGGATTCTGAAGAAAGGAAAAAAACTCAACGAAGGAAGGCATCAACTTTGTTCCACAAGGCCAGGAGCTAGATTCAGACAAGACAACATTATGGTACAGTAGGAATGATGTCTTCATCTCCACTGCCCCAAGGACACTCAAAAAACACACAGCTATATTGCCAATGGTTAAAATGGGGCACTACTCCATGGCATGCCATGGCCTTATTTAAAGCAGGATGACATGCAAAAAGAGAAAAAACATCAGGTGACAAGGCTACTTTCTCCTTCCCACCAGAAATTCAGCTGCTTGTACTAGGGACCACCTTTCGCAAACATCCTTTTCAAGAATATAACAGGTAGTAGGATGCTCACCACAGTGGTCCAGGTTGCTCCCACCAGACAGGATGGATGAGAAGATGCCACGGGGTCACCTTTCAGGGTTAGGGTTAATCCAGAGAACAGATGACATATATCATGGCAGATTATGATTGAACTAGCAGTTCACACTGAGATTTTATATGCTGGATAACAGTTAAATGCTTTTGAAGCCTTGTAATCTCAAATAGCATAGGGGTCGAAATTTAAAATCAAGAAAGTGGCAAAACATACCAAAAGAAATCCCAGTCTCTGTAACATGATAGTAGCAACTGTCTCTCAAATTTTGTTTTCATTTCTTTTAGGCCATGATTTGTGCAACTGGTTATTAGGTTTGCTTGGCCTTGATGTTCTGTTTCACTTACTTCACTGTCCTTAAGTGCCTCCCCCAACAGGATTCACTTGAGGGAATTATTACTTGTATCATTATACTCTTACCAGAGCATAGTCAGGCAGATGGGGAAAGCAAACCAGACCAAAGAGAGGAAGAAAGAGAGGCAGGGGTCTTGCCGAGCCCAGATGTGATTAGCCCAAGCAAATGTCTATTTATTCTGCTTATGTGAATCTCAGGGCAAAATACCCTGTGAGGCTGGGGGATTTCTTGTGCATGAGACAAGCATGCAACAAACAAATTATATGTTTAATGCCTTGTTCAGGAACTGTTCATTCTCTCCATCCCAAACCAAGATACTCTAAAAGAGCTGCCAAAACACAGGGCACAGGAACTGACTCAAAGACGAACCAATTGCCCTTGCATCAATCTCCTGAGTTTGGGCTTAAGGGCAGAGTGGCCCTCGCTGGTTCAATACATTTCATTGAAAATGTCTTCAACAGCCTTTGTGGACACTCCAGACTGATCTGCATCAGTAATAAGACATTATAAAGTTTTATAGATTCTCTTCTAAGAAGAAAAAAATGTATAATGGTCCCTCACAGCACCCCTGTGAGATCAGCAGAGATTGTAATCTTCATTTTATTGAGACAGGAATAGGCAGGAGAAAGCATGAGCTGCCTCAGAATTCATACCCACATGATAACTAGGTGCCACAAACATAATGAGGAGAAATCATGGGAAGCTAAGTACCTGCACCAATGCTTAAGTCTTGAAGTGTCTGAACAAAATGGCTTTTTTTCAAGTCTCTGACACAGCTGAGAATAAAGCTCTCATCTCTTCATCTTCAGGGTGTCCTTTAACGAGAAGATGCTTCCCAGAGGAGGTTATGCTAACAGCAGCCTGTTCACACCAACCAGCACATCAGCACTTACATGAGATTGCAGCCTCCTCCTTATACCCTGGCTGGGTGAACACTGATCTGAGTCTTGTTTATCCAAGGTACCAATGACCGCTACTTTACATGAGAAACAAAATTTCAGCCTTGTATTCATGCCATGAAGATGAGGATCAAGAGGAAAAAATAAACTTCACCTGCATACCATCCAAAATTCAGGACTTTACTAAGCCCCTTGCTGTTACCCTCCCCACAATGCAAAAAATTAATCTTCACATGAGATTCAGTGGCAGGAAAAGCAGAAAGAGAATGACCTAGATTTCATGTCAGCTAAAGCCCCCTTCTGCTTTGAGGTCACTCTGAAGATGAAGGAGGGCACGAATATTCGTAAATATTTTTAATTAAAGTTCTTCCGATTCTGTAAGTCGTATAGAGGAGTTCATAGCTTGCCATGCTGGAATTGAAGGTTATCAGCTCATGAGTTGTCAAGGTCCCTCAGAGCCACAGGAGTAAGAACTAGAGCTGAGCAACTAATATATTTTGCATGAATTTCACCTTTGTCTGAAAATTCTCTAGAAACAGATTGCAACATTCTCTAATTTATTCATTATTTATGTTCAATAGTAATGTCAGCAAATAACTTTCTCCCTGTAGAGCAGTCCATTATAAATTATAATATGCAATATGTGCCATATCCATTTCCCTTTCTATTCCCTGGTAAGGGGAGTTTAGTAACAAAGCAGCACAGTGTAAAATTTACAGGAAAATAAATGATTCAGAATTCACTTATGGTCAGTACAGGAGCATCTCTATTTAAAATTCACTTGGCAAGTCCTCATTCTTGGAGAACTTGGACATACAAATAAATACAGAAGGACTGATGAACTGAATCAAATCAAAATTAAGTTTCAAATCCAAATTATTACATACTTTTTATTTTTTATCTTTTCCTACTCATTCCACTCTGCTGGGTAGCAAAGAAGTACTGCACATGGCAACTTCAGGTATAGGAGGGTCTCATGAAGTTTTCTTTCCTTTTTTTTTTTCCATCTACACAGTCAAAAGATCTCCAAAATCCAGTGCCCACTTCGGCAGAAATCACAATGTTGTTGATCTTTTGTTGTTGACTTTAAATCATCCTCTTTTGCTGAAACTAACTAATCTCAATATGAAAGTAGACCCTGGTTCACCAGAAAAATTCCATTTCTCACCTCTGCCCTTGCTAGGTCCCCTTGGAAAGCTGAAATAGGGCTAGAAAATGCAAGCAGACATGAAACCAAGCAGGGCTGAGTTCCAAAGGTATTGCTCAGCTAGCACCATGCAGGGTGCACATTGCATTATGTGCAATCCATTGTGAAATTCCTGGGAATGCATTACTCTAATTCTATGCTCATTTTCTAGTTCTTTTTACACTTGAGATGCAGACTTCACCTCAAGCATAGTACCCATGGTACACAAGCCCATATCCCCCGGTTTTGGGTTTGAGTTTTGCCAGGCATGTCACCAAACCACGTCATGTCCACCTGAAAGTCAGTCCCTGTCTTACCTACACAAATCACACTATCTGCTGGATGGATGGATGCAGTCAGCTATATAGTGTCTTCCTGGACACTGAAACAGAACTTGAGAAATCCATGGCACACCAAATACACATCGTATGTATAGACTGAACTGTTTGGTAGTAGCAGGACATGTCCTGATGGTAGCATGTCCTGATATCCTCCTTTATAATCCCTGTAACTGTGCTACATGCTGCATTTCAATGTAGTGTAGACAAATATTCCTGCTTGAACCATGTCATCACCCCAATCTCAAGATGATTTGACAGTCTGCATGCCTATAGCATCAGGGCCACACTAAGGTTTGTTGCAGCTACAGGGTAATATTTATCAGGGCAGGGTCTTTTCTGTACAGACCTATAAAGACTAAATCTTCTTCTAAAATGCACATTTTTATGTGATACTTTGCGAAAGTGCTCCAATGAACTCTTCCAGGAAAAGCATTTACTATGAATAAATATTGCATGTTCCTGCTTAGCTGTAATTTGTTCAAATCTTGCTCTGCTTTGAGATCTTGAGGCAAGATGCTGAAAAAAAGAAAAATGTAAAAGCTCTTTTTTCTCTTTCAAAAGAAATACACTTTTGAAATTAAACATACAGATCCTAATCCGGCTCATGCACAACCTCTGCTAAAAATCAGATTTTTTATTTTATGTGATGACTTGAATGCCCAGTTTCTTCTTTAAAATCCAAACAAAACCACATAGTTATCTCCAGCATGGCCCAATGCCAGCATACCCATGACCAGAGGACACCGAATTGCTTCACCCTTGTACAATAATGTAACTTCAAAGACAGAATCCACTCCTTTGCTTCAGTGGGATAGATAATGACTGGTCACTGCAGGCCAGCTCTTGCACACCTTTAACAGATGATCTGTGCCTGCTGATTTCAGGCTGTCACCTCAAGCACTCCCAGCTCCTCACACAGTCTGCATCAGCACATGTGCTCCAAGCGTGTTTGCAGGGTGAGGCTGAAGATCAGAAGTAGCAACCATGATGGAGCTGTCTGTACACATTACTTTGGGGAGGATGTGTTGTAGTGGAGATGTCAAGAAGTGATGAGCCTTAAAATCTTTTTTTTTTTTTTTTAATCTCAAGCTTGACTATAAGCTTTGCTTCCTGTGACCAAACACTGGCACAATGGAGACGCTTTCATACTAGCTCCAAGCAGCCTACATGACAAAAGTCTTTGTTGCCATGTGCAGTATCAAAGCTCCCTCTGTGTTTAAAAAAAAAAGCCTTACAAAATTTTTAGTGTTGCTAAGTTGCCTGGGCTCATTCACTCATTCCTCTGCTCTTGTGAACCTTTGAATTCATTTCCACCAAAACATTTTGGGCCTAATATTCCAAAAATAGCTGTCGGCAGTAAATGTTAAGAGTTCTCAGTCTGAGAAGTAACAGGGCCGCCTGTTGATCTGAGTCACCAACGGTGGGATTTTCAGTTTTTGTGTTGCTGGAGAGGAGGAGGGAGAGATGGGGAGAGAGAAGAACCTCTCCAGCAGCTCCCTGTGGGGTTTGCAGTGGCATTTGTGTGTGTGGAAGTGGCTGCAGACCTTCACGTGTCACTCACTCCAGCTCACAAGCAAGGTGTGAGACATGCAAACTGAGCTGGTTATCAGCAGAAAGTCCTCAGCACCTCCTGAGCAGAAAAAAAAGGCATGAACTGAGCAGTAAAGAAGATCAGCTTGTCCTTGGACTGTACTGGGGTCCAGTTCTCACGCCCACTGAGACTGGAGGAAAGACTGCTGGACCGTGCTTTGGAACAAACCTCAGTTGTTCCTTTGCTTCCTTTGCTTTGGAAAATAACTAATGGCTTATCAGCTGATCCACTTTCCTCGTTTGCTCTTGGAGTTAAATGGTCATCTGGTCTACAGAGTTACTGAACAAATGAGTATGGGCCAGGTGTCTTCATCTTTGCCCTGTTTTCACCTCTGCCCACATGGTTCATCCCCTTAAATGACTATTCTTGTTCACGATGACTTCCTGTAAAGTCTGATGACTATGTAAAGCCTGGGAATAATGATGTGGTGTGTATGTGTACACAGAAATTGAATGAAAAGTCTTCTAAACTTTGGTGTGTAATTACATCTTGCCAGAAACATTGATTTCTGAGTCAAAGTAACTCATGAGAACAGGCTGGGCTACAGCACACCACAAGTTTGTCAAAAGAATGAAAAGAAACCCATGGTACAGATATCACACTGCAGATATTCTGGCTACCCTTGCAGCTAGATTTCCCTGACTGTGCTCTGGGAGCTTGCTGGTAGGAGGACACAGTTTGAAAGAGAGTCAGGGTGATAGATGTTTCTGGTAAGCATGGGAGAGAAAGTAATGAATCTTTACTTTGTTCTCTTGCAGGAACAAATGTGGGGAAAATAATATGAAAAAAATCACATTTCATTCCACAATAAACCAAAGAGTGAAGGTGATAGAAGAGGAATGGGACTGACTGGAAAGCAGACCTTTGCAGGGCCAGGGTCAGGAGGGCTTGCTCTCTCCCTCTGGCAAACAAGGTGCCTGCCCTAATTAGGCTTCTGCAAAAGCAAAGAGTTTTGCTTCATGGGAATCTGATTAAACATGTTCTTCCCCCTTCACCTGCAATATTTGCTGTTCCTGACAACACAGGTCCAGTTAAAAAGCAGTGAACGGGACAGGACCCAGCTGCAACACTGGGACTGAGATGCCATTTTTAGGCTCAGATCCACACTCATATCCACTGCTGCTGTCCTTTAGATCTCTCCTTCCTCCAGGGCTGCCGGGTTACATCATTCAGCGTTTATGAGGTGCTACGACACTCCAAAGCAGCCTAACCTTAGGGATTTGGGCTGTGACCCCAGGGCAAGCTGCTGGAAAGAAAGCCATTCCCAGTTATTGTCTTGGCATGGTTTCACTCCTCGCTGCAAATGGTTCCCACATTTCCGAACTGAGCGGTCACCTCCCGTCGCCGTATTAAAACCAGACACGGCTAATACGATGCATTCCCTTTCCCAGGCTTAGCACCTCAGCCACAGCAAGAAGCACTCTGCTGCCTGCCAGAGCTGAATTTATAAAAGGGAGAATGCGAGACAGCCAGCTAGCAGTCAGTTCATCAGGGGAAGAACCCGACTGTGCCTGAGTTGTTGAGTGCCTGATAATAGAAATTTCCAGCTTCGTGAGGAATGTAGGAGCTGACAGACATCATGCTAAGCCCCAGAGAAAACAGTGTGAGAGGTCCATAAACACCTCGGTGAAAATCACTGAGAGTGCTTGCACTCATGGCTGACTTGGTATTGTGTATCTTGGTTTAAAAAGTGAGCCCAGAGATCACACACAGCTTTATCCCTCTTGGCAGGGTAAACCAGCTTGCTGTACCTCATTCATGGGTGGGAACATGTTCAGAACACCATGCTGGACTTCCAGGCACTTTCCTCTGCCCTGCTTTCCCTCCCCAGGGTATAAGGTCTCTCTGGATGAATGAGCAGCAAGGCTCCTGCTAATTCTATGTACATCTTAATGATCACTCGGAATGGTAATTACGTGCATATACATTGCAGAAAATGATCTTGTTAATTAGAGAGGGATGTTAGGCATGAGCAATGTTATTTTCCACTGAAACTTTCCCATTTATATACAACAGAAGTCTAGTTATGGTAGGCATATCAGATTCAAGAAGGAAATGTAACCTGTTACATATTCATGTGGGGACAATTTTTCTGCAGGGAAGAGCAATTCCCCCTCAGAGGCGTAGCAACAAGGCTGTACATCGAGGAGGACAATGGGCAAGTGAAGTGGCAATTCCCAGAAAAAGCCCACCTGTGGCAGAAAATGCAACTGCCCAGGCCCTTGGCAGAGCAGACCCCACATTCCAGTGGGAAAACCTTACTGACATTGGTAGTGTCCAGGCTCTGTGAGCACCTGCACAAACCACCACTACTTATACAGTAATTTATCACTGCTGTAGGCCAGATGTCCAAAACATGTGCTTGTAATCAAGCAAGCCATGTTTCTACCCAGGAGGAGCAGAAAAGGAACAAGGACCGCCCTTGGGACACCTATCACGTCTGCTCCCTCCATGGGTTTGTCCCCCCCAGAGTGCTATGTGAAGTGACCTTCATCCACCTCTGTCCCTACAACAACTCCTACTCTTCACATAATCGTAGAGTCGTTGTGGTTGGAGAAGACCTTTAGGATTAAGTCCACCCCTTAACCTAGCACACTGCCAAGTCCACCACCAAACCATCTCCCTAAGCACCACATCTACTGGTCTTTTAAATAAGTGGTGACTCTGCCACTTCCCTGGGCAGCCTCTTCCAGTGTCTGACAGCCCTTTCAGTAAAGGAATTTTTCCTAATATCCAATCTAAACCTCCCCTGGTAAAACTTTAGGCCATTTCCTTTTGTTCTATCACATGTAACTTGTGAGAAAAGACTGACAGCCACCTCAGTACAACTTCCTTCCAGGTAGTTGTAGAGAGCCTCTCAGTCTCCTTTTCTCCAGACTAAACCACCCCAGTTCCCTCAGATGCTGCTTGTAAAACTTGTGCTCTAGACCCTTTACCAGCTTCGTTGCCCTTCTCTGGACCCATTCCAGCACCTCAGTGTTCTTCTTGTAATGAGGGGACCAAAACTGAACACAGCATTCAAGGTGCATCCTTCTTTGGAAAAGGTGCCATTAAGTGGCAGTGCTGACATGGGTGAATTGCCACATCTCTGTGCTGGGACAGAAAAGCCTGAAGTGGCCCAGTCCTCTTGACAGGCTTGGCTCAGAGCATGGTATTACAGGTTTCCCAGCAATTCCTTCTGGAGATCAGAAGAGCTGGAGACCAAGGAAATGCTGTTTCTTAACGGGCAACTCTTCCCGCAGCATACCGAGAAAAAAGCAATATTTATAGCTCGTGGGAGGCAGCTTCAAGGTCAGCTGGGGTCTGGCTTGTGCTCAGCTTGCCCACAGCTGTGTTCCCTGGTCAAAAAGCCCTGAAAAGCCCAGGGAATCCAGCCAGGGCTGTGCTGCAGAGGAACGACCCAGGCTCTGGAAACCTGCACAGATGGTGTCTTTGGAGAGAGGACTGTATCTGAATGCAGGCTGAGCCACTAAAGAAAAACTCCCTGCATGGGGTCTGGCGGACTCATTGTACTGCCAGTCACTGCTCTCTCTGACTTTGCTCCTGCTCCCAGGTTGATATATCCAATATTAATGAGGCATTTATACTCCATCATGGAGCCCTCTAAGAACATTCATTTACTCCTAATGGAGTGTGCAGTTGAATTAATTAATCTCCTTTAATTTTTTTTTTTTTTAATTTTTATTTTTATTTGGGGTAAGATAACATATAGCAAGGAGATTTTTTTCCCCCCTCTGAAGCGATGTAACAGGCAGCAGCAGGCAGGATATCTTGTGATGCCCATGGGCTGGCTAATCAGCACGGCTGGATATAAGTAAGCAGGAGTATGTGCTTGCCCAGTGTCACATGTTTCTGTTTCTCAGGGTACACTGGGAATATCAGTGACACTCAAAGTGACAAGAGTATCAATGGCACTAGGACAAGGGGAAATTAGCTGTGAGCTGGTGAAACCCACAAAAGGAAATACATTTTCCACTCGAATGGTGCTGCCTGAGTCAAATGCCCGAGCCAGAGAGTTTATTGACCTGCAACATTTGTTGTCACAGATGCTAAAATAAAACCATAGCCATCATGTCTCACGTGTTTGGTGACTGCCATTTGAACAGAGTGGGTGGGTACCTTGCTCCCAACATGGAGATGAAGAACCATTATGTTGATTCATCCCATGAGATGGAAAAGGCAGCCCTTACTGCTCTAAATACTGACGGGTTATGAGTCTTCGAGAGAAATAACAGGAGCAAAGACTCCTCTAGGAAGCTCAGGCTCATGTGTGTTTATTTCACATAAGCAAATAATAAAGAAAAACCCCAACGTGAGCGCATGCAGTATTGTAGGAGGAGGAAACAGTATGGACCTAGAGGCATATCTGGCTACAACTAGGCAGATATTTTAAAACACACAGGCCCACAGGCTTCTGCATTCACAGACCCAAGCTGAACATCCTCCTAGCAGAAGAGACTGTCAGGG
Organism: Florisuga fusca; assembly: GCA_038090715.1. NCBI lineage: Eukaryota > Metazoa > Chordata > Aves > Apodiformes > Trochilidae > Florisuga > Florisuga fusca. The sequence goes on along the minus strand of JAAWXA010000002.1, from coordinate 40,966,928 downwards.
ACATATAGAATTATTGCCCTGGAGTTTTGCATTACTGCCTTGCAGGTCTTTAACACTGGGATTTTGAAAACACTATCTAGTGAGGGAAGGAAAGCTTTAGGTTCCAACAGGCTTGAATATCACAGTGAATTTATACTCTGCTCACCAAGGCTCTCACTCTTGCAGCATACTCCTCCAGAAGGCAGCAGCAGCCAGTTTTATGCATCTGATTTGGAGGGGTTTGGAGGGAGGGACAAGGGATCATCAGAACATCTTTTCAGTATGAAGCCTGCTGTTACTTTCCTGCTCAGGATGTTATCGTTGCTCTCAGGAAACATGCTTGGACTACGGAAGAGGCATGAACTGCATTAATTCTGCCCAGCACCTGGGTATTCAGTACTCCTTCATGCTAATATTTACTGTGCATAATTGTATCACAGAGGTGGACACTGGACATTTCGGCAGCTCTGCAGGGAACATTTGGAGATACAGATCTTAAGGGCAGGGAGGAGTTTTGAGATTGAAGGACATGCATTTTAGAATGGGTGGGTCAGTGCAGAAATCATTTCACCATGGAGATTCAAACTCTCATTAATTTTAGGAGATGGGAGTGAATTCATCCACATCTTAGAGGTTTTCAGAGCTCTCTAAAGATTTATTTGATGTTGAAATGGTGAGCACTCCCCAACATTGTTAAAGATTTCTTCATAGCCCTCCTGACTTATTGTTCCCCCCCCCTCCTTTTTTAAATTTTAAATTGAAGTGTACATTTTGAACCATGACTCACTGCAAGAGGTGGAGCTAGTGGCAAACTCTCTAGCTGAGGAATGACAGAAAACAGCACAAGCCCTGCTGGAGAACACACAGAGTCTCAACATGGAGAGCAAACCATGTAAAGACAATGCTGTTATTCTCTCCATCAGCTCAGGCTCTGGGGTCTCCTCCGTCTCCCAAGGAGGACTTTGGCCCAAATCCCAGCCATGCAGTAGACACCTGGGGGGGGTCTCTCCCAGAACATCCTTATGCTGCCCTTGTCAGGACCCACCTGAGTTCTCAGCCTGCCACCTCCCCAGCACCAGCCAGCCCCTCTGCAGGCAGGTGCCTGACACGATGCTCAGCTGCAAGCTGTGCACTAAGTCATTTTTGTCTCTCACTGTGGGCAGAGCGATAATTTAATAAGCAAACTGATGTTTTGAAGCCGACAAAGTCAGCAGAGGGAAAATAGCAGCAAGGAGGAGAAAGTGTCATGCCAGCAAGCAGCTTTCATTGCGTGATGTGAGGCAGGGAAAGCTTCCAGAGAAAAAATGCCACTCCTAGCTAAAAATAAAGTCAGCCCAGGATGCCTAAGCCCAACAGCTTGTCGGCTGCTAACTGAAGCAGCACTAGCTGAGAGAGAAGATATTGATCAGCTTCTGCAAGACAACAGAATGCCGTCTGCATTTGAATATATTTCATATTCACTAGTTCATGGCGGAGTATAAAATGTGAGGGGTTGGTTTGCTGTTTTGACAGTAGGATTAGATTTTTTAGTGCAAATTGTAGAGTTGAAAGCACAAGATGACACCCACCTGAAGGGGAGGATTTCCTGCTGGAGTGGTGGAAGATATTGGGTTTGGAAACCCAAGTTCTGTTCCACAGGCACCCGCAAGGTTTGGGTGCTTGGTGCTTGCCTTTCACTGAAACTGGTGCAGGGTTTCACTGTATCACCCTGCCTCTGCTGCAGGCAGTCATAGAATAATAGAGTGGTTCTGGCTGTAAAGAACCTTAAAGGTTACCTAGTTCCAACCCCCATGCATGGGCAGGGCCACCTCCCACTAGACCCATCCAACCTGGTCTTGAATACTTTTCCAGGGAGAGAGCATCCACAAGTCCTCTGGGCAGTCTGTGCCAGTCTCTCACTACCCTCACAGAAAATAATTTCTTCTTTATCTAATCTAAATCTACCCCCTTCCAGTTTAAAGCCATTACCTCTTGCCCTATCACCACATGCCCTTATAAAAGAACAGCTTTCTTTTTGTTCCCCTCAGACACTGGATGAACACTACAAGGTCTCCCCCAGAGATTTCTCCAGGCTGAACAACCCCAGATCTCTCAGCCTGCCTTCATAGGAGAGGCGCTCCAGCCCTCTGGTCATCTTCATGGACTTGCTCCAAGAGCTCCATGTCTTCCTTGTGTTGAGGACTCCAGAACTGGACACAGTGCTCCAAGTGGTGTCTCATGAGAGTGGAGCAGAGGGGAAGAATCACTTTCCTTGACCTGCTGGCTACCCTTCTTTTGATGGATCCCAGGATATGGATGATTTTCCAGGCTGTAAACATTGCCACATCCCGTTCTGCATCTCATCAACCCACACCCCCAAGTCCTTCTCCTCAGGGCTGCTCTCAATTCATTCTCTGCCTAACCTGTAATTGCTCCAACCCAGGTTCAGGACCTTGGACTTGGCCTTGCTGAACTTCATGCATTTTACACAGGCCCATGTCTCAAGCCTGACAGGGTCCCTCTGGACAGCATCCCTTCCCTCCACTGTGTCAACCTTACCACATAATTTGGTGTCATCAGCATAATTCCTGAGGGTGCACTGTCCATGTTGCCAACAAAGATGTTAAACATCCCCAGTCCCAGTACTGGCCCTTGAGGAACACCAGTAGTCACTGATCTTCATCTGGACATTGAGCCATTGACTGCAATTCTTTAACTGCAACCACTCAGCCAATTTCTTATCCACCACGTGATCCATATATCAAGTCCACGTCTCAAATTTAGAGACAAAGATATTGTGTGGGACAGTGTCAAATGCTTTCCACAAGTTCAGGCAGATGACATCAGTTGCTCCTCCCTTTCCTACCAGTGTTGTTGAGTCATCATGGAAGGCCACTAAATTTGCCAAGCGTGATTTGCCCTTAGTGAAACCATGCTGAGTCTCACCAAAAGAGAAAACTAAGGTTTGCCTTGGTTTGTCTGAGATGGTGCCCTGCTTACAAAGAGATCTTCACTCTGAGGACATTAAAACCTGCTTTCAGTGCACAGCCATTAGAGAAGTAGTGACAGCCCCACTCTCTGCAAGACTTCACAGGGACAGTGACAATCTCACCCTTCAAAATTCCACTAAAGGGGGAACTTAAAAGTCAAAAACCTCTGAGAGAGGTTTATTACACAAACAAGAAAAAATAGCTACTGTACACATTGCACTGGAGTGAATATATGGCAAAAATTACACTGAGGACCTGTCTGTCACTTACAGCAAATCAAAGCTGTGCTCTCAAAGTTTATGGAGGCATTAGTGGTTCTTGAGGGTGTTCTGGCTTTCCACTCATTTGGGAGCTATCTACTGCAACCTACTGCATACACCTGTGGCTTTCATGGACTGCTTGTAATGACACGATGGTGAGGTATCATCAGACTTCCATACATGGTGGAGAAAGCAACACCAACGAGCAAGGAGCCGGCATCATATCTGCACCAAAGGCAGATCTTTCCTTTATATTTAATAGCAGCTTAATTGCCATATTCTCACCCTATTTTATCTCAGGGAGCCACTTCAGCAGAAATCACTGTTGGGGTAGAAATTAGCACCACAAAATTTGCCAGACATGATGCATCCGTTTCAGCACGCTCCCTCTCACAGCCCAGGGTGCTGCGAAGGGAAGAGGCTCCTTTAAGAGAACAGCTTGCAGCAAGATTAACAGCAATCCGTTTTCAGAAACACAGATATTTCCTAGGGCAAAAGAGGTTCCTGGTACAAAAGGTGGAGGGAACCTTTTGTCATAATAATCTCAGTCATTTTCACAACACGCCAGATTCCCCGGCAGCATGGCGAGCACAGGCGTGTGAGACTCGACGCCTGCTGGAGTTGTAGCAATGAGGAGAGAAAAGCTTAACACTCATGGCACAGTTCCTCACATTCAAAGGCTCTCAGAGGAAACTGCCAGGAAAGCAAATACGGTTTTAAGCGGGGATGTCTCCAGAGACTTAGGAATCTTTCTACTCGATGTTCTGACTGTGGTTGCAAGTCTCAGAAATCCTGATAAGGAAGTTCCTGCTGAGATGTTCTGTTGAAGTTAAAATGTCTATACCGAGCCACTGGAAATCAGCAAATAAAACATGCATTAGAAACTCACCATGCATGTTTTTGAGCCTTTGGAGAATTGTATTAAAGGCGAAAGATGAAGAAGGATTTATGGAGATTTACAGAACTGGTAAACATATTTGGTTTTATTATTATATTATAGCCATAAATATTGTGCGTTAAAATGTGAGGATTTTGCGGTGTTTTGCTTACCTGTTTATAGAAAGTAAGACACTTGCTCTGTGACCCCATCCCCTTTGCTCAGCCATGACATTTGCTCCTGCATTCTAGCTGTGCTTCAGAGATCTCCAAAGGATGAGGACATTCAGTTCCCAGGACATACCTTTAGTTCATCTCTAATTTTAATGAACCAGAAATGGAACAAGGAACAGAAAAAGGAGCTGACTGAAAACGAGGGCAGCTTCTCCAGAGGTACTCTGACAGCTGAGGACTAGGAAAACCAACTAGAGCACAGCAGTATACTGCTGCCATAGTGCCCACAACTCATTTTATCACAGAAATATCTTGTGTTTTGAATGCCCAGTACAGATATGCTTCTAGCACATTGGGCAAACCATGGCACTGTAAAAGCTCTTGTCTACATACAGCTTTACTTACTGTCATCGAAAATGTAAAAAGGGGAAAGGAAAGGGAGAGATTTTGTTTTTCAAATATGTGTAAAAACAAGCTTATGCTCCCTTCAAGCAAGGAGGTGTTCCCTCTCTACCACACCTTCCAGGGCTGTGAGCTGAATAGACTAAACCCAGTGCATAGAGGGCAAACCGCAGCCCTGGGAGAAAGAAAAAAAGTTAATGTCATAGCCACCAGGGTTCTGGCTGCCGTGGCAGGTGAGAGAAGAGGCAGAAAAGAGGCATTAGTACTTTGTGGTCCCTTGGTGAGGGCAGTGCAGTTCTGCTTGCACCCACTGCTTCCCTTTCTTCCCTCCTCCATTACTGCCCTGCCCCACTGCTGCCCTGGGCAAATGACTTCTCATGTAACTGGGGCAGCTTCACCTCAGAACATCATCCTCTTCACAGCAAAACTCTGGGAAGCAAGCAAAGGGTGGGAAAGTCAGTAAAAGGCTAAGAACTAACAAATGGACAGGTGCAGATATCACTGAGAAATGCTGGCCCTGAGCAAAACCCCACCGCTAGTGCAACGATGGGCTGCAAAAAGTAGGAGTCAAAAGAGATCTTCATTAACCTGGCTTTTGAAGGAGGAAATGGACATGTACAATGAAAGGCCTGCAAATGATGTAATGAAGATGGAATAGGAGAGAAATATAATATATTTATTTAGACTTATTTTATATAGATGGGACAACAGAAGACTTTGCTGCAGTCCCCAGGGAAGCTGGCTTTCCCTCTGAGGCACAGGGAATTCATGTAAACAGGAAGCTGTGAGCAGCTTGGTCAACACAAAGGTATAAAAAACCCCCTTTGTCCTGGCCCTGATCTATATAATGACACATTTATACGGTCCAGATAAGACAGTACAGAGGCAATGACTTTGTTCTAATCTAACTGCCTGATTAATATGTCTGCAGTTCGCAGGACACTGGACTCAATAAAGGCAGTGAGTGGGAAGGAGATAAGCAAGGGCACGGTGATATGTTTGTTCAGGTGTTAGTATGACAAACGTTTCACACCTGCAGCCTTCCTTTGTTTTTCATAAATTCCCTTCCCATTATGTGAAGGCTGAGGTCTCTATGGCTGCCTCTTTGGAGAAGCAAATAAATGGCTTTTCTAGTATCAGGACTAGGCAAAAAAACAAAACTAGAGAGGTTTGTTTGTGTGCCCCACAGACACTCCATCACCAGGGAGCACGGCAGCCAGAGGGAGTTCCCAGTGCGGCAGAAGTGAACAGTCAAGAACTGGGAGTTTCTGGGGCAAACTCTGCCTCATTTTACAAGCCAGGCTCTCCTCCCACCCACATCAGTAAAACCCCTCAGCACTGCAGAGCTGACATCTGGGAGCTGCTGTGATGCCTCCAGTCTCAGTGGCTGGTGGGAGCCCTGAGAACTAAGGATCCTTGAAAATCAGGCTAGTGGCTTTTAGTCTTTTTTACACTTTTTTTTTTCAGTGGATTTCCTAGAATGGAAGCATTATCTTATTAATTCTTCAACCACAACAATCTTGGAGCAAATTTCTGGCTTATTAAAAATAATGGAGTATGACAGACAGTGGCAAGCTAACATAAAACTATCTCTACCTAAAAAAAAATAAATAAAAAAATAAAAACCACAACTTGCTAAAAAAAGAAAACCTGATTTTCTATATCCTTCATGTACTTTATAGTCACTTATTGTCATGATAATGGCATATTAAGGGGTGCAAAACTCTGACTTATTAGGGTATTTTTTCATTTTCCTTATGTACTACTGTAAAGGACTGCAGTTGGTAAACAAAGAATATTGGACCATGATAAATATCAGGTATCATTTTGAGACCCAGCTCTGTCATGGACCTCCTTTCCCCCAAAGCCTATCTGAAACATTTCAAGACTTTAAGGTGGACTGGATCCCACTTTCTTCTCCATTCTGGTCTTTTTTGGGGTAAAAAGCAAAAAAGAATCAGGGAGTGGAGATGTTTGACCCTGTCTCAATGAGGCTGCAGGAGATGCTGAAGATTAAGTGTTTGTCTGCCAGTGAGCTGGGTTTGATTTGGACAGCAATGATCTGCCCATAGGATAGAATCCTGGATGACTTATTTGTCAGGCTGCTCTCCATCACCATTCCTTTCTTCCTGAGAGAGAAATTATGTGAGGTCTGGCAAATGTGTGGGACAGACTGACAGTCCCACTGGCAGCCAGCATCAGCAGCTTTGTGGCACGAAAAAAGAAACACTAAATAAACAAAATCTTCAGAAAAGATTGAAGGAAAACTAAATTTGCAGTCTTAAAAATGCAAGAAGGTTTAGGCTCACACCATTCCCTCCTGTCACTGCCATCTTTGTTGTTTGAGTAAGTTCAGAGAAATCCTGTCCCTGGCTCTGACAGGAAGATTTCTATGGATTTTGGAGGGCATCTGCAGTGTCAGCCTCTGCATACTCAGACTTTGTGTCTGCTGTGCTTGCAGCCGGAATGACTGAAAAGTGTGGGCCAAGAAATCAGCAGATGCAATCTGGTGTGACATCCTATACCCAGAGCAGGATCTGGCCTTGCCTTTTCCAACTGCTTTTTGTGGCTTCACAAAGACACCACCCCAGGCCTGGCAAAACTGACTGCAAAAAAGAAAGGGTGTGAAGAAGCAATTTTAATTCCAATATCTGATGTGGCTTTCAACAAGATGTTAGCGCAAAATACTTGGCAGCATCTGATCTCACTTTTCCATTCCACCTGCCAGGCTGCCTTTGCTCTTCACCCCACACAGGACAGTGACAGGGGCAGCTCCTCCTGTGCTCTGCAGAGCAGTGGCCCCATAGGAGCAATAACTCTGTTGATGCTATGGCTGTGAATACTACTCTTCACTTAGAAATCCCAGTTTGCTGTTGGTGTGAATTTACAATGGGGGGACGTGACCAGCAGATGGTATAGAGGTGCCTTATTGAACTATTCTTGAATGTGGTAAAAGAAAAAAGAGGGGAGAAGATAATTTCTTCCATGAGAGAGAGATCTGCACAACAAAACAAGGGGCATCTAGCTGAGGAATAGTTTAATCAGCAAAGATACTTGCTCCTCAGCCCTGTGGCTACATCTGCCTTCATTTTTTTTTCCGTGATCGGGAGATAAGCCTCCCAGAGATATGCCTGTCTACACATTACCCACAGAGCAGTCATGCCCATGGGTCTGTTTAAGATTTGGCCTTTCACACTGGCTCTTATTTAGGTGAATAATTTCTTCTAAACAGAGCCACCCGGGCTGCGAGGGGGAAGGGACAAGAAAAATGAGCTTTGGCTCTGGAGATGGATGACAAACAGTTCAGGACTGAGAGTCACAGAAACCCCCAGATGTTCTGACCGGAGGAGATCAGAGCCCTGGTGTGTCTGCACAGTGCTCAGTCCCGTGGTACAAGGCAATCAGTGCTTCAGAGAGCTTACCATCTCCCAACCCAGCTTGGGGAAGGCAGTTGTCTGCCAGGGATGCTGTATGGGTTGTAGCTTCCCCAGAAGCTGGGATTGCATTCTGCATTTCAGGAAGGTGAAGCTCAAACCCAGGGAACTGGAAAAAACAAAGTGCTTTAACCAAAACAGTGCAGATCTTGCAGAGCATGTCATGCAGCAACCAGCCTGCAACCTAGCTGTCATCTCTCTTCTTCAAAAAACATCCTGGATAAATGGCCACCTGGTTTCAGCAGTCTTTCTCAGATGCTGAGACCAGAATGGAAGAATTTTGGCAGATCAGGTATTGAGGTTTTTCCAGTGGATTATCGTGAAATTATACTCCTCAGTTCTGGTCCCTTCTTTTTTCCTGACTTCGCATGTGTGTGTGTCTGAAAGAAGGATGCATTTGCATTCAGCAAACAGGCAGCTTTAATTCACCTATCTCCAGTATCGGTTGCAATTGCCAGGCACACCCAACAGCTGTGGCTGCAGTGAACACCTCACAGCAATGCACCTTCAGAGGACCAGCTGAGCATTGCCAACATGGAGACTGCCTCAGTTCCAGTGCAGAGACACTCACAGGTCACCTTCTTGTGCCTCTGTACAGGAAAGCAATAGCTGCATGCTAGTGAGGGGCACAGATTCAGCAGGAGGTGATGAGCACCTGCCTGGGTAATGTGGTTCTGCTTTTGGGTCAGTGGGATGGGCACCAGAGAATTACCACCTAGCTATGGCTGTGCTTCAGCCCTCAGCATCTTTTCAGGATCAAGCCCTTCATTACCCGCTCAGAGTATCTGAGATTATGCAAAGGCTGTTTTAATGAAAAAGTAGAAACATCTGGTCCAGGACCCACCATTTCAAAACAGTAACCACAGAGCTATGCAAACAAACTCAGAGCATAGCACCCAGCCAGAAGACATGACCTGCTTGCTTTACACCTATGCAGCCCACCTCCTCTGAAGTGAGGATGGATATTAGGTCTCTGTAACTGTGTTTTTTACACAATAAGAGGATATTCTTCAAGTGCTGAAATCAATTTCTAACTCCAAAGGACACATACAAAGGAAACACGTAATCTTCCCAGTGTTTACATTTATTACGCTGAATAATTCTCTCAAAAACTATATTTTGAATGGCAACTGGGTTTGTTATAGAACAAGAACAAAAAACAGTTTGGGCAAATTATGAACAAACCTTAAGCCCCCTGTAAGTTAAGACTGTAACCTAAAATTAGGTTTCAAAGTGCAATAAGAACAGAGCAAGATCAAAAAAAATTACTTTGTCCCCTTTTATTGTTGATTACCCCTGCCTTTCCACACCTCAGGATGTTCTGGAAGCAGAAATATTAGGAAATACATATTTTAAAAGTTTATTAGAAGACCTAGTTCAACTGAAATTTGCAAGGCCATGGGATAAAAATCAGTCAAATAAGAATGAAAGTTCACTTTATCTTTTTTTAAAATAAAGGACAGATTAACTCAACTGTGAAACTCTGATCTGGGGACAGATTTTGGATATTGTAAATGCCTTGGCTTTGCAATCAAACTTCACTTTGACCCAGATCAGCAGGTTAAATTTCTTCTCAAGGGCTACAAAGTCCTCGTGGGATCTTGACAGGGCTCTTGGGATATCTTGGGATACCAATGCTCTGCATCTGGTCCTTCTGATTTTCTGCTACTTTTGTCAAAAGCCATTTCCCCTTCAGCTTCTGCAGCAGGGCTGGTATGAAGCCCATGAAGTTACTGGCATCAAGAGCAGACCTTACTTTGATAGTTTCCCTCTAGGTGAGATGAAAGGGAAGGGAACGCTCACTGGGTGATTCTATCAGTATCAGGCAGCTGCCAGGATTGTCTGGGCACATTGCACTGGACTTTCAACTCCCAACAGGGAGCACTGGCAGCTTTTCCCATGTATAATTTGTGACACATACTCAGTGAGTCACTCCTAACAAATAAAATTCTTCAATGGCAGCAATGCCACCCCATTACTCCCCCGAGCATACCAGCAAGATAGTGAAGCCAGCCTCATTACCTCTTCCCCCAACTAATGATCATTCATTGGATATGAGGTGACTCATAGCTGGCCTTTGATCATCACCAGTCCTTCCCAGCAGGATGAGGCTGGGAAGAAGACTTTGCTTGCTCGCAAGGCTCTTACCCCAGCAGCTGTGGTTAGGTTTGCCAGGGCAGGTGGTGGGGGAACCAGGCTGTCTCCATGCTGCCACATTGGGGTGATACACAGGGCTGAATGCAGTGGGGCTGTTTTGACAAAAGCTAAATGCTGCTTCCCACCATCAAACACCCTCCTGTGGTGTATCAGAAGGGGGGTGGCTAGTAGGTCAAGAGATGTTTTCCTCCCTCTCTTCTCTGCCCTGGTGAGGCCACATCTGGAATATTGCGTCCAGTTCTGGGTGCCTCAGTTCAAGAAGGACAGGGAACTGCTTGAAAGATTCCAGTGAAGAGCCTCCAAGATGATTAAGGGAATGAAACATCTCCCTTATGAGGAAAGGCTGAGGGAGCTGGGTCTCTTCAGCTGGTAGAAGGGGACAATGAAGGCTGACCTCAGTAATGTTTACAAATAAGAGAGAGAGCCAGGAGGATGGTGCCAGGCTCTTCTCAGTTATGCCTAATGATAGGACAGGAGGCAATGGATATAAGCTTGAGCATAGGGGGTTCCATATAAACACAAGGAGAAAAATTTTTTACTGTGAGGGTGACAGAGCACTGGACCAGGCTGCCCAGGGAGGTTGTGGAGTCTCCTTCTTTCAAGAAATTCAAAGCCCACCTGGACATGTTCCTCTGTGACCTCCTGTAGGTGACCCTCCTCTGGCAGGGGGGTTGGTCTCGATGATCTTCTGAGGTCCCTTCCAAGCCCTAACTTTCTGTGATTCTGTGATTCTGAAACCTCAGCACAATCAGACAGAGGGTTGGGGACAGCTGCAGGAGGCAGCAGGAAGAAACATGACTGCTTCCAGCTTCTCTTGGTGAGAACACCCCACTTCACCTTTGTAAGCTCTAACAGCCATGGCAACAAGGCCAGTTACACTGAAAACTAAATGGGTTCAAGGTCCAACATCAAAGGGGAGCTGTTTCTACCCACATTGCCCTCAGAGCTGTGAGGATCCACTGCGTATTCGTGGTTAGCCTGCTGAAAGGCCCCAGGAATTACTCAGTCAGTCTTTTCTCATCAGCAATGAAATACCTCTCCTTGGGGTTTTGGGATGTTTCTTTTTACTGCTCTGTCTAGTCTAGGGGAGGGTTTGGGGCAAACAAAGCAAAGCTCAGGTGCCCCTGGGCCTTCTCCTCCCATAGCCCATGAAACCATTCAAAAGAAAAAAACAGCAGTGGAGCTGAAGATGACAATGTTGCCAAGATTTGGGTAGTGTCCCCAGTGTCAAATGGCTGTCTTCCCTTCATGATTTTAATAGCTCCACATGCCTAGGGTCTTTGTTTTTTTCACGTCATTCATCAGCCAGTTATGTGTGAAGAAGTTAAATAAAGGCACTATTGCCCCCTCCTTGCCCTGACCCTCAACACCTCCCAAGCAAACTCTTCCAAAGTCGGTGAGGAAACACAGGCCTGAACCAGAGGAGAGAAATAGAGGACTTATGGAGGGAGGAAAACCTCATTTGCTACAGCATAATTCCTTACCCACAGCTGTGTTCCTCTGTAATTTAATAAAGGATTCTGTTTCCCACTGCATTATGAAGCTGATTTTTCATTAGTCCTGAGCTGAGGAAGGCTAGGGGGGTCCTGACTCAGGTGTTCCCACACAGAAGTTCAAGGTTGCATCCTGCAGTACCTTCTGCAGAGGGAGGAGAGCAGCTCAAGGTTACCCTACAGCCTTACTGCAGGGGGGAGCTGGGACATGACTCAGGGATTCTGCATCAGCCTGTCCTCTCCCCTGGCTCTGCCCAAAGCAGCATCTTCAGCCTCCTGAGCCTTTAAGGAGGTGAGTGATGAATCCAGGATTGAATTAGTGCAGCAGGGAAGACCTGGGAGGTACCTAGAAGGTATTCAGTATGTCACACCCCTGCTCAGTGTGGGGAAGAGACACACAGGCTGTGGTTCAGCCCTACCCAGGCTCCCCTATAGCACAGGAGCCCCACAGAAAAAAATATGCTGGAAGAAGAGGAGGACTCATTTGTGATCAGGAGACACAGAGATGGAAAATAACTGATAATGTCTGTAGATTGTACTGTCCTTCCACACAGGACATTATTCTATTTTGTATTCTGACTTTCAGCATCGCTCTTAATTGCAAAGCACTGTGTGGGAGTTCCAATTAAGCAGCTTTCATTCAGTGGTGCTAGAATGTATTTTAAACCCTTTATGGGGTTATGCATATTTTTAACTCTTGGAAGAAACTTTGTTTCCAGGGAAGTACATTGCTGATAAGATCAGCTCTGTAAATAAAGACGAAACCAGATTTTTCAAGGTGGGAGTAATTTGATGCTCAATGTGAGCAGGAAGCATATAGCTTCACAGAATATTTACATTAGTGCTGGCCTCCTCCGTGGCATAAATTGCATCACCATAGAGCAATATTTACTCTCTGAAAGCAGAAACATATCTATATGCTAAGGCAGAGTCATGACTTCTAGGGAACCATTCGGCTGCCCAGCTTCTGCTGCAAAACTTCAACAGGGCATTTGGAGAGAAAACTTTAGACTATCTAGCTGAAAGAAATATTGTTTCTTTTTAAATGTTGAACTAAGACTCATCTGTCTCCCTGAGTTCGGGCAAAGCTGCTGAGGAAGCAATGAGACAAATGTTGCAAGGTGCCAGAACTACACTGCAAGTATGACAACACTTTGTGTTCCTCCCTGAGTCCTGACTTGCCAAATCTTCACACAAGCAGCTCAGCTGTCTGTGGAGAAAATGATGTTTCTTCTTCTCAGTTTCAGAGAAATCTTTAAAAATCATAGAATCGCTCAGGCTGGAAAAGACCTTCAAGATCACCAAGTTCTAGTCCTATTATCCTGTTTCTGAGGACCCACCACTAAACATACAAGTGCTGGCACAAAAAGCTCAAGAATTAGAAGGCAAATGAACACATGATTAAATGCACCAGTTTTGAAGGCACGTAATATGCAGACTCCCAAGCGTTAATCCTCAAAGTTGAGTTCAATCCTATGGCTCTCAACACTCTTACGTATGGAAGTGCTGCCCAACCTGAAACTGCCTCCCCATCCCTGCAGTGAGAAGAGCCCAAGTGCCCCACTGCTGTCACCTCCTGCCTTCCCACAGAATCTTTGTCAGTGCAGAGACAAAAAAAAAAAAAAAAAAAAAAAAAAAAAAAACAAACACCAAACCAAACCAAAAAAAAGCCCAAAAAACACAACAACAAGGCACATGATTTTCAGCTGTAGCTTGTGAAATCTAAAGTGCAAGGAAACACCATGAACAGACACTGAGACAGGGATGAGATAGAGGACAAGCTGCACTTTATGTTACTAACACACCTGGTAAATTCAATCGACGTGCTGGGGTGTTATTTTTTCCCCTAATGGGAAATAAGCTGCCACTGGATTTTTAATTTTATGCATCAGAGCCCTGGTTGCCATCCAGAAGAGGAGACCTTGATAATAGGGTCTTGCCACACATCCAAGATGACAAGGCACAAGGGCTGGTGTTAGCAACATTTCTTTTGGGTACCATATAAGGCATTTGGACAAAATGAAGGAGACTGAGGCTTCACACCTTTCTGTTGTCACCTCTGCAATACTGCTGTGCCTTGTGGGCTTATTGCCCTCCCCCTTCACCCTAAACTCAGCATCACTGCTTGAGTTCAGTGGGATTGGGCAGTGGAAAGTGATTTAATAAATTGGGGAGGGGACCAACAGGTAAATCCATCACCACCATCACAATCACCTGAATTTGGAGGTAGTCTTCTGGATCCAGTCATGCTTTGGAATAGTGCTGGTCTCCCACCTGCATAGTGAACTGAGGGGAAAAAATAATCAGAACAACCTCAGAGGAGGGCATGAAAACCTCCTAGAGGGTCTGGAAAACAGGTATTTGGATTGAATGAACTGCAAAGGCCTTTGGGCATCATGAAAAGTTGGTATGGATGAAGATTCGAGGCAATGGTAGAAGGAACAGATTGGGAAGAGGAGAAATAGAAAATAAGAAGTGAGCAGACAAAAAAGGAAGGGGGAGAAGGTGAGGGATGATCATGCTGCTAACAGGAAAACGTAACTGGGTCCAGAAAACATCATCAACACACAGCCACAAAGACGACCTCAATCATTCTCATTTACCTTAACATTTTGCTTATTGCCCCACCACACTCACTGTCCTGTTCCAAAATTTAACAGTTCTGATAAAATACAGGGTAGACTGCCAGTGTCAAAATGTTTTTGGTTTTTTTTTAACTAGAAAATTTGTATTTGGGGGTAGTCTTTTCCTAATCCCAGCTATGCCCATCGGATGGGCATCAGATGGTAATGCAGGCTGGTTTTGATTTTTTACTTTTCTGCTCAGTCAGCCCTGCAGTATTCACCCTTTCATCCTGGGAGAGAAACAAAAAGAGAGAGAAAGGAACATGAAGACCACTACAAGATGAAATGCTATCTCAGGAGTCATGTAAAGATCAACACTGACTTTCACTGGCTGCTCCCCAAAGCCCAGGCTGGAGTGGAAGCCTAGAGGCTGGGCATACAGCAGCACAGTTTGCTCTCCAGCAGCCAGACAGTTCCTGCTGTGCACTCCCTTCCCCCAAGCCCTGCTTTCTTAAAAAAATCAAGTATAATAAGTTTCTGCTCTGCCTGAGCAAAGATCAATCTCCGCATTCACACCATTAAATGGTAAAGCACAGGAAACTAAACTTTCTTGACTGTTCTCTTCTGTCTCTCTGCTATTCCCAAAAAGGCAAGTTCTAGGAAAAAATGGTGCAATGAGCTCAGCTTCATTTCTCTGGTCTAGACACTGCCCCAAGAAACTTAGTGAGACCTGACTCCCCAGGTCAATCTGCCCAACCCAGGGCACCCAGAGCATTCCCGCTGCAATGGGGCTTGTGACACTTCAGTGAAGGAACTGCTGCTTTCTTGAAGAACTTGGAAAACTGGTGGCACACACCAGGCTCCCTCATCCATTGCTTCAGCCCAGTCCCTCGAAGGCTTTTTTCCCTGTCCTGGGTGAAGCCAGCTCTGCAGGAGAAAGAGAGCAGAGAGGGAATGACCGTGCTGTGCCTGGAGTCTCTAGGCCTGCAGTGGGATGAAATTAACCCAGCTGATCCTGTGTTCCCAGGAGATATGAGTCAGAGTGAGTCAGCTCCCATGAGACCGCCCTTTCTGCTCTCAGCTGCACAAGAGGCACTGTATTATTGATGGAAAGTTTAATGAGGAGATGGAAATGGCAACAGAGAACAACTGTACTCAACAGGAGTGAGTGTGCAGACTTTGGTGCCCAGAAATGCTCCATGTCATCTTCCCCGCTCCCAGTAAACTTAACATGTGTCCCAAGAAGATTTCTGACCAGGGCTGATCCTCCTAAGAGCTGCCTCTATAAAGAGATGTTTCTTCCCCATGCAGGATAATCAGCTTTGCTCTTTCTCACCAGCAAACTGAGACCCTCCAGGACATGACAAGCCACCTAGGGAGAACCACCATCAGCCTTCTCTTCATCTGCAACCAGCTTGTGCTTCCTCCCAGCCAAAGAGGAAAAAACCCACCTGGGCCAGGTTCCAAAGAAACGTGCTGACAGACATTGACTCTCCTGCAATTCATAGGAAGTGATGAACCCACAGGAAAGGATTGGGCTGCCTAGGAACACAGCAGGCTTGACCCCAGCCACACACACACACCACAGAATGTTATTTGTGAGGGAGGGCGAGGCTGGCCCCTGCTTTTTAAGGTTGTATTTCTGCCTGGTTTAGCATACAATAATCTATTCGAGTCAATAGCAATCGAGCCATCCTGTTTTAGCTTCTTGGTTGGAAAAAAATGGCAACTATGTCAGCATCTGCAGGACTGCAAAATAAATTTGTGAGAAAAGATGGAGAAACCGCTGCTGACGACCCTGCTCGGGTTTTGCAGCTGGGCAAGCAGATTTTCCTCGTGGCGGCTGCCATTGTTCACTACAGGCTTTTTTCCTTCCTAAAGGTGGTAGTTTAAACTTGAGCTGGATGTGTGGTACCTGCCAAGTTCAACATGCTTCTGAGACAAACACAGCTCTGTCTGAGAGAGGCCCCACACCACCGAGGCTACGCAAAGGCCAGCTCAGCTGTGGAAAACAGCGGGGAGAGGACTTGGCTGTGTGAAAATGCAACCACTTCTTGTAATGTAGACATAAACTTTTCAAGGAAGGGTTGTTGGAAGGGCAGAGAGAAATGTGAAACATGGGCTTGCCTGTTTTGGGGTTTTTTGGGTTTTGTTTTGGTTTGTTTTAGGTTGGTTTTTTATTATTATTATTATTTTTGCAAGAGTTCATTCCCAGTTCCCCTGCACTGCACACAGTCACTGTTCTGTATGCTGGCTGCCCCTGTGTCAGGACTGCTCAGCCCCAGAAGAACCTTGTTTTAGCCCTTTCCAGCAGTCATACCACATGTCCTAGACTCAGAGCCCATCTCACGGTGTCTCTGTCCCCACCAACCTGTGTGCCAAGCAAGAGAGGATGGAGAAAGACCGGGACCCACACTTTCCCCAGGATCTCTGAACTGCCTCTCCTGGGTACTGCTGGAGAGAAATCAAAGCAGCATGCAACCCCTTTGGTATGGGAGTTTGAGGGGAAACCTTCATAGGTCAGCCTCAGCAGCTTTGGTTCCTCACTTGACATTTAAGGGGAAGAGGCAGAGCACCCCAACCTCCCCCAGCTGCCTAGTCAGGCATCCTGGCAGAGAGCATCAGTGGAGTCAGGACCTGCAGCATTGCATGGCAAGGAATGCTCTGCTCCTTCTTCCTTTTTCTGTTTCTGTTTTTCAGGTGGGAATGCTCATGGCTTCCCTCTTCATCTTTAAAGCTTTCAGTAGCCAAGGTTCTACACTCAATGCTAGAATCTGTAATTAAAGTGACATAAACATAACTCAGTCATTGATAAATCCATTCTGCCATCTTCGTTATCTATCCCAGAAGACCCCACCAGGAAGGTGTCTGCTAGCAAAAGCAATCCAAACCTCTCCAGGAAGAAGCTCTTTTAAAAGAGGCCCTATACCGTGGCACTACATCGGAACCCCTCAAAACTTGATGCCAGAAGAAAGAGCAGAAATCACAGGACATCATTGACATGCCTTTTTATGAGTCCTTTGCATTTTAGGCATCCAGAAACAGCAGCACAACAGTCCAATTACTCAAAATTAATCTAAAAGCTCTTTATGCAGCAGTAAAAAATGAAGTTCAAAGGATAGCTTTTCCATACCACTGTATGAACCAGGCCCACAGCAGGGAGAGAGGGATGGGGTGAAGAGGGATTTAGCCGATGCTAAATCTGCTGCAAGAAGCAATTTTAGGAAGACAGCTTCACCCCTTTCTCCTCCCTCCCTAGCACTCACTATCAGGACCTTGTTAACAGGCTCAGCCCTAAATCTTTCAATGTTTTCTGCATTTTTGTTGCATTTTATTTCTGGGCAAAATCCACCGGATCTCCAGTGGCCTTCCTGGGACTGCACTCTTGACCAGAAGGGACAGAGATGCCCAGAAGAGAAAGGAAGGAGAAGTATGTGTGGAAACCTCCAGACACAGTGCAGCTTAGGCTGTGCCTGTTCAGACACCATAAGGCTATCAGCACCAGGGACTTAATGAAATGCAAAACTGATGGCATGGAATGACTGGGCAAAGGCCTTCTAACAAAATGGTCATATCCTTAGGGAAGTCTGACTCAAAGGAATGAAGACTTTCCATGGAAATGCATCCATGCCTACAAAAGCTTCCTTAGATCCCTACCTGGACCTGGTCTTCCCTGTCCTGTCTCACTTGTTCTCTTTCTCCACGTGGGTTTGCCTGGGAAAGCCCCAGAGGAGCTCCACAGTTTGAAAGCCTCTCTGCCCAAGCAGGAACATGGTGGCTCTGTCTCTCGCATCTCATCTGGGGGTCCCAGCTGCTGGGTAGGTCTTTTTTCTCCATTACATGCCTCCTTCTCTTTCTTTCCCTGCCACCCAGCACTCAAGCAACCCATCTCATTTTCCTTATTCTCTCTGCCAGTACAACTCACTCTCCAGTATATCTGGTTGAATTATTCACAGCAATCATTATCATGAATCCAGCCTATTTGCTGAGCCAGCCCTGATGGGTGAATATATTTATCATTCCACAGTATTTGCCAAAATAGTCTGGGTGAGCCACTTAGCCTGGGGGACATTCATAGTAGCTATTTGTGTCCCTTTCCATTAAAACTCAGTTCTTCCATAGTGGCCAGTACAAGCCCCTCTGCAGCAGTGAATCCCTGCCTGGGTGCTGTTTTGGACACCTTGGTGCAGGGCATGTTCCCCTGACCCATTTCTGCCTTGGCAGTGCAGACAAACTACCAGGATGGCACGATGCAGCTTGGCAGAGTGCAGCACTGGCTGCCAGAAGCAGAACTGTAACTCCCCAGATTAAAGCTTTTCTCCTCTATGATAATTATGTTTTTTGAAAAATTCTCTCCAGTCATAGCTTTCCCTGGCTATGGACACCAGCTATGTGGATTTTCTGTTTGCTTCTTCAAAAATGCACGTGCATATGGGTGGAGAAAACATACTAAATGCCAAAGATTATATTTCTCCAAGTGTTGTAGTGGGTTCTATGGTTACAGTTACAGAGAGCAAAGGAAATGCAAATGCTGAAGTGGCCACAGGAACTGGAACTGAGCCCCCATGCACAAGATTGGCATATACTTAACATGAGCAGCTATTGGTGATATGTTTGAAAATACAACTCTCGGACAGTGTTGAAGACCAATCCATTTGAGAAGCAATTTCTGGTGATGGCTGCCTAACAACCACACATTGTGTTGCTTGTGTTGTTGCTTTCCTAAACCCTGGAAAAGATGTGCAACATCCTCAATTGCACAGAACCCTTTATAGTCACTATGTAGCTCATCATTATTTGCTAACTAATCAATACATATTTAACATAAATTAAGCTACTAAGTATGCATGTGTACTGCAAATTGAAGGATTTACCCTCTATTAAATATGGGGTAATACGGCACATAAATCTGTATTGGTAACATATTTGTTGCACATCCTGTGAAGTTAAAAAAGGTCCTCTGGTAATCAGTCAACTGCTAACAAAAATGTAAACATTTAACCCAGAAAGTGGCAAAGCTGAGCCCAGGCACATCCCTGAAAACCTAAGTAAAACTCAGCTTTTGAGATGGGTCATGTTAGAAGGGAGCCCTGGATTAGGCAGACAGCACTAACTTCATTCCTTCAGTCCCAAAGACCATGAGGATCCCAATGTGCCGTAGCTGTTACACATAACATGACAGAACAGACAAACTGATTGAAATCTCTTCCAAATTTAAGCACACAGAAGTCAAAGCTGATTATTCCAGATGTGCATTTGGCCTGCAAACTGCTGAAAACAAGATAATCAGTTGTGGATTTTTTTTTTTTGCTTGCAAGGTCCAGTCTCAAACATGACCACAGCCAGCGTGAGGACCACACTCTGGAGGGATGCAGGAGTTCAGCTCTACAGCCATAGCTCCCCAGCATACATACTCACATCTCCTGGTATCTTTTTCCACTGTCAGTCTGCCACAGCTCTCCCTAGATCATGCAGCCTGTCTCTGACCAACTGCTTTAACTATCCTTGTATTAAAGAGCCTCACGTGTAGCATCAGAAGCAGGATGCACACAGGCAGGTGCTCCTGAGCTGCCAACCCATTAGCAACTCACACTGATCTGCTTTCTGTCAATACCTTGATGTATGATCCCATAGCCTGTCCAGAGAGGACTCTGCTTTCATTGTGCCTCCTTCAGGGCCATAGAGGAAACAATAAAAATATAGTGTGTCAAGACATCAGAATTCAAAGGTTCTGCCTATAAATTTTTCAGCCTCTGATAATGACTTTTTGCAAACAGGCAATAAAATGCAACTGCTCCCTCCATTTTAAGAGAGAGCAGAGTACGACAAACACCCCCAAGAATAAGAAATGTATTGTTCCCCAGCTGGATATATTCATAGTTTTAGACCTGTGTGTTGTATTAAATGAGTTGCCATCAATCACCTAGGAAATGCTTCAGGTCTGTGAAGCACGCTGTGTTTTAGAGAACCAAAGGATGTACTGCAGAGCCCTTCATCATGAGGATGGGCACGCTGCTCTGGGAAACGGTTGTTTCCAAAGATAAAGCCTCGTGGATCAAAACCCAACCTGAGAAATAACAGTAAAATTATACTGATGCTCTGAAATGGCCCTGGACCAGCTCCCAGAAACACACCTTTAACAAAGGCCCTGTGGGAAGTCTCTACTTGCTGCACTGCATGGTGGCTCCCCACTTTCCTCCTTAGTCTCCCATGTGGGAAGGAACCCGGTTGACACATGCAGTAATTCTGCCCAGGTAGGCAGACAAATTTATGTGATGTGGAGAACTTCATAACCGAAGGGAGAACTGTACCACAAGACCAATTTTCCTGGATAAACAGGTCAGCCTTGAAATTTATAGTTGTTAAACTTCAGTGGCTAGGGCTCATATTTGTACAAAAACTACCAGCCATGTGCACCTGACCTCCACAGATTTTTACTGCAACTTGGATGTTAATGCAAAGCTGGCAATGTGTATCTCTGTGGGGAATAAAATTTTTCTTGCCCTGATCCTGTAGCAGAAACCACTCCAGGAGCAAGGTGAGCACACCAGGCCAGTGGGAGGTATAAACATCATCATCTTTCCCCAACCTTCCTTGTAAACAGATCCCAAGAATCCATCCTGGAACTCCCTTCAAGTTGAGAATTTGCCTTTGCAGGTAAATTATGACAAAATGATCCAAGTGGTGAATGCAAAGCCCCTTCATCATTGTAGAACTGCCTTCACACATACTCTTCTTCCAGAGCAGGGGTGTTCAGAAAGGAATCACTGCAGAACAGTTTTGGTCTGTGTGGAGCAAGACCTCAGCAGACTCTCAGGGCACTACCAGGGTTCTAGTGTTACACTCCTGCCAACACCCTGGTTGCAGTATGCTGAGCAGATACAGAAGGAGGGAAAGGACAGGACAGGACAGGACAGGACAGGACAGGACAGGACAGGACAGGACAGGACAGGACAGGACAGGAAAGGAAAGGAAAGGAAAGGAAAGGAAAGGAAAGGAAAGGAAAGGAAAGGAAAGGAAAGGAAAGGAAAGGTAAGGTTATGGCATCATTTTGTCTAGGCATGGATTTGTAAATCCAAATCAAAGAGAGTCCATGGAGCCTGATAGACTGAAAGCAGAAAGGTAAAGCAAAGTATTCAACTTTGAATGGCCACAGGGAAAGCAGAGAAGACTGATAATAGCACAACATTCCTGTACTCCATTGCTATCGTACTTTAATTTCTACTTAGAATATGTGATTCTGGAGTAAGAGATCCCAGAAATAGCGAGGAATCATGCAACTACAGTCCCAGGTTCCCTGCACCAGTTCTGCCTCTGATCACAGCAGTGTGGCAAACTCCACCACTGCCCACCCCAGACCCACAGTGCTCCCAGCTACACACAGCAGGGCTGAGGGTGAGGAAGAAGAGGGCCACGGGAAGGGACCAACAGCTTCAGGCAGGAACAGATGGCCTCAGACTTCCCACAGCAGCTGCATTTGCATCTGTTTAGAAATTGCCACAAAGTGCCAATTTTCATTATGCAAAGCATTAAATACTTGTCTGGTGGTAACCACATTTCATCACAGCCTATACCAACTGGGTCTTGAATGGCAACCTGAAGATTAAATGAAACCCTATTACCCTATTAGCCTGGGTCTATTTTTTAATCAGGTTTTAACCATGCTGTCATTTTTACACCTGAGCAATTTTCACCTGAGCATGCAGACCTGTTCACCACTGCAAATACATAGGAAGATGAGCCCAGATGACCAACACAGTACAGAGTTGCAGGGTTTAAAGAAAACTGAGAACATGTGGAGTTGTACCTGCCCCTGGCTCTTGGCAGTAATCCTGCCTGGGGACCAGAGAGTGGCTTTGTTTAAGGGTAGGGTTGGATGACTGCACCATCAGAAATTGCCGTGATTTCAGCTGAGATATGGTCTCAGTGCACACTGGTCACCTTGGATAAAGAGCAGCTTGAAAAGAGGGATTCTCCTAGGAACAAAATTCACCTTTCCTGCCTGTTCTCTCTGTCTGCTTCCAGGCAGAGATCTGCAACCAACCGCAGGAACTGGAGGGGCAGTTGAGGGAAGGGAATTGAATGCTTAAACACTTGGCTGCATATTATGTAGTGTTTTATATGTAAAATAGGATAAAGAACATAATGAAGAGGAGAGAATATGGAACAGCAGGTTCATGATTACTGGTATTGGTCTAACATACATTTATGGTAAGGTCAGAGCACACAGAAAAAAAACCATTTTAAGGGAAAAAACAGCTCAGATCATATTCGTCTGTATCCAAGAGTTTTAAGTCTTGTGAAGAATTATGCTTAACCTGAATGACAGGATTCAGAGCACCGGGAGAGCTCAGTGAAGCAAATCAGGCTGAACTAAAATTAGCAGCGTCTAAAATGCAGCCATCTACTTGGCATCCACACGCGATGCTTTCCAGGCCCCAGACCCATCACATCACTCAGCTTTCCCAGTGCCGTCAGCTCCTTGCTTTCAAGAGCACTGCTGAGTGAATTGCTGCTGTTCACATGCCACCTGCACCTGCCTGGAGGCAGCAAGCCCAATTGCTAGACACATTAAGGTCTTTTCCCCCCATATTTCCTCCAGTGTTTATTTGCTGATTGTTTCCAGGCAGCTGGAATTCAAGATGTGAAGTGGGGACTGTTTATCAGTGAAAGGATGGAAAAAGACCAGAGATAATAGGACAAGATCATATGTCTAGAAATACGCTGGAATCCCACTTGGCTCAAAATGGATATGAACCACATCATGAGAGAAACAAGGAGGGCTTTATCATGGTCCACAAGTTGTAGGACAGTCAGATGTGAGTTCAGGTCTGTTGCTAGGGGGACGTAGCATAGAGAGTGAGTCAGAAATAAAGTTTTGCCACTCTGCTCTAGATCCCATGTATTCATAGAATACCATCAGTGCTCACCTTTCCCACTCACCTTCTCCAGGCTGGACACAGGCAGTGGCACTCAAGGCTTTTGTCAGCTTTGGGATGGCTCCCCTGATGCTCAGCCGTGCCAAGTCAGCATTGACTTCCAAGAAGACTTCCTGTCCCAATAACAGTCTTACATCTCCATGGGACACAAAACATGGACACAGGTTTCATCAGACCTTTTTTTTATGGTGTGCAATCAGCAAATAACATCCCCAGAAGCTGATAAACCAATCAAGGTAAATCAGGGGGAGGAGAATACTTTTGCTTAAATGTTGGTTAAGAAACAGGCATAAAAAGCAGTTTGAGGCACAATCATTCAGGCTGTTACTCCTGTATCTAGGCTGTCTAAAATTTTGCATGATAAACAATTTGTGCAGGTTTCTTGAAAGGCTTAGAGATGACTGTTATTTGCAGGAAATCTCAAATGCAGCAGGCAGAGCCCTCAGGCTAAAGCCATGCCTTTTCCTAGACTTGAGAACTGCTATCCCAATTTTGTTACAGTAGATAAGGCATTAAAAATTAATAACCCTTTTGCTGCCCCTTATTCCCTCCCTCGCCACTCTTCCTTCTCCCCACTTGAGCATGCTTCAAAAACCTATTAGGGCTTTAATTAGCCAATTATTGCCCCTTGTAAAGGTGCTGGGGTCACACACTGCTTGAGCACCAGTGCCACATATTGCACTGGGGATGCTGGGGACAAAGGGAAGAGGAAAGCAGGGGGGAGGAAAGCAAAAGAAAAGGCCAGAAGCAGAGGAACAAGGGCTTTGTCAGGGCAGCTGTTCTCAGGCCTGGTTTGAGGGCTTTTGTTTGCTATTGGGAAATTGCATGCAAAATACTTCCCCTGCAGGAATGTCAAGAAGGGTATGAAGTTAAACACTTGGGACTTGGGAAATACCAGCTTTCCCAGAACCTTTTTTCTGCATAAACATGTACATTGAAGTGCTGTATTTTTCCACAGGACTCCTGCATGGTTTTGAGCCCGAATTGGAGGCAGAACCTGGGCATGAACAGTCACTTTGAGCATTCCTTAACTTTCAACTAAAGTCTGGAGGCCCCAGCACAGGAAGGACATGGAGCTGTTGGAGTGAGTTCAGAGGAGGACCACAAAGTTGATCAGAGAGCTGGAACACCAGTCCTATGAAGACAGGCTGAGAGAGTTGGAGTTGTTCTGACTGGAGAAAAGAAGACCTTACAGTGGCCTTCCAGTACCTGAAGGAGCCTATGGGAAAGCTGAGAAGGAACTTTTACAAGGGCTTGTAGTGATAGGAAAAGGGGTAAGGGCTTTAAACTGGAAGATACAGGTTAGACATTAGGAATAAATCCTTTATTGTGAGGGTGGTGAGACTCTGGAACAGGTTTTCCAGGGAAATTGTGGATGCCCCCTCCCTGGAAGTGTTTAGTCAGGTTGGAATGGGGCTTTGAGCAACCTGTTTTAGTGGGAGGTGTCCCTGACCATGCAGGGGGGTTGGATCTAGGTGATCTTTAGTGTGCCTTCCAACCATTCTATGACTCTATGATTTTTAACTGCAGGAGACCTCTTTTATGGTTTTTATGTGTCTGTGTGTTGATGCACACACCCTCACAAGGTAGATTTTCAGCCACTACCAGTGTGCAGAGCCCTGCTGGGAGCAGGGAAGCCACGCAGGTTGTGCAAGCTGAGACACAAACTCCCTTTTGGAGCAGACAGGTAACACATCTCCCACTCAGAGCAGCACCACACCCATCAGCTGAGTTACAGGGCTTAGGTACCCAGGCAATTATTTCAAACCTTTTGTTCTCATTTGGTTTCTGGGAGGCATAGAAAGAGGCAGCAGTTATGTGGTACAGGAGAAAGCAGCAGCACTTACTTCTACCATCATCCTAAGCCCTTCCAAACAAGGGGTTTGGGCCAGCTATCTCTCTATCAACACATGCCAGCTTTACCTCCTGCTCTGCATGGTTAAAGAGAGGGTGGCATTGGCCAGAATCATGCTACCTGACAAGACTCACTGTACATCAGCCTCTGGCAGATTGCAGCCTCTCAGGTTTATTTGAAGTTGCAGATATTTTTCCTGGTTTTAGGGAAGGACTGCTAACAGTTTATTGCAAATGTCCTCCATGGTAGCAACAGGCCACCCAAGTCCCATGGCAGTATTAGTTTCCTGCCTGGATAAATACAAATCTTGTAATCAGGAGAAGGTTTTGCAAAGGCCCTGAGTGGCTTTCACTGCCTAGGGACAGGAGGCAGATAAATCCTGACTCCACAAGTTTTAGATAGACCATTTTCAGCTTTCCTCTCTGGGCAACAGAACAGAGCTTTGCCTGAGGTACTACTACTTTAAAAAAAAAAAAGGAAAACAAAACAATACAAACAAAAAATAAAAAAACAAACTTAAGCAGTTCAACAGATTTGTTGGCAAGATACAGATCTTACAGTTAATTCTGTCTGAGTACTTGTTAGATGTGCATGTTTTTATTTACAGAAGGCTGGCACACCCATGTCTGGCTGACTTCATCGCCTTTGTTCCAGAGACCTGGCAGGGCTTTTCAAAAACAGGATTCCAGGTTAAAACTTATTATTCCATTTGCAAATAATGAGGATTAATTTCACTTTCGGTAGGTATCCAGAGGAGTAAATCCCGTCTGTTTCTTGAGTGTTCACAGCTCGTGAACGCAAGAGAGGTGTGAGTGCAGATAAAGCAAGCATATTTTTAAGTCAGAGCAAATACTCACAGAAATTGTGCTATATTCTTCCAGCCTGGTAACTGGAGAGCATGCCGGGCTGCTCTGTTTACTCTGGAAGAGAGTGACTCCCATCTGTGCAAGAGTTAGACAGAGGCTCATAGAACCGACCAAGTTATTTGTCACAAATAATTTTGGAGATTTCAGCCTTTGCCATTTACAATTCTTTTGCAAGCAAGGTTCTTTTTTAGACAAACCTCTTCTGTACTCATAATGAGTTTTAAACACCCTGGGTGAACAAATTTCAGGCTTCCAATAGTCTGTGGGCTGTGTCCATTTGCTGTCCTCAGTGTTGCAGACTGAGTCCCAGTTCCTGCATGAAAAGGACAAGTTCTCCCTGAGCTAGGCAGAAGTATGCAGCCCAGCCTTGTTCAGCAATGCTTTGGTGGAAAGCACACCCTGCCCGGATAAATGTACATATCTACCACCTCCTCCACTGTAAGACAAACAGTTAACAGGTCTGTGTAAACTCCGAGACACCCAGAGGCAACTGGTGCTGTTGTGATAGGTGCTTATGATATTTTTGGCTGGTGAATCATTTATTTGCTTCAAATTAAAAAAAAAAAATAATAAAAATGCATTTTCAGGGTGGCCAAGGGTATTTGTAAATTCAGGCAGTTCTACTCTGCATGGAATATTTGAACATTTAGCAAGCTGGAGACAGGCAGACGGAGGGCAAACTGTTCCACTTGCTGCTGATTGAGGTGAAAAGGTTACCACTCCCAAGCACACTTCACTGTCCCTGCCTTTCCCCATGCTGGCAGTAGTTATAATATTTCTTTTTTTACCCAGTTTAAGCATTTTGTTTATTTCCAAACTCAAACATGTAAGGTCTCCAGCTTAACAATAATTAAAAAATAAACATAAGAACATATTGCCATTAAAAATGCTTTCAAAAATTTTCCAGACCTTTCATCGTTACACAATCAACAAAGTTACACAGGTATGATAAAGTTACACAGAAGTAAGACCTGTGGGATAAAAGTTATGACAGCCAGGGATGGAGAGGAGAAAAAAAGTGATCTGGAACAACAGCTGGAACAAGTCATCAAGGCCAGCTGCTGGAGAAGGGATCCAAAGGGAGAGCAGACAAGTTCATGGAAGAGATATACCTTGGGTGTTATAACACAAACACATAGAATCTGCATTTGACTCAGAAAATCCCTGAAGATAGTTGGAGGCTGAGAGCACACCCAAGAAATCCATGCTTGGTATGCCTGAAGTCTTCTCCAGGCACTCATATCTGGCCACTGCTGGAAACATGATACAGCACTGGGCAGATCCTTGGTCTGCCATTAGAGACTTACTTGACACCTCTGAGGAGGTGGACAGATTAGTTAAAGTCTCTGCTTCAGCTGCAGCTGAGAAAGTCTGGCAAAGAGGCTATTGGTTTGAGTAGTAATGATGGAAAGCTAGACTGTGGAAGAGGAGATGAAGCTGGGAATGGGACTTGAGTGTTACTTGCTAAAGAAGTAGACAGTGTATAGTCAAGCAGTGCTTTTTTTAGGGGTCATTAAAGACCATGAAGCAAGGCTAGGTCACTGTGAGAACACGTGATGCCAATGTATGTGGAATATAAGCTGATGACATGTCAGTTTTCTGTCTTCTATCAAGGACACAGGTGTCCTTGTGATCGAGTAGCATTTGTTAATACATTCTTCCAATTAAGTACTTTTCTAGTCCTTAGAATTTCTCCTAATAGTTTTATAAAAGTAATACTGCCTCCACTTTTTAAGGTCAAAAAATACACCTTTTTTTTTTTTTAAGAAAAAAAAATAAAAGGCTACTGGAGCAAGTGGGATAAGTGTGAGCATCTAGATTTGATCTGCACCATTAATTCTGATTCTAAAAATGGCAGTTCGCACAGGACAGGTGACAGGATCAAATATATTGTTTAAGCAGGCACAAGAAGAATAGCCATCCATCTTCCTTGCATCCTGAAGCTTTGCAGAGCGTGTAAATAACAACACTTTCATGTCACTAGATCAGTCAGTTGGAACAGTTCTGGGACCAGTTCTTTTCTTCCACCATGTCTTTTTCTAGACGTGCTATGAGAACTAAAGCTTCACTCCTCAGAAATACTTCAGTCACCTGAGTAATTTTTTTTTATACTATTGGCCTCTGACAGGAAAATTTGAGGCTGGTGAAATGTATGTTGTGGGTCACACATCATAAGCAAAAAAAATGCATTCTTCTAAAGCATGGTGGAATCAAGTTTCTGGAGTATCAGGATTATATTCATTCCTGGATGTCATATTTAACTTCTGTCTGGCACTGGCAAACCTTTAAACATGTTTAGCATAGATGTGAGAACACAGAAGAAGTGAAAGGTCTGGTAGAAATCTCAGGTTGGCCTCAGCATGTGTTGAAGGCATAGAGCTTTAGTTTTTGAAAGACATTCAGGACTTGCACAGACAAACCTTGAGGGATCTGCAGCTTGCACTGAAGTACAGAAAGCCAGGTACCATGTCAAGCCATGAACTGGACAAAACCCAAGTCTCAGGCACTGAGCCTGGGAACAGTTTGCAAGGTCATCCTTGTGTTCAGCCTTTGGAGGATTTGAAAACATCTTCTCTGCAGATCTGATTTTTCTTCACTAATCATGTGCAAAGCAAAGTGTAATATTGACCCTTCTCCCCTCATGGGTTTGCCAGCATGGAACCCCATGGGCAAAGAGTTTCACAGCCTACACCCTCTTGCCTGCTTCAAGGAATGGGCAAAACCACACTCATTGTTCCTAGGAGGACCAGCCCTCCTGGTGGCAAGAGCCCTTTAGGCAAATGCTGTGAGCAAGATCCTTCAGCTGCAGTATTAATGATGAGCCTTGCACACGGGGATGCTGACTTGTTTGCTGCATTTCAGCTCCTGCACCTCATTCATTAGGAATTCATTAATCTGTGGGGTAGCTTTTCCAGTCAGAAACCCTAACAGTTAGTGATAAGTTAAGCCAGAACTGGAGCTGGACCAAGAACATTTGAGTAATCCATCCAGCCTAAGCAAGATCCCCCAGGACAGGAAATCTCAGCGAGAGCTTAGAAAGATATTATAAAAGAAAATAAGCCAGGCAGCACAGTCACATGCTGGTGGGATGTCCCAGCAGAAAAGAGAAGTCACTAGAGGCTGTAAAACCCACTGCCCTTAAAGGGTTTTATAAGCACAAGTCAAACCATAAGTTCAGCTGTGACCAGAACTTCTTTAGAAAGAGAAAAATCACATCCTTCAGGACCTATGGTCTATTTTTTGTGTTTCTCTCCTGCAGAATCTTCTGCTGTTGCCTTTCCCCAAGTAGCTGTCAGAGAATGGGGGAGGAAAGCTAATGAATCCCATGCACAGAAGTGCACACTTCGGTTGAGCTGCATCCTGTTGGGTTTATTTCCCTCTCGCCACAGATTACGTCAACAGCACATCTGTTCTCAGAAGGAAAAGCACAAGAAAATGGTGCCATGGCCTAGGGAGGCATCCTGAAGTTGGAGACCCCTTGCAGCAGTGTTTCTTACAGCCTAAAGCCACTTGACAGGTGCTTGACCAGGGACTTTCACCAGGATTTTATGGGCCACTTCTTGACCCAACTCTGCTTTTTCTCTTGTGCACAAACCAGGACAAACAGTGACACTCCTGAGGTAAGAGGTTTGACCTCTACCAGCTCCACAGAAATGACTGCCCTGCTCCTCACTTCAGGTTATTTCCAGAGTGAGAAGGGAAACTTGCTGGGGACAAGAGCTAGCCAAGACACTTCCATCTCCCCCAAAGGCAATGTTGGCTAACAGCGTTCAGCCTGTTTCCCGTCACAAATACCCCAGAACACCAGAGCAGCATTTCTCCTGCTCACACACAGCCACATCCCAGCTTAATGCAGTGGCTATACAGGACAAGAAAATTCCTAGCAGAAATACCATTAGCCATCCTTACCAGGGGTACTGGTAAGCTCAGCAAGGCTGTGGGATAGAGGAAGGTGGGCAAGGATAGAGGCCTGAGGAATCTGAATAGAGACAAAGGGGACTTCTATTAGAAGTAAGTGGAAGAGGATAAGGACTGCCAAGCTCTTAAGAGGAATTGGAATTTAATGAAGTGATTGAACAAAGAAATTGAAAGCCTCATTTGCCTCCTGCAAGGGTCGAATGGATCTGAGCAATACTTGGCTTGGCTGCATTACAGGTTTGTTATTTAATTTTAAATAACTTGGAAGCTTTCAATGTACTTCATAATTCTATTGACATTTATGATTTGGCTACTTAATCTTGAAAACACAAACAAAATGCTGATCTGTCTCTCAGCCACGAGCATTGGGAATCAGTGCCCACAGCTCTTTAATGCAGCAGATCTAGGCTCTGCTTGCTATGGGCCAGTTTTACCTACTTCTGTCACTGATACCAGCCAGAAACCTTGTGTTTTGAAGAGCTGAATTATTAGTCCTGAATAATCTGATACCTTTAAAATTATCTTGTTTCATTTTTACCTTGCAAGGCTCAGTCTCTGGTCTCGCCCTTGGAGAAAGCTCCCACCCCTCCCACACTATGCTCAGGCTGAGGTCCTTCCTCTTCCTGAATGGAATGAGTGTATCCACAGCCATATCATCTGTGCATCAACAGAAAAGCTCATGCACCTTACTTTTGGTAGACCCTTGAATGCCTGAGGGGACCAGGGACTCAACATTCCAGGCCAGCTCCTGGGTATCCCGGGGCACCCACAAAGCTACAGCTGACTGTGTGTGTGTGTTGGGATGTGTGCACAAAAGACTGCACAACTGAAACTGGGTGGGTACTTTTGGGTCATTCTCCCTCCCCTCACAAAGGATCTTGCAGAAATCAAGGTGAGAAATATTGGTACAATATGTCTCATATTAAGACCTGTACCCAATTTAAATATCTCAAAGCTTAGTTCTGTTCACATGTGGAGGCAGATGCCAGTAATCATGTATTATAATGGAGGAATATATGTTGCAAGCCTGAAATTAATTAGGGTTTGATTCTGCTCTCATTAGCAGGCATGCAATTCCCATTGACTAAATAAGACATTGTACTTTGGACTTTGGTCCTTATTTTTCACACTGTGAAATTGGCACTGACTTTTTAAAGGCATTACAGTAGCTGGAAGCTTGACCCTTGGTCTTTGCTACCAAATATATTTTCAGAGTATGACCAATTTGTAAAGCCTAACATTACATTCATTAGTTAGTGAATGAAGAGCACTTTGAAGATCAGAAGTGCTATTATTATTTCCATATTTTTGATAAAGCAAAATGGAAGGTCTCATGCTGAAGCCATGTGTGTCAAATATTAAGCATTACCTCCAACGCTTGCTTTCCAAGCAGACCCTCCCCACATGGCCTCGTTTTTTTCTGCCTCCATCTGCAATTTCAAAATTATATTGTGAAGATGCAGTGAACAATGTGACAATACTACAGGGATGGTGGGAGGCACATCCAGAAAGGATGGCAGAGCAAGTTCTGATATGGACTTCACATAGAGTGAACCCTAACAGATGAATTGGGCGTTAGCATAGATGGAAGATGCTCTGGATCACCGCTGCTCTGGGATGGCAGAACTTGAGGTGAGGGGGGATGAAAGGGACCAGAGACCAACTGAAGATGAGGATAAAAAAGGGAGAGCAGGAAAAAACATACTCTCAAATGCCTTGCACTCAGCCCCTTGCCTGGATGGTGGCATGTTATGATGTGGGAGCGAGCATGGGGAAGCAGATGAATTGCAGATTTGGACCAAATGCAAAACTCAAGAGTCTCATGCTCAGCACAGGGAGACAAAGGCTCCTCTTTATAAGTGGCTTCACCAAAAATGCCAACCCCCTCCTGAGCTCCCTCATCCACCCTGCATGACCAAACAGCCAAGGGACATAGACAGATGGGAGCTGGAAATTATCTAGAGAACAGCAATGCCCATGGGAAATTTTCCATTGATTTTAGCAGACTTTTGATCAAACCCTGAGTGTAGCAGAACTTGAGTGTGTGATACCAAATTCTGTTCTGGCTCCAGAGAGAAGAGGGAGGGTCAGGTAGAAAAACAGGAAAGATAGGAGGTGAAGCTACCTCTCATTTTTTTCTCTTCTATAAAGCTTCTGCTGTTTCATGAACTAGCGGGTGCAGAGGGAAGGGGAGACGAAAAGGTCCAAATCACTACGTGAAGGAAGAATTTGCAGTGCTGAGATGCTGAAAGTCTGCCCTTTGCGAGATAGCATTTCTGATCTGCAGGCACACAAAGCTTTCATAATTGCCAGAGTCATTACTTGCTGTAGATGGCAGAGACACATGACAGGTACTGCAGGACATATAATAAGCTGGAATGAGTAGCGTTGTTAATCCAATACCATCAAAGATTGAGCTCATCATAGGATCCAATTTAGAGTCCACAACAGCAGCCTTGATATCACTAAGGAATATGTTTCATCTAAGTGCAGACATCTCTCTTGGTGCAGATTTCAGTCCATGGCTGAATGTCTGCTATCTCGTCCTCTGCTCCCAGATGCTGCAGCCACAAACTCTCCATCCCAGTTTACCCCAAATACATATCTGACCGACTGTTTGGTGCATCCTGGCAGCCTGCATTTTATTTCCATACCTAAACTATCTTCAGTAATGAGGAGGCTGGTAACAGCCTTAAACAGCATATGTAAAAATTCACTTATCTTTCAGCCCAGCTTCCAAAGCTGCAGGTGCTGTGTTGCTCTCATGCACTTAGGGGCTGTAAGCTGAGTTTCAGCTCTCAGACATTTTCTATTTATCATGATTCCCAGATGAAGCATCAGTGAACACCCCCAGTGTACCTCCTCCCTTCCACAGCATGCCAGGGAAGGAGAATATGTCTAGACAGAAGGCAAGGCTGAAGCTAGGGATAATTTTTCCTCCGAGCAGCCCCTTGACAGCTTTCAGCACAAGAATGACAGCTAGGGATTTATGGATAGGTTGCCAAGTCCAAGCAGACAGACACCTTACTCGGGTGCCTTTGTGGGGCTGGGAGACATAGGAGACAGCTGCCAAAACAGCACGATGTAGGAGGATGTGTTTAGTCAGAGCTTTGTGAAGCACATTCCTGAATGTTTATTAAATACAAATTTGACTGAGCAACTTATGACCACTAAGCTGGATACAAGCATTCCTACAGAGAGACGTACACAAGAACTGAGGCTGAGCTGCAGTGGACTTCCATGGAAATTGCACCCAAAGTCTTGATCATTTGGCCTGTTATTTATTTTCAGCACTTCAGTTTTGCACTGTGGTCTCTCTCTGAACTTTACTACTTTGATAGGAACCAGAGTGCTCCATGTGAATAGAACAAGGGAGTAAAGCTACTACAACTTTTAACTACTGCTGCAGGGGAAGCTGCAAAGGGGAAGCAAAAGGTACATGTGAAGTTCTACCAAAGAACTTCATTTTCTGACTGCCTATTTAAAAACTACAGCAGTGTGGCCTAAAAGCCCTGGCATCCAAATATTCAGTAGGAGAGGACAGGTTTGGGTATATAAACATATTACAGCACTATCAAGACAGAATAGCACTTGTTTTACTACATCTCTGGAACATAAAGATTTTTCTCCACTTCTGAAAAAAGGCCAAATTTCAGTGACTGCAATTAGCTTCCCATCTTAGTTTTGTGGGTCTTCTGTTCATTGGTTCTTCTCAAGGAAAACCTGTTTAATGAGGGCTCAACTCTGCCTTGAAAATTTGAGTAACATCTACAGGTGACACTCGTATGGGCTCAATAACCAGAGACAGGGCAAAACTGGAAGGAAACTGAAGGATACAAAGAAAACAGCTGTAAGGGATGGCTGTTTGTAGAGAGGTACCAACCACACCTTGATATTCAGATACCAGCTCCATCCTTCATCTGCAACTAGAACTCACCCTCCTTACCTATGATTAATGCATTCAGACTTTTAAAAACTTGCTGCACTTTGAGTATGAAGTGAATTTTCAAGGGATTTTCAAGCATTTATATGCTTTTTTTACACAATTAAAAATAAAGACTTGGTCTCTATGGCACTTAGTGCTTCTGCTGGTCCTCTGATAAGTGTTTCATTACCAGACAAGCTGGTAATGATTTATATAAGTGAGATTATTATATAGACTGCTGTCAGGGTCCACTCAACAGAGTTCAGAGGAACTGAGCATTTATTCAGTAGTAGCAGCACCATTGCCCCTGCAATTAGAACTTCTCTTCAGCCTGTTAGATCATCAGAACAGTAATATTCTGCATGATTT
Organism: Florisuga fusca; assembly: GCA_038090715.1. Taxonomy (NCBI): domain Eukaryota; kingdom Metazoa; phylum Chordata; class Aves; order Apodiformes; family Trochilidae; genus Florisuga; species Florisuga fusca. The sequence continues at coordinate 40,932,748 of JAAWXA010000002.1, read as the reverse complement.
CAGATAAAAGGTTTTGATGTGCTCTAATTTTCGGGAAATTAGTTATCTTTATTAGAAATTTTTCCTTAGGTCAGGGTTCAGGGCTTACAGGATGACTTGCATTGCCAAGACCAATGTCTGCATTTATATCTGTAAGCAGATTTAGCATCCCTCTTCCAAAGAGAACTGTCTTGCTGCCTCACCTTTACTGTGCCAGTACCATGCCACGTGTCTCTCTGTGACCCTGTGAAAGGTAGAAACAATCAGTAGCTGCAAATGTACCCTCAGAGGCCTCAGTCACATACTCATACAGCTCATTTAACACTCAGGGGAGACAAAGGTATAAACAAAGGATCCCCTGTATTTCTCCATCCTAACTCAAAGATTCCAGTACAGTATATTCCCTAACACATCCAGTGAGAAAGTCCTTCACTGACATCATCGTGTAGGGCTGCTCATCAACCCTGGAGTAGTTTGGAGGTAGCCTTTTGTATTTTTGGATGCACATGGAGAAGAAAGAAGATGTTAATTACTTGGCAGTGTAAACCAAAATTTACCCATAGTTTCTGAGAATCACAAGTAACCACTGAGTCCTAATGGATAAAGTCTTCTTGGTCCTCCTTTGTTCTGATCCTAGCCCCTGCTACAATGCTCATCAAAATAATATCAGAGCTCAGATAAACAATCCATACCATGCTCAGGCACTCACCCTTTCCAATCCAAACCACCCAAGCTCCCGAGGCTTTCAGAAATCCTCAGCCATATCATCTCAGCCAGCATCTCTAAAATGAAAGTTTGTGTACCATCCCAGTGCTGACAGATTAGGATTCCTGTTTGGAAAGGCTGAGAATCTGTCTCACAAAATGGTCTGTCAGTTGGTCATTAGTCACTTCCACCAAAAGGCTGCAACTTTGGACAGTGTTGGACCATGCTGTCCAGATATAATCTCAGAGTCTCCTGCTGCCACTTCCTGAACGGTGAGCAAGGAGTTCTCCAAGTTTCCACCAGGCAGAGTGACCTTCGACCTGAGGAGCTCAGCCCTCCACCCCTGCCTGCCTTTGCCTGGTCAGCTGCACAGTAAGGATCTAAGTGTTGGGGTTTTTTTCATAACCTCCTTTATGTAAACAGCATCCTTCATAGTGAATTGCATTTGGAAGCTGCAATCCCGATCCTACCCTTGTACAAGTTTTCACACTTGTCTTTAAAACCTCTACTGATTCTCTGCATACACATAGGTATAGTAAAGGTATACTAAGGAATAGTAAAACTTCACAGAAAGAGGAGCTTGGGGAAGAGCAGAAGCATTGGGCAATTAAGTCCAAATTTATTTGTTTCAAGTCCCACAAAGGGAGCAATTATTTTTTTTTTCAATGTTAAAACATTTATTTTCAACTTACGAAGTATTTAATTCCTTTCAACACTTCTGAGATGGCATTTCTCATTTTAAAAGCATCCTAAGTTACAAGTGAAGAGGTTAGGCACCCCAAAATAAATATTTTCCAAATAAAGTACTACAGGTCAACACAAAATTTATTTTTCTGGTATTGTATTTTCCCAGGGAGCCTAATAAAACCTTTGAATTTTGGTTCAAACCCCAGATTCTTGTAGTCCATCGACTGCCCAGACAAGTCCTTTATTTTTGAGTTCCACCACTAGATCTGCACTGAGTGCTTCCATCTTCTCTGGATTTATCACATGCAAGGTGATTTTACCCTGAAAGACCACAAGAAACTCCTTCAGTTTGCTTACTGGCCAGTGTGTACCTTCACCCTTCACACTGGCTGCAGAAAAGCAGTGGGTCACCACTATGCGAGGTGGGGACAGCCAAGAGGAGATTTCAGACAGGATGCACTGCAAAGGAAATAACCAGAATTTCCACAGATGAGAAGGTGAAACCACAAAACAGACTGATTCTGATGCTCTTTTGTGTCACCAGAAGCAGTGGAGGGGTCCACCAGAAACCTGCTGGACCCTCGAGTGGGGACAAATGTGGCTCTAACTCTGCCACCACCTAAAGGGTGCCTTCTCCGTCCGCACACCCACACACAATATGTGCGCCAGACTTCTCAGACTCAATGATGTATCTTTTTTTTTTTTTTACCCTCAGTTCTCTGATATCACATCCATGGGAGGGGGAGGGAGGCAGGAGGTAGTTAATTGCATTTCTTTAAAAAATTAAGAAGTTAAGCTTATCTCTCTGCCTGCATGTAGGGAGCCGAGTGTCCTGGATGAGCGAGCTGACGCGAGATGGTTTCTAGGCAACTTCTGTAACAAGCCATGTTGGAACAGGAATACACATTAAAATTAAAAACAAAACCCAAACAAGTCAAACAAAACAAGTAGCAGCTACTCCACACCAAACCAGTTTGGACTGACTCGTACAGTTCATGCAAGGTCATTTATGGGATTAATATTGCTTTACTGTTAAGGGGAGAAGAACTGGCACCCCGTCGCCAGCATCTATTGTGAGACACATGATAAGTATGTTTATGAGGACATCACACATAGCTTGTGTGTGATAAGGGGCCTGTCATGCCACATCCCTGTGATGATACTGCTTGATTGCTGAAATGCCACAAGCCAAGTGTTCCAGGAACACCAGGCTGAGTATATCCAGGGGCTGGAAGACAGTGTCATTAACTCCAGTTCTTTCCTTTTTCCCCAGAGAATTTAGCTTTGTATTTGTCATTCACCTTGTATGTACGTATTCATTACACCTTGTTTTTTCCCAAGGGATTGGTAAAGTTTAGGCAAAAGGTAGTATTCTTGGGAGATGCCTTTATTTGATTCTTTTCTATGCTGTACAGAAAAGAGGAGGATATCTCATTTCTTATTGATTAAGTTATTCTGCAATATTAGGAATCAATTGCAGTACTTTTTTTAGTCTCAGCACAAGTTTCAGGATTACGGTGAGGTGATCCCATTGCTCGAAAAATTTATTATTTCAACAGCTACAATGATTTATGAAGCACAAAGGTCTCAGGAAGAACATAACCTCACCCATGTAAATCCAGAGTTCCATTATTTTTCCAGTTTCAGAGAAAAATGTAATCCTCAATGCCTCAGCTGAAAATTAATGGTTTCACACTCTGCACTATCAACTTTGTTTCTGAGCCAGCATAACAAGAGATGTTGGATGCAGTGTTTACAGCCTTCCCTGAAGTTGTGGAGGGCAAGAAATGCCTTCCAGGGATTTTAATTATCAGGATCCCATTCTGCTACTGCATTTGACAGAATGAAAAAAAGTAAACACTGAAGTCTGAACTTGACTAAGATCAGGGAGTTTGCATTGTCAAACAAAATTGCTAGCAGGTGTCTTAAAAGCCAGAATCACCATCATTATTCCAAAGCATGTGTTCAGATTTCAAGAAGTGGGATACCAAAATCAAGTGAAGTGATTAATAACCAGGCATCCAAAGCAGTTTAATTTGCAAACTGCCTTTTTTTTAAAAAGTTTGTATGACACCATTTGTCTGAGTGTAAGATTGTCTTCCCCCAAGAAGACAAGAAAGTAGGTTATAAGCAGTGATGCTTCACAAATTTTGTTTTCATATGAAGCCAGAGTAAATCAAGGTTATGGTTAGGAAACAAAATCTCTAAGCCTAACTCAAGCTCTTCTCCAAACTGTAAAGAAATCACTGACCAACAACAATTCTAGGCTTTCTTCCAATAGTTATGGACCTAACATTGGCTTTACCAGCGGTGTTTCCTCTCCTCAAGAACCTATTGCAGAATACCAGATACTTCAAATTTCTCCACGGGTATCCAGATCCTGATCCTTCACAGCTTATGACAGATGGCCCAGACTCACCTCTGGGGACCCAGCTGTGGCACTGTGATGCTCTGGCTCCACCATCTCTTGCTAGCGCCATCTCTTCCCTACTTCTAGGAATGCAGTTCAGTGGGACTCGGTTGTTTCTATGGCTGCTCCAGTTGCTGCTGGTTGTAGTTTGTAAACCCAAATTAAATCAGACTAGTGCTTGACCCCCATGCCTTTGACCTCAGCTTCTAGAGTTAGCTAGTCCTTAGCACTGCAGGGTGACCATGCACAGACTTTTTTAATCTCTCCCAGATTTCTTCATGGCTGCTTTCTTCAGAGTCCCTGTGACATTCTCAGACCTCTAAGACTTGGGTTGGCTCAACTCAGCCTGAGTGAAGCTGAGGCAGACACTGAGTCTGGCCCCTTTCTTTCCTGCAGTCTTCCATGTGTTCCCAAATTAACAGCTCTGCTCCCTGCAGTAAACACTGTCGCCTGCTGTCTTCGCTGGAAAGCTCACTGCCTGCCTTGCCTGCAGACAGAAAGTGTCCAATAAAATAAAATAAAATAAGGAGTAAAAATAGCAGCAAAGCCACGCTGTGACACTGATTATAGGGACAGCAGAAGCATCCGTGGTGCAGTTCAGTGATGCAGCCTCTCCACTGTCAGGCTGTGGCCCCTCTGGAGGGATGAACCCCTATGACCACTCGAGGTGAAGCACAGCATTAGGACTGAAACACTTGACTTCTGCAGAGGCTCCTGCACTCCTTTTACCAACTCTCCACCTTCCAGAAGACACGCCAAGGGCTATTTTAGGGGAGGTCTTGGATTAGTCAGAGGTTGCATTAGAACAAGGAAAGGCCATTTCCTTTCTCAGGGATTCAAGCTACTGCCTCAGGAAGACTTACAAACCCTCAGAAACATAGAAACAAACACAAACTTGGTGTTGCTTATTGTAGTTCTGATGCAGAATGAAGGACACCAATTGGGTATGCAGTGCATTGTTTTATTTTTTATTTAGTATTATTACTATTACTACTAATATTGCTACTATTACTGCTAATGCAGAGTGAGAATGCAGGTGGGATGCCACACCGCTCACATTTTAGAGAAGCTAGGTGCTGTCCTGCGTTTGCTTTTGGGATTTTTGTTTTACAAGAACACTTGCTTAGCCACAAGTGAAAATTAAGCAGCAGAAGTGATGGAGCCATGGTTGCTCCAGCAACCTGCATCCCATCTCCCCACCCCTCACACTTCTTGATGCAGGACAGAAGCACTACATCACTCAGCATGATGGCAGTGGTATGGTCACAGAGGTTCCCTTTGCACGTCTTGGCTGTTCTCACCTCTGCCAGCACAAGATGAAATTTGGCATGAGGTAATGTTGAAGATATTCTTTGGAAAGTTCAAATGGAAGATTAATGTTTTTTCAAATTTAAACCAAAAACTGTGAATCACTCAAGTCTAGGTCCTATCATTTCTGTACCCCAATAGCCTGCTAGAGAAAGAGAATCCCCAGAAGAGGTCTTAGTTTACCTCTTCTATGTAAGGAAATAAATGTCTGTATGAACAAGTGTTTCAGTAATGGCCAGGTGAGTTTTAGAAACCTTAGGTGGTTTTAGGAATTTAAGAAATCAGTGATCCATGAAAAGCCTTTAGCATACCCCCAGCAAGCTACCCAGAGATCTGCCAGTTCTATTCCATGAAGGAACCATCTAACTCAAAGGCACTGTGAGGCTACATGGGTCCCACCATTTCAAGGACTTCACAGAAGAAAATGGCTGAGGTTCACTTATAAGCTATACTGCACACCCATAAAAATTTCAGGATACCCTGTTATTATATCGGTAAGTACAATTCTTACACTGCAGTTTAAGAACTACCATGTGGATGAATTTGGGAATAAATGTCTACCATTCATCCCTGCCTTTTTAGGGGAGATTAATTTTTTGAGTAATTTCTGTTTTGGATGTCTTCTAGAGATCTGAGGACATTGCAAGATCCAGGCACATCTGTTTCCTGAATGCAAACCTACAGGCAATGACAGCTTGCTCTGTCTAATTGTGTGGATGAGTTTGTGGGTAGTAAAAATACAATTGTGTTATGCACACACACGTACACACAGAATGTTCTGTTGGTGTCTTAAGCTAAAGCCTTAAGCCAAAACACCAGAGAATCACAAATCAATTCCATGAGCTCACTTCCCAAGAAATTTCAGTGTAATTTTACAACATCTTACCTTGTGGCTTGTTCTTAATAGCCTTTGTCTAAATGGAAATTGTGACTAAAGTCACTACACAACAGTAGACAAGGGTTTGATCAGCTCCTGGTGCCAAATTTTCAGCAGAGTCTTAGTTAAAATAGTAGGAGAGGAAAGTTTGAGATGATTTTTTTATCATGAATGCTATTACGACTTAGTAATGGGATGCTCAGGCCTCTGTCACAGCACAAGCACTTCAGGACATAGCTAAACAGCATGGGGCAATGGGGATAGCTGCCCACAGAGTTATCTGGTCAAGAGAATAAATGGCCAGCTGTGGTGTGAAGCACTCTGCATAAGCCCAGAGCACTCTGTACCCTGATGCACCACAGCAAGCAAGCCAAGCTCACCTCTGCATAAAGCATCTCAGTCCGCACGCAATGCCTGCAACAATTAACTTCTACTTGTTAATTACCTGGCTTTTCCGTCATCAATCTACTTGATTACAGCTCATCACTCTGATTTTCACTGCCCAAGTCTTAGTAAGCCACATACTCCTTTTTTTTTTTTTTTTTTTATANAAGTCTTAGTAAGCCACATACTCCTTTTTTTTTTATTATTATTTTTTTATTTTTTTCTCTTTATGTTTGAGGAGGAGGTAAGCAGCATGGCTTGACCACTTAGAGCACACATTAGGCCAGGAGTCCCAGGGGGGATTACTGCTTCAGCACTGCTGTCTCCACGGGGAGATAAAGATAAGCAGAAGTTCATGTGAAACAACGCTGCGTGATGTTTTGAGCAGTTAAACTTCAAAAGGTCTGCAAAATGCCCCCAAGAGAGTTACAGATGGATGACCACACTGTCACCTCCGAGAGATGCTGAGCTGTTCACTGTCATTTTCTGAGGTACATCAGGCCACAAGAGGGAAATTCCCATAAGTATGTGAACAGCAATTGCTTAGATATCTTTCTGGCTGGCCATTTCAAACCAAAATGAGAATCCCAAACAATTTTTTAGGCTGAAGAGCAGGGGCAGATAACAAGCTTAAAAATAGATTGCTTTTGAAATGCTTTATTTCCATTTTAAGTGGATTTTTCTAGAGGAATTGAAATCTACTAAAATACATTACTCCAGATTTACACCACTGGGACTGAAATCTTTGCCGCTTCTTAAAAAGGGCTCATTAAGGTGTCTGTGATCCAACAATGTAAGGAGTATTAATGTAATGTAATGTTCATAATTCCTCATTAGCAGCATTTTGAAGCCTTCCAAAGACCTGAAAGAAAACCAGAGCTACCTGGAGCTGCACAGGAAGCCAAACACATGGTCCCATCCTGTTTTCAAGTCCATTGCTTCTCCCTAATAAAGCATCCATGTTCTGACTTAGAGTAAAGGCATCTGCAGGTAAATTACTCTCTGCCCAGTCTAATGGATCAATATCTGTTTCCATGTATAAGGATATAAATCTTAGGCTTACTTTTTTGACAACACAGGGCATATCAGTGTAAGACATTTTACCCAAAAACCTCAAAACCCTGAAAGGTTTCCTAACTTGGGTCTTTTTTCAGAGGGCTACAGTTAATTCTTTGTATGATAACAATATACCAAGAGGCACAGCAGCCTTACTGCAGATGTCAGCAGCTTATCCAAACAGACCCTCTGGGAGACATTTCAAAACAGAGGGCGAACCATACCAGTGTCATCTGTCTTAAGCCTGGCTCTGCCTGGCATTGCACTGTCAGCTGAAGAGCAATAACTGGCCCAAGGTGTAACTGGCAGGGCACAAAGGAGGGAGGAAAATGAAGACTGAAAAGCATCCATCATGTGGGCTATGCAAACAAGAGAACATAAATTAAGCAAACAGCTACTGGTGGTTTAGAAACTATGTGCTGATACCCATGCAAAGTGTTGCTGCTTTACCCAGGATGGATGGTCACTGTTTGAAACTCCTGGGTTTTAAAGTTGTGGTTCACTTGACTTTCTGCATTTCTCTATTTGCTGATCTTGGGGCTGGAAGCAGAGCAATCAGCCATTTTTTCAGGCTACGATATTTGTCACATAAGTAGTAAGTGAAAAGTGGTTCTTAAAAGGGCACCTGGGATGCTGCTGCGGGAAAAGGAGGATACATTATCAGGGCTTCCAAGTATCTTGCACCTGATAGATTAATCAAGGCTAGATTCAAGAGCAGATGTTTGAAGACTAAAATCATTTAAGATATTAAGGCCTGAATTTTTAGTATCTAATATAAGACACTTCCATGAAGACCCTGTATGTGCAATCTAGAAGTTGTCATCATCAGAAAGGGAAATCTATCTCCTCTCCACCAACCACTGAGTAAGCTCTCAGGAGTGGTCTCCTAATGGAGGACTCTTCAGCTGTATGCCTGAGGCTAGATGTTGGTAATAGAGACCATGACTAGCAAAGGTGGTTGTAGTATTCAGTCTGGAGGTCAGATAAAGACTCATTTATAGGCCTCACTGCTCCAGTGATGGTGCAGCAGGAGCCTAGCTGGTTGCAGATATGGAGCCTCACTCTTTCTTCATGATGCTCTGCATCATGCATGATGGTTATCCACAGAAGAAGGTCCCAATCATCTGAAGAAGTAGAAATAAAACAGTGGTAACCAGAAAGCACTGAAGAAAACCCATCCAGTACAAGACAGCCATCAGCATTTGTTAGCCCTCTAATCATGCAGTGAGTCGCAGTCCAGGTGCACCATTGCACCAAGGTTTGTTTCCCTTGCAAGAGATACTCACAGTCAGTGATGCTAAAATGGGAGGGCCATTCCCTGTTACAGTGCCTCTTTCATGGGATGCCTTTCAGCTCTATGGGTCTGCCCCTACATGCTGTCACAGAGAAGAAGACTGAGAGTTTATAAAGGCACCCTGTGAACTGCAGATAGTGGTCTTGTCAACACCTGTCCCTCCAAACCCTCATTCCCACTGTGCTTTTTTCAAGCATATTTAAAATTTCCTTTCATGTAATTGGCAATTTCCCTTCCCTCCCTCCTATAGGTTAGGTTAAAAGGGGCAGGAGGTCCTTTTCTGTATTGATTTGTTTTCCTGACCTTTCAGATACATGCAGAGAAGATCAGCAAAAAGGCGCTGGAAAAGGCACAGAACAGAAGCACAGCGCTTGCTCTCATTTAAAGAAGTAAGAGAAACACGAGACTTAGCATTGAGTAGAAAATAAACTGTCTGCTGAGGAAAAGAAAGAAGCTGCCCATATAGAGAAGGGACTGTCAGGAGTACCACGGTGCACTGCAACTCTAATGGAGCAGGCTACAAAAAAGGAGAGTCAGCCTTCAGAGAGCAGCCACGATCTCAGAGGTTTTGTTTTTCTCTTTTCTGCACTCCTTCTCCCCTCCCTCTTAAGAAATGTAATTTAAATAGATAAATCCTATTTCCAAAGAAATCAGATACATTATTTTTAATCCTTGATATTTACACCCTGCTATTAAGTCATTCCCCACCACAGCGCACTGTGTGTGGTACAATTATAAGTGCTGTGGATTTGGTTAGACAGAAAGCAGACACCCTGGTCGCTAAAGCTCCCCTGACATTTTCTTGCCAACACATCATGGTGGCTTGAAGAAATTTTAAACTGGGTAATAACATCTTTTTTTTCTTGCTTAATTCCTCCCATGCGTTCAATAAGATTTGATATTCCCTCCCATATCTTGTAGCACTGCTTTGCCTTGCTGTATTCCACACTAAAACCAGACATACTACAGGCAAAAGAAGTGGTTGTTACAAAGCCATTACCAACCTCACAGGGACATGGTGAGGATTAATTAATTGCTTATTCAGAGTTTTTCTATCCTAAGCTTAAAAATAGTATAACATAATAAAAACAGATTACTACTTTATCAGAATCAGTTACTAAAATCCTCAGTAAAGACAATACAAATTTTCAACTAAAAATAATCCAGAAATGTATTCCAATCCCACCCCTGCTGAGAGACACAAAAAATCTAACCCAGACTAACTTTTATGGTCAGTAAGTCATACCTCATTAAAGGCCTGTAGGACATTCTCTTTCATAATTATGCTGAAACAAATTAGGACCATTTTAATTCTGAAGAGAAGAATCTAAGGAATCCATCCATTTATTCAGCATTGCTAATCCACTCTCAATTCACACATTTAGTTAATTCAGATTAAATTTTCCTCAGTGACTCTGCACATGCAAATCCTCACTCTGAGGCAACCCTATCCCATCACAGATACTCAGCGGCAGCTCTCATAATTGCAGCAACCTTGTGGGTTTATGTGGTTGGACATTGGTGACTGTTTCTTCAGAGTCCCAAACCTCTGGGATTCAGATCTGAACTCCAGAGATGTAAGGGAACTACAGAGGAGATTCCCACAGCCCCATGATAGAGATGTGAGCTGGGGTTGCTCCAAACTTTCCAGGTGCAGTAACCTTTGAGGGCTGTCAAGCAGGTAAGAGCAGATGGGCTGAGGGTCCTCCAGTGCATTCCCTTTTATGCCTCATTTATCCCTGTTTGTTGGAGGCAGCGGGGATCTGTCTTTCCATGCAAAACTTACTCCTTTGGGTTCAATGTCCATCCTAAAGGAATCCTGAAATCTTTTGCGGAGCACTAGTGCTCATATGGCCAGAATGGCATTTTGGATTGAGAGTTCTTCTGATTTTTGTATTAGGAACACCTGCAGGTCTTCAGGGCCCCACTGCAAGCATAACTTCACTGTTCTAAAGAGAGATATACTCTGTCAAATTTCAAACCCTTTAAAGATGGCACTGATCCACTCCACTGTTACACTACTGCCAGTCCAGTGTGCTGGAAGACACCATCACAAGGGCAAGGAGCCCAACAAATGGGAAGCTGAAGCAGAGCACCCTCACATGCAAATCCTCACTCTGAGGCAACCCTATCCCATCACAGATACTCAGCGGCAGCTCTCATAATTGCAGCAACCTTGTGGGTTTATGTGGTTGGACATTGGTGACTGTTTCTTCAGAGTCCCAAACCTCTGGGATTCGGATCTGAACTCCAGAGATGTAAGGGAACTACAGAGGAGATTCCCACAGCCCCATGATAGAGATGTGAGCTGGGGTTGCTCCAAACTTTCCAGGTGCAGTAACCTTTGAGGGCTGTCAAGCAGGTAAGAGCAGATGGGCTGAGGGTCCTCCAGTGCATTCCCTTTTATGCCTCATTTATCCCTGTTAGTTGGAGGCAGCGGGGATCTGTCTTTCCATGCAAAACTTACTCCTTTGGGTTCAATGTCCATCCTAAAGGAATCCTGAAATCTTTTGCGGAGCACTAGTGCTCATATGGCCAGAATGGCATTTTGGATTGAGAGTTCTTCTGATTTTTGTATTAGGAACACCTGCAGGTCTTCAGGGCCCCACTGCAAGCATAACTTCACTGTTCTAGAGAGAGATATACTCTGTCAAATTTCAAACCCTTTAAAGATGGCACTGATCCACTTCACTGTCACACTACTGCCAGTCCAGTGTCCTGGAAGACACCATCACAAGGGCAAGGAGCCCAACAAATGGGAAGCTGAAGCAGAGCACCCTCACATGCAAAGAGCCAATGCTCAATTCAAAACAGCCAAAACAATCCTTTCCTTGTGCCCTGAGGCACTGAAATTCTCTCTGAGAGTGACATTCTTTTAAAAGAAGAGTAATCAAATATAAATGCTTTTCAGTGTTGAAGCTGATGCCTGCAACCCACGATGAGATGCGCAGGGACGAATGCACCTGTGAAGAAAATGCCTTTGTTCCTTTCTGGCTCACATCAGAGTTGTAGATGGCTGCAACTCCGGGAGCAGAATGTAAAGGCTCTGCCCTAAAAAAAGAAAACAACATCGCTTTTGTGTACAGTTAAATCTGGCTTGCCACCAGGGATTCGTTTAAGATACAGGGGTTCCTGAGGCTACATGCCACTGATGTATTTTGAAGTTAGGGCAGATCTATTCATTGCTAAGCAAACCTTTACAAATATGTTAGCACACCCTGCATAAGCCATGGGAGGTGTTTAGGAGACTACAGAGGAGCATTCATTAGAGCTGCTCAGCAGTGAGGAACTGGAGCACCAATGCATTCTGCTGAGAGAGGAACAAACACACTGCTCAGAGCAGGTTTGCAAATATGTACACCATTATAAAGTGCCATTACCTCAGTGCTATGCTCTTTTCAACTTCTCTGTTTTCTCCTTCCTTTCCTCACCTTCATTATTCCCGATTTCCTAATTACTCCTCTGTCTTGACCTCACTGTTTTCTCTCTTTCCTTCCCACCTCTAGCCGTGAGGCCACTTTTCCTCCAAAGTCTGAGCAGTCCTAGTGATACAACAGCTACTCTGACATTTCACTAGCTCTACAGTCTTCTCTGGCAGGACCTGAACACTTTCAGGCACACAGGCCTGGGTGCACATCAACTCAATGCATTATCTGAACTTTTCATTACTGACTGGTCACCCTAAGAGCTCTATTTTTCTTCTCCCAAGACAGATAAAGAGATCTTGCAGAGTGATTCATCCCGTTCTCATCACTGTCTGGAATGGTCTCACTTGTGCTGGCTTAGGTTATACACTTAGGTGATGCTCTTGAATCAGACACCTCAATTAGGTTTCCCTTTATCTCAGGGCAGCCAGGATGAATTTGGGCTTCACACCCTGCCAGTACCCTTTGTGGTAGGCTTGACGTTGATGTATTTTTTTCCAAATCAGGCTAAGAATAAATATTAAATCTGGTTTCACTGAAGCTGTATACATGCAATCCGTGCAGGGTTCAGTCTTTAGTTCTAACTATGGAGAAGCTCAAAGCCACCATCAGCTGCACAAACAATCTATGAATTCGTAGTCTGTGAATTTCTGAGGATGGGGAGCAATTACTGTACAATGCTGCACATGTATTATTCAGGCTCCTGAAGCCACCCAGCTGGCAAGACAACAAAAGAACAAACGTTTTGCAATAAAGTTCATTTTAATTGAAAGACCAAAGAATCACATGTGCCTCTCCTTTTAGCCTTAAGGACAGCAGTAAAACTCATCTCATTTTTAGAGACACTGCTATTAAAAAGGAAAAGAGGGGGGGCTTTGTTTTTTAACTATCAGAGAACCAGATTCACTTTTAATGCCCACCTATGCTACTCTAACACTACATAAGGGAGTCCATTTTGGTGAGACTATGATGCTGTATAATTTCCCTTTTATGGATTATATGGCCTCTCACCTCAAATATTAATCTAGATATCACCAGAGAAGGGATAATCACAATAAAGACCTGGTTCTGTAAACTCAATCTACATTCAAGACACAACTATACAGAACCAGTGTTGGTTTGGAAGATCTTTGGTGTGTTATCCTTGGTATAAGAGATCTCTTAGCAACTCAATTAACTTAGATTCTTTGATTTAGAGGCAAGTGTACATATGGCTGCCTTCAGGACAAACTCACACACCAGGCTAGATGTTGGGATGGTGGGTGACATTTTTTCTTCTTTCTTGGTTAAACAAATCACCAAAGGCAGTTTTGCATGGTATGTGTCTGAGGTTTTACACAACTCAAGGTCAAAGTCACAGATTGAAGAAAACCCCTGGTACAGACTGTTCCAAGCACACATATTTATGAAGACATCTTGTGAGACTGGAAAGAGAGACCCAGATGAAGCCATTGGCTAACTAACTGCTGCATCCCTCAATGTGCAAAACTATATGCTGTATGCTTCACCCTCCTCGTGCATTCTCCTGGAGTGACCTGTTGCTATTAATAGCCCACTACCATCAGGATCCAGAATGACATATCAAAGCAAAAGAATTTTCTCTTTTTTGGAAAAGCAGACAGCTACAGCATTCCCTGCCCAGTGTCTCTGAGCTGCATGCTTTGCTTTACCCTACCCATGCAAAGGAAAATGTCATGACCACCTTCATTTGTTTAAAAGGATGTGCAGCAGATGAGCTAAGTAGAAATAAAATGTGGAATTCTCTGTGAAAGGATGGCTGTAGAACACCCAGAGCTCCTCTGTGACACTGCAAGAGCAACAGACTTCCACATCTGCTCCAAAGAGATATTCTGCATAGTTGCAGCTCCTGGGAAACTGAGGTATTTCCTTCAGTAATGAGCTCTGACTTCTTGCCAGGACAACAGGCTCTGCTTGGTTAGACAGCTGCTTTGCCCATACCCTATAGGACAGTACATCTGCTTTTCTTGCAGGGACCTAAGCCCTTTATTTAGGGTTCACAGAATTATAGAACTGGATGGCACTTTTGTTTCTTGCTCTTGAGTTGTAGGTAGTGTATCTATTACTCTCTGTAGATTTTTTTCTGGTTTTGTTTGGATATAGTATTATTTCTTCCATACATACCAAACAAGCGTTGACCCTTGTTTGACCAAGTCAAAAGTCCCACTACCTCCAAGCAGCATAGGATCAGCAGGCTCTTAATCCTTCAACACATACAGCAACACAGAGTTCAGTGAATTTCATTTTTTTACTAAAATCTCTGACCAGTGATGGTTTGGTCCATCCTGAGCTCCCTGTAGTACTGCATTTCAGATCTCCAAAAATGCTTACCAAATTTAAACTCACTCACATTCCTTTTCACTTGCGTTTTTTAGTTTTAATTTTCTAGCTTTCGAAATTGATTGTTTCTGAATAGCTGATTGCATCGATTCCTCCCCTTCTATCATTCAGGGTGAATCTAATGCTCTAAGACTGCATCTGACCTATACTAGAAAACACTCTTTATTTCTGTTCTGCAAAATACATGTGAAATTCTTGCTGTTTGTTGACCTCTGGTGAAAGGAAATAACAATGAGCACAATAAATTTAAGATATGGAAGAAGAGAGATCTTTTGGATGTGAAAACATCACTACCAGCAATTTCAAAACTCTACCCCACTTTCCCCAGCCCTTCTGAACTCCGTTTCCCTCTTGCCTTCTAGGATATCATCAGTCCTGGAGGTGGGAAGAAGCCAAACAAATGACAGCTGCCGAAATCTGGCTTCTGCAAACAGTCCAAGGACAACCTACTCCTTTCCAGACCACTTGGGGCGAAAAAAATACCCTTCAATTTTTTAAGCATACATTTTGTATTTAAAAGACCACACACAGTACAGAGCTTTGAAACGATACTGTGGGACTCAAAAGAACACTTTCTGGACATAATGATTTACGGTGCTGCATCAGAGCCCTCTTTGAAGAAATGAGGTGAAGCCAAGTGGCTTTGCTGGGAAGGGAAACAGCCATCCAACGGTATGTCCAGACATCAGGTTTAAAACTAATAAAGACCCAACCATCACCACAGGATGTTGCAAAGGCTAGAATTACAAATGGGTTAAAAAAGGGGTTAGGCAAAATTCATAGAGACTGGGCCCATTGGCAGCTACTAAACGTGAGGATCTGGCTGCAGCCTCTGACTTGTGAAGTTCCCTAATTCACTGATTGCCAGCAACTGCTAGATTTTATTGAACAGAGATCTGTCTTTTCGTGCCCTGTCATTGTAGTCTTTCCTTACACTGCTGCCAGCCACAGAAGGCTGGGGGTATGCTGGTACAGCCCTCTTCTTGTGCAGGAAGGGGAAGCATTGATTTGTTCTGAGTTATCCTGAGCTATGCAGGCAGGCACTGCTGGCTGCACAGGGGAGTCTGTGATTGACTGAACAATGGAACAATGTTCAGTGGACACTAAGCACAGAGCAGGTGGGATGGAGCATCCTGTGATATATTCACTCAGTAGCTGAGCAGGTACATGCATCCTAACCCATCTCCCAGAAGGATAAGAAATGCAAAAAAGGTCCTCGTTAGGTTTCCCGCAGAACTTCTGGAAACAAATGCACAAGCAAGGTCTTCAACACTTAACAGAAACATTCCAGTATAGTCAGCAGGAATCTCCTCCACAAATCAAAACTGCAGCCCTAGACCGAGAACTTGTCCCTCACACAGGTGGAGAAAAATCACAGGGAGAGCCTGGAAAGGTGCAGCTGTGCTTGGGGGAGAGGTTCCTCCAGGCTTCTCAGCAATGTTCCCAGGTCTCCCTACGTCACTGAAGAACAACACAGATGTATTTTCAGAAGAGATACAGTTCATATCAGACTTCAAAAATACCCACAGTCTTCTGTAACAAAGAAAGTCTTGCCATGAGCAGCTAGTCACGTGCCTGGTATTGGTGAAGAGCCTACCCTGTGGTTACCTACCCAGGTGAAAAGAGGTTTCTCCTGAAAGCTTGGTCCCTTTCTCAAGCAAAGAGCATTTGAAAATCTGGATTCTTGCTCAAAAAATCCTCTGATCCATCTCTGTGTTTTAATAATGTAGTGCAGGAGAGTTGTCCTGCCATTTTGAGAAGTTTTGTGACTTTTTTTTTTCCCAATTAGATGTTCCCTCCCTATTGCCTTACACAAGCAGACTTTAATGCTAGTCCTGTACAGAACCTGTTAGCCATTTGGAAGCTGAACAGCTACACAGATATAGGCATCCTACCCCAAAGTTATGGCAATGAGAGATAACAATCCTGGTTGCAAAAGCAGAGGCAGAGCACTATTCTCAACAATATATTTAAAGTCTTCTCCCAGCTCTGCCACACCAAGTCTGGCTTATTTCCCCTCATGTTTACACAGGTGTAAACCCAGGAATATATTCGTTGCAGCTGGTAAGGGATATTTACCTCTTTTTCAATCAGTAGAATGGCATTCTACCAAATAGATGGCAAGGTCACTTTGTTAGCTAGTAGAAAAAAAAAAAAAAAAAAAAAACTCTGTGAGATTGTGCTTCAGCCCACACATCTTCCATTACACAGCACTAAATGTCACCATGGAGGGCAACAGCAGGGAACGGCCAGACAGTCCCCAAATCAGAACGTTAGTGTGGTGCCAGAGGCAAGCATCTGGAACACAGCCAGCCCTCTTACTCACCCCCTCCTTGACTGCTACAGCTTGTACCCAATTGTGAAAACACCAGGCACTGCCTCTGTTTGAGGCAGCAAAGCCTGAAGAGAGGGAAAATGCACAGAAGATAAAAATCATGCTTTGACTAGAACAGACACCAGGGCCTCCAGGGACACAGGTGCTGCGTGACACCAGGCAGTGCAGCCCTCAGTGCTGCACACCTTCCCAACATTGCAGCTGTGGTGGGAGGCTTAATGAGTGCTTGGGAATCCTGCAACTTTATTTTCCTTTCTTTTTAATAAATTGCACTGTGCTGTGAGCTTTTGCTATAACAGGCCTGGATGAAATACCATGCGTGATGATCTGCTTGAAAGAAAACTCAGTTAAAAATTATTGGAAAAATTAAGTCTTAAATTCCTTCTAATGTTCGTATTTTTCTCTCAGTTACCTGAAAGAAAACTTACTTATTTTACCTTCCCAATTTTTTCCTATGCCTTCTCTCTCCTTGTCTTTGAGTGCAGCCTTGCAAAAAGCTGGTCCAGGTCTCTGACTTCTGGTTCCTGTGCTGTAGGTCTTGTGTTCAAATTCTCAACTGGTAGCAGCAGCTGACCTCCTCAGCCTGCCATCAAAAAGAAATCACACTCTCACAAGCAGGTATTTTCAGGAAAGGATCCCAAACCCCAGGTCAACTCACTCAGAGCACTGGATCCTAAGTACAGAGAAGCATTCTCCTGTGCCCAGCACTCCTTTTGTAAAATGTCTCCACAGCACCATCTAATTCCCCATGCCTCAGCCAAGGAAAAGGTGTGAGAGCAGGAGAGTGAGCACACACCCAGGCTGCAATTAGAAGCACAAGGGAGGGACCAAACAGTGCTTTCCACAAAGGCAGTTTCCAGCCCCACGTTAGCCACCTGCCAGCCATACAGAGCTGCGCAGCGGCACGTCTGGCCAGTAGCACCACACCCCTGGAGACCTAATTTGCAGATGCTGCAAGTAATGAAGAATACCTCAAAGAAAAAAAAAATATTAGAAACTTCTCTTTTTAAAAGGATTTCCACAGTTATCCCATTCCATGTCTTTGACCACAGGGTAAAGGTAAGAGACAGATTCCTTGCCCAAGCATCCCCTTGTAGCGGCATCCCCTCTCCTTTCCAGCTTCTCCCCCACCTTGGTAAATCCCCTGCAGGTTTTTTCTCTACTGCCTCTGTCTGCAGCTCCTGCATGGCACAAGCAGATCTTGACATTCATCAACAGATCCACCAAACCTCACCCCTCCTCTCATGCCAAGGATGTCATCTGCCATTCTCCTCCACCCACAGCCACCTGCCTTCACCAGGAGGCACCACGCTGTGTTAATCAGCAGGATGGATTTCTGTAGCTGGGAAGAGCCTGCCATTCCATGTCCACCCCTTGCCAAGCAGCAGACAAGGTCTCCAGGTGCCACTACTAGCAGAGAAAGAAGCAAAGGAGCTGCTGACACAGTTCTTGGTCTGCTGCAGGCCTCAGAGGAATTTGGGGAGATGAATAAGATGAAGGAAAGCCTGTGTAGTAATGGGCTCATGCACTGGTACCAAAACAACTGCCTGCTTCTCCTGAATACAACTCTTTCATGCCCAGCTTTGATAACACAGCATGCACCTCTGCAGTGGTCATGAAGACCTTGAAGCCAGGACTCTTGAAGACTGGACTTGGCTGGGGAAGTCAGTGGGACTTTTCTGACTTTCCCTGCCTTTCCACCGCTGGCACAATGGAGATGTCCTGCAATGTACTGAGCCAGCTGCCAGACCGTGTCACTCCGAGCCCTCAACAGAAGTAATCCCAGGGACATCTCCAGCTGAAAACACAAAAGGCAGGGGAGAAGCACGCCATAGATATCTCTTCTTTTCCCCACCATGCCTTTCTGACCTTTGTACGTGACACGTAGAGCTAATCATGATAGCTCCCTTTGATAGTCAGTTAGCAATTTGCATCCGTTTGGTAATTACCCCATCACCTGCACGGAGCAGATAATTCAGTGGGACTGCCAGCACCCGCTCAGCAGCCACATCCTCAGGTTATAACACGAAGTGCTGAGTGGAAAATTTTAATGACATGGGGCTGGTGAAATCTTAAATTGATGGCAATATATGGTGAAGTCTCTTAAATAATGTGAAATGCCCTTTTGGCTGGAAAGGGCTGGATGAACCTGTGGTTGATAAGTTGTTAAATTACATCCCATGGCTGGCTGCTTGTCTTGGGAAGGTACTGAATGATAAGTGAGCAAATTATCATTACCACACGGGGCGAAACTATTTCCAGCAGAGATGATTTGATAAAAGAGAAGTTATTTATCATGATTAAAAATGGTACATTTGTACTTTTCCACACTGAACAAATCCTGAACAGGCCATCGTCTTCCAAAAAGGTACCTGAACAGGCAATTGTCTTCCAAAAAGGTACCTGAGCCTGATTTAAAGGGCTTTAAGACCATTTTAACACATGGGCTTTTGTCTCATGGAGAAAAGAAGATTTTAATATCTAAATTTCTGTGTTTCTCAGAATTATTTCCCTGTTCATTGCAGGAAGCTTTTTTTTTTTTTTCCCCTCGACACCTTGTTGTAATATTTGACTTTTCCTAAAAAGAAAAAAACAAAACAGAGAAACACTCTTTCATAAACAAGGAGGAAATAGGCTGCAAGGTAGAGGACAGCTTTGGCTTCTACACCTTCACTTTGGGCCATGCAGAGGCGAACAAGGGTTAAATTAATTTTCAGTGGTTGGATGCTCAGTGATGGAGGGGATTAGGTATTAAGAGTCAGTTTTACTGCAAGAGACAGAGTGACTTCAGTTAGCTTTAACAACCACAGCTGGCAACTAATCATTAGGTGCTGCCCAGTGGCCTTTTGAACCTCTCAGAGGACAGCTCAAATGAACTTGATATGAGCTCCTATGAGCTATTATTTGACATATGAGCTTGCTGTTGGTCTCTACAGGGTACCGAAGCCACGCTGTGCAAGGTGAAGCTGGCAAACGAGTTTAATGGATAAATGGAGGGTGTTACACTCCAGTGCCATTATTGTAGGCTCCTTCCACACAGGTCAGCTAAATGACACAGGTGGGACTGCCTACAGAGTACCATGACTGCCACAGGGAGCTGGCAAGAGCCATCACTAGTACCGTTATGCAGTAGCCACTGCATGGGGAGGAGACAAACCTCATCCCCAAACCATTCCCTTGCCCTTCCCCCAGGTCCCAAGGGACTTGGCCATTTTTTCTTCTTTGAAACAGCATAAAAACCCCACTTCCTAGAAATGGCAATCTTATAATCCATCAATGTTGCTAAGCATGAGCTAAGCATGTCTGGCCCAAGAGACAAGAATAAATCCTACAGCATCAGTGGGACTGTCTCAGGTGCACAGAGTATGTGAAGTCTAGTTTGCTGAACTAAAAGCTCTTCTTTCCAGTATTTCTCAAGATCTTCTGAGGAAGGCACCATTGTTGGCATTTGGGCATTAATTTACAAGCCTTATCTCTCCTATTGATACAGTAGTAGCTGCTTTAGTTCCGATTATCAAATCACTTAATCTGACTTCCCATCTAATGTGGGCCAAGGACTAATACAGGTGAGATATTTACCCTCCTGCAGTTCAGGTCAAGTCACCTGCATTTGAGTACAACATTCCTTTCAGAACAATCTTAGCCTTCACCTCAAGTCTTTCAGAGAGATGCTTCTACCCCAGTGTGGACATTTAAAACAAAAGTGTCTTTGAAGAAAAAAAAAGGCGGGGGAGGGAGGAGGGGGAGGAAATCACCCAGTCATCCAAAACAATATAATTATAATGTTGCAGCCTGCAGCCTGTAGAAAAACAGTGTTTTCCAAAGCCCCACTAGTGTCTTAACCAAAGGGAAGGAAAGACCATCTTGCACTGACATGATCCCTTTTGGCAAGATCCAAACCTAAAGACTTCATAAATCTTTCCTCTTCTTATATTGCAGTTACACCTTTCAGTATTTTTCCTCTCTTCCTATATTTACTAATTTATTTATATTTCAATAATACTTTATGACAATGAAAATTAGACATTGTCTGAGATTTTCTGATGCTCAGAACAGGTAAAGTTTATAGCAGTTTATTCACAGGGAGTGTGTTCAGCTAGGCAAGCTTAAAAGAAGAGAGGTGGAATTAAAGGATCAGTTGGAGAATCACAACATTGTTCTTTAAATGTGCATGCTTGCCAGTCAAACAAGGACAGGGCAGCAGCAGGATTTCATAACCAGGTTCTCACGGGGTTCCTCACGTTGCCCTGACAGGAGGCAGCATGGAGCATTTTTCTTCAGCCACACCTCAGTATCAAACTCAGCTTCATCACTCTTCACTAGAATTGTGCCTTCTAAAACAAGGGACAAGTTTGGCTAAAGAAGCTTCAGTGGGAGCAGCATATACATAGCCCTGAGCAAAACTCAGTTCTGTCAAAGTGTCTGTTTTCCATCTTCAATAAAAAAAACATGTTCCAGCACATAATCATGCAACTGGCAGAATGTGGATCTCCTTTAGCATGCAATTTATCAGAGACCATCTCCTTCTGTCCTGACTTCTTAGATTTGCAGTGAAAGACCAGACCTCTCAGTTCCTGCAGGAGTGGGACCTTGTCACCATGAGCCTTCTGTGCTGCACAGACTGAAGGATAAAGTGGTACCAGGGCCCAAGTTGCCCTTTACTGACATCAGCAGAAAGAGTCAGAAGTAAGCAGAAATTGTCAAAGGGACTTTCTTAGTGACTTTACTGTTTTGCTGAAGTCCAAATGCTTTAAGGCAAATTAACTTTCATGAGAAGGAAAATACTGGGGTGCTATAACAGACTAGAAGAAGACTGGTGTGCAACAAAGATCACCGAGTGACAGTGAATTTAAAAAGTGTGTGAGCTCACCCGTTCATTATGCATCAAAAAAGGGCAAATTCTGTATTACTTAGATAAGGTGTGGAGCAGTGCTGCATACCTTAAGCTAAGCCCCTAGGAAGGAAGACCCAGGGTCATCCATAGCTCTGGACAGGAGTCAATAACCCACCTGCCCTTCAGTGTTCCTCCTCACCCTCTGCAGTCACCATGTTGGGTGAGAAGGATGAAAACAAATGGCACAGCTCAGAAGCTGCTCCAGAATTGGAATTGTTCTCCTCCAACTGACCTCATTAACCAGCAGTTCATCAGATCCTTGATTGCTAACAAAGACATTAGAGTCTTGGAAATATAAAAATAACTCCAGCTGTATAATTTATAACCTGGGTTTAGTCAAGCAAAGCATTAGCTTGCTTGCTTAGCTTGAGGTATGCTTAGAGGAGTGGGCCTGGATTATAGCACATGTTTAAAGTAACACAAATAAATGACTGGTTTGCTGATTTATGCAACAGTACACCCTCAAATTGCTTAGGAAAGGCCACATTGCATCAAAACAAGGGTTTGTCAGGCCCAGTAGCTTCTCTGTGACAGTGCTCAGAAGCAGATGTTCAGAAAGAACAGAAATGGGGTTTGTGAAAAAAGATCTTTCCTGACTATGCCCTCTTAGATCCCACCTGTCAGCAGTGTAGACTCTCTCTGGGTCTCAGGTTGTATTTTAGTTACCAGTAGATCCATCCTCCCCATTCAGTACCCAAAACTTTGCTAAACCCATTTACACTTCAGGCTGCCACAGCAAAGCTCAGTGAGTTATTGACACAGAAAACTGAAGACTTGTTCTGCCAGGGACTTGTTCATTACAGGGAAAGCAAAAAGGACCAAATTTACAGACTGTTGTAGCTGCTCAAGAATAAACCAAACAAAAGATGCTTGCTGCTTATCCTGTCGATTTGTTGCCTCTCCATTCTGCCAATGGACGTTAGCTGAGCAGTCCCATTCTCACACTGATGCCCATATTCCTCCATGCCTTTCCCTTCCCCTACAGCATCTGGTGTTAGCTTGTAGGGTCCTGAGAGCAGTGAGCAATGTAGCTGTACTCTGATGGGTCCAACAAGCTCCCAGCAACTGGAAAATCTGATTACTGATAGCACTATTAAGTCTGTGCTACTAAAGTATACACAGCTAGCTAAAACTCACCCATATTTTAGGAAATTTACTTGAGACAATTGACAACCATCACATAAATGACAAAGTTACTTTGCTGTAGAGGAAAAGCATGTGGGTACTTAAGATATTGATGAACTGGACTATAAGCGGATTATCACAACACTGTGAGTAGAGACTAATTTCCCAGTAGAAAAAGCCTTTTGAAATACAAGACAAAATGTCAATCCAGTTAGTAGTTACATGTATTTAAAACACTTCTCTCATTTTGCTTCCTGCTATCGACTCTCAGCCTTCAAATGATACAGAACTGGGAGGAATATCCAGCATTAAAACACCACATTACTTTCAGATCATCAGGATCTCAAGATTTGGTAGTTTGGATTTTGATGGAAAAGGAAAAGGTTTGTATAGTTCTGTGGCCTATCCAAATTCCCTCCAGAGTCTAAAAACACAAAAAAGTCTTTTTCTTGGAGATTATTGCTTTGGGGCAAGAGGATTTCTCTTGTGGGCTGGTAGAGAATTTCAGGACCTTCTAGCTATAGCTTGAGGGCTTCTTCCAGCCTCTTGTTTTAGTCACATGCAAAATTCCCTTTGATTTTGTGTGACAAAGAGAACATACAGCATGAAACCTTTACTGGAGGGACCCCTTACTTTCAGTTGAAATACAATGTCCAAAAGAAAAAAGAAAATAAAAATGGAAGGAAGCTGTGGAAAAGCCCTGGTGCATACAGTAACCATACAGAAATCTCTAGATTTCTAGAACCTCTAGAAAAGATAGCTTATTAATGCTTAGGGGAGAAGTTAGAGGGACTACTTCTTCTTTGGGCAAATCACAGCTCAACCTTATCAATCTGTAGGTGGGTGACCCAAGCCACAGATTCAGCATCTCTTAAGGGCACATATGGCCAGTGTCATGCCAGACAGGAGGTCATGCACTCACCTATCAAGGCTGGGATCTGCCTTTCCCAAAAACCTGCTGCTGCGCAAAGAAAACTTCAGGGTTCAGAGTCAGAGAGAGCAAATGGCTTTGTCATCTCTAATTGCAATCTCTTCCTGGGAGGAAGGAGACCTGGAATGAAGTTCCCAGTGTGTTAGGGACCTTTCTGTGTTTTAGCAAGTGACTGTTTAACTTAAAAAAAAAAATGGGTCCAGGAGCAGGACCCATGGTACTGTGCTCTGTGACGATGGGCCAGCAACTGGCAAGCAGAAGCCAGGAACCCTAGGGCTGATGTTAGACAAGAGCCAGAAGCTGCTGGGAAGGGGCTGAAATTGCACAGGGAAGGCTGAGCTAAGGAAGGTACTACCTGATGGGGTTTAATGGCACAGCTTAAAGAGGCTGTTCCAAAATTAACTGAAAGCATGGAGAATATTTCCATCCATGTCTTTGGGAACTTGGGTTCCATGACTTGGAAAAAAAAAGCAGCAGCACATGATAAATCACACCAAAGATGTTGACCAAGGTTTAGCCACATCTTTAATTCTGACCTCACACTTACATACACACCTGTATAGAAGGATTACAGCAGCACTCCCATTAATTTAACATTAACTCCCATCACTAGGGTCATTCTAATCCTAGCTTGGCTGGAACAATACACAGGTTGCCTGTCTAGACACAAATCTATTTCTAATTAAAAAATAAATAAATAAATAAAAAAGAGCGACAGAAGGAAGAATAAAATTCTTTTAAGCCATTGTCAAATCCTAGATCTTCAAACAATTCAATTTCACAACAGATTTGGGGTTCTGGTTTTGGCTTTGCCAACAAAAGCAGCTATACGGTGTTTTGTTTTGTCTTTTTTTTAGTGGCTATATGTGTTTTAAAGCTACTTAAAGAGTACTACTGAGGCAAAACTCAAACTCTCGTGCCTGGCTCCCATCCCAAAGGATCAGGCCCACCAGCGGAGCAGGTGGCATGTGGGTCACCCGCGCCTGTGTGACAAACTGTGATAATTGGATTGTTTGGGGAGAGGGGGAGGGATGTGACTGCTGTGTACAAATCTCAGAAGGGAATTAAAAGCAAGCCTGCATCCCTGTTAATAGCGCTCTATAAAAATGCAAAGTGGCTAACGATAAGCAAAGGAAGCTCCATTAAGCCATGAGCCTGGCGCGAAGGGGCATCATTGACCCCGCAAAGGATATTTGCTGGGAATGGTCAGGCAGCAGAAACAGGTGCAGAAATAAAAGCAAATCAACAGCTCG
The DNA here is from genome assembly GCA_038090715.1 of Florisuga fusca. Classification (NCBI taxonomy): domain Eukaryota; kingdom Metazoa; phylum Chordata; class Aves; order Apodiformes; family Trochilidae; genus Florisuga; species Florisuga fusca. The sequence goes on along the minus strand of JAAWXA010000002.1, from coordinate 40,907,727 downwards.
TTTTAAACTCCCCAATCTGCAATGTTAATGAATACAAGGGCCAGGGACAGCCAGAGAGACTCAAGTGGCCAGAGCACAATATTTTCTACCTATTAAAGTCACAGGCATGCTCAAAAACTCAAAAATTGGGCAACTGCCTAGCACTGGCCATCCACTCGCCCTGTACAGCAGTATGTCACACCAAGAGTTTGCTGAGGTTATTTGGGGTGGGGTGGGATGGAGGGTAGGGAAGGAGCACAGGGAAAAGTTCCCCTCAGCCCCAAGCACCCGCCAAGCTGCGATGTGGTCAGTGGGGAAAGGGACTCTTGTCGGGCCGATAATGAGCCGTCCTCATTATAAGATTAGATGCCAGAGCGAACAACACCCTCTTAATAATGCACACATCACTATGACAACCATGGAGTTTGATACCCGAGGACAACTTTATTGTGCTTGTGAAATTTCCTTATTTTAAAAACACTATTTATAGTTATCAGACATCGAGCTGCCATACCCACCCTCCTCCTCCTCCTCGTCTCATCACCTTCCTTGTTTCCAAGGCAGGATGGGCCAAAGTGTTTATGTGCCTCTCCTAAGGTTAGAAAACTGCTGTCAAGTATCAGAGTCTGCTGACATAATTATATCCTGCTAGCCTATACATAATTAGCAAAGCTAAGCCCAAACTATATTAATACCAGGATTAATTACGGTGGAAGCATAAACAAGGATATTAATGCTATGAAAGTAGCAGTACGGATATTCGACAGCCCATATGCTTGTCTGTAGGACCACTAGGGATTGTGTTGAATCGGGAGCTGCGCGGCGCCCTGACTGTAATGAGAAATGAGAAAACTGCTGAAAAATTGATGCCGCCTGCAGATTGCACAATCCGCTGAACAGCAGGGGGTCGGCTTCTTACATCTCCCACTCTCGGTACAATATGCTAATTTCTGCATGCATACGAGTGTAAAAGGAAAGAAGAAAAGATTTCACAAAAGGAAAAAAATGCAAATGACAACCACAAAGATCACTGCAGAGAAATCCATGAGCTTTATATGGATTAACTGTGTTGGAGCTACTGCTCGTCTGAGTTTAACCCTTTCTGTCCTAGACCCTTTGGCAGGTCCTTTTTTTGATACAGAAGAATACTGATGGCTCCATGGCAGGGAGGGAGGAGAGGGCAGCAGGGAGCTGAAAGGAAGGAAAGGATCTTTTTTTGCTCTTTTCCATGGCCACACTCCTTTGACAAGGAGGTAAGGGAGAGGGATAAAAAGGGGACTGGGAAGGGAGGTTAGAAAAGGAGGCTCACCGAAACATCGGTAGCGTTTCAGAGAAGACCACTACAGACCCACTTCTGTCCAGCTTTAACTGGGGAGAACAGACAACACAGCCTCCTTTTTCACACAAGGGATGTCCTTCACCCTTTGCAGTGTGTGGCCAGCAAGGTCCTCCTAATAACATGCTACAAAATTCCCATCAAGAAGACAATTACCCCGTGATTAGTTTCTACTCCCACTTCACCACCTCTTCCTCCCAGGCAAAAGAAGCAGATGTGCTGGCTTGATGACAAGCCCATCTCTTTGCTCAAGACAGCCGATGCACCGGTGGTCCTGAGGATCCCTGGAGGGCCCAGAGCAAGCAGCACGCCTGCAGATAAGGAGGCTCCAGCAGTGCCCAGACAATCCCAATGCCATATGCATTTGCCCTGCTCCCACAGAGAGCCCAACCCTGCCCTCAGCCTTCCCCCCCTCTGCTGTCCATGGGACATAAGGGAATCACTTCCACTGCAGCTCCAGGGAGCAAACTGGTCCCTCTGCCTTGCATATAGTGATGCCAGTGTGGGATAAAGACCATATGTGCCAACTCCCATATAGATAACAGAGGGGTGAGTATCCATAAAAACCCACTCCTCCTTTAGGTGCTGCCAGCTGGGGCCACCCACCCATCAGTTTAAGCCCCTCTTGCAAGAGAATGGGAAGGCTAAGAGCATCTCCTCCCCAACCTGCAGGAGGGAAATACCTATGTTTCCGCAATAAGACAAATCAAAGCCTTAATTCTTCTCCAATAATTAAAGAGATTAGTTGCTCTCTCTTTAGTAGCAGCAGGAGCAGCAGCAGGTGCTGTTATGCTTGGTCCAATGTATGCATAATGCAGCTTCTGTGTGCAATCGCTGCACCAAAGCAGGAACAGAAACCTTAGGAAATATTTGTCATTAAAAAGTTGCCGCCGGGTGTGTGTAATACAGTAAGTGCTTAGCAAAAGGCAACAGTTTCCTTGTTTGTTTTAAATAGTTTGGGGAAAATATTAGCACTCCTGGACAAAAAAAATATTACTGCCCTGGCAGCCCAGAGCACAAGGACTGGAAATGGCTGCCTCACACCTGGCAGGGAGTGAGACGCACAGCATGGGAATGCAGCTTTGCTCTAACCTGGACAGACACTTGGAGTGGACAGGAGTGGTGACAGAGTAGAAAAATATGAAGTCTGTCCTGTGTCCCTATCTGTATATGCAAGAGACTGTGACAAAGCAAGCTGGACAAATGTTTGGGCTTTTCTGTGTGGCATAAATTTACTGTCAGACACAACCAATGACCACCCTGCAGATTTCCTATGTTAATCTTCAACCCACAAGTGAAAAATATTTGTATTCTACTGGAAAGCTTCTAAGCACCTTCTGAATGTCCTCCTATCCACCAACCTTCTTCCTCAAAATACTCTCTCCTCTTCTCCTTCAAGCCTCTTTTACTTCCAGTGCTGCTTACACTAATTGCTGATTTTTAAGTTTTTTTTCCTGATTGGGACTTAGCAATTTGATTTTACCCTTTGTAACTGTGACTGCTTGTGTACACTTGCATTGGGTTTGTGTGGCAAAGTTTTGGTAGCAGGGGGGCTACCGGGGTGAATTCTGTGAGAAGCTGCTAGAGACTTCCCTGTGTCCAATAGAGGTGATGCCAACCACCTCCAAGGTGGACCTGCCACTGGTCAAGGTTAAGCTCATCAGTGATGGTGGCAGCAAATGGTGGGATAATATAGTTATGAAGGGAAAAAAACCCCTGCATAATAAAAAAGTGCAGCTGGAGAGAGGAGTGAGAATTTGTGAGAGAAACAACTCTGCAGACACCAAGGTCAGTGAAGGAGGGGAAGGAGTTGCCTGAGGTGCTGGTGCAGAGATTCCCCTCCTGCCTGTGCCAAAGATCATGGCGAGGCAGTCTGTCCCTCTGCAGCCCATGGAGGTCCATGGTGGAGCAGACATCTAGCTGCAGCCCATGGAGAACCCTACAATAGAGCAGGTGGATGCCTGCAGAAGGCTGTGACCCTGTGGGATGCTCCCGCTGAAGCAGGCTCCAGCAGAACCTGTGGCCTTGTGGAGAGAGGAGCCCATACTGGACCTGGTTTGCTGGCAGTACTTGTGACCCCCCAGTGGGACCCACACTGGAGCAGTGTGTTCCTGAAGGAATGCACCTTGTGGAAGGGCGCCATGATGAAGCAATTTGTGAAGAATTGCAGCCTGTGGGAAGGACTCACATTGGAGAAGTTTGGAGGACTGTCTCCTGTGGGAGGGACCCCACACGAGACCAGAGAAACAGTGTGAGGAGTCCTCTCCCTGAGTAGGAAGGGGAGGCAGAGACAACGTGTAATGGGCTGACCACAGCCCTCATTCCTTGTCCCCCCTGTGCTGCTGTGGAGGAGGAGGCAGAGAAATAGGGAATGAAGTTAAGCCTGGGAAGAAGGGAGGGGGGAAGATGTTTCAAGATTTGGTTTTGCTTCTCATTATCTTTCTCTGATTTGATTAGTAATAAATTAAACTAATTTCCCCAAGTTGGGTCTGTTTTCCCATGACGTAATCTGTGAGTGATCTTTCCCAGTCCTTATCTAGACCCATGAGCCTTTCTGTCTGTTTTCTCTCCCCTTTCTAGCTGAGGAAGCAAGTGAGAGAGTGGCTTTGGGGGTTCAGCCAAAGCCAGCCCACCGTGGTGCTCTTCTTCCTCTACTGAGTACTCTTCCCACCAAATGATATCAAGTCTTTTCCCTGTTCTGATGTGGTAACCTGTAAAAGCAGGTGAGTTCTCCCCTGGGAGGTCTCCACGGCTGACACTTCTTCCTGTATGGTCATATAACACCTTGCCAAGCCTTATTCAGAACATAACTAACTCAGTGGGTCAGAATGGCTTTGGGCCAGGTCACAAAAGCAGTGACCATACACTATCTGGAACCTTCTCACTCCATAGTACTAGCAGTAATAACAATAACAGATGAAGAATATCAGTTGGCAAACAGTGAGGAATATGTGTTTCTTGCCTCCTCTCAAATAGTTTCACACACAGGTGAACAGGGGCATTGGTTCAAAGAACAGCTATTTCCCCTAATATTTATTCAAGGAAAGTTCCTTCAGGTAGAAAGTCAAATAGCAGACAAGTAAACAAAGTATGAGTTGCTGTTTATGAGATTCATCATTTGGAACAGCAATGACTATTTGAAAACTACCTTAATAGAAAGTATTATTTAGTGTTTGATCAGCTCTACAATTAAAGTAAACTTCCTGAAGTTACATGAAAGCCCAGGGCAGCACTAAAATGTCTTCTTTTTCTATCACTCTGTTTGGACCAGCCTGATAAACTAAGAATATGAATGCCATGATTTAACCTTGTCAGAGTTAAAATGTGTTTGGGGAAGGGGGAATTGTGTTTACAGAAAAAGTCTGTCCCCCTAAATGACAGAGTAGCACACAAAGACATGGTTATGGATATCATAGGAGGAAAACCTCTTGACTCAGGTGAAAAAATACATATTGGTGGTAATTTAGAGCTGCTATGTTTCAGGAATATATTTCCCACTCCTGAAACCTGCCTATCCAAAGCTGTCAGCCAGAGCCAGCCAGCTGGAGAAAATGTGTCAAAGGGAAAAGGCAGAGAAAATCACCAAGTCAAATGGGTCAAGTGAGAACCCCCAGGTTCAGGCATCCTTCCAGGAACTGTGGGGCACACACCCACACAAGGTGCCAGCACCCAGGGGCACGTGGGTGCTGCAGGGGGGTACAGCACCCTGCCAGATCGGGTCCACGAGGCAGCGCAGTGGTGCCTGTGCCAAGTCCCCCACAATCAGCTGAACTACGTCAGATTAAAACAGCTCATTAAAGTGGCCTCTCAGATTTATAATGAAGGCTTTGCCTTTGTGTAAGATAAGGTGGCACCCCTGGACTATACAGGCATTTGATCTGAAACAGAAACAATGCCTAATTCTCTTAGTCTGCCTTGGCGTGGCTGAGGAGCAGTTTAATTCTGACTGCAATTTAACATTATCATAGCAAATTTCAGTTTAAATCATTTTTACCCCTCTTCTCTCTGATTTTTTGTATCCCTACCTCATTTTAGGGAAAAAATTGATAGCCCTGTAAAACCAACCCTGCCTCTTTCAGTTATTTAAGAACGGGTCATATTATTTATGCAGTCAATGGTCCAGGGCCACGGGCACTAAGATCAGCTCTGCTGACAGGGAAGAGCAGAGGCAGGAACAAAAGCCCTTACACCAGGATCATCACTGAGAAGAAAGTAAGAGGAGCCACGCACACCATCAAAGTCTTCTAGAAACAGCAAATGCTGTTTCCACTTGGGAAACTAGTATTCTGAAATATATGGCAGAGCAAGGTAGGACATATTTCATCAGGGCAGGTCCATGTGAATTTGTGCTGAGCTCAGGAGGACCAGGTGAGTTTGCATAACTAATAACCTGACCTTGCAGCCTGAATACAAATGCAGTTCCCAGTGAAATCAACAGGAGATTGCTGTGTGTGAAGAAAGATAGGCTCATATATAAGTTACATACATGGCAGCGATGAATTCAGACATAAAAATGCTTGCATGGTGGTGATATTTCTTTCCTTTTTGTGTTTTTTTTTTTCTTAGAGAAGTTCTAAGGAATTTGGGGTGGCAGCAGAGTACATAAAAGTTGTGGCTATTACCATGTCAACACCTTGCTGTTGATGCAAAAAGAGAGACCTGGACAGACTGGAGAGTTGGGCTGATTCCAACGGGATGAGGTTCAACACAGCCAAGTGCTGGGTCCTGCACTTTGGCCACAACAACCCCATGGGGAGCTCCAGGCTGGGCACAGAGTGGCTGGAGAGCAGCCAGGCAGAGAGGGACCTGGGAGTCTGGATTGACAAGAAGCTGAACATGAGCCAGCAGTGTGCCCAGGTGGCCAAGAAGGCCAATGGCATCCTGGCCTGTATCAGGAACAGCGTGGCCAGCAGGTCCAGGGAAGTGATTCTTCCCCTGTACTCAGCGCTGGTGAGGCCACACCTCGAGTACTGTGTCCAGTTCTGGGCCCCTCAGTTCAGGAAGGAGACTGAGGTCCTGGAGCAGGTCCAGAGAAGAGCAAGGAGGCTGTGAAGGGACTCCAGCACAAGTCCTGTGAGGAAGGGCTGAGGGAGCTGGGGGTGTTCAGTCTGGAGAAGAGGAGGCTCAGGGGAGACCTCATCACTCTCTACAACTCCCTGAAAGGAGGGTGTAGCCAGGGGGGGTCGGTCTCTTCTCCCAAGTAGCTACCAGTAAGACAAGAGGGCTCTGCCAGGGGAGGTTTAGGTTGGATATTAGGAAAAAATTCTTTACTGAGAGGGTGGTCAGGCATCTGAATGGGCTGCCCAGGGAGGTGGTGGATTTTCCGTCCCTGGAGGTTTTTAAGAAGAGACTGATGTGGTCTGGTAATCACAGCAGTAGTGGATCAAGGGTTGGACTTGATTATCTCAGAGGTCCCTAAAACAAACAAAAAACCCCCAAAGACATAAATAAGGCTTTCCACTGCACTTTCCAGACGGGGATCTTGCTGCCAGAAGCCCAGCTGAAGGCTTGAAAGGGGGCAATTGCTAAGGAGAAAAGTAGTGAGGCAATGGTGAGATCCTCATCCAGAGGCTGTGGCAGGCAACTCAAGCCATGTGGAGACACATGAGCCCTACCTCAGATGTGCTAATGTTCTGGCTCCCATCCAGGGAAGCCATCACACCGCCAAGCCTCCCCTACCCTCCCTCTTGCCCGGGAAGTTGTGTCGTGCCGCTGCACACCCTGTCAGACAGATGCCCCTCACTGTTTCCAAGCCAGGGGAGCCCTGCGTGGTGTGGGGATGCGTAGATGTACACAATATGCTGCTGCCTGTTGCTTGGCTGTGGTGTCCCTTTGAGTTGTGGTTGGATTTTTATTTTTTTTCTCTGGATAAAAGGGGCTGTATGAACATAAGTCCTGATTGCTACCCTGGGGTTGCGTGCAAGCCCTCTGAGCGGGACTGATCTGTCACGGTGGGCAGTTCTCTGTCTGATGTGACCTGCAGTAATTAAAAGCAGCCCAGCAGGCTGGTGCCTTCTTCCCCCCATCTCTCCTCTCGCTCTGTTTGCTGGCATTTACCCAAAACAACAGTGACTGACAGCTCCGGGAGGGCTGTCGCTGCTCTCTCTGCCATGATACAGTCATTGATCCAGCAGCATCTGCCAACTTATTCTAATTCCCTGCCTCCAGGTTTGGGGCTGTTTTTTTCCCTTTTTCCCCCTCCGGGTGATAATTGCTGAGAAGAAGAACTCCCTTTTGACCAGCCTGATGAGATCTGCCAATTACCACTGTGTCAGCCCTCAGCCTTGGGAGTGCTCACAATCACATACTGACCTTAATCGAGGATGTTCAGTCCACTGTCAGAGCAGAAGGCTGATGGCAGAGTGTAGGGGGCTAGCCCCCAATCTATAGGCCCATCATTTCAAACTTGCCTCAGTGTTAATTCCTGCTACAGCCTGAAATTACCACTGGTAATCAAATCCACGAGTTCCTTTGCCCTAGGCAGAGGGGAACAACTTTTACCTACTTACTAAACACCTAGAAAACTCTTTTGGTCTTTCTTTGTTCGGTGTCCACTCATCTATATGATTGTTCTTTCAACTTTAGCTGAAAGCATCTGACCTTACCAATCACAGGTATTCAAATATCATCAACTCAGCCATCATGAGATCACTTCAAACACACTGGGATTTTGGAGTTATATCGAAACACTAGTTCACTACTTTTAGGAAGGTCCTATTTTCCATTGGGGAGGAGAATCAGAGTGCTTGGTGCTGTCTCCCCTACTGCTTTTGGTCCTGGAGCCAGGCTGAGCACGGATGAGTTGGAAAGGCATACAGTTCTTCAGGCACAACATGGAAGCCTTGGGCAGTAGGCATGAGAACTCCTGTCCAGCACCACCCTTTGTGATGAAAAATTAGAAGCAAATATATCGAGATATACTCGAGATATCGAGATTCAAAAATTTGACTTTTGAAGCAAATATATCAAGATATACTTTCAGAAGACACAGGAGAGACATGGATTTTCTTGCTCATTTTTTACTGCAGGATAACAAGACACGAAAGAGCCTTTCCTGCTTTTGGCTTGGGTGGTCAGGATGATGTAACCCACTGCCATGCCAGAAAGACTTTCATAGGCCTAAGAAGCACCATACTGTCAGGTTCTTCAGCCTTCAGTCAAAGCATTGATCAAATTTTGGCAAATCTTTATGACCAATTTCTCCTGGCAGTGTGCTTTGGCTCTTAGATTAAGCTGATCTACATGCAGACAAACATCAAAAGAGGTGGAGGGTCCTGCCCTTAGCCCAGTGTCTGTGTTACCTCTCTTCTGCTAGTGCATGTGGTAGAAAGGCCACCTGGAGCAAGGCACTAATCCACCTGGACACAACTCATCCCAAAAAACAGTGACGGCTTTTCAACCAGGTCAGTCCTTTCCATGGGCAGACAGCACCCACACTGCTTTCAAAGGGCTGTGAAATTGGGCACGACCCCTTTCTCAGCTACCCAAGTGAAGTACAGCATAACATCAGCTTCAGTCTCGATGCCAGTGTCACAAAGGAAAAAGCCACACGCTGGAGAAGGAAGGTGGAGTGAGCAGTGTGACAGCAATGCTTCTTCCCCATCTCAAATGAACACTGTTATAGAGGTGTGGATGTAGGGAGAGGGTGGGAAAATGTTAGATACACAAAACTTGGAAGAAGAAGGGGAAGGAAGCAAAGATCTTTTAAAGAATTTTACAAGACTGCCTAATTTTCTTTTTCAATTATTGTTCTTTCACAATCTAACAAAATGTGCTTGTTGGGATTATTTGTGTAAGCCCCTTATTCAGGGACCACCAGTGTCCAAAGAAAGCATTGGTTCACCTAGGGAAAAAAAAAAATCAGTCTATTTTCTCTCACTGGGGAAGAGGCTGCATTTCCTATAAAGTTCCCAAAGAGTATTTGAAGACATCCCCAGCTTGGTGAGATTACAAGGCAAACACCTTGTTCAGAGCTCCCCAAAACTGACATTGTAATAGTGAATAGAAGGTCAGATGCTCAGCTAAGACAAAAGGGGCATCGTTTGTCAGTCCTTGGCAGAGCTCAGGTGGTTTACACCAGTGAAGGACCAAGGTTTCTCACTCTACCTGAGGATATCTAGAGAGGATTCTTTATTTTCTGGGGTTCAATAAAGCTGTTACTGACATGAATTTGGGATGCATGATCCACTTATGATTAATGAGGCCACAAGTAAGTTGTATTAGTCACCCTGGCATGACTGACACTTGGATTTTTACTGTGCCACACCACTGCTTCTTATTTATGCCAGGATTTACAGAGACAAACCCTAATTCTAAGACTTTATTACCATCTGTTTTCTTAATCCCTCCACCTATACTGCTAATTTTCCTTAGCAGAGACCTAGGAGAGAAAATAAATATAGATGGTGCATTCTAATATGCCTAAGCAACTCAATAAAACAGCAGTTCTGTCAGTCAGTGTCATGATTTTTAAATCTTGTTTTTCCAGTCTGCCATGGTTGGAAACCATGTAAACCATATTGCTGTATTCCTCTGGAAAGAAGAATTTCCCAGCCATCCAGTAACAGGAAGCTTTCCAATCAAGCACTCATAATGGTATGTATTGATACTTGTTCCTTAAAACTGTCATTGTTTGGGGGACTGAATATTGTATGTACAGCAAAACCAGCTGGCAGACTAATTGATTGATTGGATGGTTGATTTTTGAGTGGAAGCAGGATTTTGGATTTGAAAAGGAAATTTCAGCTGTTTGTCTATGTGGAGAAGCTTAAAGAAAATTGGCTGAGGTACAAAATCTCAGATATACATTCCCATTTACAAATAGATAAATTTGTTCTAATTAGAGTCGAGATTTCCAGATACTTAATCCCAGGGGAATTCACAACCGAGAAGTTGCTCTTGAGGAAAAGTCTTCTGAAGCAACCAAGGCCAAGGACTGAGGTGATCAAAGGTGAAAGCTAGATTAAGTACACTTTAGCACCTGCTTTGGCAGTTTACCACATTCATATGATCGCCTTCATAAGGTGTAAATACTTGCATGCCTGCATATTAAATACAGATATAAATCTAGGAAGGAATTCACTTTAACACTTCAAAGCTTGGCTCTGCAGGAAAATTACACTGCTATACACCAAAGTGTCTGAATTTAAACTCATATAACTACTTAGGCACTGACCCCCGTGGATATCCTGGGGTTGGCCATGTACTGTGGGGCAAGCAGCTGGTAAGATTTTCTGCCACAGACCACTCCTAAGTCTCTCCCTCAGCTGTGACAGAGAGTTTAAGTGATATAAACAGCAGGTATAAAACATCTGCTTATTTATACTGCATGCTTCATTCCTACCACTACATGGAGTTAGTTAAGGCTGAACTGAAAAAGTGACCACTGGTATCTATGGAGATAGTTCAATAAATATATGGTGCACCCACAGCCCCAAACTCATTTTCACTCCAGAGGTGAATGTGCCCAGAAGAGTGGGTCTAAGAACAGTCTTGACACTTTCATTGTGTTTAATAAAGGGAGAGGCTGAAGAGAGAGGTTGAAAAGCCTCAGGAGGTGGAAGTCATGTAAAACCTGGTTCCAGCTGTGTGTAAAATGGTTCACAACTCCGGTGTCATAACTCTGACTCATTGACACTGAGTTGGCAGTAGATGTGCTCCTGCATGCCAGTTTCTCGTGGGGCAAAGGTACAGCTTTCCTTGAATTGCCAAGCCTGCTCCAGTGATCAGATACTATTGAAGAGGTGACAGGGGCTGGGACGAGCAGGACTTTTATTTTCAGAGATATTAGAGGTATTATATTCAGTTCCAAGTTAGTGACATCTGCTTGGACTCAGATCCTCATGAGGCTCTTAGTCCTGTTTATTATTTACAGCGTATTTCTTTTCCAGGGGCAAATATCTAAAGATAGACATAAAGTAGTTGGCTTTTTTGCAGAGAAACAGCTCTAGCATACAGAATAATCTCAGTGAAATGAAGGATGGAAATAGAGGTGGGAAAAAATAGAAGAGCGGCTCAGAAAATATCAAACTTAGCTAATAATAAAACAAAGTGTCTACATGATTTATTTTCCTTCTTTCACTGGTGCCTTTTGCCAACAGTTAAAAATGAGGAGACAGACCAAAATCTGTGATATTAACAGTTCCTCCCTGCTCCTCTACTAAACTACAGGGAAGTTCAGCTTCAAACTCTGCAGCTTTCTCCTGTTTGATTTTCAGTAAAAAATCCTAGTATTCACCAATGATTTAATCCATCAGCAAATTCATCTGCTGCTGTGCTGTTTCTGCAGAGGCTTTTGCACTGTTTTGATGCCCATGCATGTTTACAGGCAGCTTGAAGGTCTACCTGAGAAACCATAAAGCCCCTTTCTTCAGGAAATCTTCTGTAGCTTGATACCTGCACCCTACAAGGTTGACTGCATGGCTGAGTTCCAAAGGAGCAACTTCAGCCAGAGAAGGACCATGCCAAGGTGGAAAGAGTTTACCTGAGTTAACTGAGAGTTTGTCAACATGAAAGCACATCATGAATTTTAGAATTAAACTCTTAATCTGTACACTTCCCATCTACTCTTGTTACCAGGAGAGGACAAAAGCCTCAAGTCACCAAGAAACTGATGTGGGCCATCCCCCCTGAGGTTTGTTTACTGTGGGACCTAGGGAACGGTCAGGCTGATGTCCTGGCCCCTGGCACCCCTGTGCTGCTCCGCTCAGTTGCCTCCAGAGCTCACTTCCCTCTCAATTTTGTCAGCATAATTGCACATGAAAGGGCTTCTCTAACCCAACTGCTGAAGTGATGAGAGCTACAAAAATAAATGTAGCACTGGAAGTGTTGAGGCTGACCCAGATTACTGTGACAGAATTGGGTTAGGGAGCACCTCCAACCTGCAGCTATGCTGGCAGATACAAAGCGGGGATAATGTTTAGCTGGGTGGAAAAGGACAGCTGGGGCACAGGGGTGTTCTGAAACTGGGTTCACCTGAGGCCACAAGAACATAGGAACCCCTGCTTTAAACAGCACCTGCTGTTTAGAGAGCATCTCATTCCTTAGCTGTGTGAACTCTTCCCTGTGGTACAACATTCAGGAGGGGTTTCAGTGACGATAGCAGTAAAGTGGAAAGAAGCAACAAAGAGAAAGATGGACAGGGTGAGAAGCTGGTAAGAGGTGAAGGTTGTCCTTGCTTTAGGGTCTAGTAAGAAGACTCTTCTGAATTACATACAAGTCAGAGAAAAGCCATCTTCTTTCACCAAAACTTTAGAAGGGGGTGGGTTTTTCTTCAAACCAACAGAAGCTCCAGGCTACAGATGAACTCTGCCATCTCAGCAAACACCTCTGAACTGAAGTCCATCCCTCACTCAGAATTAGCATTTCCCCCTCTCTTAGCACTTGCTGCAGCAGTCACTAGAGTCAGTGAATGTCAGAGCCTTTCACATCTCTGCAGCCTGACTGGTCATATGTTAGTAAAGACTATTACAAAGATAGGAACCATAATAATAAAGAAAATAAGGTTCCAGTTTCTCGGAAGCCCTCTTCTGTTTCAGTTTGTTAATCAAATGCTATCAGAAGTAAACTTTTTTTTCAGATAAATTAAGAAAAGGACAAAGCTTCTGCACTTCTCACTTTGGACAGTGCTGGGTGAAGACCAGGAAAAGTGGGAGCGGAAAGCAACCAGCCATCTGCCAAGGTAAAACTGTGTGTCTTTGTAGCACGAGCACATATGTGTGATCTGTCCCAGAAGGTCAAGCTTAGGAGAGGAAGAGAAGATAGGGAAGAAGAGGGAGAAAGGCTAGCTCTGTTTTTCAAGACTACCTGGATCTTTCCTGGCAGGCTGCCTGTGGTGAGGGAGGTGTCCTGCTCAGAGAGCCTCATTCAAGGAAAGTCACCACAGGTGGGCAATGTGGTCAAGGACAAATATTTCTCAGCACTGGAACATAATTAAGACATGATATTAAGTGGAAGCTATTTGCATTACGTAAACAAGTTGCATTAGCTTAATAAAACCCTGCAATTGTGCTACATATTCTGGACATCACTCGCTGATGACACCTCTGCTGTTCTTCACAAATGATGTGTATACATGGTGGTACAAAGCACTCCTTTAATAGCCATTTGAGACAAGTTTGAGGGTGTTGGCTTTGTAGTAACCCCTGAAAAGTCTGGGCTCTGGGCCATACCGTAACAGGGACAGTACCTTGTAAGTGATTAAAAGCACCTTTTATTCTTAGCAGCACTCCCTCAGGTCTCGACTTTACAATACAATTCACATAATGAGAGCAAGGTGATTAGAGATATTAATAGACATCACATCTACCTGGAAGATGGGAACCTGAGTGTAAATGTGAACGCCTCCCTTAAGTGAATTTTGTCTGTGAGCTTGGTGAAATGACTGCAGTTCAAGGGAGATTCATTCTCATTTCCAGTAATATTTTATTGATTTACTTCACATAATGCAGTTCAATAACTCATCCCCCAAATAGATGAAACTTCAGCTCCACATAAATAGGTATTAATCTTAAGTAAATTACTGATGAGTCTTAATTAAGCAATAAGATGAAACAGCCCATATAGTCGGGCTGATTAATGGCACACCTTGGACATGCACTGAGGCACAGGGAGGCACAGAGCAAAGTAAAGCACTTCCAGTGGCATGATATTAAGCAGCAGAATGGTAACTCCAAACCCACCCTCAGGGCATTGGCATAGTCGAGGGCTTGACTGTTGCTCTAGCCATGATCATGCAATGTCCAACTGTTTGTTTAAAAGAACATATGGCAAAAAATGAGTCTCTCAGATTCTTCCAAAACAGAAGGCAATGTAATCGCATCACTGTATGCATCTCTCTTAGACATCCAAAAAACCCACACCAGTAAGAGCAGCAGAAGCACAGGAGGAGGCATATAATGCATGAAACTCATAGAGATACACCTTTGCAAATCCTTGGAAAACACTGTATTTATCAATGTAAGTCAAAAACAATTCTGCACATTTCAGAGGGCATCATTCTGATTTTCTTTATGGTGCTGTAAATTAGGAGGGACTCTGTGGAGGTCAACAGAGCTAAAAGAGTGTGAAATTGATGTGAGGGAGAGAAGAGGGAGGAAAAAAAAGCTTTGTATGTTTCTCTCCTTGCACAGTAGCATCAGAGTCTGCTTCGTGGTTTATCAAAGCATGCTATAGCCCTTTCTATTTCCAGCTAGAGAAGTAGACTATTAGCATACAGCTGCACCTCTTAGGAGAGCAAAAGAGAAGGGAACAGAGTTGTGGTGGAGCGTATTTCTAAGTCTGTTGGTTGTCCTTGGGGATTTTTGGTTTGGTTTGGTTTGGTTTTTCACAACAGCCAATATATAACAGCACAAAACAGAACAAAGTATGTTCTCTGCTACAGTAATTCAGCACAGATTCATTGTAGTCAGTGGAGTTACACTGATTTACCCTAGATGGTTAATTTACACAAGTGTCTCCCCACCCCCTTCCTCCCCTTGGGTGTAGAGAGGTTGAAAGCAAGCACTGAAGAGAAAACAACATATAAGGCCAAAGAAATTCAAGTGGCAGAGAACCTTGCAGAATGAGAACGCATCAATATTTAACAATGCAAAGACTAGGTGCCAGAGAGGTGAAAAGGAAAGAGAGAAGACACTCTGAGGAAACTGGGAAAAGTTTTCAATGGAAAAGGCATTTAAGCTAGACAGCCCTGAACTGCTATCACCACATCTGAGCCTCTTCTGAGAAGGGGTAAGGTGCTTTTAAGAAGTGAGTAAACAAGTGACACCCACTCTTCATGCTGAGATTACAAGTTCATAACCATGGGAGCCTGCTGTTCCAAGGTGCCCATTCTCTCCTTGCTCAGGGTCCTCCTAGTCTCATGCATCCTGGGGTTCTGCATGCCCACATTCCCACTGTTGTCTCTCTGCCTCACCAGGATAACTCTCTCTCACCACCACAGGACCTACCTGGCACTATCTTTTGGGGTTTTTTCCCTCCTTTCCTCCTATGTACCTTCACCACTGATTTTGTGGGCTCTGCTTTCATTAAGGCAGGAGGTCAGTGAAGAAAAGAGCCATCGGTCACTGATTATTAGCACTAAGGACTTTAGTCCCAAGGATAACTGTCCTTGAGGATTGCAGTACTGACTGTTACTATCAAATAACTTTCTAGATTAATAGTAGCCTTCCTGACTACTCTGTTTGCCCTTCCAATCCAACTGGAAAAGTCCAGAGCAGGCTGGAAGCTTTGACAATGACAATCAGACCTGTTATGAATAAAGGCTTTGTTGAGAACAATTTATTTTAATCAAATTATTATAGTAAGTTGTTACCTGGGGCAGCTGAGAAACAATCAGACCAGTTGTTTTATCATGGCCTGTTTCTGACATCAGTAAGCTCTAGATGAGGTGAGCAGGGCAAGCAGAAGTCAGCAACCTCTTTAGGCACCTCCACTGAATCCAACAGACAGTGTCAGTCAGCTGGTCTGGAGCATGTCAGGATGCCCTGCTAATTTTTCTCCAAACTTCAGCATTCAGAGTTTTGTTTTGTTTTGTTTTGTTTTGTTTTTACCCATACACCAGGACAACGGTTTGCATATTTAAACACTTTCTTTCTTTTGCATTTCACTCTTCACTTCAGCACTCTTCACTCCATGCACACATGCACAGACACACACAGAGCCACTGACATTATTTGAGATACTGGCAGTCCAGCTATATCCATCCTAGCAAAGCCCCCTAGGGCAGATGTAAGTAATACCAGCCAAAAGCGCTTTGGGTAGTGCACCTTTTAGTCTGGTTCACTGATGTAAATTAACTCTGCCAGGGAAAAAAAAAAATTGTTTGTTTTTATGCTTCATGTTGCTTTAACTGCAGCTGCCATAAAAATCTAGCTGGAAATGTCACAGCAGAATCATACCCTGACTGACAATGAAATACCAGCCAACATTTCTAGCATAAATCTTGCATAAAAAAGTACCAGGGTTTAATTTCTAGGGCAAAGGGAAGCGGGTAGACCCAGCAGGTAAGAATTTAAAAGAAAGAGAAGAAGAAAGGCACCTTAGAAGGAAACAATTCTATTATTAAATAGATATTCATTCATGTACATCAGCAGATAGTGCTGCATCCCATTAGCAGTCACTCTTAGAACAGTAAGCATTTTTCTGTCTGTTTAAGGCCTCTGGATAAAGCTGCCAGTTGTTGAATGGAAAAAGCTCCAATGAAAATATTTAGTTTTGGCGGAGACAAGGCCACCTACTAGGCTTTCCATTTCCCTTTTTTTCTCCTGGTTCTCCCCCTCCAAACCCCTTTGCAGCCATTAATTTACTAGCAGCAGCTGCGATTGTCTGAGATACGCAGAGAAGCGTAAGACCATCCTGTGCTTCATGCCAAAGCTGTTAGTTCAGGAATATTACAGGATTATTTTTTAAGATGTTCCTCCTGTTGTATGCAAAGCTGGAATTGAAAAAAAAAAAAAAAGGAACTTAAGAGGATTTTCATGCAGTGTGTTTGTTATTCATTTTGTTGTTGCCACAGCATGTAGGATTTGTGTGCATTTAAGATAGCAACTTAACTATGTTCCCTTCACTTCATTACTTGTGTTTGCCAGCTGATGGGATGCCAAGGTGAAGTAACTGAATCAAAGAAGATTTAAACTAAATACTATTTAGAATACGGGGCAAACAATGTAATACTAGTGAGGTGGCTAGAGAAGGGGGAGAGAAGGGGAGGAAAAGGGGCATCATGTGCAGTTTTAATAGTGGGCTGCCTCTCCAAAAGACTAATGAGAGAAGAAACCAGCTGTCCTGACAAAAATCGTCTCAAATGCTGCCAGAGACTTCTGTTGTCATCAGGCCCTGCTTTCAAAGGACTGCTGCACTCAGGTTTTATTTGGTGATGTCTGTTGCTGTATTCTGAAAGGCATTCCAATCATTAGTTATCATGAGGAAGATAACTACAAATTAACTACTTCATTGCGCCACAGGTTGGTTTTGTCCCATTTGCAGACCTTATCAGGGTAAGCCCAAGAGATTTTGCCTTTCATTTGCTCATTCTGAGATTTTTTTCTTTACAGGGAGGTAAAGACTAAAAAACTAGACCCTTGGGCTATAAGCACTGTATACATACTCTGTGCCCTGCCTTATTTTTTTGGAGAACCCTCTTGAGTTAGATCATGTGCTGTTCACACAGTAGATCTTTGCCCAAGGGGGAAGCATGAAGGCATTACCTTCACTGTTTTCTGTTCAGGAAGGTAAAATCAACCACCACACACCTATCTGAAATTTCACTTGTCAAGGAGATGGTCAGTGGTCAGTAGCTAATGTTTTAGAGAAAGGAATGAAATAACCTGTTCTTGAAAATAATGAAAAAACTTGTATATTGAACAATTGGCTTCTCTCAAGAACTCTGACTACCTGCACTTAAGGCATTTAAAGGTTAGGGTCACTTATTTTCAATATTTTAAACAATAAAACAATATTTTGTCTAGGGAACACACTAGTGTGAAGAATTCATAAAAATTATCTCTATATATCTCCCTCTCTCTCACCCAGAATTTGGAAATACTTGAGAATATTTATTAAAAGTGGAAAATTAGAAAAGATACAGCCCATTGAAGGGGAAAAGTAATTTTTACTCCTTTCAAAAATCTTTTTCTAACAGTTCCAAAGCTCATTGATGCGCCAAGCCAGCCTTCATTTGAAAGGAAAGGCATGGAGGCTTCTGGTATCAGATAAAAGTCACGTAAAGCATGACGAGCCAATGACTGAGTTACCACGCAAAGGCCTGATTTCAAAACAGCTCACTTGGTGTCCTCCAGGCCTTGCTGCCTTCTGTATAGCTGCCTATAATAATTTATTTAGCCTCCAAAGACATCAGGAAACATATTCCCATTGTCCATATAGGAAGGGGTAGCACAGGGGCTCGGCGGCGAGGAGATGGATGCAGATCTCCCAAGTGCTTAGCCAGTTTCTTGACCAGAAGTGATACCCCAACCCCAGAGACCCTTTTGAGCATCTCTTGTCACTCAATAGTCCCAGGTGTCACCATGCCAGCATGCCACTGGCTGTGTCCATAGAGCAGACTGCAACTGTGCCTGCAGCACGTGCCAGCGTACCTGCCTTTCCATCAGCAAGGGTAACAATGGCCTAGAAAATGGGGGCAGCATGGGCTTGGGCATATGCTGGAGATCAAACCACATAACCAGAATCCCTGGAGCATTTGTATGTTGGTTGCTAGCAAGTGTTAGAGCCTCAGCAGTATCAGAGGAACAACTGCTGTCACCCACACTACTTAGTGTAATGTAGGACATGATACAATCACACCTTTGCTCTTCTCTAAGGGCTTTGCGTTCTCACTCTTGAGTCACAGCCCAGAGGCACTGGACAAGATGTTAGGAGACCTGACACATAGCTGGAGACAGGTCATTCCACTTATGTGCCATCTCCAGGTTGTACAGCGCTCATAATTATTCCCACATGACCACCAAATCTTTTTTGTTCTCCTGTTTACAGTACAGTTTACAAGGATGCTATGTCCCGCTTTCACATAGCTTTACTTTTTTAACCTCTGCTGTTTACAAAACCCCACTTAAAAGGCTGAAAATAAAATTTCTCTATTGATTTCTTTTCTTTTTCCATTTGGTGAACATTGATTTTTTTTTCCTTCTGTTTTTAATGGAGCTTGAAATTAACATGAATCTGTTTGTTCAGATCCCTGTTTGAATTAGTGCAGTTTTAGTAATAAAGTTAGGTAGCCGTTACCTTGGAAACAGAGCTCTGTTTTAGCAAACCCTTTAACAAACATCAGGGCCTACACAAACAGAAAGAATAAAACCAAAACCCTTGATAAGAGACTGGTGAATGTGGGCACCAGCCAGTACTTTCAGCCCAGAACATGCTGCCTGCCTGCTGATGATGGTATAGAAAAGTGTGTTAACTTGGGGGTTTTGACTGTTTCCCAATGTTCAAGTTTTTGCAAGTGCTTCTTTTTTCCCTTTTCATCGAGTAGTGCCATGTTGTCAGTCAGCATTAAAGATTAGCTGCTTTTCACTATCCCTTAATTGCCAAGCTAATCTGAACCCTGGGCTTAGCTGTGTGATCCTGGAAAGGTGCAGGCAATACTGTGTATACCTCTGATTCCACAGCAGTATCACATCCAAGGTACTGGGCATGATTGTCACAGCAAGATGGCCACAGGGAGCTGATGATTAGTTGCAGGGATACACTTTGCTGCTACAAATACACAGGTTTGAACAGTAACCTACACACTCAGAAATGTATTAGGCCTTATCTTTCACAGGGACGCAGGAGAAAGCCTCGAGACAAAAATACTGAAATGTACGTGACAGTTCAGAGAGCAGTGGTACAAACACAGAGGCAGAATATATCCCACAGTCAAAACTGGAAAGCAGTTGTCCTTATACAACACCTTCACTAGAAAGAACAAGAGGAAAACAGTTGTGTCAAGCTACATCACCTGAAAATTGCTATTTCTACTGGTTAGATAAGATTAATTTTTCTCAAATTTTTCTTTAGTTTCCACTAACACTCAACTGGTGCACCAGGATAGGGCCACTGCCCCTCTTTCTCCCTCCTGAAAGAGGAAGCATTTAACCTCTGGAACAGCACAATTGTTTCAAACCCTCCTTGAGAGGTGTGATTCATATATGGCCAACTTTCTTTGTCCATGAGGCTAAATGTGTCCAAGCCATGCTTGCTCAGACTCCAATTAAAAATAAATA
Source organism: Florisuga fusca (assembly GCA_038090715.1). Classification (NCBI taxonomy): domain Eukaryota; kingdom Metazoa; phylum Chordata; class Aves; order Apodiformes; family Trochilidae; genus Florisuga; species Florisuga fusca. The sequence goes on along the minus strand of JAAWXA010000002.1, from coordinate 40,887,693 downwards.
AAAATAAAATGCTGAAGGAGAGATGACATGCTGTTCTGCTGAGGTCTGTTGTTTTTATGCTTGTTTCTGGCTTCCAGTTATCACCTTCAAAAAACAAAACTTGTACCTCTGCAAAACACCAATTGGCTGGTTGCTTATTTAGCTACCATGTATTTTTGTGGACAGGCACCAGCACAATGAAGAAGGAAGGATAATGCTCAGCGTAACCTCAGCAGCAACACATACAGCATAACAGATGAGTAGCCATGGCATTTGAAGAGCAGTTCATGAAGCAAAGTAGAAATGATGTGTGTGCAGGAGATAATTACAGCAGTAATGTAATAACATTCCATGTTAGATTATTAGGGGTCTATTCTGCCCTTGACATGTCTACATAACTCCCATTAATGTTAATTGAGGTTATGCACGTGAATCAGCAGCTGAGCAAATAGCTAAATTAATTACATGTAAAGTACCTGTTTCATTTGTTTAAATCCACTGATATGTTTGGCCAGTGCAAATGCTTAATAGTCCAGGAGAGAAGTACCACAGAGTGGAGGAAAAGGGATGTGGAAAAGACTGTGTGCATTTAAAAACCCCATTAAACAAAATCAAGTTTTGACAACTATGTAAGGGATAGTGGGAATATTGATTCTTGGACTGGACTTCCTGTACATTCTTCAGAAACTCTGGAGCTCTGTTTGAATAAGCTAGGAGAGACTCTTGCTTTTCTCTAGCACCTCCTGCAGAGGAGGTTATCTGGAGCTTTTGTAAACAAAGGTGTGAAACACTGGCTCTGCAGGCACAGGAGGCACCTATTGTGAGAGCAGCCATAAGAGCAACGACAAGCTTGGATTAAGGCACACACCCACTTTCTGTTCAGGAACGCTTTGATCAAGCAGATGTGATGACAAGGATCAGTGTGATGACAAAGTCTTTGCATATGGTGGGAGAAGTTTGGGCTTGAAATTCAAAGCGTGTGTTTCACTAAAGGGTCTCATTCTGCAAACGCTTATCCCGGAGTTTGAAGGGTGGAGATTGTTGTACAAGCAACTGCATCAACCTTCTCTCACTCTTTCTTTGTTTCATTTTTTTTGTTTAAGCACCAGGAGCTCTTGAGCTTTCAGTACTCCTGAGCTGCTAAAACTGAGTGCAAAGAACAGAAAGTGCATCCCGGAGAAAGGAGAGGGGCAATAAAATACCCTTCATCATCCATACCTCTAATATTGCCTCCTTCTGATGCTATAATTAGAGCAGAGCTCTAAGTTGTTAGCTTTTCCACAGCAGGAACCCCCTGGAATCCCCTTCTCAGCTGGGCAAGATCTGGAAGGGATTCCCCCACCCATATAGCAACCTGAGAAGGCCTGGATAGTCATAAAATCCTGGCACCTGTTTGTGATCTCCCACTGGGAGGGGGGGACAACTGCCCCCCATTAAGACTTCCCAAAATAGAGCAATATCTATGATACAACCATCAGAGCCCCCTCACTATAGATTAGGAAGGATGCCTGAGCTCTTCAGCCTTTATCTTGCATGGAGTAAACAGCCTCTCTGGTTTCATCTGGACCTTTCTGAAAGAGCAGCTTCTGGAGTGGCTTTAGTTACACAGTGAACTCCGCTGCCCCCACAGATAGTTTGTGGCCCAGCTCCACATGTGTGCCTGGTGGCACTGGAGCATGTTAGACGTGCTTAGCCATAGAAAGAGGCTTGGCTTCAAAGAGTTACACTTACGGGCTCAGTGCCTGCCTGACAGGCAAAGGGAACTTAAGTTTCATCTCAGAACAGTGTGGACACAGCTGCTGAAGTAAAGTGAAGCTAACCCTGGCCAGCTGCACTGCAGATGGGTTTGGCAACTGAATTATCAGTAGTCTTAACTTTCTGTAACTCTCAATAGGTATTTATAGCCCTATATTTGTAATGATTTTCACTTAAGAGTCCTTTGTCATCACTGAGGGTACAAAACGGGGACAACTGGAGTCACAAGGAGGGTGAGCAGTTGCTCAGGAAGGCAGAGAAATTAGAAAAGGTAAAATTGTGACTTTAAGTGAGACATCACTGCAGTGGCCACAGCATGATCCCTGGCCTGAACTGGTTCAGTGGCAATGGCATCACTACCCCCACAGGTCCAGTCCTTCCCAAGGAATAATGAGCAGTGATGTGTCTGCTGCCTTGGCATCTGCCTGACCACTGACTCCTCCCCTCACACATGAATACAGTCACCTCATCCAGAAATTGTCTCCCAGAAACATGTCTCCCAGTGACAGGGAAAGGAAGGCAGGATAGAAGAGAGGTGTTTAGACACAGACCGCATTTCTTTCTCCCTCTCCCTCCTCTCTGGCATGTGCCTCAATGTTCTCCTGGTGAAACCTCACTAGGAAGACCACAGCAGCCAACTGTGGGGCTGGGGAACCTTTGCTCAGTGCCTCAAAATGCTCAAGAGAGACTGTGCTTGAAATTGCTCTACTGCAGCAAAGGAACCCCAGTGAAGGTGGGATGGTTTCCTTTCCCTTCCTTGCACCTCACACTGTGTGCACTGCTGAGATACTGGAAGTTGTAGTGGACAAAGGACTAGCCTCTGCCTCAGAAAGCTGAAAAGCTGCCACCTAAAAAAAGGATTAGAATACTGAGAATTCACAATCAGATGTCAAATAAGAATACCGACACTTAACTTCAGATGTTCATGTTTAATAATCTATACATATATATTTGCATGAGAAATAATTACTTGTTCACCCTTTGGTTTTATTCAGTTAGGTCTACAGAGGTCTCTGAAAAGGATTCAAGGTTATGGAATTCGTAGTTTAAAAAGGAAAGATGGACCTTGTGGACATAGGACTGGCTGTGCACTTACATCTAACATAGGCATCTGGCTCAAAATCTCAGTTGCTGCCCACTTCTGTTTAAAAATACAGTTACAAACCAAAGAGAAAACTGCCTATGAAAATACTCACCAGCAGGTTTCATTATGTTTTTAAAAAGAAAGCTCTTACTGTCCTCATTACATAAAGGAGGGGTCTGGCACTAAGAGGAGAAGCTGTGAGTAGTTCGGCAGCCACCAAATTGTAGATCCATTTAAATGATATTGTATTACCATATTGTATCACAGTTTCATTACCTACTGTGTGCATGGATACTATTCTTTTAACAGGCCAGACTCAGAGACATCAGAAAACCTAACTCATTTCCAGAATGATTTTATGTCTTCAGCACTTAGTGCCTAAGTGCCTTTCTAAGACATCACCAATGCATACAGGCTGGGTGTAAGTATACCAGATCTCGTGATCAATAATCCCTGTATCAAACATCCAGTAGTTAGAAATTTTACTCTGAAATTCCATAAATATTGATTATTTGACCTGAACTCTTCTGCACTTTATGACATTAGAAATTACACTTTACTAAGGCCTTTTGTTTAGCATTAGAGATTGCACTTCAGCCTAAATATTCAACTCCAGTTTGTTTTGGGCGTATCTATGCTGGGGGAGAAGTCATAAATAACACGAAGAGATGGCAGGTCAGGTACTGCAAATACAGACAGCCGAATCAGAGCAAACTTGGAAGATTTAGACATTTATGATACTCAGATTTTGATGGTTGGGGCACAGAATTGGGCTATGTCTCCCCCACACCCCATGGGTCTGGTTATGGAGGCTGCCACTGAAGCCAGCGGAGACTCTACACTACTCAGCTTCCACCTCTATAAGAATTACACGACACAGCTCATAACCAGTACCCTCTGTCAGAAAGCAGAGTCTTTTCCACTGTGGTTTTTTTTTTTTGCTCCACTGAATTTTAAGGCTGTCTCGCAAAGCCCCTATTTTCAGTCTTTTTTTTTTCTTTTCTTTTCTTTTGGTTGCTCCACAGGCAGTCCCCCATCCTCCCCGCAGCTAATCCCCACACCCCGCCCCTGACCAACACCAGGGGTTGACCCAGCTCTGACCATCAATCAGGCCGCTAATCCCTGGAGGTGGAGGTCTGGAGGTCAGTGCCTCATCCCTGTCCCCATCCTCCCCCCCGGGCCTGACCGCCTTGAGGCCCCGACACCTCCGNCACTTCCCTGCCCCGCCGCGGAGGCGGCCTCCCGGCACCGCTGGCTGAAGCGCGGCCGCCACCTGCTGTCCCATCGCCGCGCTGCAGCGGGGCCCCGACGTCGCCCGTGGCGCTCCAGGCTGCTCCGAGCCGGTGGGGAAAAGCGGAAGACGCAGCGGCCTCTGGTTTTTTGGCTACCGAAGGAAGCCTTCCTGGGAGGGGAAACCGGGATCGCTGTAGCGGCTCGACAGCCGCGGCTACCGCAGCCTTCCTCCGCCCCTGGCATCGGCCCTGCGCCGCCGGCAGAGCCGTGGGGAGAAAGCCCGCACAGCCCCCAGCAGAATGGCTTCGTGTGAGGCTGGAGGGGCACCCAGCGGCCTCCTCTCCCTCTCTCCATGAAGGCACCACCGGGTGCTTGAAGCGAAGCATAATTTAGCTCTGACGTTCTGTCAGCCCCCGACTGATCTGAAGCATAGGTTAAGGCAGAACCTGGCTACAAGCGAGTGCAAATCGGGTCCATCCGAGTCAGAAAAGCCCGAACCACTGCAAATGACACCGAGGATCAGCTGGGAGTGAGCTGGAGCTGGAGCTGGAGCTGGCTGCTAGAGTAGGCCAGGAACCGGGCAAAGCACACCGCTTTTTGCTGTTCTTTCCCCTTTCCTTTGCTTTTTATGTGCTAATAATACTACTTTGCAGACAGGTCCCAGGCTTATGTAAACCACACCACATCATCGCAACACCGCTCACATCCTCCCTTCCTCTTCAGTGCCGTAGCTGTGGACTGCTGTCTGCCATTGCCAAGCAGACTTTTAATAAGGCTTTTTTTTTTTCTTCTGTGCCGTTTTTGGGTTTGTAAACAGATGACAGACAAATTACTATTGCCACTGCAATGGCAGAGTAGGCATCGGTTATGACTGAGTAACTGCTGAGCTGGAGTGTGGTCAGAGGCAAGACCAGAAGGGAAGTTCCTCTCGCAATCCTTTGGAACTAGATGTAAATGCTATTGCCCCTCACTGCTTTGTTCACAGGTACTGCAGCCAGGATATACTCCTTTGGGTTCTAAAAAAGGGAAAGAAGGCTAGAGAAATATTTTTCGATTAGAAAATATTTATTCCTGTGTACCTGTATTGATTACCTTTAGGTATGAATAGCAATGGCATTTTTATCCTCCAAATGTTTGTCCTAGTCAATAACAAAATTAATTTGTATACCAACAAATCTGCAGATATCCAAGAGGGAAATAAGCTTAGTATACAATAGAGGGAAGAGTTTTGGCAAAAGGGAGGGTGTAGAAAGAAGCCTGCTTATAAGAATTATTGATAAAAGAATTATATGTTTATAGAATCTGGTTCTGTATCTCGAAGCTTTTTATATGCTCAGTCCTCAGTAATAACTGCAACCATTTCAGTAATTGCTGTTTGCTGAAGAAAATTGATTTTAAAATTTCCCTGATTCATTTACAAATTAATAATATTTTTTTTACTAAAGCAGCACTCCAGAGTCTGTAGCACAGATGAGCGCTCCTCTGGGTAGGTGCTGTGTGTACTCATAATACAGGAGTGGTGTCCCTTCAGACTGTCATCCAGAAACTGGTTTGCTAAACCACACAGCTCAACAAGATGCATCAGTATGTATTTGGACATGTGGCATCGATTGACTGCATTAAAGCCAGCACCTGAGATAAAAGCATTTATTTATTAGAGCCTACACAGGCTCTCAAGCACTGAAAAGGCCTTTAAAAAGTTAAAATAGACACAAAAGTCTGTTAACTCACTCAAAACCCAAATCCAGCTGGTGTTGCAGCCACCATGGACTCTGAATTCCTTAGAGGTGTGGAAGAGCTGGGAGAATGGTGGAGCACCACCCACAGGTACTTCTGGCCTCTACCTGTGCCAACCCAAAACTGAGGGCAAAGAGGACTACACAGGAGGTTTGCAGAGGTGTGAGAGGATGCAATCACCTTATCTCACTGAAGCTGAGAAGCAGGCCTGCATGGCAAATGCTCACTCTGGTTCTGCTCAGGAGGTGCAGTGAACAAGCCCCTTCCCTCCCCATGGGGAAGATTTGCTGGGTGATGTGTTGGCCTCAGTGCTGGGACTGTAACTGGGAGGAAGAACTAAAAATCAAATGGCCCAAAAGGAAGGAAAAATGCACTGGGACACTTGCAGTTAAAAAAAAAAAAAAAAAAAAAAGTCACCATATATAAATAGGCAAGTTAGACACAAAAGCAGTAGAAAAAAAGTATTCTTCTCCTTATGCTGTGGTATATGGTGAACTGCCAATGTATCAAGGCATTAAGAACCAGTATTATCCAGGAAACGCATGACTGGAGCAGGATATCATCCCTGTTGCAGTGTCTGAATAACAAGGTTTACCTTCATCTTAATTTCAGTGTTAACCAATGGGCAAAATGGATGAAACTACATTTCAGGGCCAAGTGATGCTTAGCCATGGACTGAAGCAAAAGGAGAGCACATGAATGTTTTGAACAATGCAAAACACAAAGTAGAAACAAATGATGGGGGGGGGAAATCCATCCTCAGAAAAAGACCTGTGCTGAGCCAGTTGCATCTTAAGTTAAAATTTTGAGGGCACACGGGTTCTGCAACACTGACCCAGGGGTGCACTTTATCCCCCACATACATAACCACAGCAGAAGCTGGGGAATAAGCACAAAGAATGCATGAAAAAAAAAATGAGGAAGGTAGCCATGATCTTCATGCAATGCAGGATATCTGCACTATTTGTCCATCTGTCTCCAAAACATGTGAAAGGCAAGTATTGAGGGAAACAGATGGGCAACCACAGCAAAAGCTGCTCTGGACTCTGATCCAAAGCCCACAGTAATGAAGGAAAGTCCACCTCTGTGGCAAACTTTGTGCAGTACCCACAGCTTCAGTGAATATGGTCAGTCATCATAAGGGAATACTGAAGATACATAGTGGAAAGAGTGTCTTTACAGCACCCTGAAAAGCATTTCATCATTATGAAAAACAACTGACAGCATCCTTCTCTCTGCTGGGTATGCAGTAAAATAACTTAGTGGTCAAATATCCAGTCATGATGTTGCCAGCTTTCATGGTATACGTTGAATTTTTTCCAGTCTCAGCTTCTAGAAGCATTCTGTGTATACGTGAAAAACCCAGTTTTAATCTGGTTTTGGTTTTTTTATTACTTTAGTTTCTATTCTCCATATACCTGTAGAGAAAAGCTGAAAACCTACAAATGCTGAAGGCCAAACTCAAATTCAAATCAAATAAATATTATATACATACATATATGTATACACACATGTGTGTGTATAGATACATATTATAACTCCACTTCATGGCTAGACATAGGATTTTTTAGAACCTGAGGACCTGGTGATACTGCGACCATCAATGGCCAGGCATGGCCTTCAGGGAGAAAAAACATATGGGGTCACATCACTGAACACTAAGGTACAACCAATCACCAAACGGACAGAGCCAAATTCTTGGCTGCTCAAAACTGGCATAGTTCCACTGAGTTACATAAATCAGCAGCTGGGTCATGAACTTAAACCTGAAATTGGAGAAAACAAATTTCTGGGAATACAGACATTTCAGCTTGCTTCACACCATCCATCTTTTGTTAAACTATTGTTTTTTTTTTGTTTTTTTTTTTTTTTTTTTTTTTTTTTTTGGCATTTGCACAGAAAACATGCCAGTGTGTCTTTTACAGCACTCTGAGGAAGAAAATCCAAGCTGCTCTGCCTGATATTAAAAGATGTGGCATTTGGCAACATTTGGATGCAATCCAATTCCTAAACTGCTGAACCGCAGCTTGTAAGGCACAGCTTGAAGGGAAAGCAGCAAAAGACAGATGAAAATGAAATTTATCAACAGGAATAAAAGAACATGTGAGCGGAAGGCAGCAGGAAGAGTATCCAGTGTCTGAGGATGGAGAGAAGTGTGGCAAGTGCATTAGCAGTGGCATTAGTGATTTTAAAGACAGCCACCTAATGAAGCTGAGCATTAGCTTCATGATAAATTGAAGTGGAAGAACGAACTTTGGAGCGAGTGAGTGGAAGCGTTGCATGTGGCCAAATGTGTGATGGCATGCAAAATGACCCCCACCTGGGATGGGTTACAGGCTAAAGACCAATGCCTGCTACTTATTCAAATGATGAGATGAAAGTTGCAGTATGTGAGATTAATGCACATTATAGAAACAGATTCTTATGGTATTAAAAAGATCACGGTCTGGTGATAAAAAACCCAGTTGTGTAACCTCCAAGTATTTAGCCTTTGAACAAGTGTCACATGCATTCAAGTGTTAATAATTAAGGGTGGTGTATCAACCTTAAGCTTTGAATTCTTCAAGATACTGTCAGTTTAAATCTGACTCTTGGTATCGTTATAGCATGGTTTTGCTTTTAAAAGGAATTATGAGGTCCTAGGAACATCACATCAGCCTTCCTAATGAGAGAACCATAGCAAATAGGGCTGGAAGGGACCTTGCAAGGTCATCTCGTCCAGCCTCTGCCCTAAGGCAGGATCAATTATACCCATATCATTCCTGACAGATGTTTGTCTAACCTGTTCTTAAAAATGTCTGGCAATGAAGATCCCATAACCTCCCCAGGCAATCTGTTTCAGTACTTCACTACTGTTACAGCTAGAAAGCCTGTCCTAATGTCTTCCTAAAATCTCTTTTGCTGCAATTTAAATCCATTAGTTCTTTTTGTATTCCCAGTAGACAAAGAGAACAATTTACTACTCTCCTCTATGCAGCAAGCTTTACATATCTGAGGACTGGTAGCACATTCTTATTTCTTTCCCTGTATCTCCTTTCTCTAGATGCATAAACCCACTTCTTACAATCTGTCCTCAGAGGTCATGTTTTCTAGACTTTTGATCAATAGCACTATTTTCTGCTGGACTTTCCAATTGGTCTACATTTTTCTTTTTTGAAGTATAGTGCACAAAAGCAGACACATTACTCCAGCTGAGGTCTGAAGCGGAGAGTAAGTAGGGTAGGATTACTTCATATTTCTTCTCCATGACACATTATTTATAGAGCAGAAATTGCATTAGCTTTCCTCACACTGTGGCCTGTGTTCAGTTTTTAATTCCCAGCAGTCACAGATCCTTCCTGCAGAATGACCACTGAGTCAGTTGCTCCCATCATTTATGTATGTTGGCTATAGGAATTCAGTGGCAAGATCCTGGAATGTCCAATGCTTCAATTCCTTGAATTTAAGCCCATTCACCTTTGACTGACTTGTTCAGGCTTAGTGAGGAGCTCATGTATCTGTCAGTATGAAGAGCAATGGAGTAATATCAGAAAATAATTTAGCCCAATTCCACTGTGTCTGTCCAGCACAGGGGAATTCAGCAATGATTCTTCCCAATAATACCATGTTTAGCATATTCAGTCAGTAATCTGAAACACAATTTCTTTTTAGAGGAGTTGGAGAACTTTAAAATACAGAAAATAAAGCAGCTCAGAGGTATCCTGATGTGATGAAAGCTCCCCAACCTGTATCTGTATCCTAGTAGACCAAATGCCCAGTGAGGGGAAGGCTCTTTCAAGCACCAATTATACACAGAAACAGGATGAAATGGGAACTGAATCTTATCAGCTCCACCTTGGCTGGTTGTGCAGAAGTCAAACCTCTATTCATATCTGTAATGTAAGGAATTGATGATCTCTGAGGTCCCTTCCAACCCGGCTAATTCTATGATTCTATGAATTATAATTGTCTCATATAATCTTGAAATGTGTGACAAGGAACAAGGTGTAGTTTCTCTTTCGGCTCTACAGGCAGATCCATCTCTGTAGCAGCTTAAGCAGAGAGAATAAGGTTCATCACAGGGGCCTAAAAAACAACCCAAAACTACACTATGGTAAGTGCTAACCCTTCAAGTGACAGTGTTTTTTCCATTGTAAAATGGAAGTACAAGTTATCCCCCCCCATCTGTTTATGCGCACATTAAGCACAACAGTAATGAAATTTTTAAATTTTACTGTATTTGAGCTTACTCTAATTTTGGTTTTTTACCAAGTATTTGAAAGAATTTGGCATGATTAACAATTAATAAAGGAATACTAGCTAGCTCAAAGGAACAAACCTTCTAACTCCCATCAAACTCAAACACAACTCCCACAGGTATCACTGAAAATCCCTATTCTGAATATTGTTATCTGTTGGATAAACAGCTCAAAACATTACTGGCTTTCTACACAAGCATCATCTGCCTTCAGTAATTTATGAAAATCATAAAATTGATTTAAGCTCTTCTCAGTGCTCCATAAATTTTATGCAGCCCTTAAATTAGAAAACCTCTGCTGCTGCAGTGGCATTGATCAGAACAATGCTTAATCTCTTCTCTTGAGATAGTTGGCATGTCAGAGGAGAAAAGAAGAGACTCGGGCAGCTGAATTGTTTGTTTCAATTTAACAGGGCAGAATAAAACAGCCTAGATGCCAGGGCTCTAGTCCCACTGAGACTGTGTGCATCAAGCTTTTATTGCCGAAACAGTTGTTCTAACCTTCTCCTGCCTCTCCTTGCTTTAAAACCAGAAAATAACTTCCACTGATTTCACAAGGACATTTTTTGCACACATCATCAGATTTGTGATACTTGAGATGTACCCTTTCTAATTTATAACCAGTGTGTTACTGCTCTCAGATATAACAACATGCTGCATCTGCCCAATTATAAACTGGTGCAAAAAAGTTGTGCAGACAATCACTACATCCTTACCAGATAGTCTCCCTCTCAGCCCAAAGCTACAACAGAACAAATGTAGGATTCTTCCTTTTACTAGAGTTTTTGTTTTTTTCTCTGTCTTCTTTGGCAAAGGTTAAGCACATATTTTTTTGCACTGAATCTAGTACAAGGTGAAAATGAAGTCCTTGTAGAGATAAACTATATTTGAATGGGCTCCTTTACTCTTAAATTTGGCTTCTTTACTCTTAAATTTTGCCTAATTATTTTAAACTAGGTATATTAAAACAAGTTATATTAACACTGCAGACTGCTTTGGTTTTTTATTGAGATTGTGTTAGCTTTTGGTTTGTGCTAGCTAGCTCAGATTAAGAGCACATTGTTTCTCTGGTGAAGTCTCATCTAAAGCAGCCCAGTTTTCAAAAGCTAAGTATTCAGGTCATTATTAGAATAACTCTTTTTGGTCTTTCATCCTGGGGATCCAAAGTCAGAAGCTGCTATAGTCTTTTTCTTAGAACTGACACTCTGCAGCTCTTTCCACTCTCCTGATAACATTTCCTAGTTTGTCATTCATCAGCCATCATTTTTAAGGGATGCATTTTCAACCTTTCTATACTCATGCTTTTCTCCCACGTAACCCTGTGAGTTTCATTCTTCCTCATACACTATGTTTTTGCTCAGAGGTATACAAACCATCTGTGCCTCTAATACAATGTTCTTAAATAGCCTCCAGGCAGATCTCTATGGTTTTTAAGTACTTCTCTTTGCCCTTCAGCCTGCTGTTAACCATTTTCCTCATAGTTTTGTAATCTGCCCTTTTAAAGTTCGTTGTTCCTGTGCTGTCCCTAAGGGAACAACTCTTTCATGATATCAAAACTAAGAGTGTGCAGTGATCACCGTTACCCCACAGAGGTTTGACAACACCTTCTTCTAATAACTTCTGCCTTTTACAAGGTAGCTCCCTCTTGCTCATGGCCTTAACTAATCAGGTATTGCACTGAGGACTGCCACGGGAGTCAAGGAAAAGGAATCCTTTGCCATATGGATTGGAATGGCACCAAAGCCACTTTAAATCTCCTGATAGGGGAAGAACTGGTTTTGCCAGCTGCTGCTTTACCTCCATCAAAAAATAAGTCATAGAGGCAAAACCACCGTAGAATTCAATCTTTTGTAGTTTCTCTGACTGGTCCCATCCATTTTCCCCAGGAGGATATTACTTCCCAGGGGCTGGCTCTGAAATTGTATAGGTTTTCAAAACCTTAAGGAAGTCTACAGGAGGTTGCAGTCTCTCAGGTAAACCCCTGAAGTGTTTCTTCTCTGGTTTTCAGGGCTATCCTTGTGACTACTCTCTCTGGAATCCTCTCAAGGAAGTAGGGGGGAAAGGGATGGTCTACAACATGAATAATCTCCCTGCAGATTGACACCTCACTCTAGGAATCACAGAATGGTTTTGGGTTGGAAGGGAATGGGAATAAAGGGATGATACTGAAGAGGCAGTTGATCCTTTCTGTTTGCTGAACACACAAAGGATTGATTTATGGCATCTTGCCACAGGAGGGGTACAGGTTATTAACCAACTTCAATGGACAAACACTTGCTGAGATTGCATATCATACCTCTTATTCTGTACCAAAGGCAATGACTCATCTTCAGGCATGCCTGATGTCCTTGACAATGCAATTGGCTCTAAACAGCCAAGTGAAGCATTACTTAGTTAATACACTACAGCAGAAGGGAAACCATCAGCTGAAACAATGACATTGCTACTTCCTGCTTCATTACAAATCTGCAGCTTCCTAACAGGATTATATACTGGAGCACTGTAAAAAAAGACATTAAGTTCTGTGAGGAAAGTTTTAAAAAGTGTCATTAAACCAGCTAAATACAGGCTTCTTGCATTCAGTGTCTGCCAAAACAGCCTTTGATCCTCCAAATGATATTTCCTGGAAAAGCACTGGACACAAAAACTAGAAAAAAATAGAATTCTGACTCATTCCTTCCTGTTTAGGCCAATGAAATTACTACTTGCAGTCTAACAAATATGTTTTTATAGGAAAAAAAATAACCTTATCAGACAGACTAGATATATAACCAAGGCTAGGAACTCCTGGACCACCTGCCCACACATGCATTTTCCTGCTTATTCTGTCCCATTTCTTTGCAATAATGCAGCATTCTTGATGATTCACTTTTGACTCCTATCATTTAAATAAAGATCTGGCTACTTCAAAAGAAAGGTGACAGAACATCTCACCTTTCCTGATGACATCCAAATACATCCTCTGCAACACAGAAAGCCTCCACTAAAAGCACCCATTGCCATAATGCTACCGCAGTTCCCTGGGCTTGTTCTGGCTAAGCTAAGGAGAGTGAAAGCTAACAGCACCATCAATAGATGTTCTGGAGTCTTAAGGAACTAGATAATTTCCAGTATTTCATTAATAAAAACTATGAAAGAGTCCCATATTAGGTAAGAGGCCACAGCTACCTTCACTTCGCTCCTTCACAATGCTTCTCTCACACTTAGCTGAGCAAGATCCACAAGAAAAAATAGACATTCCCCACTACATGAGGGGAAAAGGACTGGAGATGGGGGCAGGGAAGAGAGAGAAAGCAAGGAAGAAAAAGCCCATTCCAGTCCTAACCCCATGCTCCATGTGCTCACTTTGGCTTCCCCTTTATTAGAAAGTTCTTGTGATGATTATTTTTCCATGACCCATTGCTTAAGACAGGTGATTGCTTAAGACAGGTTTTACATTTCTTTCCTAAATGAAGAAGTAATTGTTCTCTTTAGTCACAGGTTTCGTGGGGAGTTGATGGCGTGTGTAATTTTCCTGGTGTGTCACATTAAAACCACTAAATTTTCACATGATTACTTGGCTAAAATGCTTTTGTGCATCACTCACACCTCTTAATAAATACATTCAATTAGTTATTGTTAGGTGAACTGGGAGTGAAATACAATGAATACAAAGGTCTCCTCCTGGTCAGAGCACTACAAATCACAGTCAGAATAAAGAAAAGAAACTGGGTTTCCCTATCCACCTTTCTTTCCCCTGCTGTGCTGCCTGAAGAACAACATGCCTTTCATAATACTATTTCCAAGTAAACCAAATTAATTTATTTGTACTTAGGACATCTGTCATGAAGTTGTAGGGCAAAGAGCATGAATAAGCAGAAGTACTGCACCCAAAATTTTTAGGTGCCCCTCTTTTTACTCAACTTCAGTTTCTCAAGTCTTTCAGCAGAAACAGTAATTTCTGCTTAAATGCATTTACCAGCCAGATTCAAACAAGACCTCAATCTTATTTGGAATATGCCAAATCAGCTGCAAGAGGCCCTCTCTAATTTTCAGGTAAATCCAAATTCCCTCTGATCCTTGGCAAACATTTATCTCTTGATAGCCATGTCTCCTAAACTGCCTCATGGCTAAAGTGAAGAGCTTTCAGGCTGTGCAAGAAAAACCTAAGCCAGTATATTTTTGTGCTGACGAACAGAACCAGAAAAGTTTAAGTAAGCAGTCAATGGTTAATTCGTTTTTTCACATGAGTTTCAGCAAGTCAGAGTACTTAGTCAGTCAGTTGTTGAAATATGCCCAAATATTCCTTCAGTATACTGTAATGCTACAAGATTTCTCATGGGTGTGTATATACATATATATATATATATATATATGTATTTATTTTTTTAATGGATTCAAACAAGTTTTAAATATTCAAAATAAATTAAAAAGTTCTGGGGAACTTTTCATTCTGTATTTCTTCTTCTGACATTTGATTTTCTTTTTCATATATTCAGAATACAAACAAATTATTTATTTACAAATGTAACATGTCCACATGGGAATCATCAGGTTGTCACACTGCACCTCTCTGGCAGTGCTTATATCAGACCAGTGTAAAACCAAGACTTTATTTTTCCATTCATAGGTCTGGTTTCAGTTTTCTGAAAGAACGACAAATCTATTCATGTTCAAAATTGGAGTAACATGCACTCACACAATTAATGTGAAATAGGCTTGTATCTGGTCTTATGGGGCCAGAGGCTGGTATGTACAGAGAGGCAGCAGTCAATAAGAGGCTTCATTATCAGGTGACAAAAAAAATCCCATTTTATACACTGAAATTTTCATTAAAATATCTTTGGACCACTTACAGAAAACACTATTTATTGTTTAACACCAGATTAACAAACTAAAACCAGCTGTTTCATACAGCAATGTCAAATTTGCTCCTCAATGAAGCTTTACAGCCCAAATTATTTTGAATGTCCTGTCACACAACAGAACTGGTTTCATTGCCTTTTACACTGTCACTCTGCAGCAGTTTCAGGTCTTGCTTAAATATTGTTACAGAACATACCATATTTCCACATAATTTCAAATTCACTAGTCCCATTTCCAGCACCTTGTTCTCCCCAGCTCCAAAACCTTTGAATTTCAGCATATCCTGGTACATAAATGCTGCAGAAATGGTCAGTGTACTGTACAAGGACAACTGCAAAATTTATGCTAAAACTTTGTATCACAGTTGTAACAGTTTTTTTACTTAAATTTCCTGTTTACAATTTCCTACTTGAAGAAAACCCAAATACTGCTTTTCCACTGCTTAAAGATAAAATAAATTATTTGATATAAGCTGTTTGAGATCCCAAATAATTATGAACACATACATAGCCAACTGGAACAAATATGCTTGACAAAAAAAAGCCACCACCAAAACACAGCCCATCAGCATGATAGCAGAACTGCACATTCTCCAAGAGTTTAGGCATCTTTCTTTTACATTAGTTGATACCATCAACTACATCAATTTTTTTTATCTTGCTAGCACAATTGAATCAAATTAATTTGATGCTTCTTAGAAAGCAGTCACCAAAGACAGACTAGGATGAAGACTATAAGATTTTAGCAACTGCAGGCTCACTTACTGCAAGGGCTCTGCAAAGAGCTTGTCAAACCACACACGCCAATTTTTGTTAAGCCATGAGAAAGGAAACTTCAGTGTCTGCTCCACAGCAATGAAGTCTTTCTCTTTTGAATGTGAAGTCAACAACAGCTAAAACCCACACAATTATCAGCTCAGGCCAGTATATTGATAGGAAACACATTTTTAGTAATGGAGGACACTTTAAAATGTACTGATTACAAATTTGCATAAGCTGGCTATGTACAGGTACATTTTGCTACTCATTTTGTGACCTCAAATAGCTTTTACATACATGGTTAAATTATCTTCTAAAATATAGACACGACATACTGTTCATACAGTTCCACCTGAACTGCACAGACTTAGCTCTTTCTAGATTTATACTACATTTCTCTAGTTGGACTATAACAAAGTAAGAGAAGACTCAGATACCATGCATCAATATGTAGGAAAACATTCAATCTTACTCAGATTCCTTGAAGAGTAAGTAAAATATAAAAAATACAACTCCTAATCATCATTTTCCTCATCATCAAACGAGAGAAGACTGCTATTTTTTATTTGCTTAGCTGTACTCTGAGAAGCAGTTGCTTCTCTCTTAGTTTTCTTTGCCTCTTTCATCTTCTTACTTGAACTTACGTTGAAGTCCAAAGTCTTCTCTGATGAACGTTTGGAAGGTTTCCTGAACCTAATTTTTCCATCTGCAGGTTCTGGTTCACTGTCTGTAAGAAAGAGATGAAAATAACAACTCACATGTGCGTGTTCACACATACACACAGAATCCTCACTATTACCTCTTCTTTCTCCCAAGATCCTGAGATATTATACAACATCATGGAAATGTATTTTTTGGCCACAAAGTCTGTATCAGTGAATGCCCTTCATGCCCACGCATTTGCTGCATGGCAACTGGCCCTTGAAGGCAATTCTCCTGCAGTTCCTACAAGACACAGATTCCCACTAACCAGAGCTTTATCTCAGAAGAGGTTGTGAACATCAGAGCTTTAAGCCACACCATCCAGCCCCATCCAATTACCAAAATGGAAAGGACAGCTTTATAGGATCCTCTAATTTCACTTCACTATTTGTAAAATTCATTACAACAAATGCACTTATTTCAGAATTAGATGGCACATTTACAAGACAAAGCTTTTTTTTTCTTCTAATATACCCTCTTCTGCTGAGACAGCTAAAAAGATTACATGGTCATAAACCTGCCTTTTGTTACCATATAGGATGAAAGTTTTAGGCTTTCCTTTTATCTGCAAAAGAACCAAGCTATTCCAACTGACTAATTCTGCTCTTCTGTATGTATTAGAGCAAAAAATTTTAAAACCAAGAGAAGTCCCTTCTAGGATTATCAGGCAGAGGAGGAAAGCTACTGCGCAAGTTACAGCAGTTGAGGCAGTATTTCTGGGAAAAAATGTATATGTAAAGTCATGAATCAGACACAAAGGCTCATGGTGCAGTAATTTGCAATTTTTATAATGTATATGTGACAGGATGTTAAGGAACCAAAGGTTCAGTGCAAGACATTTTTCCTAAAGTACTTTATCGAATTTCATTATTCAACAGAAATTTCCTAACAATATGCATGTGTTGACAAGATTATGTGCTATTAATTAGAACCAATACATAAGTTTTGTCTTTAGCATGAATTCTTTCCTCAATTCATAATCACTATGGCAAAAAACAATTCAGTGTTATCATGCACAGCACTGGCTGAAACTCTTCAGTGCATACTCAAACAAAACAACTATTAAATCTCCTGTCTTTAGGGCAGAGCGGTACAAATAAGGACAATCAACCCCATAAAGAAACTTCACTTATGATCCTTAAGTGAAGAGCAGCATGAACCCTGTGATATGTATCTGATAAAACAGCTGCTTATGCTAAGGAAAGAGCTCCAATAGCCAAGACATCAGGGACTGTATTCTCCTCGCCTCTCCTCTCTCCTGTCCTCCCCCAACCTCAGCATATAGAAGTGAGACAAGAATAATATTGAAGGACTTTGAATAAATAAGGACACCTTCTGCCAGATCTGGTCATCTGCATGTATCTGAGCATCCCAGAGGCCAGATGAACTACAAAAGCAGTAGAAAAATCAATTCCATGGGCTATAATGAATGCTGGGATAAAGTACTGATGCACTAATTGCCACCTTTTTCTTTGTGGAAATCTAATTTCACGTAAAACCCTTTTTTTTTGTCTATTAACCAATAGTACTGATTTATAAAAATGCTGCACAAAAATATTGGACAAAGTGACTACTGATAAACAAATTACTTATTTTTAAAAGCCTCTAAGTCAGTCCTCCATGGAAAAAAAATTCCATATTTCATTTTGGAAAGGCGTTTCCTCATATAGGAGAGGTTCAATCCTAAATAAAAAAGTGCCTGTAACTTGAAGGTGGTGTAGGACTGATGGTTGGACTTGATGAAGGTCCTTTCCAACCGTGATGATTCTGTGATTCTAACTATACTTGCAAGAGCCAATGTACAAGCTTCACTATTTTTTTTCTGCCTTAGGAGGCAACTGAGTGCATCTAGGACATTAATCAGCTTTTTTTGCCAAATTAATGCAAAAGTGTTACTCAGCTGTATAAGAAAATGTCACAGGAACTGATCATGCCTGAAATAAAAAATATATTTCTTATCACAAAACCAAAACCTGTAGCTGTGTCAAACTGGCTGTAGAAGAAAATGAAGGAGGATGAAAATGAGATATGGAAAATCCTGTAATGATATTCCAAACCAAAGGCTGAACACAGGGACCTTCAAATGAAGACAAATCACTAAAGATTCAGAGGGGGAGAGAGCAGAACCTCAAAACTGAGTACCTTCCTTTTTTTGAAAAACTAACCGTTTTTATTCACAACAGAAAATTAGCAGCACTTTACATATGATCTATCAGTGTCTCAGCACTGATGCATGGTGGAAAGGAAGCCTCTCAGTTGGGAGACTGACTGACTTGCTTCCTTTTCAGCTTCACATAATTTCACTGACGGTCTGGGACCATTTGGGATCTGATTGTGGTTTAGCACCCATTGAAATAATTTCATTTTCAACTCTGACATAAAAATGAAAACAACAAGAAATGTAATCACATCACACAGCATAAAACTTTCTGTATAGTTTCCAATTTTCAGAATTGACAACTGTATGAAGAAAAAAGAAAATAAATTAACATGCTGTTCAAAGCTCTATTTATCTTTCTCTAATAAACTCTATTTTAGTTTAATAAAACTAAAAGTAACCAGCTGTCTAAATACCTGCCTCTGACTAGAAATCAGGTCAGACTGAGAGTGCAAAGGTAGACAAAGACTCAAAAAAAGCCTTCAGTAAACTGCAGCACAGTCACCCACATTTTCACTGATAATTTCACACCAGGTCCTCTCCACAGAGGATGAACATAGTAGCACCATTTGTTCCCATAAGGCAAAAAATAAAAAGGAAAAGGAGGCTAAGACCTCATATAGACAGCAAAGGCAGATGAATGAACAGTAACACAATAATGTAGAAGAGAGGGCAGCAGTCCCTAGAGTACAGTGATTCAACACTCCTGCTAACCTAATACTGTGGATTTTTTCCTACAAATGCAAGTTATTACTCAAGGGCTGAAGGGGTAATAAGTAGAGGTGACAAAGTCCTACAGGGACTCAGTACTATCATCCTCACTCCATACAATTCTAACTTAGGAGTGTCTTTTTCCACCAAAGTCATTCAGTTCCTCATTCAAACACACTTCGTTTCATACTGTGTATTCAACTTGGTAGTTCTTTTGGACTTTTTTCACAGCATGGACTCCACCTCAATAGATTCTCATGGACAACTACTTCTTTTTGCCCAGCCTTACAAAATCATTTTTTCTCCTACTGTGATCATTCAAAATTCAAGTTGCTTCTATGAAAAGGAAACCAGTGCTTAGAAAGAGTCACACCATTTCTTTCCAGTAGGTTGAAATTTCTCCCAACAAGAGGGTGATTCCACTTTTAAAGAGAAATCACGTGACAGCTTTACAAACTGCAGCACCAAGAACATGAGTTACACTTCAATAACAAGAGACCAGGAAGTTAGCCAGAGGCAGAAAGCATTTTCTCAGAGGAGTTCAAACTATATAAACACAGCCCTCAGTTCACTATCTGGTTACACCTTATATATCCATTTTATATATTAAATATATCCATCTGCCGAAACAAACCAGATGTAGTTTTATTTAGTTTCAAGCTAACTTGAAACTATAAAATTAGGAATACACTGCACTATAAAATTAGGAATTTTTCATCAATCTGCTTTTCAAAAATGTAAGATTCTCAATCTATTTCCCCCCAGTAGTGACATTTGAATTCTCCCCTTATACCATTTCTACCAGTTAAATTTTAACACACACTCCTAACAGAGGCATTTTTTAATCCAAATAGCAGAAAAAGACAGAAGCTAAAGACGTCACATTGATAGCCATGTGTCAGTCTCTTAATGTGCTCCAAGATCATTCTGCAGCTTTGTAAATAGCCACAACAGCTAACTGAGGAAAAGTTCCACAGCTTCTACAAATCACCTTTCTGTTTTATACTTCTGAGGTTCCAGTTCTATATTCCTAATTACTAAGACATTTCCACTAGAGACAGTAACATCTACATTTATTCTGTCTTTTGTCAGCAAAAATAAAAATAAAGCTACATTTCATCACACCCTATGTGATGACAGAAGGTTTTGGACTCTCAAAGCATTCGTGTCAACCATAACTGAGTGATGAATACTGTCAGAAATTCTTAACATAACTACATACATCAGCTGTAGTTTCACATCTTGATTGTCTAACTGCAGCAGCCTCTCCCATGCCACTTCCACCCTTCCATTCTTGAAAAGCCTGGTAAATAACTCAAGACAAAGCTTTCTAATTCTTTGCATCAAAGAAACATTCTTTGCCATACCTTGCTGCTTCTTGGAACTACTTTATCATCTGCTATTTTCCAATGAACCATTTAGCTTTGTTAAATATATCTGGCAAGTCATAATACAGATGAGGGATGATTTTAAGCAAGTAGCAACATGTAAGAGTCAGTTTAGTGAATGTGTTACTGAGCTTACACTCCTGCCATTCTTCCTACTGAAGCACGAACCTGAGTTTGCTCCTTCTGCCCATACACTCTTTCGTGAACTCACATGATCACCTTTAAGACACCAGCTCCATCGTAGACTGGGCCAAAGTAATGAGTTGAAAACTGATCACAAGTGATGTCAAAAGACTGTATATCAGAACAATGACCAAGCATAGCAAAAAAAAAACCCCAAACAAAACTAAAATGGAGGTAGTTTTTGGAGGTAGGATGATGCACAAAGAAGCATGGGAATGCAGCACTATAAAAAGCCAGACAGCTTGGATAAGGACTCAAAAACTTCCAATCAAGAATCACAAATCCAAATTATGAAAAAAATTGAAAAAATAAAAACAATTAATCAAAGGTAGTATTAAATGGTAGAGAACTGAGCAAATGTCCAGCTCCCTTTTATGGGTTCTCTCCCATTTGCTATAGTAAGGAAGAAATGAGTAGTCTGAAATTCACCTGATTCATTTGACTTTAAGGCCTCTTTAATTTGCTTCTTAATTTTCATTGCTTCTTCAGCAGTCAGGTCCCCTTTTTTCAGTGCTACCACTTGAGGCTGCTCATCTTCATTGTCACTGCCATTTTCACTATCATCATCTGCAAGTGGAAGCTGCTCCCTCTAGAAAGGAGAGAAACAGAAACAATTGTCATCACTACATTAAATCACATCAGCCAAGGGTGGGACTTTTGCAGTAAGATTAGAGAGGGCTGGCACAGCTGTCAGTGTCAGGCCCTCCCAACATGCTCTGTCTAAATGGCCCTCCAGTTCTATCACTGAGACATAGCATGCCCCACAAACAAACAGTATGGGATCTTTTAATGAAAGACCAAAACAGCAGGAATTAATTCATTTTGTTCATTATTTTATGGTACAAGCAGCAACTGCCATGCCTTTTGATGGCTCTAAATGTATGGCTCTAAATTTTAATCTTCTATGCTGGACTCAAAACTGTGCAAAGGGAAAGGAAGCCCATAGCACCTTTGTTATAAATTTGTTATTTGTTATTAGCATAAAGCTGCCTAACCATATTACTGCAAGCATTCTTGACACAAGAAAGACCATGTCCCTCGTTCTACTCTTTCAAACTTGTGCTCTGAGACAGATGAATCGCTTGGAATAAAATTTTACACAAATAAACTCGTTGACACAGAAACCTCAGCGTGACAACATAAAGCGTGGCACTACTACATACAGGAAAACTTCATCTTAGAGGCAGAAGTATAGATAGTATTACCACCATCTACTGAAGTTGCCAACAGATGGGCAAAATGCAGTTTTCCTCAGGACTGAAACAGTTCATCCTCATTCACCAAAGACACACTTTACCTCCAATTCTAGCTCATCACAAATAATGATGAGCCTCTTTCTTAAGGCATCTCATCAAATCTCACCATTAGCATGAAACACCTATAAAAGCAAATTAGAAAAACGAGGGGAAAAATAATGCTCTCAGAAAAGGCTGCTTTTGTATCAAGCTGCCTCAAAACCTGCCCCCTGCTCCTCTGGCCACCACACCAGACTTTGTGTCTGCTGACATGATGTTATGATGATGTCAAACACTTTCCCAGGTGTATTTTTACTGTAATCGTTAAAACTTTTTTTTTTTTTTTTTTAATTCTTGCCTGGGATTTGTAAGGCCAGATGAACTTGGGACATGATTGCAGTTTCCTCCGTGGCAGCCACACCACTTGGACACTGGCAGCTCTGCAAAGGGCCGCATCATCACATCACCAAATATTAAAAACAGCAGCAGGGAGGGGGACTGAGTGTTTTTGGTGGTGTTGCTGTTTTGAATCTCCAAGGCAGAAGCAAAAGCAAGTTACAAGGGCCGTCTCATTTGATTCTGAGCGGGTAGCTATTGGTACCCCTTACCCTAGAAGGGGCAACGCCTCAAATACCTCTCCCCCACCTTCATTTAAGGCCTGATGGGGGCAGGGTGGAAGGCGAGGGGCGGCCGCGGCAGTGGGAAGGGATGCAGGGCCCCAACACAAGCCCAGGGGAAGGGAGGGCCGCGCTGCCCGAGCGCAGGGCCAGGTTGTTACCTTGGTTTCCACCGTGGGCCCCTCCCGATACCCGACCTGCCGCTTGAAGCGGCTGAGGAAAGCGGGCTCGGCCGGCCGCACGTAGGAGACCTGATTCCTTTTGCTCATGGCCGCCGCCTCCGCTTCCGCTCCGAGGGAACTCCAGAGGACGGCGGCCCTCGTGGGACAGAACTCTCTCTCTCCCCCTCAGGCGAAAGAGTGCGCAGGCAGTCTCGACCAATGGCGGG